>JAWNNP010001497.1:1200000-1910614 GCA_035044805.1 Leucophenga maculata | reverse complement strand
ACATTGTTCAGACTTTCCGAACACAGTGGCGTCTATCAAGCAGAACTATTACCGATCCAGAAAGCTACTGACTTTCTCAGAATACACTCTTCCAACCAAGCGAAGCTGTATATAATATAGTCAAACAGCTCTCAAGTCACTTCACTTTTTTTTATATCAATATGAAAACCAAAGAATTCTAAACGATATCGGCAAACAATTTGGTAATCATTTCAACTCGAGGTATGTACACCGGATAGAAGGTCATTGTCTAATAGAAAGACACGCCTCTATACTAGGTGTTAGCTTCCTAGATAATGATTTTTTTTTTTTTTAATATAATAAATTTTAAAGAATGTCTTTACTCACATAACAACTTATTCAATCGACCGATTTTAATATTTTAAGGCCCTGTACCGAAGGTACAAGAGCCTATTGGATTTGTACAAATGTACGTAACAGGTTACAAAGTTACCCTCATTATGGTCAGGAGTCGATATAGCCATGTCGATCTGGCCGTCTGTATGAACGAAAGGATCTCGGAAAAGCTAATAGATAGAAACTTCGTTCTTTTTGCATTCGACTAGGACTTCGCCGGAATTTTACAAGTTTATTTTAAAATTTAAAGGCTCTCCTTACGAGTAGTATAAAAATATACATATACAACTTAAGTGATTTTCAAGATAAAGACGAAAAATGCAATCCGTTCCAGCCTAGTCAACATAGGCAGAGTTTAATGCAGAACACATCTTGGGAAAATAGGAACTTTTCAGAGAAAAGTACAAATTTTTAAGCAAAAAAAAATTCTAGAAGAGGGTAAAACATCATACTTAGGTGTTTTCGGGATCGCCATATTGTATCTTCCATTTTGAATTTATGAAATCTGACTTTCTATCCGAAAATCCCACAGTTTGATGGTTTATTAAAATGTACTGAATTTTAAATTTTTTTGGTTCTGTTTACCTAGTTTCCTTGCATCTCTGCTCCAAGGGTATATACGGCCCGTTTGGCATATGATACATTTCAAAGTGCATGGTTCAGCCTTTTATTTCTGATATCAGTAAAATTAGGGGTTTCAACACTTGTATTTTCGAAAACGAAACGTGATTTGAACCTGAATTCGTGTTCATTACAAGGGAAGTGTTAATATTTCCAAGATCCCTATAAAGTCTTTCAGAGATATCTCTACATAATAATATAATTCTTCTCTACATGTGTGTATGTCAATGATCAACTCCTAAAAGGCTAAACCGAACGAAAGACATGCGCAACTCTTTTCGTCATTTGTTCGCTATGAACCGGCAAATGTTTTTGGGGAATAACATTTGAAATAGTCGGAAAGTTCATACACACTTCAGAAATCATAATTTCGATCATAACTGACGAAAGAGATAGTTTTAAAAAAGATTTTGCCAGGCAAACATTTAGGAATTAGTGATCCAATAAAGCTTTATCAATTTAAACTCGAATTATAGACCAATTTATCGGGGGTGCAATACGGTGCAAAGAGCTTCACTGATATAGAGTTCTTCGCTTGGTTATACCATGTGCAATTGCTAAGCGTAGAAATCCTGTTAACTACCGACCACCATACGCATGGAGCAGGATTGGTAAAATTTTTAAAGGGAGGCTAAATTTGAACGTTTTGAGGTGAGAAACGATGGGTGAAGTCTAACATGTGTTTATGCATGAGTAAAAAAAAGATGTTATTGTTGTTATTGGTGATTTTTGGTTTTGTGCATATGCATCATATTTCACCATATGGTGAAATAATAACCGATGAGAGCGTTAGATCTTGAGAAAGGTGAGAGAGAAATGTATAAAGTAAATGGATAATTTTGCGTTCTTTCGTTTCATTTAAATATACGCGATAGAACTGAGAGAGAACTTTTGTAAAACAAAATAATGAAATATGTAAATTAATAATAATATTGAACACATCACTTCAGTAGTATGCTTATATAGGTGAGGCACATTATTTTTGTTAGTTTTGAATTGAAGACCGAACTTCAAAGGTAACATAATTTTGGGTTGTCTAGAACTATTACTTTTATATAAATTAGGCATTTTGTGCACCTTACAATGGAAATTTTGGTTCAACCTTATTTTAAGAACATTCAATAAATTGGTTTATAATTCGAGTTTAAATTGATAAAACTTTATTGGATCACAAATTCCGAAACTAAGAGGTTCAAGTTTATAAACTTTTGCAAATAAAACGAAAGATAAAAGCTAGGAAAACAGGCAGACATAAGGGCATGCCAAGTTCAATCTCGTTCCTTTGCGCTACTCAAAAATACAGATACTTTATAATATCTCCTATTCCAATTTAAAAATGTTACAGAATTTCTAATAAATTGCATATACCCTCTACATACAATTTATGCAGAGTATAAAGACAACAAATCGTGTTTCAAATGTGCAGTCATAATTTTTCCAGTACTCGATTTCTTTGGATTTTGATCGATTGGCGATTATCATTGGCATGTAAAATAGTATCTACGCGTTGTGCTGCGTTGCGGAGTGTGTCATGTGCGTTACAATTTTTTCTCAGAAAGTCGAGAAAGCAGCAACATTTACTAATTCAAAACAGACGCCAAACATTGAAGCGGCAGTGCGCGGCAGGGCAGCGGGTGCTGTTGAAGTAGGCAGAACAAAATCAGTGTTCATTGTTCATGATTTATTTGTTGCTATCTATAGCTTTCAGAGAGCTTTATTTGTATCTTATGGATGCGTTGCTTACTCATGCGTCGCCGTTTTTATTTGCTTCATCTTCATCATTTTTTTTTTCTTTGTCTTTCTTTCTTTCTTTCTTTCTTTCAGACAATTAATTAATTTTCTCGTTTTCGAAATTTACAAAATGTTTTGGTTAATTTGTTTTGTGTAAGTTTGTTGGCCTTTTTGCGATCTTGTGGGTGTTGCATGACAGTTTTCGAGGCTTGTCGCTCATTAGTTGAGCTTAGCGGAGTGGCGCCCGAGGATAATGTACAGAATTAGATGAAACAAGTTGTTAGTATTTTCTTTTTTTACCGCGCAATTATTCTATGTCAAAAAAAAAAAAAAAACTGTAGCAGCTGCAGTACAAACGGTCAAATTTTTAGCTTAACTGCAAAGGCTCAACTAAATATTTGACATTCGCACGCTCGGAGATTTGTCAGCAGTGATGCTGCTGCTATCCGCTGTCTGTTAATACTCTTCTCTGCCGCAGTAGCTCATCTATTCGGTCTATTATTCTTTCATTAACCTACAACAATTGACTTCATTATTGTCATTTTTGCAACTGTCCTGTCGCTGGACAATGACAATGGCGGCATTTGGTCAGTCAGTTCATTAAATGTTCGTTTTGTATTTTGAAATCTGTATGTTGACTTTTTGACAGATGCATCTCGTTTTGAATGGCATGGCTGCTTTGAATTTTGTTTGTAGTTTAAATTGTATGCTGTATATCAATTTTAACTCCATATGCAAATGTGAAATTGTTTTGAAGGAAATCTGATATTCGAGAGATAGATTTCGATGTGGCGAATGAAGTAAATGCGAGCTTGAAGACATAAGCAGCAAACTTTCACATTGAGTTGTCTTTAGAGCGCTAAAGTAAATATATGTTTGTAGTAGCTAAAAAGCGCTTGAATCATATGAGTGTTTATTGGTAGTCACTTGAGGGACGCCATTATTACAATATGAGTGGCTAAGAAGATCTATTTCAATTCCAATAAATTTAGTTTAGTTTGAGTTTAAGAGAACCGAACTTTCTTTCCGTGTAATCTCAAAAATTTCTGAACGAATGCCCAACTAACTTACCGCCGTTGAGTTTATTTTTATTAGGTTAGATGAAGCCTTTGGTTTATGTTAATAAGCCTCCAATATTAGAGAAGCTCAGCAAAAATATAAAACTCGAAATTGACAATACTTCGGACTACTTTTGGGGAAAAGTGTTGAAAAATTGATTCCAAATCATCGATCACTGCACATGTTTTCGTTGTGGTCAATTCTAATATATGCTGTAACTGGAATAAATTTCGGCGCAATATCTTATATATTCTGTGTTTTATTTGAATATGTTCTTATCGAATACCTCTTATATATATTTAGTCAAGTGGGAAGGCACCCTAGGTAAAGAATGCAGAGGAATCGAAATGGAAATATACTTAGGCAATATTTGTGCGAAGAAAGTTAACTATGAAGACATTGTGCTGCAACCTGAAAAATTTCCTCTGGATGTACAACACCAAGTCACTGCCATTAGTAGCTCAATAACTTACAAGGACTAGTGTGTGTATGCAGCGCCTAATCTAGAAATTGAACTTAGAAGTAAAGAGTTATTCTTGAGACTACAAATCGAAAAGTACCACAGGGTGCAATAGGATCAATGTCGAGAGACAAAATGGCAAAAAGGAACACATTTGATCGTAATTTTACCAATAAATGGTACCACAAAAAATCATAGGCATCTACATGATCCTAGGCTTTAAAGCGTCACACCGTCAAGTGGTATATGTCAGCATCCCAAAATGAGATTAGGACAATCCTACCGGTTGTAGGCCCCAAGCTACAGCATTGGATATCATTGAGTAGACGCACTAGTATCCTTCAGAGTAAAAACTGCGCCATTAAAGTAAGGAGAGGTTAAAAAAAAATTCAGTATTCTGCCGAATAGTCAAGCACTTAATTCAAACTCCGTCAATACTAATTGCAGAGTGCACGAAGCAATAATCATTTTAGAAGACCTCGGTTAGCGTTACAGCGAAACCGGTACACTTTCTAGGAGTTGATCAAAATAAATGGTACAAACGAGCTATGAGCAATGAGTCAAAGAATAATGCAAACAAAAATAATCAGAGGAATCTATAATTCAGGTAGGACAAAAATATGCCTAATTTTTGAAAAGTTCGGAAAAAAATGTATTTTACTACATATTTCGCACTTTTACCTACTAAAAAAAAAAAAAACAAATTGGGTTAGTTCGGGTATACTCGAATAGTGTTGTCTAGATCCATATAGCTGGCTAGCTTAATAGCTTTAGATATTGAGTCTCTATATATGTTTTAACAGCCAAGGCTGCATGTATTAGCGTTGATAAATCTACAGTAGAGGTATACAAAAATTATTAAAGTATGGAAAGCTAATTTTAATATACCACTGCACTGTGGGTATAAACTCCACAGATTTTTGCTATAAACTCCAGTTTGAAAGATATTTATCTGAAATTTTACACCTATACTTTTGAAATTAAATTAAAAAAATTGCGGATTATGTTACAGTGGGTACGAAAATAAACATTTAATTATAAAAAACAAAAAAAATATTTTTGAACACATTTAAAAATAAAACCAATAAACTTAACTTAAGTATTATATATATTTATAATTTTGTGTACTGTTGGAGACATGGGGTGCCAAGAATACCGGTCTTGGTACACAGTGAAGGTTTCAAAACAGAATATTTTAAATTTTTCAGAGTTTAACTGGTGATGGCAGTTTATGGCAATTAAAATCACATGAAAGCGATAAACTAAATCGGAGTTTAATCCTAATATAAAGGACAAACTTTTTGGATCGGAAAATGCCCGTCTCGCCGTGTTTCCATCATTACTATTGCCACTGCCGTTTTGTCTTGGTTTGTCTACATGAAGCCCCATATCCTTCCAAAATGCGGTTTGAATTTGTTGTTTACGTGGCGCTAATTCAACTTTGTCGTTTCCCTTAACTCGCCAATTTTTTAGCTCAATTCTGTGAGATAATTTTAATAAGAATTCAAAAAAGCGGATCCATGCATGAAGTGGACTTATTCCATATACATACATATATGTATCTGTATTTGGCTTCATATTAAAATTTGTTGAATAAAAATCAGTTATATTAAGAAGCTGGGATGGTTTTGCTCCACATATTGGGCAAGACTGGCAAGATTTTGTTCCTGTTAAAATATTTAACACCTTGCCGTCTATAAGGGTCAAGTGCCCATCGAATTTAACAAATATTTTCTTTGTGTTATAAAGATGCTCGTATTTATGTAGATTTTTAATCTGAATATCCAAATTTTCTTTTTCTTTTAATATAAGCGATGATGTTTCTTTAACATACGCAATTTTCAGAGGACGACAAAATGTTATGGACTGCGGCGATTTATTCAACCAAATTATTCTTTGTGTCTGATCTATTTTTTTTATGGGAATTATGGAGGTTACAAAAAGAGTGTCATCTAAGGATGGACTTTCGGATATGGAAAATTTTTGTTTGTATAGACTGTGACCTGTGGACGGACCCATCAAAACCAAAGCTAAAAATAAGTGTACACTCAGTAACATCTGGAAGTGTTTCACAGACTTCCTTTTGCATAAACAATATTCTGGATGCAGTATGGTCCAATAGATCTTGTAAACCAACTTGGGCTTCATTTTCGGTACAAATTATTCCAGCAGGTCTGGATTTTAAGTTCTCCTCAACTATTTTTAAGTAAGGGGGGGTAAATATCACTGCCATGCTGCTTATTTATTTATTTATTTTCCATAAAGAAAGCTAGTGCCCTTTCAGAAGATATTGGACTTGGATCCACTTTGGTAATTTTTCGTTTTAATTGACCAAAAGATTCAGTGCTAGCAGTTTTTTTTCATACAAATTGCACGTCATGGTCGTCTGTTTTTTTTTTTTTTTGATGAAATGGTAGCAGCATGTAGCAATAAAGATGTTGAATGTTTATTTTCCTCTGCTACTTCAAATGCTAATTTTCTTTTAAGACGTGGGCCAGCATCCTCATAAGTTAATTTGGGGCGACCAGTTTTCAGTGGCGATTCATTTTGGTCAGAAAGTTTTATAGACATTGTGCCGGCTAGCCATTTTGCGTGTTTTTTTTTTTTTAAAGCGATCTATATTACGGTTGCATCTTGGCAAATGTTTTTTAACATGAAATCTTTTGTTTTTATGATATAAGTTGTGTGATTGTCTTATCGAAGCGCTTGCAGTTTACTTTTTGCAATATATAACCCCTTAGGGCTTCCTCCGAGCGGTTGTTGCTAGTCCAAACTTCTAGAAGTGCACCGTTGCCAATCTTATACGTTGCTAGAAAAAAGCAATTATATCGAAAAGTAGCAAGAAAGAGCAAAACTGCTTAGTTACATGGTAACAAGGATAGTTTTATTAACAATTTGTCGTTTTTACCCTTTTGCAAGGCTTTGCCATTAGTAAGTTATACTTTACAGAACACACACAGAATTATTAGTTTTAATCGATTTAGATACACATATAAAACAATTCACAGTTGGACAATAAGACATTATAACCGAATTATGTTAAACAATTCATATTTCTAAATACCTTGGCAAAGTTTATCCATTTTAAGAAGAAAGAAATTACTTTTCGACAACACAGCACAATCACTTAAAGTTCGCGAATTTCTCCCGCCAATTTATCCACAACGCCAAGTTTCTCAAACATCTGACTTCGTTGAAGTGGCAGCACTACAGGGTTGCCACCAAAATATTTTGGAAGGCGGTTTTTTTTCAAGTCAAGATATCTAATTTCGATATTTATGTTTAATTTTTTGAAATTCGTTACAAAAAAAAAAGAGTTTATGCCAAAAATACGGACTTTTTTCCCATAGTGCACTGTAAGACAACGTATTCATTGTGTTTCACAAATTTTTTAATCATCACATCTTTAACTCTGCTGTGCACCCGGTCCAAATGATGAGTTTTTTTTTTGCATAGGTCATGGAAATAGTAGCTTAAGCTTAGCTTGAGCAATCCAAACTAAATTTGTTTTCGCCTGAGAACACCAAGCAATGCCACTCTGAAGATCAGGTCACAAACGCTGAACAAAAACTTAGACGTTGCACTTTCCGAACCAGGTTAAAACATTAATTAATACCGCTTTTCTCGGTCTTCTTATTTCATTAAATGACGTGTCCGCTTTTTTTGATTTTCTTTATTTTTGACAATATATAGGCCAGCGTCCTTGTAAATTTCGATCTGTCAAACCGCATCGGTCAATGCTTTTCCTCAACCCATTTCGATCCAGAAAATAATAATTCCACAAAGTTAAGTTGCAAAAATACCGTTATTTTAACATCCGCTTTCGAGTTATTATTGTCCCAAATTCCAATCAAATTTCAATTCTTAGGTGCAACACAAATATTTTTCGGTTGGTTTTAAGATTCTATAATTTTTCATAAGACATTTGGGTAAATATACCTCAAAAACCAAAATTAAATAGAAGCAATTTTTCAATTGGCAAGGCATTATTTTTTTCGGAGTAATCTTTGAATAATCCATTTGAAGAAAAATAAGAACTTTTACATTTTACAAAATAAATATAGTCAAAAAATAGAGATGAATGTCTGCAGCCCAAACCAACCAAAAATAGATCTACAAACTGGTATCTAATTGAATTCGAAATTATTCAGCGTTTTAAATTTTTCGAACAATTTATTACTTTATGTTTTATATTAAAGTATTGAGGCAGCCAATTTTGAGTTTGTGCCATTCTTCAGTTCGTAATGAATTCGAAAGGCCGAACAACGATATCTCGCAAAATTCTGTGGCTGAGTTGGTTTTTTCGAATGGATTTCAAATCTCAACCGAAGCAAAATGTTTAGAGGTTACCGTAGAACACCTGATAGAAAATGTTTCAATACAAATAAAATTGCTCTTAAATATAAAAACTCATAAAAATTGTGTATGTTTGTCTACGGAATTGGGAAATAAATTTTAGTGTTTCCATTATATTTAAATCATGGTAAAGGGTTAAGCATTTCCTGGTTTCAAAAACATTGAGCTATCATCTGTTAGTTAACTGTCATTCCAAGAGTCACATTATTAATTTATTATCTGACGTTTACGATAATGGATCGTTTACGCAGCGGACAATGCGTTACAATTGATAAAATGTTTAGTAATTCAAAAAAATAAATTATGGGTGGAGGCGCAGCATTTTCGAATGCATTTGAAAAACTGAATTTTATTAAATGTGATTTCAACATAAAGCGGTCGACTTTGGCAAATTTGCGTGAGAAGTTTTCCGGATACTTAATTTCATATTTTGGCGATGTCAATTGGCAGCTGAAGTCATGCGATTTGTTGCCTTTTGGGCTTTTTTTCTAGAACTACGCGAAATACCTACTTTATGTGGATAGTTCACAAACTTTAGAACAATTAGACTATTGTCCAATTAAAACCAAGATACAGCCCGAAATATGGAAGAATGTGGTCAGAGAAGATACCAAGTGAATGACTATTGAACCAGATCCTACGGCAGTTATTTATATGATATAGGGTTTAACCAATATTCACCCTTAATATATATTTGTATATGTTTTATTTACGTTAACTCAGTCAGGCTTTCATGTTGAGCCTATTTCCACCTAAGCAGTTCATACTTTAACATTGGTTTTCCTCTCTCTTAAAGTTGCCAAATAATTCCAAACATATAAAAAAAAGAACTTCACTTCATTCGCACTGCTTGATAGCTACCCCCATTAACCCTTTCAAAACCTATGTCACTGTGTCCAATTGCTTTCGTGATGAATGAGTGTATTTTCATTTGAATTTATTTTGTATAACTAAATAATCTTGTATGCAGATTTATCTATACACTTTCGAAAATCTTTAATTAAAATTCAATTAAACACAATTCGCCCGAATCAACAAAGGCTTAAACAGCAATTACACCAAAAAAGTTTACAACCAGCGTCCAGCGTGAAACCTTTTGCACACAAGCAAACCCCTTTCATTCGGGTTGATTTTTCGATGAATTTTAATTAAATCTGTGCATGTCGCCGCCATTGAGTACAGCACTGACTGCCGCCCGCCAAAAAATGCTCAATTATTAAAACAAATAATGCCAATTAGTTGTGTCAACAGAAAGGAAACGCACTCACTTCCTGTGCTGCTGCCAAAGTGCGGTATACAGCGAAAAATGGTGGCGACAACTGGTGACGATGGCAGTTGCAATGGCGCTTATTGACACTGATCCATGATGGTGTTGGTGGTGGTAGTAGTGATGATGATGATGATGATGTTGTTGTTGTTGGTGGTAGTTAATGCAAACAGCTCAAATACAGCAGCTGTGTGAATGAAATAGCAACTTTTAATACCAGCCGCATCAGCAAGGCACAACAACAACAACAACAACTACAAGAGCAATAAAACGCAACATTTAACCAGGGAGCCATCATACAATATCATGGCACAGCCACTCACTTAATGCGCGGGGGCAACCCTTTCCCAAATGTTTGTACACAAACAGATACACAATCGCACAAATACACGCAAAGACGATAAGAACGGCTACAGACAGCCAATTATGCTGCACTAAAGAGCGAAAACTTAAACAAGCAAAAGCAGCTTGGTTAAAAAAATTTAATTGACACAAGTTGCAATAGTGGAGGATGTACGAGGGAAGTATGTATAATTTATTGCCAGCTCAGATATGTTATAGGTGAATATAAGGTATATAATTTTTATATAAAAACCAACTGTCTGTGCCTTTATGTTACATAAAGCCTCTTGATGACAAACTATAAACAGTTAAATGGTTCTTCAAAAGTTAATATAGAGCTTAGGCCAAAATTCAAGGAAAGTTTAGGTTGGTTTGGTGAATATAACTTCCCACTGCACATCATCAGCAAAAATAACGGCGAGCTAACAAGGTATACTCTGAGATTAAAAACTGTCACGACCCATCGATTTATTGATGAATGAGGACAAGACTTGCTACTAATTACCTACTCGCATCATCGTTCTGCAACGATGGCGAGTTTTAAATTCAGTGTTGTACAAATATGAATTAAAGCCACGATTAAAATCAAGACGCTGCTAATTTCTGGCAAGCTGTGAATCAAATAAAAAGGCGTTCCAAGTCTACGAGAGAATATATATGCCCGCAAGATTTTTTGGACCTATTGAAGTTTGCTAAAAGTTTCAGTAGAGTACAAATCGCACTATTCGATGAGGTTGACATAATCTAGCGCATGAAATTCCTGGGCCGGCCATGTTATTTAGATGGACGAAAAAGCTATAAAACAAATGATTAATATGTGTCCTAAAATTCAAGCGGGGACGACATAATATAGAAAGTTAGGAAACTCTAAAATTGTCGCCAGATTTGTATGAATTTACACATTCTGTTGGTGGTTCGATTTGACTTTTTAGTTAATGCACAACGAAATGCTTTAATACAAAAAATCCAAAAGGGGCAAGTTTGTATCTGAGCTACCATTTCTAGTGTTGCGAACTAAGCTTACGCGCCTTGTTAGGCCCTGTACCGAAGGTACAAGAGCCTATTGGGTTTGTGCAAATGTATGCAAATGCATTATGGTCAGAAGTGATAGAGGAGTCGATATAGACATGTCCGTCTGTCCGTCCGTCCGTCCGTCCGTCCGTATGAACGAAAGGATCTCGGAAACGGTAATAGATAGAGACTTCGTGTTTTTTGCATTCGACTAGGACTGCTCCGGAATTTCACAAGTTTATTTTAAAAACTTGCCCCTCCCCCCCCCTTCCCCATAAAATCACCCCCAAGGGCAAAAATTTCTTCGACACAAAAAAAAAGTAAGTATGCCAGTATAGAGATATCGTCCTTCTTAGCCAAAATCCGAAAAGTTCATCAAAATCGGATAATAAATGACGATTTTATAAGCAATTGAATTTGAACGACCCCCCTTTTCTTTTCATTCATATTCGCGCAGTGAGAAGTGGTCATGTGTTTGGTCCTAAGCTCGGGAAACATTTAATGTGTTTGTTAGGCGAACTGAACTGGTACAGAGCCTCTTACAGTCGGTTACGCCCGACTGAAATTTCCTTACTTGTTTTATAACGATTTATTTGAATTACTCCAAAATTTGGTGTTTCTAACTAAATTAATACAAAAAAAAAAAATGTTTTCATACAAAACCAGTAACAAGAAGGTTTTTTAGGGAACTATCCCGTAAACGAAGGTTGATACGTTGTTTCATTATCTTTTAATACAAGTTGAGCTGGATACTAAGAGTCCAAACACTCAATAATCAATTGTCCTCAAGTTTTAAATTTTTATACAGATTTTATGCTTGTTACATATATTTGTGCAAACCTAATATACTCAATCTCCCTACAGAGTAAAAAATGTGCACAATTTTATATTGACTTACAAAAAAGATCATCCAGTAGACACGCCTTTGGGTGGTTAATTGTTTGTTGTAGGCCATGGGTCTATGGACCAAATCATTTTCACTCTCTCCTATGATAGGATAAGACAGTACCTCTCAAACATAATATGTGATACAACCTCCGATCTAACCAACTCAGACTTTGTCTTTCTTTTGTATACGTGAATCATCATCAAAAATGAAATTTATCAAGTCCAATTTTACAATAATAGTGAAGCTTGATTCCCTGATATCTTAGCTGGTACCTTCTACGCATAGGATAGGCTGCTGATTTTATGAATTGTAATACAAAACCTTAAGCCGCTTTTGGATTGGATTCAGAAGAAAGCCAAGATGTATAGCCCATCATACTTCACTCAACACGCTCTCCCCGCACTCTCTGCAACAGCTTTATCCGATTAGCACACTATCTCGCCTACTCATCCCACTCTCCCTGCCGTGCGCTGACCCTCCCGTCACACACCTCTTACCCAACTATTAATCATTGATTTTGAAGAAATTTGGCACATTTCTTAAAAAACGAAAAGTATTGAGCAAGTACATTTTATATCGGCTCGTCTTGAGTTTTAGGAGTCATCTGGATTGGGTAGGCAAAAAAAACATTTTCTGCTCTAAAATTTCCAACGTGAGGTGCAACCTATCACCGGATCCAATCCATAAATATTGTTCTTAAATTAATTACAATAATAAAATTATTTAATTAATTTAAGAACAATATTTATGGATTGGATCCGGTGATAGCAAATCTTTTTTTTTTTTTTTGTTTAACCTGTCAATGTTTCCATTTGTTATGTATGGCAGATCAAAAATTTAACGGCCAAACGTGAGATTCCCACCTTATGAACAACAAAAAAGTTCCAACAATTTTTTTTTATCAATTTCAGTGACTTCAAATCCATTTAAATACGAATTAAATATTTTTGCGGTATGGATATTAAATAGGATAAATTTTTTTTCGTTTTGAACTCTTAACTTGAGATTTTAAATTGGGCTGAAGTCCTCGACGCTAGTGCTCCATCCATATAATGAGTTCTTATATGTCTTAAAAATTTATTCATTTTAATAAATAAATAAAAAAAAAAATAGCTTCATAAAATTTAAATTAAAAATGTTTTACTATGTTTTTCTATATTCGGCACAAAGGTTTTTAATTATATTTAAAAAAAATTGCAGCTCTTGGATGAATAAACAGCAGTAGTCGCCAATCAGTTGTTCAGAAAAATACAGAAAAGCGTAATACTCTTCAAACTGATCTCGTAAAAATGTACTCTTGTACTCTATGTCTATGCCGACAGTTGCTGTTCTGTTTTTAGAAGATGGAGGCGACACTCAATTTCTTAGCGACATCATTGATGACGACAACGACGACGACTCGACTGCTCTGATGAGGACGTCGCCAACATTGCCATCAAAATCAACGCCAACAGTGTGCACTCATTAAAGGCGAATGAGAACGAGGGGGTGTCGTATCGTACTGATGTGCGGTGTGCCACTTAAATCGCCACAGTTCGACAGACAGGCAGGCAGCCGAGCAAGTTCTGTACGGCCTACATAGCCCCTCTATTTATGCATGAAAATGCGTCTAATAAAAACGCTAACGAGACGCAGGCCTACACACACACACGCACACACGCACACAAACACAAAGACATTGAATGGCGATTATGAGCTATAAGCAAAAACAAATACAAATAAACTTGTGGGTTGTCTGTGGTCTGAACAGCAAAAACCAGCTGAAATGGCATGGCGACCGTGTGTTTCATGGCGTTCGTTCATATTAGCGTAAAATTCATAGGAGAGCAATCAATTCTTTATTTAAAAATTTATATAATGCTGTCGGCATTGTTTGTATTAACTGTCAGCGAACGAACAACGATGGCGACTAAAGCGAGAAGAAACTCCACTTAAATGTATTTGTTGTTGTTCTTGTTTGTCTCTGTCTATGCAACTCACTCGCACGCACAACCAGCAACGACAACAGCAGCAGCCAAAGCCGTGCAAAGTACTCGTGATAATGAGCTTCATCTCGTTGGCAATTATTAAATGAATTGGATTTATAAATTGCCAGCAGCATATTTTGCTACCATTGCGCTTTGATTGCAAGCAAGAGTGAGAGCGAAAGAGAGAGTGTGTGTGAGTGAGTGGCTAAATATGTGGTATGTTGTATGCAGTAGAAAGAGCGAGCGAGGAAGTTAACTAGTTACGCCCATACAAATTGCTTTATATATTTCTATATATTTAGTTAATAAGCAACTTGTTTCGCTTACTCTTTTACACTTGCATAACATATTAATGGCACTCTTTCACACGCGCAACATTAAAGCTGCATTTATTTAAATCAATATAGTGCGTACTCGCTCATACGCTTGTATTACTTAGCTAGCATAGCAAACAGCCAATCACAACGACGCTCAAGTCTATTATTGCATTTGTGAGCAAAATTTATCTGAGTTGTGGATCGTGGAATTGTTGCTTTGGCTTTATGAGCATGTGGATTCTGTTTAACTGCAATTTAGAAATAATGAAGTGTGTGAAGGTGTGAGCATAGTGCGCTGCGCTCCCGTAATTGGGCAGAGAGTGAGCAAGAGCGTTTCTTTATTTTTTGTTTTTTGTTTTAATGAGAGGATATAAGACAGTTTATTGTTTAATTTGTGGATTATTGCTTTCAGTGTTTCTATACGGCATATATGTAATATATATGTATGTATGTACATATATAAAGCACTCTCAATCTACTTGCGCTCTAATACACATAAATTAAATGGCTGAGTATATAAATCAAACATTTGTTGTAATTAGTTTGCAAAAAAATGAGGTTTTTAGTTGAATATCGCTAATTATTTCGTTGTGATTTTTAAATGGTTTTACTTTGTACTTTTTTATTTTAGTAAAATTATATAAATTTGCACTTTAGCAACTAAACAGTTAAATGTTTTTTTTTTTTATTTGTTAATCATTATAAGAAATATTTAAGTAATCAGCACAGATTATTATAATTAAATAGAACACATAGTAGCAAAAAAAAAAATGCCAGATATCTCGCACTTTGTGCCTTTTGAATATATGTAAGTTCGATTGCTAATCAGAAAAATGTAGAGAAAGCAAATCAATTTATAATATCTCTGATGTTATGGAATTTTGGCAGGCTAAAGGTTACTTCTACATTGAGAAATATGTACTATGCATGACTCTATACTTTGGACTTCTGCTAATTGGGACAACGTGGTAATTTAGACACTCAATGGCTTTCTATTAAAGTCTCTGTAACCCGGACACGATGCTTTTTAACAATCCGTACATTTTATTTCTAAATAATTATTGTCTGTTACTTCATTTTGAGAATTCTCCGTTTTCTATGTAAGTTACAAATGTGAGATGTGTTCAGTTTCTATCATCATCCCTATTACTATTATTTGCTCTTAGAAACTACTTATCGGGCACAGTGTTGATATGGAATGTTGAGGTGAGCGTTTAAATATGACTTTTAATTGAATAAATTTGTGTAAACTGCTTAAATAATATTACCAGTGGCTTATTAACAATTAAGCACAATAAAAAAAAAACCTTAACAAATTGAATGGAGTTAAATCATTTCTACAATCGACAGCAAAGTACAATAAAATTAGATTATTAAAAGATTGATAAGTCTGCAAAAATGTTGTGAATGCATATCTGTTTCAATTTGATTGTTTTGTAGCAAGAAGACAATGCAATACAACAATATCCTCTGAAAGCTAAACTTTATGTGCCGAAATTTAAGGAAACAAATGCTAAATTTATGGGTTTATAACTGCAGAAAAAATGTTTTATGATCCTGTTACAGTTATTATATTAGAAGGTTGCATATCAATTTGCTGAATTGATCTTGAAATATACTCAAATCTAAAATGAAGATGAGACTCCACTTTTGATGTTCCATTGCAAACTGATAAATCCGCAGCAATATTCGAAAATAAAGTGTAACCCTTCAATATTGCTGCAATACAACAGAATAACATAAACTGATGATCCGAAAAGCCAAAAATCTAAGAAAATATAAGGTTGAAAAACTTTTTTAAAACTTGTTTGAAAATTCATTTGTAAAATACGAAAATAATTTGTCATCCAAAGAATTTCTACTGTTAGACAGAAATGCTACTTGGCATCCATAATATATATCAATTATATCCAAACTTATCCAACCCATGAACAAAAATGCTACTCAAATAAAGAACAAAGTGGAGATATTTGTATCAAATTCGTAACGAAATATTAAAACAGGTATTCTTCGCATTAAATTGAAAAATATTTATGTAAATTTTTCGTATTGTATAAATAAATAATAAGCGAGGCAAACCCAAGTATGTATTGAAAAAAAAAAATTTGAGATTATAAGACATAGAGCCTGTAAGATTGGATATCTTTATTTTACTATTCATATAAGATGACTTGTATTCAATATAAGTGGCAATCACAGTCCCCAAAGTGAATGATGGCACAAGTCACAGAAATTTAGCAGTTCTTCGGAGTTTATGTATGAAAAAATTGATATTTTTATTAATTTGGATAGAAAAGCTACATTTGGTATATCTTACGTTAACCATTATAAAATATTTCATAAAGTTTAACGTCTAACCTCTAAAAGGCGTAGTCGGCTACATACAGTCGATATAGACAGCCGTATAAACATGTTGATCTTAAGAACTATAAAAGATAGAACTGTCAAGTTAAGGTCGTTAGTTCTTCTAAGCGGTAGTACTCTTAAGAAGTTAGTTTATTTGTTATTATTTAAGCTAAAAACGACAAGTTTGATGAATCTTACTTCAATTACAATATAATCAAAATATTCCATAAAATTCCATCCGGTAAACCTATAAGGAGTAAAAATATTTTGTTGTGGTATAGTCTAACCAAAGGAAAGCAGCTCTACAAAGCAATTATAAACACCAAAAACAAGCTTAACTATGTCTCGCCCTGTACCCCAAAATATTGGCCTACAGATTCCATGAAAATCCCAGATCTCATTGATTTTGCAATAACACGAAGAATTTCAAAATATCTAATATCTGCTTTATCTCTTGCAGATCTCTCATCGGATTATTCTCCAGTTCTTTTTAGTTTACTGGAAAAACCTCAACTAAAAAGTATATAAGCAGTCATATCGAGCTGAACCCAGCAATAAGTAACGAAATCGATATTGAAAACTCTGTCAGTGCTCTGAGTTCTGTTCTCACTGCTGCAGCTCAACACTCCACACCACAACCATCCACAGCCAATTCGATGAACCACAGTATAACCAACAGTCACATGGAACTGTTAGTTATGACGAAACGGCGTTTTAGAAGGGAATGGCAGTGTCTAAGATCTCCAACCTCTAAGCACAATCTTAAGATTGCTTCACGTGAGCTAAGCAAAGCTCTTCAACTCGAGGAAAAACTCACTCAGAGACGATACATCGAACGTCTTTCTTAAACAAGCTCTAAGTTTCCCCTCTACACCCATAAGAGACCACACTGGAAAGTGGGCACGCACGGACAAGTGGAACAAGTAAGAAAATACAGTCAGGCGTAACCGACTGTAAGAGGCCCTGTACCAGTTCAGGTCACCTAACAAACACATTAAACGTTTCCCGAGCATATGACCAAACACATGACCACTTCTCACTGCTCGAATATGAATGAAAAGAATAGGTGGGTCATTCAACTTCAATTGGTTATAAAATCGTTATTTATTATCCGATTTTGATGAACTTTTTGGATTTTGACTAAGAGGGACGTTAACTTTATACTGGCATACTCAATTTTTTTTGTGCCGAAGAAATATTTCTCCTTGGGGGTGATTTTATGGGGAAGGGGGGGAGGGGCAAAATTTCAAAATAAACTTGTGAAATTCCGGAGCAGTCCTAGACGAATGCAAAAAACACGAAGTCTCTATCTATTACCGTTTCCGAGATCCTTTCGTTCATACGGACGGACAGACGGACAGACGGACAGACAGACATGTCTATATCGACTCCTCTATCACTCCTGACCATAATGGGGGTAACTTTAGGGGGTCTCCGACCATTATTTCTACCTGTTACATACATTTGCACAAACCCAATAGGCTCTTGTACCTTCGGTACAGGGCCTAAAAAGCGGATGTTTTTGCAAACCACTTAAGAACTGTTTTTCAGCCAAATCCGTCAACAAACGCTTTTGTTCTTCCCTCTCCTTCGAACACGACCTACTCTGAACCCCTCAGAGTTCACACCCACGAAGTTCATAAAGTGATAAAAGCACAGTTCAATCCCAAGAAGGATGCAGGTCATGATTTAATTTCCCCAAACGGGATTTGTAAATGCGGATATTTTCCAACTCAGTGGAAGAAATCGGTCATAGTCATGATACCGAAACTTGCCACCCACCAATTTAGGTTTCGTGAAAACCATGGCACTATCGAACAGGTAAACCGATTAACCTCAGAGATTAGAACAGCGTTCGAACTCCGCGAATACTGTTCCGCAATCTTTCTCGATGTAGCTCAAGCATTTGACCGCGTTTGGCTTGATGGACTTAAGTACAAAATAAAAGTATTGCTACCCCAAAATACTCACAAGACTCTAGAATCATACCTCAGCAATAGAGTATTCACGGTACGTCAGAATGACTACATAACACAGAAGTTTGAAATTAAAGCTGGAGTACCACAAGCCAACGTTCTCGGTCCTATGTTATATGTGCTATACACTTCAGACATACCAACGGATCACAGACTTACAATATCCACATTTGCTGATGACACAGCAATCTTAAGTAGATCTCGATGCCCAATAAGAGCAACTAGACTACTAGCAGACCATCTCATTCTGCTCGAGGAGTGGCTAGCTAACTGGCGTAGAAGCAAACACGTCACATTCACTCTAAACAGAGGTACTTGTCCATCGCTGACTCTAAACAACATTGTGATCCCACAGGCCAACTCCCTACACTGGCTTATAAATCCGCGGTCCCCTTTAAGCTTGGACTATAAATGGCTTCTTTACAACTCCGTAATAAAGCCTATTTGGACGTACGGCTCACAGTTATGGGGCAATGCGAGTTTCAGTAATGTGGACATAATACAAAGAGCTCAATCAAAAATACTTAGAACTTTCACCGGAGCACCTTGGTACCAACTGTGAAAACTGAAATAGATCGATTCAAGCAGAACTATGAATGTAAACTCAACTCTCACCCTAATCCACTCGCAAGATCTCTAACACTACTCCATATACAAACACGACTCAGGAGAAATGACCTCCCAGCCCTATGATTTGCTCTTAGGGCCGCTGTAACTACATAAGTCTCCAACCGGGGGGCTTTGTGTAATACACAACTAAATTTAAGATTTGATATATTATTGTTAGTCTCTTATCAAGAGAAGAGAAGATCCAATGAAAGAAAACACTATATTAAAAAAAAAAAAAAACTTTTAACCACTTCCAGTCACCTGAATATTTTGAAATCTTACACCCGATTAATACAAAAATTTTATAGTAATGACCTAATGTCTATAGTTTTTAAATTCATTAACCATTCAGCTTTTACATGTTAAAGTTTGCTTTAAAAAAATGTTTAATTCCTTTCGACTACCCAGATGTATCTAAACTGGCATCAATATACAAAGTTCTTAGTGAATTGTGACTGTAGTAAGTATACAAAAAATTTTAAACTTTCGATATCAAGATCGGATAAGATGTAATAGTTGTGCATATATTATATTGAAAAAATCGTTTATTTATTATGATTAGATTTAAATGGATTAATTGATTCTATTAACAGCTACAGTATGTACTACTAAAAGATAAAAACATTGTGGACATCCCTTAAGTCGGCACGAATTAAAAGATGTTCATACCATTCAATTGAACAAGGCGTTTCGTCTCAGAGGAAGTTAAAGATCAAAACCCTAAATTTGTTTTTTATTTTTAAAGGACTAAATTACTCTTCGATTAAGCCAAATTTTCTTCACTTTATTAAAAAAAAAAAACACTTCAAATAAACCTCTAAGTTCATTATGAAAATTGTTGAACCATTTGTTGCTCTGTAACTTTAGATAATTTAAGTAAATACAACCAAAATAGAAGGGAAGACACAACCATTTTTTTTTTTGTTGTAACTAATTAAATGATTTATGCTAAAACGTGATGCTACAATAAAAAGCATAAACAAAAAAGGAGCAGCAACTACCAAGCCCAAAAACTACACTTTTACCAATATTACACACCTACCATACACTAAGCAGCAACAGCTTGAGCAATAATAACGACAGGCCACTCTGCGAGCATACTAGTTTAGTTAGGCTACAACAAGCTAAAATACAAAAAAAAAAAAAAACACTCATAAACTAGCTAACAAACTCAACTGGGTTAGTTTGTAATTGCAAACAAACCAATTGAAAACTGCAGGAAAACACACTTTGAGCAAATGTATATTAAGGATGCTGCAACAATAATAAGCAATGAGTGCAACATGATGAGAAAATGGTGTGCAATGAAAAGTGGGTAGATAAAAAAATACAGGGAAAATATTAGCTTTGATGTGACCGAAGCTTTAATACACTTCGAACAAATTATATCGTCCTATTACAGTATACCTATTTCCATATAAAAGTTCCATCATCAAAATTTAAATAAAAAAAACATAATCTGCATCAATTTGGCATATCGCATATAAAATTTCGGTACAGATAATAGTTCCGAAAAACGAATCCAGACAAAAATTGGAATGTTGGTGTTGGGTATTGAAAGAAGTCGACTTCGACTGAAATGGATATTGTTCCTACTTCAAATAATTTATTTTTTATTTTTAAAAATAAACGTTTCTTGAGTTTAAAAAACAAATTAAGGAACCAAATGCAATTTTTTCTAACAAAAAAAAGATTAGAAAAAGTTGCATTTGGTTCCCCATTTTGCACTAAAAAAAGTAAATTTTTAAGTTTAGAGAAAACAGGAAGAACCAAATTGTATTTTCTGATCTCAAATTAAGTTCACAAAAATTAAGGAAACATATGGAGGATAAGAAATCAATAAAAATATATAAAAACAAGAAAGAACAGTGCAATCGAGTGTGCTCAGCTTCGAAATACTCGGCAAACCTTCAAATTGTGTGTGGGACTTCTTTCTATCTGGATCTGTGTGGTGTATTTTACATCAAAGAAAAATGTTTTTCATATACAAATCCAGACAGAGGGTGGAGTGCACCACTTCCATTGGTTCGATAAAGATCTATATAGATTATTTTGCTTGAGTTGAAATATGATATACTAAATTTTTCATTTTTAGCTAAAATAACAAGTAATTCAATAAATTTTTGTATATAAGAACTCAGAAAAAAGAACAGGTTTTGATGGGTACTACACCTTAGTTCGCACATTCGTGGAATAATAGTTATCTGAAGTGGGAATAGAAGAGATGAGAGATGTAAACTTGAATTTTATATCTTTTATAGTCTCACAGTTCCCCATGAGCATACGGGCAATCAGACAGAGGGACATGTCTATATCAATTTGTCTTATTCCATGAAGGCTACCTTTTTTAGAGGTCCGATTTAAGCCTTTACGGTATATTTTCTTAGAATCAAAAAACACAAAAAAGTTTGCCTCATACAAAAACCCAGAAATGTGGGACATAGTTGTATAGAAGCCACCCCTTCCAATGCTCCGATCTGGTCATATAAAAAATATTTTAAACGGATATGACTAAACACAGAACCTTATGGAGTACGTAGATCCGGACTTTGCAGATACAACCCATATTTTGAAGGTGTTAATTTACATCATTCTGTTCAAGATGTTAATTTGCCAAACTTGAAGCAATTTGTACCATGACGCATTTTTGTATGACATATCGCCACATGGTGCTTCTGTCGTGAATATTTATTGTCTGCTTATAGTAGAGCGGTTCTTGGGCTGTTCTTGGGCGCCGACGTCTCATGTTTGACTTATAAGTGCGAACTATATTGTATAATGTTTATATGAATCGATATCAAGGACGATACTAAGTAATAGTAAGCAACTAGACAGAGACGTTCCTCATAAGTACTAAGGGGTATAATAGTCTTAATGTGAAACATTGGTTTACTCACTGTGTCGGATTAAACTTTATATTCCAACGTATGAGCAGAATCTGTATCAACCGTTGTTGGAATTTAGCACATGCAGACGTCAACTGCATTGACAGACACTCATTGTTGCTAAAGGATGTCAAATTAAGCATCTGGATTGTGAAGTGCGGAAAGAAAGTTAACGATTAAACTGTCCTGGGATGATCCAGCTTGCACTAGGTGATTTAATTAAAATTCTGCACTTATTATAAGCGTGAAGAAGCGACCCTCTAAGTACAATTGAATTGGTGCAAATATGAGAGAGGGCAGCTCATTCTTTACATTGGCGTACAATCCAGGGTGCTAGACTCGATCAGAGGCTTTAGTGACAACCAAGAAAACGCTATTGCAAAACCTTTTCTGCTCAAAAGTTTCTAAAGCGTGTTTCGAAACTCTGTGAAGCTGTTCGACCGTACGTTCAGACTGGAAGCCTATAGTGAAGTTCCCGGATTCAGCGATGCACTTACTTTTTACAACGATCGATCTTTCTCATACTTTCGATAGCGAAGTAAGCGAGTCGAGGTACATCTAATCTGCTTTGCGACAAGCTCGAGTTGTCCATGATGCAGATGTCATCTATGTACGTAGTCAACCATCAGTGTAGCTCAAGATGCCAATCACAGTGGGTATGTCGATAGCAAATGTAGCGATATGAATGGTCGATTAGATTTTGGGTCCTGCTTGGACTTAACAGGTTTGTGTATGTTCGTGACGACTGCTCCTGTAAATCCGATTGGTGCTTAATCGCCACTATGGAATTGATGATCATTATTGGGAAGTGGATCGGGAGAAGGTTTCTAATTATCTCTGCGACATTTATCTGAATAGTCCAGAGTGATACATGAAGACCGTTGGATGAAGCGAATACGATATCTATTAAGGCCACCCATCACCTAGAATTCAGCATAAGCAGTAATGAAGTACTTCCCTATTATAACGTATGCGTGCACCCGTGAGCAGCTGTGAATCATTCCAAACTACTACAATGTGGAACTTATTGTCCAGGTTTGAGAAGGTAATTTCAAATTGTGAGCTGGGCAGAATCCTTTTTAGTTTCCAATCGTTCTAATTTGATTGCATTTCTACGTTTTTAGATATTTCAAATCAATCAATTAGCCTTCATTTTGCATTAACAGAGAAAAAAAAAGATGAATCACCAAACAAAGCAATATTAAAAATTTGCCCAAAAGACCCTTTTTGTAGTAACATCTTAATAAAGCAAGATTTTTCTCTTAAGCCATTTGATGACACCTCTCTAAGAAGCACGCATTGAGGCCGAAACGCTTTACAATGAGTTGCAAATTCAATGCTTTCCAGTTCTCTCAAATTGGATGCATATCCAGATTTAAAAATAAAAATAAAAAAAAGCTTCTTTTTTTTTATTAGTTGATATTAGGTCCGCATTTGATTCCTTTGTTTGATGTGGATATTGAAATTAACGAAATGAAAAATTTGGTCAATAAAAATTTTTGAATTTTGGATAGACTTGTTGCTCTAATATCGAATATAATTAACATAGGTAACAGTTTTTAAACGCTCCTCATATTAATTTGTAGTAAAATAAATACAACTTTTCATGTCATTTTTAACTCAGAGCCAAATTTGCGCCATGAAGAATCCCTTGAAACTCATACATAATACCGCGTTACAAACTGCACGATAAATTAATAATACCTACTCGAATTGTTTTTTTCTTTTTTTGTATGTGTAGAGTTGTATAAAAAAGAAAACCAATTACAATTACCGCACCCAAAGGTGCCACAAAAAACACACAAAGCGAGAGGTGCAGAAAAAGAGCAGCCGCAGCAGCAGCAAAAGCAGTAAACATCAAATGCAGTAAATGCAGCGCCAACAACAAAACAGCACAAAAACAACAAACTGCAAGCAAAACTTATCTAGATGCATACAAATCCAGCAAAAGCGCACGTCAATTTATTTGGCCTATTCAGTACAGTACAGCGTATGAATTTGATGAAGCTGATGAAGATGATGATGATGATGTTGCTGAGGATGTTGCACGCTGATTGCTGCTGCTTTTGCTGTTGCTCCGGCGTTGGTGGCGTCGGCGTTTTGTGGCAGTGCTACAAGTTTGCAATATTATGGAATTATTTACCAGCTTGCATGCTATTCATTGTGCTGCACTTTTTTTTAACGAGGTGTTTATTTTCACAACTTGCAACAGCAACAGACAACAACAACAACTAAAGAGAGCACGTTTGTGCAACAAACAGGCTTCAATTTAACTGCCTCCATTGAGTACATATTGTATGCTATTCCTGACTGCTGACTGCTGACTGCCAAAGGTGCAGAAAAACAGTGCCCGCCCCTTTTTGTATTGAATGGATTTAAGCGTACACGGGCGGACGGACGGACGGACAGACGTACAACAGCCACCATACTCGTCGCCACCTTCTCTAAAACCACAAACACTTTAATGATGCTGTTTTGTTTAACGCAAATTGTTTGTTGCGCTGTCATAAACTGGTGCGAAAAATGGCTAAAACTCAAAAAGTTGTTGCTGCTGCTGTTAGTTTTTTTTTTTTCTTGGACATCACAAAGAGCGCGAGTACGCTACGCTGGAACTGGTTTCTCCAATCTGGCTTGCTGTCTCACTTGACATATTTTTTTTAGCTTTGCGCTTGCGTCAAATATGCGCAAGTGAGATGACTACATTGTCTTCAAACTTTTATTTGAATTTTTTTCTTCTTCAGATGCTCTCCATATATTTCACGTAACGCTGCTGCACTGGAATGTCGTTCCGCGTACTTTGAGATACAATTTTGCGCTACATTTGCTGTGCTTGAGTTTTAAGCTTATTGTGTGCAAAGCATTCGCGCTGCGCGGCATTGATTTGAAATAGCGTCGCGTTACGTTTTGCGTGATTTCATTTTACGTATTTTGTTTTGGTTTTCGTTTAAATTTTGTTTATAGTTAAAAATTTTGTCTGCATATTACGCATACGCGACGTCTACGCGGCGGCATAATGGCGTTGACAGCTATCGTCGTCGTCGTCTTTGTATTTAACTCCCGTCGCTCAATTGAAGCGTAAACGTAACGCTTCAACGCTCCGGCTATGGCTATAACGCTCCAGTTTATCAATGTCACTTGATTGAACGACAACTTGTATATATATTGATCGGATGCAGTATTTCAACAACGTGCGTCGCCGTAAAATAATCGTTCAAGCGTTAAATGCACTTAAACTAAAACGCATTGTATGTGCATGTGTGTGTATGTGTGTGTGAATGAGTGTAACTGTGTGCCGTGCAAAACTGTGTCCGTCCGTCCAGTGCGGTTTTTGTTACTTTTAATTGACATATAAATAGCACGCTTGATCTGTGCGCCATTATAATCAACAACAACAACAACTCTTATATCTCCTAGATATATACAATATATACTTTTATTGAGTGAGCTATTATAAAACGAAAATAAACGTCGCACTGCACTTTAATTTACGCAAATGGTCACGTGCGTACGTCAAACGTACAATATGCTGCCAATGGCACCGATAAATGGCATTAATCCTTTTGTTGTTGGTCTGACACCGACTTCAATGGTCGCTGCAGCGGCAGCAGCAGCAGCAGCTGCAGCGGCTGTGGCAGCAAACAACAACAACAACAACAACAATAATAATATTAATAGTAGTAGTGTTGCCAACAATTTAAGCAACACCACAACAACAACAACAACCAATTCAAAGCCAAAATTAGCGTTCAGCATTGATTCAATTGTCGGTGATAATGTTGCATCCACAAAACGTACGCTGCTGCGTCCGAGTGTCATAACGCCACCGCTTAATTCCTTGGCACATTCGCCGCCCATAGAACTTAGAAATACCGCGCTCAATTATGCAACACCACGCGGTTTGATCTATTGCAGAAGACGCGCTTCACTAAATCGTTCCCCATCAATTGCAGCGCGTAGCTCACGCAGTGCATCACGTTCGCGCTCACGTTCACCACACTCAGCCGCCTCTCCGTTGCAACACACTGAGCAGCAGTGCGCCAAAGAGCAACATAGTAATAGTTTAGTAAACAATAATGTACACTGCAGCCGTACACCCTCACCGCATACAACAACGCCAACATCAACGCCAACTGCTGCAACATCCTCCATACCGCCTGCAAGCAGCAATAGCACAGCTCCATCAACTGCTGCTCTACCGCCTGGACTTATACGCCCGCTACCACTGCAAGCATCGCCAAATTTAGCTTTAATTAGTGCACGTGCATCGCCACCACCGCATGCGTCACAACCGCCTCCATCGATTGTTGTGCCACCAAATTTAGCACCGCCTGTTGCAACAATTGGACCACCGCCACATGTTGTTCCATCGCATGTACCACCGCCACCACAATTTCTAGCGGCACAATTTCATATGGCTGCCGCTTTGGCGCATCATCATCACCAGCAGCAGCAGCAACAACAGCAACAGCAGGTGCAAAATCTTGCAGCTGGTCCACCACCACATCATCCGCCACCATTGCCGCCACACTTACCGCCCGGACATCCTATGAGCGTATTTCCACCGGGTCATCATCCACATTTTGGCGCTCCTCATCATGTGATACGTGAAAGTTATCCGTTGTATCCTTGGATATTGAGTCGACATGGACGCATATTTCCACGGTTTCCGGGCAGTAAGTAAAAATGTTTTGTTTACTAATATAATTTATTAAAATTACTTAAACTTGTAAAGGTTAGGAAATTGCAAAATTATGAACCTTATAAAGTGCCAAATTTTTGAAGGGCATAGGAGTTGCATAACTTATAAATTTACAAATGATTAGTCTTGTGGCATTATAAGGATTGTTTAGTTGCCATAAAGCAAAACAACGATTTCAAATGCTGCAATTGTGAATACTCGACTTTGATAAACCCTGCTTGCTCATATAGATCATACTCTTTCCAGCCTTGAACACAGTATATTAAAACCAAGTCCAATATACCATGTAGTCTTCAAGATCTCGTTGTTCGCACAAAAGGGCAGACGGACATAGCTATATTGATGGGCCTTGGTTTTTAGATAAAGTTGGCCCTCCTGGGCATGTAATAAAAAACACTCAAGCATCTTTTCAACAATTGATTTTAAAAAATGGTTATTAATTATTTTTGAAGACCTAACCACTGAAATAGAAAATGCATTCCGCTTATTAAATAATGTTGCTGGCCAAACTTTTTCGAAATACCGAGTTACACGGTAGAAACCAAAATTAAAATAAAATTTCGAAAATAAAAAAGTTTTTTTTCTCAAGATGCGCTTTACATATAGAGTAACTCGCATTAATTTTTGAACATATGAGGTTTATAAACAGATTAGTTAGGCCCTGTACCGAAGGTACAAGAGCCTATTGGTTTTGTGCAAATGTATGTAACAGGTAGAAATAATAGTCGGAGACCCCCCAAAGTTCCCTCATTATGGTCAGGAGTGATAGAGGAGTCGATATAGCCATGTCCGTCCGTCTGTCCGTCCGTCCGTCTGTATGAACGAAAGGATCTCGGAAACGGTAATAGATAGAGACTTCGTGTTTTTTGCATTCGACTAGGGCTGCTCCGGAATTTTACAAGTTTATTTTAAAATGTTGCCCCTCCCCGTAAGCACGCCTTACTGCGACTGCAGCACGACCAATTTAGTGTCCGTAGAATAATGGAGTCAAATTAAATACCCTCAAATGGTATTGCAAGTCGTAGGGATTCTATCAACGTAATATCTTTTCTAGGGACCGATAGAAGTTAAATTATTCATAAGATAATGGGATCTCTCGTTCAAGGACAGAAAAATGAATCGATATCAAATTTAACAGGGAACTCTATGCTTATTTAATTGTAAATTTATTTTTACTAATTAATTCGTATTATTTTTTGAATGATCTGTTTCTATTTTTTTTTTATATTTTTTACTTGTGAACTTTTAAAAGATTTAAAACTACCTGTATTTGCGTACCCACCGTGACCTGCGTTCCTAGCTTTATAACAAGGCGTTGCAACACCCATTTTTTCAGTTACTCTTTTTTTGCCCAGTTGATATGTATCAAATCTGAAGCACCTGCATCTACTATAGTCTGAAATATGGCGATTATATAATACATTACAAATCGGTATCTTGGAACACACTTGAAGCATCGGCTACAAGGCCACATCCAAGCAGAAAATGAACATCTTTAAATAAAAACTAGGAAAATGTGGTCTCTATCCCAAACCGAAATTAAGCTTTGAAAATAATTGTTTATTATGCAAAGCGGTTTTTAAACCAGTATAGACCTATGGCATTTAGCTATGGGACGCAGCTAGCAATTCAAATATAGAAATTTTGCAACAACATCAATCAAAAATTCGACGGTATATTGCTAATGACCCATGGTTTTCCAACAATAATATATTATGTAATACATAATAATGTCAATGTTTCAAAAGTTAAGGACAAAATAATCAGTTTAACCGATCTATGTCTATAGATATATTAAACCAACAACTGAATCATCTTACTATGTGTCATCCTGTGTGCTTACTGCAGCTGTTTTAGTCACTCAACCTTAGTAGTGATTCGTAACTTTTTATAATAAGACTTCGGCGCGCTTTGGTTGTCTTTCGTATGATTACTGATTCGTCATTTAGTCGTACTAGTACACCCACGCCTCGACGCCAGTAAATATGCGTTCTCAGAAGGTAGGATCCGAATTGACTTCATCCATAATGCCTGCAGCAACCTGCTCTTAATAACATTGGTAATACAGTTCTTTCGGTACAAGTCATGCAGAATCGTGCTGCATACCAAATTTTTCGTGCGTCGCTCTTGGTTGACATCTCCAATGCAACTTCCGCAACGATGTCCTTCACCATATTGACCTAACCGTCGGTCACACTCGTTGAAAACTGTCCAAAAAGTGGCATGTTTCCATCAGTCTCCCAACCATTCTTGAACGCTTTGCACCACTCGTCAGTGGGCGATGTTGAGAGAGCATATTCATCAAAACTCTTTTGCCGCATTTTCAAGGTATCGAAACACGAAACTTCGGCCGCAACACAATATTTAACACAAATACGTTGATCAATATTTTCACTCATAAAAAATCGCCAAGCATTAAGCACAATGTTGCCAATCTGGAAAAAAACATTTACCTGTCTAACTCCTACCCGGGAGATTGAAACAATATTAATTCCAGATACTTTCTTGGCAGGGTGTATGTATCAAATCGCATTCAATAGTCGGCATAATTATTTTGACAAAACATTACAGTGATGTTCGGAAGTTGCAATTCCAACGATCAAAATATAGTTCCAAACAACAACACATATACAGAAAATATTCTTTATTGTTATTTTACATTTTTCTACTCAAATATATGTAGACAGTCAGTGAATAAGTATTTCGACAATTCTACATGCTTGATCAACTAAATTTCCAAATGATATTTTTTGTGCATTTGTTAATAATTTATATCATGTTCTGGGGAAGCAACAACAGTTCTATGAACCAAGGATAATACATGAGAACAATAAATAATAAAGCAAATATACTTTACTTCAGGCGATAGATTGTTAGGGGTGTATCATCAGATGATACCAAATGTTCTCAAATGATATTAGAATAGCCACCTCATAGTCCGGCTTAAACGTAATAGAAAACGCTTGGACTTACAAAAAGCGTAAGAGAGATATTTCGTTGCTCAAACCATATCTGAGATTACTGATCTTTGGAACGTGGTATCCTCAGAAGTACTTTAAAAATAGATAGACTCGGTAACAACATGTCTTCAAAGTGTCATGAAAATCAAATATACACATTGCTATACATTGTATTTGCTCATAGTCTATTTTCTTGATCCTGAATCGCATTGAGCTTTTTATACACATACACAGGGAAAAATGTATGTCACAGGCAGAAGGAGGTGAGACAGTTATCATAAAGAATATATATTCTTGAACAGCACCAAATGTCGAGTTGATACAGACATGTCGATCTTAGTCCAGCATGCCATTTGTCTGGCTCTTCGTATGAAAATCGAGATCTTAGTGACTAATATGAAAGAGCCTCCAAATTATCATATGTATATACTCTTATTGATTTCTCAGATAACTTGTATTCCCCTCCTAAAGGGAGTTTTGGTAATTACCATGCAAACCAACTCCTCCTTCTGAGTTTTTGTATAAAAAAAAATTTTATTGAGGTTATTAGTTTTGCTAGAAACAAATCGGACCACTAAAAGAGAAGCCTATAAATCTGTGCAACCTTTCTTAATTTTAATATGAACATTTTTTTTTTTTTTTGGCAATTAGAGTTAAATAAGAATTAGAAAATTTGGTGTATCTTGCATGATTCTTAGAAAATATTCCGTATAGGCCAAGATCGGACCACTAGAAAGGGTGCCCTTATACAGATTGTTTATTTAACAAAATTGACTTGTCAAAATATTTATGCCAAAGTATTATATTAAGCTTTTGTTCATAACTTTTAGCACTAATGAAGTGTAGGTACTAACTAAAATTTGTTTTAATATTTAAATTGTTTATATATAATAAGAAAAAAATTCTTATATAAAATAAATCCTATTAAAAGTTAAATACAAAAATGAGATATTTATTTTTCGTCAAAATAATTATGCCGACCATTTATTTAATCATTTTCTGAGCAACTTGACTCTAATTTGGTTGCAAATATTCGAACAGAATCAATGATGAAAGCATTTCGTACTGTCCACACAATGAAGATAATTCCGATAATTCCATTACATTTTTGGTATCAATAAAAAGGTCTTGAATTATACATTCAGATTATGTTCAAATATATAAAATTGGATGGAAGCTAGGCAGTTCTACAAGGGGTCAAAATTATATGCCCTTAAAATGCAGTGAGGTTCGTGGGAAATCTATTGAGCTAATATTTTGTCTAAGTATCGAGAGCCTAAGTTCACAGAGCCTAAAAGAAATCGGTTCCCCTTTTTCAAAAAAAGAGAATTCAATCAATGGATAACCAATTTAATACAACAACAATACAAAAAACAAATAATATATCTATATAAATAGAATAAAAATTTATTTACCCTATATTCCATAAAAGTCCCAGACGTCCCACTTAAAGTGGCAGCCCCCACACAAAAATGAAGTCGGTATAAGGATGTCCGTCCATCTAGCTACCCGTATGAATTTAAAGACTACAAAAGATATTAAGATTCGAAATTAAATCTCTTCTATTCCCTTTTCAGATGTCTAGCATTCACCAATAGCAATAAAATACAAACTTAGGGTTCAATGGAGGTACAGGATATCTTTTTTGTTGAATTTCAACTATCTAAATCCGTTTAAACTTGATACGATCTAGTGTATGCAAGTTTCACCACACTATGTTGAAATTGTTATACATACATATGGTGAAAATGTATAACTTGAAATACTTTAAACTAAACTCTGTAAACTCCGCATAAATACCATTTATCGGAAGCCAATAGAAACAGTCTTTCATAGAAAAATATTTGCAACTGAATATCTGCTTAAAACTGGCATTAATGACTCGTTGACAACACCTAAGAATACTGAACCTAACTATAAATTAAGTCTGAGTCAGTGCTTGATTATGTATAACCAGAATTCTAAGTAAACCAATGTATATAATTGATTATAATAGAGGCAGAGGGAGTGACATTAATAATTTTGATAACTTGATACGCATATGTCCAAGAAGAAGGAACTACCCATAACTGAGATCTGTGGAACTGACGGATATAACTCCTTTTGTCTGATCTGTATATGAATGAAATAAATATATAAAGTTGTATTAAAGTCTGCAAGATTTCAGATGGATTAGCTTATATCTACACGACTTTTGATGCTGATCAAGAATACTTATTAGAAAATCCCACACCTACGCATATATGGGTTTATTTCTTATTGGAAAAAAATAAATTTCAAATTATAATTAATTTCGTTATCTAAAGCAGGTCTATTATAGATCATATGGAATAACGATGATTATTATACGGCTCGCGCTTGGCTTTGGCTTGCTCTCATTTTGGATAGCCCTCATGTAAAATACTTAACTTTTAGTAGCCAGCTGCAACTTTTCTTAACCCTTTATTACAAACATTTTTCTTGCTTCTACACTCTCCAAGCAATTATTCACTTACAACTCAACCCTAAACAACAAACCTTTTCGTTGCTTTAGTCTAATTAACAGCCACCGTAATTAAAGCTTAATAAGTAAATGGAAAACATTTATTACAAGTTAATTAGAAACGACCATCATCATTATCTGCCGCATCACATTCTCAATCATATACGTAGTTATATACCTATATATTATATATTCAATGTTGATATACATCATTGCATTAAAAATAAGAAAAATTGAGCTAGAAATTGGAACGCAACATAAGCCTAAAGCGAAATTACTGAAAAAAAAAAACGTAAAACCCAAACCAAACCCATTTTGATAACTATTTTCAAACAAATTACATTTTAATTAAATTGTTTAAACAACATTACACACATCGTTAGGTCAAGACGCAGAACCAAATACGCGTCTCAAAATTACCATGCACTAATGGCGAGCGCGCTGAGCGGGCTGGGAGGAACTGAACTTAACTGAACTCATGTGGCGTATGTGTAACACAAATGCAACGACTGAATCCGTGGAGCCCGAGAACGGACGAACGAACGAACGAACGAACGAGCGAGCGTATTTGTTAATGCGTTTTTAATTGAGGTTTGCTTGTTGTGCAGGAACGGACGGACGGACGCGTTTTACAAAATAAGAGCAGTCGAAATGTGCTGAGGAACGAATCGAATGTATGCCAGTTCGGTGAAATGTGCATGAAAATTCTGTCATTTATAATTTTTAAATTTCGTCTGCTTTTATTTTTAATTACAATGTTTATTTTTATTTTTAGTTTTGTTGTAAGATCGCCAGGCATGTTGCGCCAAATAATGAATTAATGCCACTCACTCTCTCTCTACCCTTGGTTTAAATTCGAAATTTTTAATTTTTTCGGCACTCCGTGTCATCGAGACAGTGGAAAATTGCTGCCTTAATACTATGTATTCAAGAGCACCTTTCACCTGTTTCATTCGAATAAAGTAATTAAGTTGTTGGCTCGGTTTAGTTGCTGTTATTTGAGTTAACTTTCAACTTGATTTATGTTCATGAAATGTCAAATGTTCAACGATGCATTTATTCGGTAATACGTCAACAGCTCAATTTTATTTTGCTTTCTGGAAACTGCTTAAATGTTTGAGGAAGTTGTTTGACTTATAGGTCAGCGTATTTTATGTATTAAATTAAAAAAAAGTATCTGACAATTGATATAGTTGTTTCTAACAATTTAATGGTTTTGTAAAAAGTTTTATTATGGATTTAAATGATTTATAAATGACTAAGCGGAACGGTCAAATTCTTGCTAATGCTTAATTTGCGTATTTATAAATCAAATTGCTTGAAATATTTCTGAAAAATCATATTAATTACTGCCTTAAACCGTTATAACCCTTCTGGCTTCACTCTACTTACCCACATAACACTGTGACAATATTAAGCAGCAAGAAGGCAACTTTGTACAATGCTAGCAATTGCTTCAATAGCTATGAATATAAAAGACATCCATTGCATCCAGCATACACCTTAACAGCACTGAGCAAGTCCCGATTTTTTATAGCTATTTGCAAAGAGTGCGTGGTACTGTCCATTTTATCATATTATGTAAGCCAGCAACTTACTGCTAGTCGATAGTAACTCACTCTTCTTATCGATTGGTCGATTAGTTATCACAACATGATAAATTAATATGTTCTCTTATATGAGACGCCTTAGATATATTTTTTCCAAATGATGCTCATATATATTTTGACCTATGCTGTTCTTTTGATTGATAGCATACAATAAATCTTCGCTTAGATAGGACATATATACATAGATGCTTAGAATTATTAAATTACGATAAGATTTGAAGTGTATTATATAGATATCAAACACAGCAGCAACATGAAAAAAAAATCAACAACAAATGCAGAGAAAGAAATGAATGGCGTAAGAAATTAGAATATGGACAGAGAGAGAGAGAGAGAGAAAATTGAGTGATTCTACTGGCATAAGTTATATACAAAAAAAAATAAATAAATAAACGAACCCGAATGATAAAATATATCAGGTACTGTGGGTTTATAACCATTCACTAATAATTTATCAATAAATCAAGTAGTGCAACAAAATCCAATACTGGCATTGTACGAGCGCATAATGAATTTTACGGATACAGCGAATGACCACCAAATGACCATCGTTTGGTCATGTGTTTGATATAATACAAAAGACATATCCGTTGCACCACAAGTGTATAAATTTCGTAACGATTTTTTAGTTTACTACCCCTGCAAAAGAAGTTTCACCACAAAATATGTTTGTATTAACGCCTAACTAAATCGTGAAATCTTGGGGAATTGATACTTCAATAAACTATTCAAATGCCCTTTATATATAAAAAAAAAAAACATTTGTTCAAGCAAATTTGAACTCACCCAAATTTTTTTGGTAGCATACAATGAATAAAAGTTATATGAAGAGAGAATAGGAGAGTCTTACTTTCCTTACTTGAACGATCAGTTCATTTGTTCATACAGTTATCAAGACAGACAAACGGAAATGTCCATGTTGCATCGATTTTAAATGATGATTAAGAATAAAAGCACTTAATAGGGTCTGCCTCACCTCCTTCTTTCCATTTACTCAAGGGTATACTGTTTCAAAACGAAACAGATGCGTTCCAACCGATCCTATTGTAGAAATTTTAGCTCAGTAGCATATATGGCTCCGGAGAATTTTTAGACCCTGTATCGAAGGTACAAGAGTCTATTGGTTTTGTGCAAATGTATGTAACAAGTAGAAATAATGGTCGGAGACCCCCTAAAGTTACCCCCATTATGGTCAAGAGTGATAGAGGAGTCGATATAGCCATGTCCGTCTGTCCGTCCGTCCATCTGTATGAACGAAAGGATCTCGGAAACGGTATTAGATAGAGACTTCGTGTTTTTTGCATTCGACTAGGACTGCTCCGGAATTTTACAAGTTTATTTTAAAATGTTGCCCCTCCCCCCTTCCCCCTTCCCCATAAAATCACAACCAAGGCTAAAAATTTATACGGTATAAAAAAAATGTATACCAGTATTGAGATAACATCCTTCTAAGCCAAAATCCAAAAAGTTAATCAAAATCGGATAATAAATGACGATTTTATAAGCAATTGAATTTGAACGACCCCCCCTTTTCTTTTCATACATAAAAAAATGCTTAATAAGGCACTTATTCGTGCAGTAGAAAGTGGTCATAAGCTTGGTCATAAGCTCGGGAACCATTTAATTTGTGTGTTAGGCGACCTAAACAGTTATCAAGACAGACAAACGGAAATGTCCATGTTGCATCGATTTTAAATGATGATTAAGAATAAAAGCACTTAATAGGGTCTGCCTCACCTCCTTTTTTCCATTTACTCAAGGGTATAGTGTTTCAAAACGAAACAGATGCGTTCCAACCGATCCTGTTGTAGAAATTTTAGCTCAGTAGCATATATGGCTCCGGAGAATTTTTAGACCCTGTATCGAAGGTACAAGAGTCTATTGGTTTTGTGCAAATGTATGTAACAAGTAGAAATAATGGTCGGAGACCCCCTAAAGTTACCCCCATTATGGTCAAGAGTGATAGAGGAGTCGATATAGCCATGTCCGTCTGTCCGTCCGTCCATCTGTATGAACGAAAGGATCTCGGAAACGGTATTAGATAGAGACTTCGTGTTTTTTGCATTCGACTAGGACTGCTCCGGAATTTTACAAGTTTATTTTAAAATGTTGCCCCTCCCCCCCTTCCCCCTTCCCCCTTCCCCATAAAATCACAACCAAGGCTAAAAATTTATACGGTATAAAAAAAATTGAGTATACCAGTATTGAGATAACATCCTTCTAAGCCAAAATCCAAAAAGTTAATCAAAATCGGATAATAAATGACGATTTTATAAGCAATTGAATTTGAACGACCCCCCCTTTTCTTTTCATACATAAAAAAATGCTTAATAAGGCACTTATTCGTGCAGTAGAAAGTGGTCATAAGCTTGGTCATAAGCTCGGGAACCATTTAATTTGTGTGTTAGGCGACCTAAACAGTTATCAAGACAGACAAACGGAAATGTCCATGTTGCATCGATTTTAAATGATGATTAAGAATAAAAGCACTTAATAGGGTCTGCCTCACCTCCTTTTTTCCATTTACTCAAGGGTATAGTGTTTCAAAACGAAACAGATGCGTTCCAACCGATCCTGTTGTAGAAATTTTAGCTCAGTAGCATATATGGCTCCGGAGAATTTTTAGACCCTGTATCGAAGGTACAAGAGTCTATTGGTTTTGTGCAAATGTATGTAACAAGTAGAAATAATGGTCGGAGACCCCCTAAAGTTACCCCCATTATGGTCAAGAGTGATAGAGGAGTCGATATAGCCATGTCCGTCTGTCCGTCCGTCCATCTGTATGAACGAAAGGATCTCGGAAACGGTATTAGATAGAGACTTCGTGTTTTTTGCATTCGACTAGGACTGCTCCGGAATTTTACAAGTTTATTTTAAAATGTTGCCCCTCCCCCCTTCCCCCTTCCCCCTTCCCCATAAAATCACAACCAAGGCTAAAAATTTATACGGTATAAAAAAAATTGAGTATACCAGTATTGAGATAACATCCTTCTAAGCCAAAATCCAAAAAGTTATCAAAATCGGATAATAAATGACGATTTTATAAGCAATTGAATTTGAACGACCCCCCTTTTCTTTTCATACATAAAAAAATGCTTAATAAGGCACTTATTCGTGCAGTAGAAAGTGGTCATAAGCTTGGTCATAAGCTCGGGAACCATTTAATTTGTGTGTTAGGCGACCTAAACTGGTACAGGGCGTCTTACAGTCGATTACGCCCGACTCTAATTTTCTTACTTGTTTTATTAAAATTTTTAGGCCCTGTACCGAAGGTACAAGAGCCTATTGGGTTTGTGCAAATGTATGTAACAGGTAGAAATAATGGTCGGAGACCCCCCAAAGTTACCACCATTATGGTCAGGAATGAAAGAGGAGTCGATATAGCCATGTCCGTCTGTCCGTCTGTCCGTCCGTCCGTCCGTCCGTCTGTATGAACGAAAGGATCTCGGAAACGGTAATAGATAGAGACTTCGTGTTTTTTGCATTCGACTAGGATTGCTCCGGAATTTCACAAGTTTATTTTGAAATTTTGCCCCTCCCCCCCTTCCCCATAAAATCACCCCTTAGGGTGAACATTTCTTCGGCACATAAAAAATTGAGTGTACCAATATAGAGATAACGTCTCTCTAAGCAAAAATCCAAAAAGTTCATCAAAATCGGATAATAAATGGCGATTTTATAAGCAATTGAATTTGAACAACCCCCCTTTTCTTTTCATTCATATTCGCGCAGTGAGAAGTGGTCATGTGTTTGGTCATAAGCTCGGGAAACATTTAATATGTTTGTTAGGCGACCGGAACTGGTACAGGGCCTCTTACAGTCGGTTACGCCCGACTGTATTTCCTTACTTGTTTTATATATAAAGGATCTATGCGACATAACATTTTTCATTTTGCAAGTGTATCCTATTTCTCGAGATTCCATTTGCATAAATACCAAATCTGATCTATCTACATTAGACTGATGAGAGATCATGTTCTTTTAGATCATAATTCTCCCTGTGCTTTTTACAAAATTGTGAAAAAATAAATATTTGCCAATTAATGTAAACCTGTCCATGAAAGGTACTCACAAACTCTATAAATATTATGTCGACCAGTCAAATAGTTCCTGAGATCATAGGGTACAGTTACAACATATATACGTATACTGCTCAAACAAAGTGTGAATAGTATTGCCCAATTAGATCAACAAGAAATATGTTTCAAGTCATATCTGCATAAATGTATCTATATACATATATATACATATATACAAACCAATTTATCCCAATCTTTAAAATATTGGTTTGTAAGTTTATGTGGTGTTTATTAATATTCATTTCATATAGCATAGCCTTAGTCCTCATTAAGTATAAGAAGTGAAGATGTGTCATATAATGAATCCTGGGAATATCAACTTAGAAAATCCATAATTGACAATAAAGTATATCCAAAACTAAGGTCTAGTTTAAATGGCAGCTAGTCAATTGCAAATATTTTTGTATGGAACACTTCTTCTGCTACTGAAAAACAATGATTGCGCCTATCGCCAAATCTCTTCGATGGTCTGTTGTATCATTTTAATCTATCTTCTCCAAAAAAAAGCATTACAAACAACTTTTTTTACGACTCCATGTATTATCTTCAGTGTTGCCTAGCAAATAGGTAGGTATGAAAAATTTTAACTTTATTTTTTTTACTGGACTTGGACTTATAAACTTTTAATTCTATGGATTCTTGATACTAAAATTTTTTTTTTATTGATCGACCCGAACGTCCACTATTCACTTCGATTGATACCATCCCGTTCACTGGTGGAAATACCGTTAAAATGAATGGCCGGATCTTAATTTTACTAACATCAAGTGATATAGAAGGTAAATGTATAAAGAATGACCGAGTAGCGAACCAATAAAAATTAATCTTCCACATTGCTTCATATTACTTCCCTATTTGTGGGAAAACGTGGATGAAAAGGTCTTACGAAAATCTGCAGAACACCCAGAGTACGAAGTCATTGACAATGCCCACCTAATGTAACAAATAGAATTTACATCCAACCAAGAAATCGGTAGACTTATGTCAATTGATGTATAGTCCTTCTCAAGTTCGATCTAACATATAACTTTGGTTAGGCAATGTTGGTTCGTTTAAAATTAATGATTTATAAATATATTTGTTGAAAATGAAATACTGTTCGTTGTTAAGCGCTTATCTTGAAAACGGCTGGACCGATTTTGCTTATTTAATTTTAAAATATATTTTCATGCACAACTTAAGACAAGCTTATCGACACTCCGAAGATTCAATTTTCTACAAACTTTCGGACGGTTCAACAACTTCCAACAATTGCTGTACTTCTATGTCTGAAAAGGAGGTTTAGACGAGAGTATGCCAGAACGGGTGAAGAAAGTGTCCACCAAATCTATAAGACATTGTCCAATCGACTTTAAAATGCTGTCGCTAGAAAGAAAGAAGCTCAAATAGACTACATTTTGGCTAGTGCAGGTCCTGATGAATCGTTCAAAACACAGGCTATACCGAAAATTTTAATCGTGTCAGTAGAAGGCAGAGGTCTTTGCCGTTAGTTTCGAGAGAAGATTTGTACCGTTTGATCTTACAATAGGCTACACGAGAGTGTTGATTCAAGCGCAGCTGGAGTATCCTTATCGAATGTCCCAGTCGACAAATCCTGTCACCCTTTAGGAGGTAAGGCCAGGTGAAGATCTTCAGACAACAAAACGCTAAAACTTCTCCCAAACAGAGCTGTTAATTATAGTCTTACTCTTTAATAGCATCCTTGGTCTGGAATATTTTCTAAGAGTGTGGAATTCCGCGCTCATAACTATAATCCACCAAGCCTAGGTAAGATGATGGAAAGAGTAATTTTGAGTCGGATTATGCAACTAGAAAGAGTTACACAGAGAATTCCAAAGTTACAGTTTGGATTTCATAAAACACACGGAACTCCGGAACAACTTTACCGTGTTGTCAACTTTTCTCTTGAAGCTATGGAACATATGCCACATTGTATGACTGCGTACATGGATATACAGTAAGCTTTTGACAGGGTGTGGCTTTGTGGTCTTCTATGCAAACTAAAGAGCTTCCTAACCCCTCAGCTGTTCGAGCTCATAAGCGGATAGGACATTCAATGTTGTGGTTAAAGGTGCAAAGTCAAAAAAGAGCAGCAGTTCATGAAGACGACATACTAATTGCTACATATGCGGACGACACTGCTGTGCTGGCAAGAAATCCTGATACGGGTATTGCCACAGAAGCACTGCAGCTATACGTGCGGAGTTTTAAGCAGTTGGCCTTTAAATGGAATATAGGCATAAATGTTACAAAATGTGCAAATGTTACATTTGCAACAAGAAGAAACTCTTGCCCTGGAGTAACGTTACTAGGTTCTATATTGAAGCATGTACCTGCCCACAAATACCTCAGCGTAATACTCGACAAGAGGCGATACGTTCGCGAGATACGTGATTTCAAAGCGTGTTATTCAAAACTGAGCAACAAAATGACTATATATAAATCCATTCTTTGGCCTATATGGAAGTATGCACTTCAGGTATACGGAATTGCCGCCAAGTCCCACCTCAACAACATTCGAACCGCCCAAAGCTAAGTTCTAAGAACGATGTGCAATGCTCCATGGTACATACGCACCAGGGACATCGAAAGGCACCTGCGAGTCTATAAAGTCGGTGACGTCATCCAGGCACAAGCGAGGATGTATATGGATCGCCTTGGATCATATCCAAATCTGGTGGCTTAACACCTTATCACTGTTAAACTTGTATTGTATAAGAATAAATAACAAATATCATAGCTACGAAGTGACCGAACCAAGTAAAAAGGAAATCTTATAGGACTTTCCCAGTCACTTCTCCATATAAAAAGAAACCAAATGAGTTGATAGTTGATACATGATAATAAACCTTAGGAAGATTAATGATCCATTAAAAATTCCTTATTATTGAAAAATGAGGGAGGCAGGTGGATGCGATTTGTTATATATATCAATGGCATCGGGCAAAATAAGAGAACAAAAGAGATAAAGCAGCTCATGACTGGTGCATTAGGTGTTCGATGATTTGTCGGTATGCATATTATAATACATTTTATAGCGAAGATAGCTAGCAGCTCTTGTAAAAAAGTAAATATCTATAAATATATGTAAATTAATCTTGTATATATCTGTCTATGTATGTATGTATGTATGTATGTTCCTTATATGAAGCTAAACCATCTAACCGATTGAGCTGAAATTCACAGACGAACTTCAGTTCATTCAGGAGAGTGTTCAAGTAAAGTTTGGTCCAAATCGGAGGAGGCTATCCCCCACCCCCATACAAGCGATAAACAAAATTCAACATACTTTTGCATCCATTTGAAGTACATGGATGAAATTTGGTGTACATGTTAATGGGATCGGACGCAGTAATCAAGTTAAGAAAAAGAGAATAAAGTTTCATAGTTTAAAAGATTTAATAAAGTTTTTTGATTTATCGTTTTTGAATAATTCTGGAAGAATTAAAGAAGTGCTTGGAGTCGAGTAGGAAGAGAATATATTGTGTAATGAAAATGTTTACTGGGCACAGCAAAGCGTGCCGGGTACAGCTAGTAATATATAAAAGCGGATGCGTACTTATTCATCGGTCAGAATTCTATAAACAAAGTACCTGATTTACAATTTTCATCGATTTGTCTTGTTTATGGCTGTCCAGAACGGTGGTCATTATTCATCCTTGATTGGTCCTCTTCAAATACCCTGTAACTTGCACATATAATTGACTAAATTGACTTACTTAAGCAATTTGATAGTCTTGTCATGTCATCTATAAACCTTTACGGAGTTTTTGAAATCACAAGATTTCTTGAAAACTGTTTCGCAACTAGTAGAATGCAGTCAAAAAATATGTTTCATGACTTTTAGTACGGTCCCTGTACATAGATGGAGTATACTTTAGTATACTTTAAAAAAAAATTATGTAATGAAGCAGCGTTAGTCAGGGTGTTGCAAAGATATCTGTGCTGCACAAATATCTTTTAGCTTAGGAAATGATTTATAGATAGTGACATTCTCAGGCACTCCTTAAATTGGAACCTTGGCTTCGGTATGGCTACGGTAAAAACCCAGTCATATAACGATTTGAAAATCTGAGAATGGAGTTTTCTACACTAAATAAAAAGTTATATAATTAGTTTCCGTAAATTTCTGTTTAATATATGAATATGTATACTTTGCCTGTTAAGTCTTAAAACAAAGTTTGACTTTTATTGAGTTTAAAGGATTATTCTTGATAAGTAAGAGTTATTATACTCCTTCGAACAATATCATGTATTAAAGTTGTTAAAAGGACCAAATGAAACAGTTTTATATACCACAAACGTATTCAGATTTTTTAAGCACCCTCAATCACATCGTTCCTATATTCCTGATCACATTTATTAATAGAATCGATCTGTCATATAAGTCCATCAAATTCTATTTTATTTTGAACTAAAATAAACTAACACAGTTGTCATTGAGCCATTTTGTTATATAAAAACTAAATACATTTGGTATAAGATGTGTGTATCTAACACTCAACCCAAAATATAAAAAAGTAAATACTTTCCCATTGAATGCAACTCCTACACCACAACATCATCTTCCTTAGCCATGCCACATCAAATGTGATATTCACGCTTTAATTGGATTATACGCAAAACTTAATAAAATCAAATTGATTTTATCATTAGGATCCATGAACAAAAGAATCTCAATGCAATTTAAAAAATCCCAATAATAATTCAACAATAAATTAATAAGAAAATCAGGCGAGCATAAAAATTAATCCCAAACGATAAAAAAAAAGAAACATACAAAAAGTAATAGTGAATGAGTAAAAAAAAGGACAACAAGCACTTCAATCAAGCGCAAAAATGACAGCTGACAAGGGTGTGAGTAGAACTACTAGAATACAAGAGCAACAACAACAATAATAACAGCAGGAGCAGGATAAAGATTCGTAAAAAAAAAAAACATAAACAACTACAATAAAAGCGACACATCAATTAATTGTCAATTGTAGAGCGCAGCAAAAGACAAAGTGTACTTCACATAGCTTTGTGGTAGATGCGCCGATATATTTCTAAATGTATCTTATAGATACTAGATACAAGGTAGTGTGCAACTTCATTGAGAAGGCTTTTGACGCGAGCTGCAACCACTTGTGTGTGTTGCAATAGCTTAGGTATAATTAAAAGCCTAGAGAGTGAAAGAGAGAGCGGTAGAAAGTTGAAGAGAGAAAGCATTTGTACAGTGCATGAAAAATAATTAAGTAGCTATTGTCCTAGGTTCACTATCAATTATACAAGCGCAACAATGCGCAATGAGTTACTGAAAGAATTAAAAAAAAAAAATTATATAACGTTCAACCCTTTGGAATCGAAGCTTTAATGCGCTACACATGAAGTGCACAGAAGTGGCCGACCAACATATTAAGGGAATAACCTACACCTTCTCCTAGTATTAGAAAATGATAACATTTTGGACAAACTGCAACAGATATGAAAAGACGGACGGACATTATTTTATATACCATTATAGACATATCTACAAGCTAGCTATGCCCCTTTTTAAACTATTTGTGTAGGGTATACCAAAAAAAAAAAAACAAGACGCACAACAGTACAGCTTGTGCCTGAAACGAGTTGAAGTTGTTGTACGTACATTGTTAGCTGTCAAATGTAACAAATGTCAGAAAATCCGTAAAGAGGGCGAGTAGCTTCATGATGAACATCAACGCAGTTCATAAAAAACGCATTTGTTCTATAAACTAGACGCAAAAAAAAAAAAACGTATACAACAGAAGCGCATAGCACAGTATAATGAAGGGAGAACTGCGAACACGCACAGTTGCACAATGCATCTGTCAGATACACAGATACTTGCAGCTACATAAAAAACAACACACTCGGCTTCAATGGCGGCATGGCGCATACTCTCGCCCTTTTCATTTGCTCGCCGAGCGCTCCCAGCGTCCATTTATGAAGTGTCAAATTGACAAGTTCTATCGCAGTCAGAGTCAGTTGACAATTGCCACAGAATTGAAAAATAAAAAAAGACTCAGTACTTTGTTTACTTTGCCTTTGCGCGCCTCATATTGTGTTGTTTTAAGCGTTTTGCGTTAACAAGATACATTTTGTATCTATTAATGCTTTTTACTTATTTTTTTTTCTTTTTCTTTTCCGTAGCCATTGTTTGCGAATTTTACTGTGTATTGCTTTTTGCTGCACGCATGTTTATCTGGATTTGTGCCTTCTGTATTTTGATAGCTACGCGTTCGGGGTTTCTATACCGAACTGGGGGTGCTCTAGCCTGTTTATTTTTATACGTTGCAGGATTAATTTTTATTGTTCGCTCATTTGACGTCTTGTTTGCACCTTCGACTGCGCATTGTTTGAGCTGGCCTGCTTAGTTGTTGTCCATGTCGCTACATATAGATACAATATCTCAAAGATTGTGTGTCTGTCTGTTTATTTTGTTGTGGCTTATATGCTGCTTTTGGTTCATATTGTTAATTTATTAGCTAAATATTTATTTTGTAATTTGTATGTGCACGTTGCGAAAACTAAATCAGTTTAGTATGCTCGTAGAAAGGATGTTTTTCGCAATACATAAACAGCTTAGAAATGTTGTTACAAGATACGCCAGCCAACATATGAGGCAGCACTGAAACTGAAAGAACTGCATTACCGCGCTACTAAGACAGATGCGCCGTTAGAGTAACTCTTAATAAAATGAAAGCCTAGACTGAGGTAAAGTTTACTACAGAAGAAGTCACAAAAATGCAAACAAGTTGATTTTTGACTCTATAAGCTCAATGAATCTTAGAAATTTCTCAGGATTTAAACTTTCCATTGCCACTTCGGTCATAAAGTGGTTGCCTAACACCTGAATTCGAGTTCGAGAGGACTATTGTCCTTATTGTGCCAGAATTTCCATTCAAAGCAGTTTTGTAAACCCAGTACTGGATAACTTGCGATTTAAATTAATCAATTCTAGGAGAAAATGAGAGTGGGGATCAATACAAGCAGAGGTGTTAGTATTAATTTGTACAAATTGTTGAACTTTACACCCTTTTACACCCAATAAATTTAACCTACCTCACAACCTTTTAAACAAACATTGCGCAAATAGGTTAACTTTGGGACTAATCGATAGTGATAAGATAGCTGCCTTTATTCTAGCAATGGTTAGTCGGGTTAATTCAGCGTTTAAGCACCCACAGATTCTCCGTTTGATGCTCACAAACAAATTTGCTATTGAAAATGGTAAAGTCGTAGCACGCATGGAACATATTTGCTCAAAATGTCCAACTGATATTTGCTATCTGCAGCGATGAAGTGGATCGAAACACAAAAATTACTGACTCCATTTTGATTGGAATTCTAGGAAAAATGTTGAACTGAGTATTTAAGAATAAACTTAATGACATGAAATAAATAACAGTGTTCCTGTGGAAGAGGCTGATGTGATGAGAGCTATGAAGATGAACAGCGTATAAAGCTCCACAAAATGTCAAACTATAAATGCCAAATATCAAATGACAGTCTGATCAAAGGACTTGTCGAAGCTGGAAAAAATGATGAACGCAGTGAAAGACAAATTCGACACCTACAGCTTAACATAACCAAAAGACGGGTTAATCAAATTTATAGGAGTATATAACCCTTACATATACTTCTCGTGAGGCTTTATCAAGTCATTCGCTGGAAAATTTTGGTTAGAAGAGTTTTATAAGTTAGAATTTCTGACGAAAAAAATCTGTAACTTGGTCGTACCGGACTGTTGCCAAAAGTATTGGAAGGTCATAAGGCAACCACGGTAGTTCTGCCACAACGAAACCACGGTGGAAGATCCTTTATGATTTAAACTGTTAAGGCGTTCTGGAAAATTCTCACCCACAGTGTTCCAAAAACAAAAAACGACAATTACATGTGGGTTCTTCAAAGTCCAAATTCGAGCATTTTGCCAATGAATAAAGACTTTATTATGAAAATGAGCATTCCACATCCCATTGTTGGATGCCTTTGTTGCCAATGCGGTTTTAGGTCTAGTTTCTTACTTTTCGCCACTGTGCGATCTTTCATAGTCACCCTTTTATCAAGCATGGACAATATATGAATTTAAATATCTAAATTTATAGTCTATATCTTATTGCCACCGATTTCTCGTTGTTGTTGTATGAATAGCCAGACGGAAATTGATTCAGTTTCTAATGCTGATCGATAATATATATACATTATAGGGTCTACCTCTGTCTGAAAGTCAGGCAACTCAATTCAAACCCCGTCAAATCTAGACTAGTTCAAGAGGCATTCGTCATATTATCTGCTATGGTTACTAACGTTAATAACAGGAAAAGAACATTTTTGCAATATTTGAGAACACACTACTACATCGAATTTGATCCGATAAGCGACAAACAGAAACAGAAACTACACTGGAGTCAAGTATTAAGACAAGCAAAAACATTTTGCTGTAGCTAGATTGGAACCAACTTAGGACACTCGCAGGAGTGCTAATGGGTTAAGGAACATATGAATTTAATGGGAATACATAAGTCAAACAGCCAGCCAAACAAGAGTTCCTCCAACAGGTTTGAATGGTCAGTACACTTCTCCGTTTCAATATTAAAAAATCGGTATGCTTTAGAAGTAAAATAAATAAATAATATCCCTGACTACAGATTTAGCGACCATGTTGTGAAGTAGCAAAATGTGAAGTACTAATTAGAAGTGACCTCCAAATGGAGAGATCTTACATAATTACGAAAAACCAGTTAAAAGAGTCAAGTGCTAAGAGGAAACTAAGAATTTTATAGCAAGGGTTAAAGGAATTTATCTTAGTAGAACTAATAATCGATAAATAAAATAATAAAACTTTTCCTCAAAGGACGTAAAATAGTTTAACCGTTTAGTCTTCGCTTATTTACGTATATCTTAAGCGGGAAGCATGTTTCTCAAGCTTACCATGTCTTCAAACAATGACTTTCCTATGAATTGCATTTCCTGAGGTACATATAGGTGAGGCAGGGAACTATTGGGCCAATGGTCGAATGAAACAGTTTCCTGTTATGACTCTCATTAAGGACTGCGCACTAGATAAAAACCGTATCGGACATCGGAGCTTTTAGACTTTGATAAGAACAAGATCAGGGTTTATTAAAGTCTAGGAGCTCTAGATGTCTGATATCCCAATTAGATTGCTTTTAAAATATAACAGCTAACTCTCTGATGCATTGTATTTAACCCTGCGAGTATCTTCTATAAGAATCTTTGCACATCAGTAGCTGCAAAAGTGGTCAGCTGATCCAGTGCGGTGCACACTCGTTTGGCAGAAGGACGAATATCTTATATGACTTCAATTGAGTAATGTAAAACTTGACTAGTAGCACCAACAGAGGCATAATTCCAGCCTCACTATCAATGTATATGGATATTTTCGTTGGAGTTTCCTCCAGAATACTTATCAGTTTAGACGGCGGGCAGACTGATATGTTTTTCCCATACGGTATACTAGTCGTGTTGACGGTATGAAAGCTGCGTTGTCAGTTAATCTGAGCAGAAGACAGAAGACATGTTCACATCTAATTTGCGAGTCGGTATAGAATGAAAACTGGTTCCAACTTCTGCAGGATTTTTGCTTCCAATCTTCGCTCTGCTTGAATCTTGTTGTAAAGTTAACATTCCATTTGAGCTTTGAAACATAGTACTCGCTCTTCTTGACCATAGCCAAGATCTGAGAAAATTTAACTTCTGAAGTCCAGCCGTATGCTATAGAAAGATTGAAATAGGTTCCAGTGTCAATATGGTGTCGGAAGGCGCTTGGAGAATGAATTACAAGCATCCAGATATGCCAAGCCAGACTAGTTTACATTTTTTGAGAATGAGTTGGTGAGATTTGGTATAAGCGACATTAATCAAACCTAGATCACTGTCGGGCTCAGAACAACAGTGTAAAACCAAAATACGGTTGCAATCCATTTATTAGAAATGAATTGTAGAATGAACCCACGATCATTCCGTTGTGCTCATCTTATTCAAATCCCAAGCAAATTATTCCGGAGACCAATGACAATGGCAAAGAATTTACCTGTTATCAGTAGAACTAGGTTATTTGCTTAAGCAGTCACTCTACATCCGATTAGTTTAAGTTTCATATAAAGACCGTTAGAAACAGAATGAAGTATATGGATCCTTCTTGTAGAGGTCCTTTTCGATTGAGTTGATCACTCAGCAGCAAAGCATGTTACATAACTATGAAGTGATTAGCGTGTATGAGTCGATTTTGATGAGCGAGGTGAACATCGATTCCATCCCATTGTATAAAAATTGAATATGTTCGTGACATCAAATAAGACTGCCAAAGCGCATTGGGCATGACTATAATATACCCTGCGCACACCAAAGTTTTTCTAGCAGGACACGGTTTTACTCAAATTTGGCTTTCTTCCCCGCATACAATTATTTTCATACAGTAAAGGAAAATATATTTCATGAATCAACTTATATGCCTTCTTTTCCAAGTGTTTGTTGACAACTTCTTCTTTATGTTTCAACCATTATGAAACAAATAATAAACTAAACATGTAGAAATAGTTATTAGTTTTACTCCTCTGATTTGATTGCACTCTAATAGACGAGTAGCATTTCTTTGTTGTAGTTGTCTTAATGCTGCTCTCCTAATGATGATTGTCTATTCTCATCAAAGTAAATTATTAAAATTACATAATTCCAGGAATTAGGAACACGTATAAAAAAACTAATTAAACTACAAATTCCCCAAGGTGTTGCTGCAGCTGTGTTAAGATATAGAAAACCGAAATGAAAGAACCCTTTTTAGCTATGCTGTAGACACGCCTATTCAAGGCTGCTAACTTGTTATTCTCTTACTTCTTCTCATCAAAAGTAAAAATACAAAGAATACTTGAATCATTTTAACACTTTGCTGCACCGCGGGATAGAATGCGCACACGCATGTGCGAAGGATACGCATGCGCACGTTTCTAGCTACAACAATGCTCTACATTTCTTGCCGTTTAAAAGGCTATTTGCGGCCAACTAACATTTAATGCCGCATATAGTACATATGTTCATTTACAAGACTATATCCCGCATTGCTGTTGCATGCTGCTGTGGCTGCTGCTGCTGCTCCTTCTGCTGCTGCTTCTGTCAATTATGACCACGTTCTGCCTGGCTGTGCTTGTCTTTTTAAGGCGAAAAATGTCAATAATGCCGCCGATATGATTCGGATGCTGACTGTGCTGCAAATTCTGTCGAAAAAAAATGCGATCATACCGCCGATCAAACGAAAAGGTGCCGCTGAACAGACTCATTACAAAACAATAAACAAATTTCCAGACACCCAAACTATGAGGCAGAACAAAGGACCTACAGCAGCAGCACACGACACAAGGAGCGGCGTGCTGGTGTCATGTTGCAAGTTGCTAACTGCAAGTTGGCCACTTTTGCACGGCAGATCCGTGCTCCATTTGAAGCAGCTGAAGCTGCTGGTGCCTGCCGTGTGGCATGCAGCTTGTTCATGTCAAAATCGCTGATAAGCGCAAACGCGCAAAACTGAAACAATTGCAGCAGGCGAAGCCGATACGCTGGAAGAAGCCTTTATACGCTTGCACGCGTTCTCCAAGTGAAAGACAGACAAAAAGCTCAAACACTTTAGCGTGCTTAAACAGCTTGCAGCCCTGCGCTCTTCAACATCCTACCCCCACCGACGCCTGTCTGATTGTCTTCTGCAGCACCATTGTTTCTCGTGCTGCTTGGCTTCTCTTTTCTTTTTTTTTTTTCGTACGTCTTGTAGCATAACCTGGTATTTTGAGGTTTATCACGATTTCTTTAAGCTTGGCAGGCAGTCTAACCATTTTTTTTTTTTGTTATTTCGCTGTCTTGTCCTATTTGTTCGGCGCTTGCGATTTTCTTTCCTTTAACATATTTTCAATTGAGCTGCAATTTGAATATTGATTTGCTCTCGTTTATTAAAAGTTTGCTACCGGTTTCTGCTTGCAGCATACTCGTAGATACGCTGAGATTGGTTTCGCTTTGCAGCTTGTTGTGCATAGGATGTTCTGATTGCTGTTGGTTTTTTGTGTTCTGCGAATTTTGTCTGATCGTTTAGCATAAAAGTAATTTGCTATAAGCGATGAAATACTGTGGAGTGTATATAAAATAATAATTATTAATTGTTTAAGTTTCAAATATCGAAAGGCAGAAAGTTAATTTTTAAATGCCAATCAGAGAAATTTAGAGCTAAATTTTTTTTACTCAAGAGAGAAAAAACAAGTTTTCATTAGCACCACTTAACAAATATGGAAAGACAGATTGATTAGTTTCTCAAACTAAGGAATAGATAAGCAATTATCAATTTATAGCGAAAAACAGAAAGAAAGGATCCATCAAAATTTTAAGGAAATAGAAATGAAATATCAGGGATGTTGGGATAGACACATGCTGGCTGATTGCTGCTGATTCTTGAAAAGACATCTGCTCAATCTGGATATAAAAGGATTTAACATGAAGTTAAGAACTCCAAAGGAAAGAAGGACAAAATAGCTTTGAAGTCTTATATATTATGAAATGTGATTTTCTATCTTCTATACTCACATATTAAAAGCCACCAATAGTCACACATGGGGTTTGTTTTCTACCATTTATATCTCCTATTATTTTTTAAATAAATTTTGAATATAGCTTTGTCATTGAATGAAAAACGTTGGAATGAAAAAAATCTGCGTTTTTCGTAATAAACTAAGTTAAAAATTATCTTTTTTCTCCACAAATCTCTGTCCTAAAAAACGACACTTAATTGTGAAATTCCCACCTACCTCGACTACCTACCTGGCATGCTCCATGAGGTACACCTCAGTATAGCCATGTTCCTTATTTATCTTCATTTGAAAACTGATGATGCTAAGAAGCATAAAGCACCCCATTTTATCTTCATATTTTAAATATTAAGTTACACAGACGTGGTTATCAAGTCATCGCCCTGATGATGGCAAGTCGATAGTAAGCAGTTGAAAAAGGAAACTATTACCTTCTTGCTTCTTTGTAAATACCAAAAATTATGGAAACATAAGTTTTAAGTCAGTCGACATCAGTAGTGCTTGGCGAGATTTTGTAATGAGTGAAAATATTGCTCAACGTATTTGTATTAAATTTTGTGTTGAAAACGATATTTCGTGAGCCGATGCATTGAAAATGTTGTACAAGTTAAAATGTAAACGTGAGAGAGATCAGTCATGTATTAGAGATGTCGCACTTGAGCGAAAGTACGTACATATGCACGTTGCAGTAAGACTTGTTTCGATTGAGCTAGCCAGAGCAGATAGCTGCAGACATGCTGGATCGAGCCAAATCAGATCCTACCCTCATGGAACGCATAATTACTAGCGACGAGACATGGTTGTACGACGACAACACACATACGAATCAGCAATCATTCGAATGGCAGCCAAAGGCTTACTATAAAAAATCGACAAGCAAAACTGTGGTCGACTGACTTCAACAGCTCCTATAAACACACTGGTTGACAGATCGCGCTAAATATTGGCATCATAACTGAGGACAGTGTTATCATCCTCGAAAAAATATTTTTCACTGCCGGATTACAATTTGGGAGATTTAAATGAATCTATTTCCCGATTTGAAGGCCCTGTACCTATTGGTTTTTCGCAAATTTACCACCATTATGGTCAGAAGTGATAGAGAAGTCGATATAGTCATGTCCGTCTGCCCATCTATCCGTCCGTATGAACGAAAGGATCTCGGAAACGGTAATAGATAGAGACTTCGTTGTTTTTGTATTTGACTAGGATTTCACTGCAAATTTTATTTTTAACATTTATTATAATACATTGTTTAAAGAAGTGATTCCAATCAGTCAAAATATTTTACGTATTAAAGGTATTTGACATCACATGTAGATGCTATATCCTTTTTATATATCGATCGTCTGCATAGAAGTATGTGAGTTCGCATTATCCTGACGAAACATCGCATATTTTGGCTTGAAAAATTTAGAAAGATTCTAGTTTTTTTTAAGGTATTTTGTTTATTGAATCTTTTTAAAAGAGAAAAATTTATCAAATCTAAAAATTTCGTTGTGTATTACTGAGCCTTCGGTTGGTGACTTATGTAGTTACAGCGACCTTAAGAGTTTGGTTTGGTTATTGTGTAGGGTAAAAGATCTTGCTAGTGGATTTGGGTGCGAACAGAGTTTGCATTCATAGTTCTGCTTGAAGTGATCTATTTCTGTTTTAACAGTTGGGATGTTAAAATCATTGTGCATGTGGTTATTAAGAATATACAATTGTGTACCGGTTAGAATTCTAAGTATTTTCGATTAAGCTCTTTGCACTATATCTACATTACTTGGATTTGCATTGCCCCATAATTATGAGCCATTCGTCCAAATAGGCTTTATTACGAAGTTATAAAAGAGGACTTTGTAGACAAAGCTTAAGGGCGACCGAGAATCTATAAGCGAGTGTATGGAGTTGGCTTTTAGCTTTATTTGTGTTTTCTTGGCTTTAATATATTTACGATAAGTGAGCCGTCTTTCGAGATGAATGCCGAGATGCACGACGTCATTGGCCTATCACAATGTACTCTAAAGTATGGGCAAGTACAACTGTTTAACGTGAATGTGACGTGTTTGCTTTTTTGCACGTTGATTTTTATACTCTTCATGTATGCATGTTGTGAGTCTGTAATCCGTTCGTATATCTGATGTGTATAAAACTTATAACTAAAGACCGAGAACGCTGCATTGGGATACACCAACTTTTATTTCCGACTCCTGTAATATGTAGTTATTCTGTCGTACTGTGAATGATCTTTTGCTGAGATATGAGTCAAGAATTTTGTGTGTATTTTAAGGAAGCAATACTTTAATAGTGTATCAAAGTCCGTCGAACCAATCGCGATCAACTGATTCAGCTACATCGAGAAAGTTTGCGGAACAATATTCGTAGAGCTCAAACGCTGATGAGGTTATTCAGTTAACCTCTTCGATAGTGCCATGAAACAGAAATTGGTGAGTGGGAATGACGATCTGCGTGTGTGAGCTGTTTTTTATAATAACCAACTTTTCAAACAGTTTAGATAGGCAGGTTAGTAGACTTATGGGCCAATATGACGGTGACTGTGTTTCAATTGAGCGCCAGCTTCATTTCAGCCAGTTGTTAGCAGTTATTTTCCGAGTTCAGCAATGAATAGTAAATGGCCTTTAGGTCAATTAAATTTCACTATACTGTTTATAGTACTCTTCTAGAGTTTGTAGCGCATGAAAATAAGCATTAGAGATCCCATAAGGTATAGTACATTATTGATCGAATCGAACTAGACATGTGTGTCCGTATGTCCGTCTGTTCATTTGTGTATCTGTCATCTGTCTGTGTGAATGGAAACTAGTCACCCAGTATTTAAGAACCTACTCTAGGAGCAGGGTATTCTTAGTTTGTATGATTGAGCAATAAGATCTCAGAAGCTATAAGAAAAGTTGGCGAATTCAGGCTTCCCTTATCTTTACGCAGGAAAAGTGCCAAAACCACGCACCAAACGACCACCTCACAGCTGTTTTTCTCTCATATGACTACCAAAAAAATTTTTTTTTTTAAAGTTTCTTAAATTTTTAATTTCGTTATTAATTAAAAAATAATATAGCAACATCTCCTTTCATTAGCATTCTTACTTGTTCTTTATCAATATGATATGAACAAAATATAAAATTGATAATAATATATATCACTGTGATATGTTTGAAAGATTATCATTTGAAACATGTCAAATTGATCGCACAGGAATAATCTCTTTTCATACCATTTACAATAAGAAATGGTATTTTCATTTTTTCAGAAAAAACAAAAAACTATTGCCAGACGAGTCCATCGGGTTATATTTTTTTTTTTTTTTTGCTTTAATTCACTTTTTGTAATTATTTCTAAGATAAATGATTCAAATTCAGTATAGGGCCATATAATTTGTGTAATCCTGCATTACCGAACACGGCTCTGTATTCCAGAGAAGCGTTGTGTATTTAATATTATTCAGAGAATTTGTAGAACTCCACCTTAGTGTCTCTGTGAAACAAGGGCACTTGTCATTTCATAATCAAATCCATGTACTTTATGTCTGAAAAGTTAAGAGATTTCAACTACATCCAAGCATACTTTTGAAGTCATTAAAGCTTTGGGTTTTTCTGCACCAAAGTTCCAAATTGTTGTTCCATAACATTTTGCTGCTTACATTCTTTCTGACTATCTGCCTTTAGATACAAGGTTACCCTCTTACGATTTTTATTTTAATAATTGTTTATTATCTCCAATTTACTAAAGCTAAAGCTTTTTTGATTGAACACAGTTTTAACTACACAAATATTAAAATTAATCATGTGAAAAAGTAAAAACACAAATCAGCAGAACTAATTTTTACCTTTATACTTAGTTTCACTGTTCCGCACTTGATCGAAACTATAATCTACATCCTACTACAACACGCTAATTTCTTTAATTTGTTAATTAAACTTCCTGCAAGCGAAATAGACTAAAACGCGACGCCGTATTTAAATTACTTGTTAATGACTTTAATGACAGACACAATTTGCTACATTAAAAGCGAAATACGTACAACACAACAACAACAAAAAAACACAAAACATTTTCAAATTAGAATATCTAAGATTGAGTTTGAAAAAAAAAAACAAAACACAAAATAAATGCGAGTATAATAAAACCATTTGGTTATGCATGGGAAAACACTTGATTAAGGTTTCACTCACACAAAATGGCCGCAGACATATGCATATTAACATGTTGATAGGCCAACTAGTGACTAGTCTGTCTCTCTACATAGTACAAGTATATAGTGTATATAGCGCTCAACCCAAATAGTTCAAGATGGCATCGCACGCGTTGGCTGAAGTGACTCATGTTAACCTCATAACGCTAACACAGTACAAGATGATGACGCTGACATTTCATACTTGAGCGATTTGCAACTAACAAGCATAAACATTATAATTTCTAAGTGCTTATTCCACAGCTTACGGTCTAACTCGTTACTAAACTAAATTTGAATGACTTAATCTTTATTTGTAGATTTTCTGCTGCAGCCATTTCGAAAGCCGAAACGTGTGCGCACCGCTTTCTCACCAACGCAACTGCTTAAGCTGGAGCACGCATTCGAGGGCAATCATTATGTTGTGGGCGCAGAGCGTAAACAACTCGCACAGGGTCTGAGTCTAACGGAAACACAGGTGAGTGTGTGTGTGTGTGTAGAACGTCAACACAGGGGCATGCGGGGAGCATTTAGCACGCCCATTACTGACCGCCTGCCCCAGCATTAAATTGAAACAACCCTTTGGGCTAATCGCAAATATTTATTGACTCAAATAATGCGCATCAAATTCAATAAGTGGCCGCCGGCATTGTCTGCAACCCTTTTTACTTTTTTCTTTTTTTTTATATGCGTCTAATGCGAGAATACTCCACAGAGCACTCTCGGCATGCATAATGGCTGTCGACTCGACGGCAGTTATCGGCTAAGTGTTGCCAAGCGTTAAGTGATTGCATGTCAACTGGTCGTTAACTGCTCAAAGTGCTTGAGTTATTAGCAGCCGCAAAGCGTGAGAGCAAGCGAGAGGTAAGCGGTAGAGCGACCCATAATCGGTGTTGATTTTCAGCATTAAACCTCAGTTGCCACCCCATAGAGCGGACGGGGTGGGAAAATTGCCAAAGCGTCGAGTGACTTTCTGACACCCTTTGCCGCCTTAAGTGGCAAATCGCAGTGAATTGGCGGCATGTGTAAATAGAATTAAAAGACTTGTTAAATTTTTTATTAACATTCTGCGCAAAAAGTATTCGAACTGGTTCTATAAAACACAAGCAAATAAAATTTGTATGCATAAAATTAATTTTGACGTTCATTTCGCCCTAAATAAACTGGAAAAAAATAGTCCGCTGTTATGTATTTTACTTCGCAGTAAAGTTTAGCCAAATACAATGCTCTCTTCAGAGATTTTTTAATACAATAAAAAATGTGTCAAAAAGATTTTAACGCATTAAGTCAGCTATCGTAGGCTCCCTATTTGCAAATATAGTAAAAAGGCGCGGTTGCAGCTTCAAAATAAAGGCGTTTGGAAACTTGGAGTCTACAATTATGTATGATACGCTCACTCTCTCTGACCTTGACCCATTTTCCGATAACTTTTCGATACAAATGCAGCCCTACAAAAAAATACCTCAACCAAACCTATGACCAATGATTTTTGCAGCACAATTCATTGTCTTCAATAACTCCTGCACATTTTCGAATATTGTTCAAATATCTTCAATGGCAACAATTGGAGACTGACAAGTCGCAGATGTTAAAACTTTTATTTTCTTGATAAGATTGTCGAAATGATTCTAGCTATGCTCATAGCAGATGATTCCCTGCCAATCCCACCGAACACACAGCAAAATCTTCCTGACCGTCAATCCGGAACTGAAGCGCTTTGCCACGCTTTGTCACCCACGACCGTTTACGCTTTACGTTGTCGTTAGTAACCAACTTTTCATCGCCAGTCACCATTCGTTTCAGAAACGGGTCGATTTTGTTGCGATTTAGCAGCGATTCGCAGATGAAAGTGCGGTCCATGAGGTTTTTTGGTGTCAATTCGTGTGGCATCCAAATATCGAGATTTTTTGTATAGCCACGCCGTAAAGTATGTCCCATACAACAAATACTTAATGAGATAAACCTAATTGAAAAAAAATATTGCGAAATACGAAAAGCCTTTTTTTCCAATCCTTTATATAAATTAATTTCTTCCGCCAATTTTTAGTAGTTTATAGAAACAGTTCTTAGTATTTTCGAAAAATGGTGCTTACATTGGGCCATTAACATGCCTATAATTTGCCTAATAGAAAGGATCTGTACGTTAGTAGCCCGCCTCGTGAGTGCACCAGCTTCACTGGTGAGCCCTAGCCAAACAATGATAAAGAAAATTTACTAAGTCATGTCATTAAAAGAACTGCGGCTGCTTTTTACAGCTTTCGAGTAGCTTGAAATTATGTGAAGAGCTTTGATAGCAACCTAGTTGAAAATATATTATTACTTGAAGTCCATGAACATTTAAGGGTTGCGTTTATCGCAGCCAACGGGTTCTAAATTAAACAAGCAAAACTAGCCAAAATCTCCACTTTGGTAGGTTGGTACCAACTTATTTGAAAAAGAAATAAGACAATATTAATAGCTAACCTTCAAGGCTCTATCACTTATAGTATTGAAACTCTTTTTTTTTCATGCGAAGAGCCAGACAGATGGGAAGACCGACGAGTGTATATCGCCTGGAGCTTTGACTCTGATCAATAATATACATACTTTATGGAGCCTAACCTCCTATTGCCTGTCTACCCTACAGGACACAGGATACAAAAATAATGGTTTTTTTCTCGCAGTAATAATCTTAATAGTTGTTACGCTTAGAAGCGTTTGTAAAGCGCTTAAAATAGACATACTTCCGAATCTTATACCTCAAGCTTTCTAGAAATAGTTATAAAGCTGCCCATAGCACGAACATTTTATTGGATCGAAATTCCACAATCGAAATCAGGGACTCAAAGCTTCTCAGGACCAAGTTTCAAATAGATTGCAAGATATTTAAAAACAATTTTCAACCTTTTTGAATTTGGAAAGTCTAAACTCAGAGCCTTAATCAAATATTTTCGTTCATGAAATTTATGTCATATTCTATTCGCAAAACCCATGCTGGGTAGTATATCCAAGATATGTCCCCCATGTGGGGCATTATTCCTGAAGTGATACATCAAAAAATAAAAGTATTTAGATAAATGTTTTCAAATTTTAAAGTACTTATTAAAACTGTCAATGAACGGCAAAAACCTTTCTAGTTTGGACTCCGAAAAGACCATGGAGCTCCAGAGCAATTGTATATAGTGGTAAATTTCATTCTCGAAGGTTTTGAGGCCAAAGAGTATGTGGTGGCGGCCTACTTAGATATAACACCAGCCTTTGACAGAGTGTGTCAAGATGGCCGCCTATACAAACGAAAAAGTCTGTTGTCGCCCTAATTGTTCTTAGTACTGGGGAGCTATCTATGGAACATAATCTTTTCTGTTGTCCTGGATGAAGTAGAGTCGAGTGTTAAAGTCATCCGAGCTGGAGTAGCTCAAGGACGTGTGCTGGGTCCCACGCCTACTGGCTCTTCAATACCTATTGATGACCCATAAGATTTAATCTTAGCCTCATTTGCCGACGACACAACCGTCCTAAACAGAGACATACGTATCTACAATGTACACATGTATAAAATTATACGCATCCTGCAACAATTCGAGAGGGTCTCAGACAAACCAACATGACATATATTAGTTTTTGTATGAACAACTTTTTTCATACAACTACTATCAACTGTAACATGATGACTTCCTAAGGCCTGCGTGCCCCAACCATATTTAAATTTAGCCACAACCCACCATCCACTTTCTTTTCTTTTTTCAGTTTAAACTTTTTTCTAATTGTAGTTAACCTCTAAACACACAGCAAGAGTGCTACCAAAAAGCATTTAGCATTGAAAAACTAAACAGTAAAAATTATTTTAAATAAACATATATGAAAAGTATCGAGAAGCTTCGCTTCGCTTCGACAGTAGTAATTCTTTGGTATTTTTGTTTTTTCGCTGCAATCGCGCTTGCAACTTAATTGGCAACGAATTTCGGTTGACATATGAATTGATGACGTTGATGATAATATGCCTGTTTCTCGTTTCAGGTCAAAGTCTGGTTCCAAAATCGCCGCACCAAACACAAACGCATGCAGCAGGAAGGCGGTGACTCAAGCGATTCAAAAAGCCAAAAGGGTAGCTCTTCCGGAGGCGGGGGTGCTGGCGGAGATGATGACAAACACGATGGCGGTTCACAGCATAGCTACGACGATGATGAGCACTTAGAAGGCGAAGAAGATGGCGATGAGCCAATTGAGGACGATGATGATGAGGTCATCGATATGGATGATTATGGCAGTGAACTCGATGCGGAGGAACAGCAACGCATGCGCATTGAATTCCAGCAGCAATTGCAACAACATCATCAGCAGATGCAGCAGCATTTGCTGCAAAGTCGCGCCGAGCAGAATTACCATGAACAGCAGCAGCAGCAACAGCAACATTTTATGCAGCAACAAATCTATCTGCAACAACAACAACAACAGCAGCAGCAACAACAACAACAACAGCAAACGCAAAAGCAGCCATAAACTCTCGATGCTATTAGTTACTAACTACAACCAACTAAATACTAACTATGCAGATAACTATGATATATACTAAATACTTAAAACAAATAGTTTGTGTTCCTTTCATTTCTTATAAATACTTATGTAAATTATTTATGAATTATTGTGTAGAATTTTTATTATATTGAGCATAATTAATTTAAATATTATACATGACATACGAAACTGTTTTATAAGTGAGCAACTAGTGCCCGGCTTTGTGCGGGTTAAATTAAAATAAATAAATATATAAAGAGATGAGTTTAATTTAATTTTATTTCACTGAACAAAAGTAAGTTGGACTTAAAGAAGAAAAATATAAATTATATGCTTTGATATTTTTAAAAGCCTCAAAATATAAATATTTAGGCTTAAATATATTACATAAAGGCCCAGCTAAAGTTTATATACTCTTGATAAGCATCAAAGATCAATCCGGTATGGACACGTCCGGTAGTGCTTTCTACTTGAACAACGAGATTTTGGATACTATGTATGTATAGTAGATAAAGCAGTTGGTACTTACTTATGTGGCTCAGAATCGGTAACGAGAGATCTTACGCACACAGTGATCACTCCATTGCTGAACATTCCAATGCGTGCCTGGTTATACCCTCTTACGACCACTCCATTGCATCCCCTGGAATTTTATGCTCATGATTATGTTAACCTCATAGAATACATAAGCGTCCTGCTCGCCAATTCTAAAAAATCGAAAAATCTTGAGTTTTGCCCTCATGTAGACAAAGATTTCTAATACACTAAAGTTAAAATTTTCCATCGTCATAGACTGTTCAATACGAGAAGACACCAAAATCATCGACATGTCCTCAATCACCATTGAACCAATAAGCGGTGACTATTTTCATTTTTGAGAACGCCTTGCTAACTCGCCGTTCTTGTGTGTCGATGATGTCCGCGTACGCAAGAGTATCACTTAAATTTTTATCGCACAGCCTCTCAACATCTACAAACTTGCGCCTGGCTTGCTTCTTTTTCTTGCGTTTCTCTAAGAGCTCGCGTTACTTCACGGCAGCAGATTTCTTTGATAGGCAACACTTCTAATACCAAGAGAATGTATCAGGTCCGGTGTAACTAGTGATCTCCTTGTCAGCTCTCCGTCGTCTAGCTTTCCACCACATAACCACGTAACGTTCAAACGTCCAACACACTTGATACGTGCCTTCCATCAATAACAAGCCATATAGCCTTATGTAAGTTAAAATGTTAACATATCGAGTTGCTAATTACTATGTTCTGATATGCAATGATATCGATTAGTCTCTTTCCATTGCTGAAGGTAATCTTATTGCGGTAAGATGTTTCTACTGTTGGATCAAAAATCGCAAAGCATGATATTGCAGTAGAAAGTTTCCAGTCTCTCATACTATTCATCTTTGACCGCATCCTTTTTCGTTCCTGTATGAAATTCTAGGTAAATATTATTTTTGTAAATCCTGGCTTTTTATACCGTTTATGCTCATCATAGAGCTATTAATTTTGCGGTGGCCGGCACCAACTTACAGTTAAAGGTAGTTGGCGGCTACTCACAAACTGTTCACCCCAAACAGATGTTCGGAGGATATACAGTGTATACGTTGGCTAACTGACTTGATTATGAGATGCTTTTGTGGAAGTTTATGAGACCCTTTTACAACAGAGTCATTTTTAATTGAATGGAGTCAATAACATCACCCATCAAGGTGAGCACCGCCATTTATTTCTTATATTTTGCAACGCTTGGTGATGAACGATATTTTTTGTCATTCCTTCTGCAGTGAATACAAATAGTGCTGATGCTTTCCCGATTCTCTAGCATGCCGCATAGAACTACCCATAGAAAATACTTACCAATTCAAAATTTATTGCACAATTCCAACAAGTGGGTTGAAGTGGGATGCTAAGGCAAAGCGATTCGGAAACTGGACATCCTTAAATTGAAACGCGAACTCGGTTAAAATCAGATATGTTTTTGGAATCAAAACTTCCTCTTCTGAACTTTCCTATGATTACACAGGCCTGCAAAATTTGTACAGGAATCTGGGCTCAAAAACTTCCCATCACATTTATGAGAACACAAAAGTTTTGAATTCCAAACATTCCAATAAAACATCATACTTAGGCATTTTCAGGATCAGGCGACTCTCATACAACATAAAAGTTTTTAACTCATCTCCAAAAATTCGAACATTTCAAGCAAGCATTTATTTTATTTCATCGATCAATGATTCACTCAGGAGTCTCACACCTCCACAGTGTTGGCCATATCGCCATTTAAACTGATGGTGTCAAACGCTTGTTTAAAGTTCATAAACCACACAGGTATCTCAAACCCGTCACACTGTTCCATAAAATGCGTAAAGTCTTGATATAGAATAGACCGATTCATAGCTGGGGGCTTAATATTGTCGAAACTCTGGCCAAGATGTTCAAAGACTAAAATTCTTCAAATTCTGTACCATAGGTACAAGAGCATATTAGTTTTTTGCAAATGTATGTAACAGGTAGAAATAATGGTCGGACAACGCCAAAGTTACCCCCATTATGGTCAAGAGTGATAGAGGAGTCGATATAGCCATGTCCATCTGTCCGTCCGTATGAACGAAAGGATCTCGGAAACGGTAATACAAAGCGACTTTTTTTCTTTTTGCATTCGACTGGGACTTTGCCGGAATTTTACGAGTTTATTTTAAAATTTTGTTCCTCCCCCTCTTTCCCCATAAAACCCCTCTCAATAGTAAAAATTTGTTCGGCACAAAAAAATGCCAGTATAGAGATACCGTCTCTCTAAGCCAAAATCCCAAAACTTAATCAAAATCGGATAATAAATGACGATTATATATGACTTCCGCTCTCCTTTTTCTTTTCATATAAAAAAAAGGTTTTGTAAGATTTTTTCTTATTAATTTCCTATCTTTTTGTTTTGCACTGCTTGATCATAAGCTAGGGACATTTGCGTTTGTTAGGCGTCCTGTACTGGTACAGGAACTCTTACCGTCGGTTACGCCCGACTGTAATTTTCTTACTTGTTATACTACCAAAGTCGCCCTTTTTGACGATTTTGATGATCTCCACATCGTTACATTCATCTGGAATGGTCGTAAATTATCAACCCTTACAAATTATAGAGTGTAGGGTGCGTGAAATGTCCTTAGCGCTGTACTTAAGCAATTCCACTAATAAATCGTTCTACCCGACTGTGTAGTTTCTATGCCCTGTTTCCATAGGGAAAAAAGGTATACTAAATTCGTGCAAATGTTTCTATGTATATTCAAAAGTCATGTCGATATACACATGTCCGGCTTTCTGGATAAAAGTTGAGAACTTGGAAGCTGTAAGAGATAGAGCCTTAAAATTTTAATATTCAGATTCTCCTATTTATTCTTTAGATCACTTGTATACAATGAACACGGTAATCCCCTTCGTAAGAAAGGAATAAATCCAACTGCTGCGTTCTTTTTTGTTTAACTACAGTTAATTCGTCTGTTATAGGTATTTTCTGTCTAAGAGTTAGACTTGGCAAGGTGGAGTGAACGTTTTCATACCCAAAAAGGCGCACTCAGACAGTGTAGGAACTAGTGGGTATAACGCTTCATCAATTCATGAATTTTGGAATTCACATACATATTTAATTTATTGGAATATTTTATATTTCTAAAGACCTCAACGATATTTATCATTAAAGAATAAATAGACTGGACTCGACGAAACCACTTCAAAATATTATTTAGGAATGAAGCATTCCTTTTATGTCTATTTTGGTATTACATATTTGAAAATTTTGTATTCATCGAATTCTTTGAAGGAACGACAACCTCTCCACCAAATTTACTTCAATAATTTATTAATTTCCTCTTTCCATTTCAGCAAATCTCTTAAAATTTGCAATGAAATATGTTCAATACATTGAAATACTTTACAGTTTTTATCTTAAGCGCCCTTTGAGGTACAAATGCATCTTACACAGCAAAATAGGCAAAGTAGGCACTTTTGCTTTCGTCAGCAGGCAGGAAGTCAGTAGGCAATCATGATTCTCTACAGCTCCACCCCAGCATGAGATACGAAAATGTGTCTTGACTTTGTCGACAACTTCATTGTCTGCCCTGTCGGCGCTGCAATGCCTAAATGCTAATAAATTTCACAAGCGAATGCAGTTCATGCACTGCAATTAAGTAATTCTCACATCGTTTATGCAAAATACATACAAAAGTCGAGTTTACTTTGGGTACGGGATGGTTTGTTTTCCAGCCGATATGTGCGTGTGCTGCTATGAATCCGTAACGAACGCATACTATGATACCATCATCTACGTCTCCCCCCACACTTCAAGTATCACCCACTCAGGCAGGCTGTCTGCTCGCGTGCAACCTCAACACCCTTTACTTGTACTCAAAGTGGCCCATAAATTTTCATGTTGCACACACGCCTCCCGGTTGTGCTTTGACAACAGCAATTACCTTGAACTTTTACTGCTTCAGTCAAGGAAAAACCCTTTTCATATGAGTATAAAATTTCGGCATGGTATTTAATAGAGTTGAAATTATTTTAAATTTTTTTTTCGTTAAATCGTTCAAGTAGCAGATTTTATACATAAGTGCCCGCCGCGTCAGTTAGTTTTGTCAGTTTAATTTTTGGTTTACTTGTTCACTGCGGCCGAAGCAGATTTCATGCATTTAAATGACGCCAAATTGTTAAGCCATTAGCTTATGCACTACATAAATTAATAGCGCTTAAAAATGGCTGCCCCCGGCATTAATGAGGTAACCTCTTAGACAACTTTTAACTCTTTCGTATGCTCTGTGCTGTGTAAATTTATTCGATCCTAGTTTCGCTCCGCTGCTGTCAAACATATGCGGCCATAATTGTTGAATTGCATTTAATTGACATCGTTTAGCAATCGCATTGCATGAAATCGCGCTGTCTACAACTCAATATATCAATATAAATTGAGCAGTAGTTGGTTTTATTGATTCATGTGCATTACCAATTGGGGTTCGTCGTTGGTAATTTTCTGCTATTTATTTGATTGGCTTGCACGAAATCAAACGTGAATGAAGTGAAAATAGAGTTGAATATATGTATATGCAGGAACTATTACTATATGAATGTTATACGATATACATTATATAAACGTATAGCAGAAATGTATCTTTAAATTTGAAAAAAAACAACAAACTTCGGTGTAGCCGAAACTTTAATACCTTTGAAATAGTCTATTCGATTTTATTCCTAGTTCATGTTTATTTAAAGCTAACAAGAATAAAATATTGAATATAAATAACGAATAAGAATATCGTATAAGAATAACAAGTGAGTATAACTAACAATGAAAAGGAAAAAAATAGAACGAACAGTTTTCTATTTAATTCCCATTTCTAGTTCGTTGAAAACTGTCAGGAATGAGAATAACATAGAAGAATAACAAAGAATGCAAATAAATAAAATTGAACGAACATTTTTAAATATTATTCCTGTTCTCGTTCATTTTAAAAGAACAAGAACGGTTATTATTACCTGTTTAGTTCGAAATTGTGTCATGATTTTGATGTTTGTGTTTGATGAACAGCAAATAAAGGGAGAACGCGCGAGCATTGTACTAATATGTTTAGGAATTGATTGGAAAGAACAGTATGAACTTGATCCATTTATTCAGTTCAGCTTGGAATGAGTTAATTTTGTTCATTTTGCCATGAATAACTCAATACTAATGTGTACAGGCTACAAAAATTTGTAATTGATAAAATAAAAATTTTCGTGAGGTTCTCTAAATAGCAGTAAATGAAATTTCTGTGATGTTTACACAACACTTCAGGTTCGAAAAAAACTACAGAATCGTTCGAATTCAGAAAAATTCGGTAGTGTATCAGATCACTAGCGCTCGATATTCTCGAACTGTTACAATTGTAAAAAGCAGATTTTCTGAGCGTAATTGTGACTAGAAATGATGTCTGGGTTGCCCTTTATACTCTTGATTCAATTGAATGACATTATTCACTAGTTCACCATTTGACAAAAAAATATACCAGAGATGGAAGAACTTGCTTACAGTGCGCACAACACACTGGGTGAAATTTTTTTATCCATATTATTCATACAACCTTAGTGAGTTTCGAAGTTCATGGTTCAATTCAATTTGGGAAACAAGTTTCATATTTCGCACAAAACCTCCTGAGCCTTGTTGGATTACTAAGATAAAAAAAAGAGTTCTAACAAATGGGTTCTGGTGGAAATTTTGTTTATCCATATAATTCAACGATTTAGTTAAGTTTAAGTGTGGATATTGAGAACGAAATGAGTGTAGCATGATAACAAAATATAAAAAGGAATAGTTGACCACTGCTCGCCTATATTCAACAGAAGTTTGTAAAGAACACTCTTCCACGACGCACGCCAAATTCATCCGAACACTTTAAGAAAATCTTCTCCAGAAAATGTCATGATAAAGTAAATTTAATAGTAACTCCTAGTGTTTTCTTAAAATTTATTCGTCCCCTCAGGTGATAGCTAAGTGCATCCCAAATTTGTCGTAAATATTTCTTACAAAAATATGAATAAATATTTCTTATTCAGCCATCAATAGAACCTAATATTTAAATAGAAAAGGTTTTTCGTTCAGTCGATTGGGACATTTTTTTGTCTGTCACCAATTTGGACAAAATGTATATCATTTGAAGATTTCCAAGAAATCTAACAAATTACAATAAAATTTACAGTTACAGAAAGAGTGAAAATTAATGATGATTATTAAAAATACATGTCTCCAACCCTGAACAATAATACTACTATACGTAAAAATTAATATGTAGAAGTCCACATTAGTGAGAAAAGTTATTGAATTGGGAATCGGCAAAAAACGGCTCAAACAGCTCACAAATGGGAAGCGTCGAAAGTTGTGCGAGCTTGATACCAAAAATCTCCAATCACAAGGCTTCGCAATCATACTCTCCCGACTACGGTAAGCCTTACAGTCTTTTGAAGATATAGCGCCATACATGCAGTGATGAAATAAGTCATTGGAGACTTCACAACTGGTGCTAACTCGTTATATGACAAGAAGGTCAGAAATCTTTTGCGGAGAGGTACAATACCTATTAAGGTTTGCAGCCGGAAGAAAAACGAACTGGCAGAGACCGATAACGAAAGAACAGATGAAAAACGCAAAAAAAAAGGCAAGATTAGCGTGAGAGATTATGGGATAAAATTAAAGTTCGAAAATTATATCAAAAGATCTTGGGTCTGACCGAAGATTTGAAATCCGAAGAAACTCTCTGTGATGCGGAAAACTTAGGTTTTGTATTAAAAAACGATCTGATTTTTTTTCACTTTTGCTAGAAATACCAAATTTAGTCCTTAAACCTTATTAAATAAACTATTTAGGTACAGATAGGATCACGAAAAAAAAGTAGCCCCTATACAAATCTGTCCCAACTATGTTTTTGTATGAAAAACAATTGTTTTTATTAATTCAGCTGAAAACGCCGCATTGTTCATCAATCTTAACAAAATATTCCATTATGGTCCAAGTCGGATCACCAAAAGAAGCGGTCCCCTGCAAAAAATCAATTGGATGTAGACATTTCCGTCTGTAAAAGATAGAATAGACTATTAAAGGTATAGACTAACAGTCTGGATAGGTAGTGTTTAAGAAATGGTTAGTATGTACCCATAAAAAATGCTGTGCTATGAGCTATTAGAAGAAGTCCAACATATAAAGGTTCAGTGAATCAAAGACCACAGTGGTGTATTTGGACAAACCAAATCATAATTGGAGGTCATGCGTTGGACTTCTCAAGTCTGGAAATATCTTAGCCAATTGGTGTAGCGTCATCAAAATACTAATGTGGTAAAATGGTGTCTGGTAAGAAGCTGAAAATGGAGTTAATGCACCATAGCATCGAAATTTCGTGGCTCATGTTTTATAGACTCCCAGATTTTGTTGCTCGGGCAAAGAAAAGGTTAGATAGATAAAGCTTTCAAGTTTGGGCATTAAATCTTTTCTATGTCCTCTTCATATAACTACTTGAAGAAGAAATATTTGTTTCATTTTAGCACAAAATACCAAATTTAGTATATCTCACTTTAAATCTCAAAAATGTTGCATATATGTCCATATCGGAATAGTAGAAGAGATGGCCACCGTACAAACTTGTCCCCTTTTCTGGAATGTTGTTCCAACATAATAACCCACGCCAAACCATATAGGAATATATTTGCCCCAAACAATATATTGCTATATCACTTTGCCGTTCTAGCGATTCCCATATGCTATGACCCACATTTTTTAAATATTTCAATTGAAACTCCTATAAAAAAGAGATGCAAAATTGTATTGATCTTCATGGAGAATATTTTGGAGAATGATAAAACCAGAAAAATAAATATTAACCCATGTACTAATTATTTTGATATTAATTAACCTCTCGCACACACGAGTCACAAGAGCTCACCATTAAACACTTTTTACTCTTGAGCTACAGGACACTCACCTATGCTCTATCATTGATTTTGGGAATGCTAACAAATGCAAAAAATTTTTGTGTATTAAATTCTTGAAAATTTAAGGAGGAAGTTATACGTTAATTTAGAAAGACTGCTACAATCAAGTTTTTTAATCTTCGAGATACCCTGTAACTTCTCAAGGGTTTTTATTAGATTATTTATTGATATCGAAGATCCATCTAAATCTTCGGTGCGAATAATGACACTTGAGAAGTTACAGGGTATCTAAAAGCGTAGTCGACTACTCAATTGATATATGATTGCCTTCTTAATTTTAAAGGATTTAAAGATAAGATGTGACAATTTTTAACGATGTTCTTATGGAATTCAGCAGTATATACTTTATGGCATGTTCGATGCCTCATTCAACGTGTTGCAAAAATTGTGGCTAAATAATAATACTATTCACACTTTATATGAAGTGGAGTGTTCACATTCAATATTTCCAATTGTGTTGTTTGATGATATTTTTGCAACCTTTTTGTCTTTAATTGTTCAATGCCTAAGCTGCAGCTTTTTTATATATTACCAGATTTCTAAGCCTTAAAAACAATATTGAAAAGTACTATCAATTTTTTTTCCTTAAAGTACTCAATCGCGTACTTGTTTTAAGCTTTTACTTTCTTCACTTTTTTCAAGTATTCGAATCGATTGCACTATCGCCACGTTACAATACAAATGTTTGTACAAACTGTCTCGTAGTCTGGGTAACTTTTCCGTCTCAAATGTGGCACAATCAACAACTAAATGCTTCAATTTAATGCACTTGCAACATGTTGGAACTGTCAGTCAAATGTGAATCAGTGCCGTAGAACGAACCACCATGGCAGCGGCCTAATAAACTCTGCAAAAAATGCGGCAAAAATCACGAATTTGCTGGCGCTGAAGTTTGGCGTTGGCGTGTCTCGACTTTGAAAACAAATTTTGCAAATTTGCGCAAATAAAATGGGAAATGGCTTTCAGCCAAGTCAATAACAGGCGCATACTTCACAAATTTAAACATATTAGGGACGTCATTAGTGCAGCGAGCAACAATAATTTGACAGCGAAAAAGGCAAAGCGATGACGTACAGCAGGTGATTGTGTATAGTGTGCATATGGTAGGAGAGTATGTATATGCGGTTCAGGTGCTTCATACCTTCATACCAATTGGTATGCCGCGCACTATTGACTTTTGCTATTTAATGCTAATTTGTATGGCGAAAGCGTGCCAAGTGGCAAAACTATTTGCAAATTGCAATTTAAACTTTATTTGGCGTGTGTACTCGTAGTACGCTGCCTGCTGCCTGCCTACTGGCCTGCATGGGAGGTCTCACTATTGGCGCTGAGCTGTTCAACTGACAATGGGCCACCAACTTTTAATAACCTCAATTAATAAACACACAGACGGACATACACACTCGTACAATCGTCTAATGTTGCAATTAATTTTACAGCCTGTTGAAATAAAATGTTGCTTATGAACTTGAGTCGAGCTGAAAGCAAATTATTTGCAACAGCATGTTGTATACACCTCAAATAATAATAATAATAATCCATGAAGTCATAGAAGAAATCATTAATAAATCATGCTCTAAGAGTTTTCAGCTTGGTTAACTCGTCTTCAACAACAGCGTAAGATACTTGTCTGACAAATAGTTAGTACAACTGCAAGTGAGTCTTATTTGCGGAGTTACTTTACTTTGAGTAACGAGGGAGTTGTATGGCGCCTGCATGAACGTCTTCTTGCCTCGTTGCGAAAACATTTCCAAAGGCACATAAATTTAATTGAAATGAGCGCCACGAAACTTACTTGCCCATCTAACGCGGGGCGCTGTGGAGGCCCAGGTCTTGAGTAGCACTTTGGCACCTTAGGTACGCCAGTCTTCTGCCATTTAGTTTAGTTCGACTTGTATGCGCATAGGGAAAGGAAAGGAGTCGCGTCGTGCTTGTTTGGCTGGCCGGCAGTTACATATCGTTAAGTGTCAATTGGCAAATTGGAATTTTTTTCACATTATATTAGCTGTTGTGAGTTAGTTACCAGGTAGGAAAGTTAATTTACACGCGCCATAAATAACACATTGATCGACTTAACTAAATGAAGTGCTCAGGTAAACGTGACAGCTCTCTTTGCTAGTCTAACTACAAATTGTGAGTGTATGTGTGTGTGTACTGTTTTTTTGTGTTTTTGTAATGAAAATTGCATATTTCCTTCCAGCACAAATAATTTACTTTTCAATTTTATGTATGAAACTTAAACTGAACTGCTGAAATATGATTTTACATTTGCTATTCAAAAAAAAAAAACAAAGAAGATATTTCAAAGCCGTCAACGACTTTCAACTTATTTATTTACGCCAGTTTTGGAAAATTCGCTTAAATTTTCACATAACACATTAGAGAATGAAAATATATCGAATAGAAATCAGGAGCAATATAGTCATTACTGAAAGTATTTCCACAAACTAGCGATCCACTTTTTTTCGACTGTTTTTGGAAAACTTCTTAATCTTAAAACAAATAAAACGAGGTGTGCTTAATAAGTCAAAACCATTTTAAAAATATTTTTCGGTAGTTTTAGGCAAATAAGATTTTTATTTCTCAACATAGCTCAAATTTGCTTGACACATTTACTCTAGGCGTTTGTTTCAGAGATGAACCTTTTTATCGACCCAAACCTCACACTCATTTGTAACTCAGACATTTCTTCAGGTTTTAAAACAGTGTATAGTCACAGAGGGCTAAATATAGAGAATATGCTGGGAATGGTAGCAGTTCGTTGCTTAACCATGGTGACTACACACGTGTGCACCCACGCATTATCTTGATGGAACAGCCCTTTTTTCGCCAAATGTGGGTGTTTCTGCTTCGCAACAATTCCCTTAAAAAACTCTAAATAAATTTCGCAGATCTTTTTACCATTTTCAAGATAATCCAAGTGTATGAGACCGACAGACCCTCTTTGGAGATGCCGACTGTTATGATTATTTCTTGATCTCTGATGTAGTGTGATAGATCCATATTTTGTCTATGGTAACACCAAACATTCTTTAAAGTGGTTTGGAAGTAAGGTTTGTGCGAGGTGATAGACCAAGATTAGCAGCATACGGTGTGGGAACAGAGCAAACAGAAAAGGTGCAAGTACACTACCCTGAGATACTCCAGCACGAACCAGCTCTGTCCGGACTTTGACTCTGAAGGAGCGCTCTTTCAGAAAAGATTAGATCAGTGCAAAATAAGGCAAAAGTAATCCCTTTTTGACTTTAGCGAGCAGTTCTAGATGCCATACTCGATCGAAAGCTTGAGAAACTTCCACAAATACAGCGGTACAATACATTCAATGATGTTTACAACCCTGTGCAACTGTTCAATGGTGCCATAGCTAGTGCGAAATCCAAATGAGATAAGATTCCTGGACTCGGCAGTGTTCACAATTCTGGCAGCATTCAGTCGTTTCCATACCTTCGAAAGCGAGGGTAGGAGACTGAGTGCTCTTTCCGGCTTCCGGTTTATGGATCATCGTCACAATTGCTTGCTTCCACATCACATTGGGATGAAATGCCTATATTTTGGCCTACAACTAAAAAAGTTCGTGTTAATATATCAATAATGTTACAATTATTTCAAGCTAAGAAAAGTCCCTAGACATCGAAAATATTTAATTGGTATTTTATTGTGCAGCCCTTGTCTTCCACCAGCCCTTGAAAGTCAGCTGTTCTTGCCAGGTGGTGCTTGCAAGCTTGCTGATTAGACAAGTTTCTTAACTTTGGCGTTCTCGTATTTTTAAACAGTTTGACCAATTAAAATACCTTAAAATGGAAAATGTTTCGCATGGTATGTAGAAAATATGTGTATAAGTGTTTAATTATATGTGATTTTGTGTTGTCATGTTTTTAATGAAATACGTAAACAGTAGTTTTGTTGTTTCTAACCTTAAAATATTTGTGTTTCGTGGAGCATATCTAGCAAGATACAACAGGATTCAAATAACAACTTATGTGGTAGTATGTGTTATTATGTGTATATTCAGATAGCATTTAATTAATTAGCGGGAATTGGCGGGGGGGTTAAATATTTCAATAGATGCGAGCAAGGTTGCTATTCGTCGAGGTGACTTACTAGAAGTTTGGCTGGATAAAAATCGCAATGTCAACGCTACTTTTGACTGGGTTTGCGTCGAAGTAATTCCAAATGATTTTTCGGAAAACGATTTGGAGGTGATTAAAAACAAAATAAAAAACTTTATTGTTCAAATTAAGAGACTGCTGAACAAAGCACACCGAAATATTCGTCGCTTCAAAGAAAATAATGCTAGCTGGCTTGCATCGGAGCTAATATTTTATTCAAAAGATGATTGTAATCATAATCTTGGTGGACGACCTCGGGTCTCTTATGACGAAGGTTTACGGCATAAAAGAAGATTTGCTTCCAAACTTGCAAGGGAAAATTCAACACTTCTACTTATTGAAGCAGCTGCTATGTCTGCTAAGAAGGAAAAAAACAAAGATATTTCTCACATTTTAAATACGACAATAAATTGTCCTGACAATTCAAAATTAAGTCAACAACTTTCATTGAAAGAGCCTATACCATTATCACCTGATGAGGCCTTAGCATTTATTATAGAAAACTCGTTTTCCAAGCAGCAATATATTAACATACAGCTTGAAGAGTATCGAAAAAAACTGCTATATATATCCAAGCTATGAAGAGGTGAGAGAAGCTAAAGCAAAGTGTCGGCCTATGGATATAAGCGTATCAGATAGTGTTGCCGAAGTGCCAATGCAGAACTTACTGAACCATACTGCATCTCGGATCCTTTTATATCAAAAAAGTTTTCCAACAATTTCTTGATATAAGTAATGTAAAGCTTATAGTAAGCTATGGTTTTGACGGTTCAACCGGACAGAGCATTTATAAGCAAAGGTTTAATGAACGCGAACCCAGTTGCCTGGACCAATCTTTATTTGTCACTACAATAATTCCCCTTCAAATGGTGGATCAAAATGGGAGAATTATTTGGAGAAACAGATATCCACAATCCGTTAAATATTGCAGGCCGCTAAAAATTGAGTTTGCGAAAGAAAGTCGGGATCACATTTTGAATTCCAAATTTCTTTTGGATTCGCAAATAAAAGACTTAAAGCCATTTGTGTATGAGGCGGAATAATTGAGAGTGGAAGTTCGATTCGACGTACACATGACGCTCATCGATGGAAAGGTGTTGAATACATTAACGGGCACTAATTCAACACAATCCTGTCCAATTTGTGGTGCCAGTCCAAAGGACTTTTTAAAAGAAACAGAGGTTAACAGTCAAAAGTTCAAGCCTAAACCCAATTCCTGTCAGTACGGAGTTAGTCCTCTCCACGCATGGATTAGGTTTTTGGAATTCGTTCTCAACATCTCATATCGTGTTAGTATTCAAAAGTGGAGAATTAGTACGGACTCTGACAAAGAAATAATGATGGTACGCAAGAAGGACATTGAGCGAAAACTTTGGTCTCAAATGGGGTTACATATTAACAAACCAAGTCAGAATGGTTCTGGAAATTCCAACGATGGCAATACGGCACGAAGAGCATTTTCGGACGTTAAATTATTTGCCTCAATATTAGAACTGGATGAAGAGCTTTTAAACAAACTACATATCATTTTAATAGTTTTATCATGCGAATATGACGTTTGTTTAAATAAGTTTAAGAAATTTTGTGAAGAAACGCTTCGTTTGCATTTAATTAAATATCCGTGGTATCCAATGACCGGTACGGTCCACAAAATTTTAGTTCATGGTCCACAAATAATTGAATCATCTGTACTTCCTGTTGGTTGCTTAGGCGAAAACGCATCTGAGGCTCGCAACAAATATTATGAGCGTGATAGGATTTTGCATGCCAGGAAAAATAGCCGAGTGAACAATTTAACCGACGTATTTCACCGAGCTTTGGATTCTTCTGATCCTTACTTATCAAGCATCGCTCCAAAAAACAGTTCAAAATCACACTCATTGCCAAGTGAAGTTATTGCACTTTTAGTTTCTCCAAAACCGGAAGATGCAGCCCAAGTATATAGTGTTGAAGACGAGTTTACAAGTATACCATATTTTGATTTTGATTTAGAAGAAGAACGTTTATATTAATACAAGTTTATGTACTTATTTTTAAGTTTTCGTTAATTAAGCTATGTTATAATATGCAAAAATATTAAAATATAACAATTTTCTAACAATTGTGGATAAAAAAAATTAAGAAAAAAATATAACAACATATGAATTTTATATATACTGCAGTTCTAATATGTGGGCGGCAAGAAAGGCAAAGTTGCACTGTAAAAAAAAAAATTCGAAATTCACAAATAATATAAGCAGCAAATTCTCCAAGTTTCAACTTTCTAGCTTTAAAATTACGGTTATGGCCAAAATAAAGGCATTTCATCCCACTGTGCACATCTTCGGAAAGTGCTGCAATGCCACGATGGCATTGAGTATTAGTGTTAAGTAGTACGGGAGGTAAATCCATTTGCAATGGAATTTCTAGAATGGATAGAGTCTTAGCAATGTCATGATTTGTTACATTGCACATATGGGTGAAAGCGATCCTTAAGGTGATTTGCAAAGACTTCAGCTTGTCCAGGCTCAATTAGGGTTCAGCAATGCCGCTTGTGTTAGGGCTTGGGACTTTGCGCTTCTGGTAACGTCAGAGCGTTATCTATAGCTGCTCTGCTCCGGTATCTAGTTCTGGTTCCGTTTTCGAGTGCAACCATTCAGTCCTTAGATGCCTGATTAGTTCCAAATTTGTATATTGATCGATAAGCCTAGACCGAAAACAGTTTGCCGCCAGGTTCATAGAAATAATATGAGGCATGTGATCAGAGCTAAGTTCGTGTGTGGACTCAATCTTCAGCTGCCACTGTGGTATAAGTCTGTATATGTCAAAATCTATACACGAGAGCTGATCATTGGAGCAAAACGGTTGGGTCTACTAGTGGGACTACTCACTGCATGCGTAGTGAGGGAGTACTCGTAGAGAACTTTTCACTTATTGCAGCTAATTCGTGCAATTGTCAGCTGATGCCGAGCGTTCCAATCTCCCGCATAGGAACTTAGAGTCAAGGGAAGCGAGAGTAGTCTCAAAGTCCGTAACCGTTAAAATTGGCACACGCTATGCACCGCGCATAGGGATTGTCTATGCTGATTGCACACGTACAATATAAACTTTCGTGTGGTTTCGCTTTCTGTTAAGTAGTTGTCGTGGCGCTGTTATGGCGGTGTTATAGCGCTGTTATGCTGTAATGCCGCTGTTGAGGCGTAGCATAATGTTCAGCCGTTGTTGATGCTGTTATCATTCTGTTAATTCGCACACTAATGCAATGCAAACATATGACTGTATTGGTGCCGAACACTGGTCTTGATCATAGTGAAATGCATGGTAAAACTGCATGGTAGAAAAACGGTAGTTATTTCACCATGCACAAATGTAAGCTACTCTCGCAAATGTCAACTCATTTTATTCAATATGTAAGCGACTTTCGTGGTATGGATTTTTCTAATCGATTTGGCGCTTTTATTCTTAAAGAACATTAAATGAAAGAACTGCACAGAAAATTAACTATTTACTCAATACCTTTCTCTGTCACTCTCATCTGTTAAATGATTTTATGTACCACAGAGAGAAGCAATCTGTTACCTTGCAGTTATTTCACCATGGTCCTAATCATGGTGAAATAGCATATGTTAAGCCATTCAGCGAGTGCCCTCTTCGATGCAATCATGCAGTAAGTGTTCCATTCAATATACTTGAGTCATGTATCCCGATAAAATATTGCTTCTACATTTTCCGAACTGCTTTCACAAGAACGATAGTGTCATACAGCTTTAAGACATACAACAGTTACATAGCAAATAAAATCGATACCGTCAATGTTCTCATTTTTTCCATTTTTTCCGTATCCATACTTTCAACTGCAACTTTCATAGAAAACATGACAAAAAGTACTTAGATGGTCTTTTAAGCAATTATGAAAATTTAATGTGTTTTTAATTGAATACAAGACAACGCCTCAGCAACTGACTCTACATCGAGATGGATGACTTGGCTGACTAAATGACATCTCTGCGTCAGCCTATGACCGACGATGTTCGCAATGAATTCGCCTCAATTTGCGATTAATTGCAATTTAATGATGATTCGAACAAAGCCCACTGTGCAAAACTTGCCGCAAGGGACACCTAATACAGATGACACGCCACAATGCTAGACCGACAGAACGGCAGACAGACAGACGGTTGCAATTCCGTTTTAAAAACGCCAAACACGACTGGCTACCAACAACTACTGACTTGAAATGAACTACAAGCTAAAAATAAATAAATTAAATTTAATTAATTGTCAATTAGGTAAAAGTTGCAATTGCATATAATTTATCACTGCTTCGCATGTAAAATGCGAGTCAAACATTCATTCATGTATTCATGCATCATAGCGGCACGGCATGAAAATGAAAATCGGCTGCTTCATAAGTATTCCGCCCGCTGCATTTGAATTTCGCATATTAAATGCAAACTTATAAATTTATTCGTGCCATAACTAACGTGTAATTAAGTAATTGTTTGTGTAGTCAAGTACTGCCGGCGCAGTTCTCACATACGAGCATTTCCCGCTGCTGCGGCTGCTGCAATTAATTAATTAATTGAACTGACGTACTAACGTGCAATACTTTATATGAATGCAATTTTATTTTATTGCATTTTTATATAGTTTCGAAGCCATTCGAAGCGCCAATTTTCGCGCTTAATTATTGCTTCGCAGCATTTTGATTGATGCCGCTAATTGTTGTTGCTGCTGTTAGTTCATTTAACATCTTTTGCCGACAATAATAGTTTATAAAGCTTTCGTGTTTGTATAAATACCCTGCACCCATATATAGTTGATTGGGTATATGTGATCATTGAAGATTATGGCTGCTATGATAAATTATTCACCGACGACTAGATCAGACGAGGCAGCTGAAGTAATGCATTTCTTCTTTCCTTCTCCTAAATTCCTTGTGTGAATGTGTGAATCACTGCGACAAAAACAGTTTCAAAGTATTAAGATATGACAAAATCAAATCAAACCAAAAAAAGAAAATCAAGCAGTCAATGAGCAGTTAAACAATATCGTTTGTTAGGTCTTTACATAGAAGAAGAGCTCAACGACCAACAGAGAAAAATATATCACTATACTTGGGTTTTGAATTTCGTTCCACTCCACCCACCTGCGAAACTCTGACCACAGTCAAATCGATGATAAGTCATGGCTTTTTGTTAAAAATGTGACAAAATCCTTGACATTGAGGAACTACAGACAGTGGTGATCAAGGTTGAAGTCATACTTAATTCGAGACATCGCACTGCAGTGCATGAGCACCCGAACGACGGCTAGCACACTAGTCGGCTCCTCATTAATCGCCCTTCCAAAAAAAAAAAAAATTAATGTCAACAAGTTGTTATATCTCACTTCAATCAACTCGTGATTGTCCACGAAGACTATTCACCACCTCTGCATTAGTTATTGAGACGAACTATTGATATGGTTTCTGAAACTGATGGTATAGCCCAAGTCATTGGTACAAAATCGATGATGGGTCATTAAATAGCCGCCCCTTAACCACTAAGTAGCTAAATTTCAAATAACCATTGTTGGTCCTTTCAATAGGTGGAATATGGAATCAAATTGCAATTATAAATTTCTTCTTTTAAAATAAAACAAGAAGCAATTTGCTCTCGAAAACTCCCTATTCATCCGATTTTATCAGTTCCATGCTTCTGCGACATACACCAAGACTAGGAGTATCAGTATCAGCCTCTTACAGACGCTAGAAGGACATCTGAAAGAATACCAAGTACTTTCTTGTTCTTATCTATTATTCGCGTATTTTCTTTATATGTAAGCATTGGCGTAGGATGTATTCCCACAACAGATTAAAAATTACTCTCTTGGTATGAACGAGCTCAGAGCAGTTTATCCTACTCTGACAATACTTTGTATGTGGGTTAGCTTCAGCATGCAATAATGAATGATCAAAAAACATCTTACGTACCGTGGTGGTGGTGTCGAGTCTTCTCTAGAATTGGTCATAGTATGAATATTTGGTCACTGACCGATGTTTTTGGCCTGAACCCACACTGAAAATTTCCTATAAGTGCAACGGAAAATTTCTCTTCTTTTTTTCCATAGTACCTATGAGAGAATTTTAAAACCAATTGCACGGTAAAGATAAGACAAGGAACACTGAGATTTGAATCGTTGGACTTGCATTCTCAATACAAACTTAAAAGACTCTTCTATAAGTTTTTAATAAAAGAGTCGACTTCGATATAGTCCAGCGGCTTAACATTAAATCCTGCTTCTGGCATTGTGCCTTACATCGTCTCCAAATAGATTACAAAAGTGATTTCACCATATTATTCGTGTTTGCAGAAAATAACTCTGAATTCAAAACCTTCTATCGCATAACTTTTCATCTTCAATCTCACACCTTTCTTCCTCTCTTCCTTCACTCCGTTACTACCGATATCGCTCTCTAATAACTTCTTACTGCAGAAGTTTTGATTTTGCGACATTCTTCTCTACAATTCCATTTCGACACACAACATCATAACACAAGTAAGTCACAGGTCTGCTATATCCGCTTTATCCATATCTTCAGAATATCGAGAAATTTCCCCAATCTGCCGGTAGAGTAATTGCTGAGAAGCCTTTGTCGATAATGGGACTGCATATAATTGGAAAAGCAAAACTTACGATGAAGACTGAATCAAATTGGCTTCGGACTCTCAACAACACCATGCCGCCTAATATGATAAAGTCTTTTGTGGTACCCTCCACTAGAAAAAGATTCTCTTTAAATTAATGGATGTTCTCTAGTTCCAAGTGTTGTGCCACCACTTTGGAGTAGCTTTGTCGGACCAGAACACCTTAGTTATAATGTATGGAATGAAATACTTTTTAATACACGATTGTGTCCTGAATTTTCCTTATCACACGTTATATAACGTTTGCAGCTTTTTGAGTGTTAGCACTTGTGACGCGCACCATGCTGAACCTAGTGCATAACTTGGCTGCGATTAGGTAGTGGTCCGAGACAATATTGGGATATCGTATCGTTTACACCGTCAGTCACAACAAGATCAATTTAGTTGCACGTGTTTTGATCGGGAGTAAGTTATGTAACCTTGTGTATGTTAAGATGGTGAAATCTTTATCTAACAAACTAACTGTTTCAGCCTGCCATGAAAATGATTGACCTCTCTCTTCATTGCTGAAGTTGATTTCATGAAGGGTTAATTAGGAATTTGTTAATCGAATGATTAATTTCTTCTCAATATTGTCGTTGAAATAGACAAGCACCATTTGGACATCTTAGAGATGCTTCAGACAAAAGCCTCGGCGTATTTCTCCTCCTCGACGTCATGAGCTCAAATAACGTTTATAATGAAATAATAAGCCTCGATGCGTATCGCGAGTAAGTGATCACCAACACGTGTAAAATTTATGGGTACTCAAGAAACCGTATACAAAATTTTGTGCCTACTCTCTAGGCTGCAATAGTAGATCAGTTCAGAGCTTTTCTGTTATATCGATCCATTTTATGAATTGGAGCGATGTCAGGCTCGACTTTATCAAGGAGATTAATCATCAGGTTAATCCCTATTAAAGTTGACTATTTCCGTAAACTATATTCCTAATATCGTTTGCGGAAGTCTTCATTATAGAGGGATCGTATCCGAGACTTTATTTGTATCTTCTATATGGTACTATTCATTTTGGAGTAGCGACTTCCAAGTCCAGCACACCAACCAACCAACAAATCTAATGAACGAAAACTAGTGCATCAATGAAGCCTATAGCATCATCATCGAATTCAGTAGGACGTTCAGCCATGGAATATAGTGAAGCGGGACCTCGTCCGAAAATAAAGTTGGTATCCGACTTGGTCTTTTTATGCATGTTTAAATTTGCAAAACCTGTTGAATCACACTTGTTACTGCCTAATTCAATTTCAGGAAGACAAATTTAAGCAGCATTCAAATATTTCGAGCATAAAACTAATTGCAACTCCTAGCTGGGAGCCCCTTGTTTCCGACCAATACTTATTCGCCACCATTATAGTTATGTTAAAAATAATACAAATAAATAAATGATATTTTTAAAAATATTTTGTGATTAAATCATATTCCTCAGAGTGTAAGATTTTGTAGACCCCTCAAACTTGAATTTGTCAAAGAGAGAGTACTGAACCAATTTTTAAAGAAAAGATGAAATTTGATACCCAAATGCAAATTCTATCAACCTACGTCTGTACTGTTTTAAATGAGAGAAATATAACGGTATCATATGACATCCATATGACTTGAATTATCGGAAAAGTTTTAAACATTTTAACTGATAGAAATCTTCTCAATTGTGGCCTATCTGTGAGCCTAGTACAAAATATTTCATGCAAAAAGAGAATATTTGTTCTTCAATATTTAAACCCAAATCCAAAACATTAAAATATGACATAAGTCCATTGCATGCGCGGATTCTGTTCTTTGAGTTTCTATTGAAAATTTTTCATTGGATAGAATTTAAAAAATGGCAAATAAGAAATAACCAATAAAAACTGGAAAGGGATTGGAAGTATTAACGACGGCAATACAGCGAGGTTGGGGGTCGGCGAGAATATTTTCACATCATCTCAATCGCAATTTTATGTCAACTGCTTATAAATTATAAGAATATTTATCAATGTTTTAACTGTGCATCAAGTTTTAATATATGGCATCCAAATAATAGGTTGTCTTGCAGAAATCGCGTCAGAAACACGCAACCAATGGTCATAACATGTGACGATGTATATAAAATTTTATACCCACGCCTATTTAACATATAAATAGTCAAGATTTGAAGTCAAATTTAAACTATTATCAATCAATACACTTTAATATTTATTCCGAAGCAAATATAAGTCTTCAAAGACATTACAAGTCTATCAACCTCTATCAATCGCATGCGAAGCGTATCAAAGTACTGGTTTAAGAAAATTTATCAAATTCCACATTTTCAACTTACAAGCAATTTTCTTCAATAAAATAATTGCACACAATCGCTTTAAATAATTCAAATAAATACAATTTATGTATCGGACATGCATATATGTCGTACTAACTGGTGCGCAAAGATTCCTCTTTTTTTCTATATATACTATATATACTATATATATTGTGCTGTCGAGTAATTTAAAACATTATTAACATTAATTAAAGTGTTTTTCTTTGATTTTATTTATTTCAAGTTTTTCTTATTTTTCCACCATCAGCACAGAAATCACGCCATTCGCTTCTTTCTACTTTTCAGTTGCTCCTACACAATTTTCAATTTATTTCGGCCGCAAATTTATTTTATTTTCAAATCTTATTTTTTCGGAAATTAATGAGCGCTCATTTGGCGCGCTCCCCAACACGCCCACTACTTGCTCGGGTCGTTGTTCAAAAGACTTTGAGGCAGGGCACATGACATGACTCTTTGCAATGGGCCACTTGGCGTAAGTAGCTCAAACACGCAACTGCATGCGATGCGGCCTGCCAAGATTTTTTACTTAGAATTTGTTCAGAGTGCCAAGATCAAGCAACCAACGCGGACAACACGGAGCCATCACCAACGCCGTCGCCATTTGGAACGCCAGCCAACTAGCCAGCGCGCCAAACTGGGGGAAAAGCAGCCATGATAAATGTGAAACAATTTATATTAAGATTTAATTTGCTGCCAGAAATGAATTAGCGTTGAATGTGATCGATTTGCTGATTTTTTCTCGAGTATAGCATTAGATATTGCTTATAAGGAAGCATTAAAACTTGATCGTATTGTTCACAAATTGTACAACAATCTATTTACGAAATTATTTATTGTAAATGCAAACTTAACCTACACGAATTAAATTTAAAATCAATTAATAAAGTTTACACTCAAAAAAAAAATGTGTTACGCGACATAATAATTTGGAAAAGTTGAGAAATACTTTTTTAAATTTCGGTTTCTATTGTAAGACAATGGAAGCAACAACTAAGTCTATAATAAAGTCCAAAATCAACCGTCGATGTAGATATTGACAGTAAAATTTGTCCTAGTACGCTTCCTTGATGAACATCAGCCTCAATGTTTCTGAATTCGGATAGCTGATCTACACATTTAGCATAAAAGTTTATTAAAGACTATAAACCGCTTGTGATACTTTTACCAGCATGGAACAATATGGGAACAACAACGGCAAGAACAATTTTGAAGACTTTTCACATTGGCGCCCATTTAAAGGTGTTAAATGTGGTAAAGCAATTTGAAAATGAACAAATTAATTTTCTGAAAAATTTCTTCAAATTTTGTCAAAATAAATTTCTTATTATTGTACATCACACACCATAAAGAAACAATCACAAAGCATTAGCAGCGCATCAGATGCCATAAATTTAGCTGGCAGGTGTTTAATGTGTGAATTCTGGCATAAAAAATAAAACAATACAAACTCATGTCTATGTGTAATACGCGGAATATGGTATTAACTACCTTATATGCAAGTGCTAATGAAACTCATTGTTTATGATTTTATACAAAGAACAAAATCAAACGCGCCATAAAGCACTTAGCGTCATTTTGTTCCACTCAGCAGCGCCAGCGGCAGCCACACAGCAGGAGTTGGCTCACAATTGAACTCGAAATGATCTATTGTAAGTCTTCGACGGTTGTATAAAATATTTCTCGTAAATACTAAATTTAAATTTAAAAGTAGAAAATCTGTTGGCAAATTGTTCGTTTGACATTTCATTGCCGTTGTTTGGCTGCATAATTATATGCGAGATTTTGAGCGGAGCTTAAACCGCCAATTTGGCTGATTCTCAATTTAAAAATTTCGAAAAATAAGAAAAACAAAACGTTTTTAATTGCGCACCCACTAATTATTAGTAAGCAGTTACTGCTGCCGTTTGAGGAATTTATTGAAGTCAAAAGCATTATTTAAATTAATTTAAATTGCGGGCGTTGTGTACGCTTCGAAAGATTATGCAAAAGTATTTAGCTTAAATTTATGAGGGGGAGCAAGTATTGTTAACCGACTATTTGGAAACGTTTTATATATGCAAATAAAACAAGTAAGGAAATTTCAGTCGGGCGTAACCGACTGTAAGAGGCCCTGTACCAGTTCAGGTCGCCTAACAAACACATTAAATGTTTCCCAAGCATATGACCAAACACATGACCACTTCTCACTGCGCGAATATGAATGAAAAGAAAAGGGGGGTCGTTCAAATTCAATTGCTTATAAAATCGTCATTTATTATCCGTTTTTGATGAACTTTTTTGATTTGTGCTTAGAAGGACGTTAACTTTATACTGGTGTGCTTAATTTAACTTAAAAGACTCTTCTATAAGTTTTTAATAAAAGAGTCGACTTCGATATAGTCCAGCGGCTTAACATTAAATCCTGCTTCTGGCATTGTGCCTTACATCGTCTCCAAATAGATTACAAAAGTGATTTCACCATATTATTCGTGTTTGCAGAAAATAACTCTGAATTCAAAACCTTCTATCGCATAACTTTTCATCTTCAATCTCACACCTTTCTTCCTCTCTTCCTTCACTCCGTTACTACCGATATCGCTCTCTAATAACTTCTTACTGCAGAAGTTTTGATTTTGCGACATTCTTCTCTACAATTCCATTTCGACACACAACATCATAACACAAGTAAGTCACAGGTCTGCTATATCCGCTTTATCCATATCTTCAGAATATCGAGAAATTTCCCCAATCTGCCGGTAGAGTAATTGCTGAGAAGCCTTTGTCGATAATGGGACTGCATATAATTGGAAAAGCAAAACTTACGATGAAGACTGAATCAAATTGGCTTCGGACTCTCAACAACACCATGCCGCCTAATATGATAAAGTCTTTTGTGGTACCCTCCACTAGAAAAAGATTCTCTTTAAATTATTATCCGTTTTTGATGAACTTTTTTGATTTGTGCTTAGAAGGACGTTAACTTTATACTGGTGTGCTTAATTTTTTTTTGTGAAATTCCGGAGCAGTCCTAGTCGAATGCAAAAAACACGAAGTCTCTATCTATTACCGTTTCCGAGATCCTTTCCTTCATACGGACGGCCAGACGGACGGACGGACAGACGGACATGGCTATATCGACTCCTCTATCACTCCTAACCATAATGGGGGTAACTTTGGGGGTCTCCGACCATTATTTCTACCTGTTACATACATTTGCACAAAACCAATAGGCTCTTGTACCTTCGGTACAGGGCCTAAAAATCTGTTGGTTTGGTATTCCCGAAAATTCAAGCTGCATTTGATACAGTATGGCACAACGCTTTAATTCATAAAAAAGTGATGACCAATTCCTTTCAATAGCAAAATAATTTAAAGTGTCTCATCTGGCAGACACTTTTATGCAGCCATGGTTGGCATATTCATGGTTTAAGCAGCCATGGTTCTCATAAAAACAAGATCCGTACAGTTGTTCTACAGGGATCTGAGCTAAAGCCTATTCTATAAAACAGAAACTCTGAATTTGATAAAATATGTTTCAATCCAAGTAAGGTATTACATTAGGGCCCAAATCGGACGACTAAAAGACGTAGACCCTACAAAAAGTGAAGTGGATATAGACATGTCCGTCTGTCTAGCTATGAGAGAAAGATCAAGTTTGGAAATGTAATATCTCCTCTTCAGTTACGAAATAAACGTATTAACCCCTCTCTAAAGGGTGGCACCCATAAATATCTGCCCTCCTTTGCGAGTTTTTGAATGGATAAAAAATGTATTCTTGTCATTTTAGCTAAAATGTTAAATTTGATATATCTTACTTAAATTCTAACAACTTATTCTATATAGGTCCCATTAGCTCCCATAAATATAAATCCTCTTTAATGAGGTTTTGTAAAAAAAAAGGCTGTTGTTTAATTTAGTTTCAAATGACTTATATGCACTATCTTATGGTAATATTAATAAAATATCTCAAGCGAATGATTAATATTAGAGTATATACCCCATATTAATTAAAGGTTGTGCCACCTACCAAATATTCATTAGCGGCAACAAATTTTCGAAACTTGACATCCACAAATATATTTGAAAGTTCCCCAATGGGCGTAGGAATCGAATTGAAGATGTGCCGATTATTAGGTGATTCCATAACATAATGGCGTTGTTTATAATTTGATTGAAGGACGATTACGTCTACGTCCAGAAGAAATCAGAGTATAAACCAGCCATGCACCAACTATACCAGAAAAAACTGTCCTCAGCGCTCGCACGTCACATTTTTAATACAACTTGGAAGCAAATCCAAAGAGCATGTTCTCAAGCTGCGTAGAAAACAAATAACTTGAAGCACTTAAAAAGGAAGTCATGAATTAAAAAATCAGTTCATGCGAATAAGAGGGACAGCAATAAAGAAAATTTGAGATGCTAAGCCAAATATTCCACCTATCAAGGATAGTGATAGGAGCAGTCTAGCGTTCCTCGAAAACCAACTGGCATGCCAGAAGAAGTTCTTTGAAGTCAATAACAGTGACTCAATAACTTAAGTCATTCCTAACAACGAGCAGCTTCGGAATCCCAGTAGAAGTATTTAAAAATCCTTGACCTTTAGCAAGTTATAAAACAGCTAAGCTATTGGAACAGTTGGTACAGCGCAAACGCAAACGCACGAGATGCACCCCATTATTCCTGAGGCAAGGATATCTGAGTTCATCTCAGATATCCTGGAAGGAGGGGTGCTCGCCACTATTTTAAACTGGCGTGTTAAAACGTTTTCAAACTTCATACAAAATATACTGGCAACCAATTATGAAGAGAACAGATCAAACTAGTCTTATGCAGATCACATCAATATACTACGCATCATTTAGGATCAATCGGTGCCCATTACACCGACGTTTTGTGGACAGAATCGCGAAATGGAGGTCAAGGAGCCGCTGTGAAGTACCTGACAAATAAAATAATGGCTCTTTATGAGGATGCAGCTATCACCTTGCTGTGAGCTCCAGTTTCACCATAAACAGAGGTGCCCTACAGGGTTATTTACTTTCAACATTTCTTTTATAGTTAGTTTTAAAACGCACAAATATGGATGTTCCAGCGCGTCTACAGTATAGACTAGATCAGAGGTTTTGCGACTTAGACTATGTTGTTTTATATCTGCTTCATGAAAGGCACACAGTATTGCTGATTTGAGGCTGCGGAATTCGGTTGGTCAGTATGTAAGTCTACCCGTAGATAAAATCTTAATATTTAATATTTTTATTAATGTTATTAAGTTCAATGGATCTTAAATTCTTAATATTTACTTAATGTCTTTTGTTTAAAAAAATATATCTGTGAAAAAGTTGCTCAAAGATAATTCTTAGATTGGGTTGTGCGTTCGGAAGATGTATATACCTTAGAATGTATGACACGCCCCTCTGTATATGTAAGAATCATATAAACCCATCAAAATACAACTTGTCTCTAATAATGAGTTATTCATTAAAAAACCTGAAAGTGTATTTCTAATTTCGCTTCAGATCATTCGCACGCCTTTTGGATGGCCTCCACATCAGCATAGCGCCGTCCTTTCATGGATAATTTCACTTTTCCGAACAAAAAAAAGTCACATAGTGTCAAATCAGGCGAATATGACGAGTGGTCGATGGTCAAAATCCGAATTTTGGTTAAAAAATCAGCCACAAGTGTCGATCAATGAGATGGCGCCTTGTTCTCGTCTTTCAATTGATGTGGAACAAAGGTGCACAAACTTTCTTGAAGCCCAAATGATCGACGAAAATGCAATGGATTAAGTCTTTGGACAATCCCAATTCGGACTCCATGAACCGCAATGACGATTTCGGTTTTTTTGGTGTTTTGTTTGTTCACTGCAGAATTCGGCCGAACCGAACGTTCGTCGTCATTCAAGTCTTCCCGGCCGTCTTTGTAACGTGTATACCAGTGAGTTTCAATAAAAGTTTTACCAAGTTTAAAACAAAAAATACTCATTTTTCCCACCGATCACAAATTCTCTACTTCCACTTTTCCAAATGTCACCTCACCAAGCTGTGGCGCCACCAGAAAATGCACTGGAAAAAAAGTTTGAGAAAATTTGAGACATACCTTGTAAACATTTGGTGGTGGTCCACTTGGTGGTGATTATTTGTCGCTGTATACTTATGATTCTTTTGAATGAAGTCCATTGTTATCGATATTTTTCCAAAAATTATTTATTTAGTTGATGGCCGGTGTACGAAGACTCGGTGGACACATATACAAGCAAAAATATCGCATATGGAACACCAAGAAATCATGAGAAACCCAAAGCTTCGATATAAATTGAACATTCCGTTTGAAATTTTATATTGAAAAACGTCTCTATGTATATGTTAGGGCTCAACTGCACGAAAATGTGGTTGAAGAATCAATGAGCTTTGTCAGCATTAATATTGCATCACATTTTGATAAAAGTGAGATTGTGCTCTGTGGATCTAAGAACGTATTCAATCGATGTAAGCGCATCCGGAGACTTGACACTAGGATTATTTTCTCTGTTTATTATCTCTTACATGGCTTCTTAGCATGTACTAATTTTTTCTATGATATACCTGTATAATATATTAACTCTATGCGTAGAAATTATACAAAAATAATATGCTTTCAACTCAAAACTCCATAGACTTTATCTATTATTCATCTAAGCCACATCAACTCCACTTGCTGCCATATTTTATTTGCTTGTTGACTCAGCAAATGCATTACTGCTCTTCGCAGGCACTTCGCCCAAAGTGTACCAGTGCAAATAAACGTTACATAATTAGCTTCTGGTTACATTAATTTGCGCACCATGATTAATTACTTCAAGTTCGCAAACGGCACAGCCATGTTGCATGTTGCACAGCCAGAGTGGTTACTCATCTAGCCAGCCATTCCATGCTGTTGGCCGTAGCCAGGCCGTGGCTCTAAGGCATTGGCAGCTAATCGAGCTGCTCGACTTCGTTATTTGCCAAGTGTAATTTGCACACTTTTTGCTGTTCAGCTGCCACCTTTATTTGAAGACCAGCTTGAAACGCCATTGGTCGTATGAAGGGCAGTTGGCATAAGAGTGAATTCGAGTGGAGAGACAGACCTCATAGTACCAACTATAAGATACATTACAGTTCACGCTTTTAATATTTTTTGTCCAGATGTAAGTCTACTGTTTTTTTTTTCATAAGCTCAAATTAAATTAAAACCTAGTAAAGTGTAAACTGCGGTGTAACCGATACTTTTATACGCTTTGCACTTCATAGATTTGTACATACTGAACCATGAATATATGTAATAAGTTGACTAAATCTAATCAGAAACAAAACAAAAGAAATAAAGTTTATCTATTTCTAAACTTGAATTATTTCTAAAAGAATTTAAATATATTTTTGTATATGAACTAAATTTGCTGCACATCAACTGCCAAACCCATACTTCAATGATTGGAGAAATAGAACGCATATGTATCATCAGGTAGATAGAACGACTCGCCTTATCCTTTAGAATTTATATATATTTCCTTATACTTTAATATGAGTTTATATACTTTATGATAGTTTGGATGCTTCCTTTGTCGTCTTGCAAACATTCTGACTAATATCCTATAAAACTATTCACACACTGTGTGAAGTGTACAATATTTGGGTATAGGCTTATGTGAAATATTCTGTTGTATGGCCATCATGTACTAATGTGCTGTGAATATGCTGTAGGCTATAATTAAACTCATATTAACAAAAGTTTTTAACTAAAACGAAACAAATTTAATTGCAAAAAATAATAAAAGAACTGAAAAACTTCGCTAGAAACTCAAGCACTCTTCCCTCCCTTTGCTCAACAAATTATGTATGTTCAAATACTTGTCTATCCTCAACCAATTGGGTAAAAGGCTATATGAAGTTTGTGTAAATGTATGTAACAATGCCTGAATGTGCTAGCATTTTAGCTTTTTGATTATCGATCGTAATTAAATGTGAAGCATCATCAATATACAAAAATCATCAGCAGTAAAAAGGACAAGGATCAGTAGAAACTTTGAATTGTTATTTAATGAGCTTGGTCCTAAGTTTATAATTGGTGGAAACTTGAATGCTTATCATCGATAAGTTCTGGTATGGCAAATTAGGTTTTCAGTTTCAATCGTCAGCTGCTTGCAACTGGTGGCTTCACATGGCATAAGCAAACATCAATAGAACACAGAAAATTAATAACAACAAGTAAGAAAATAAACTTGTAAAATTCCGGAGCAGTCCTAGTCGAATGCAAAAAATACGAAGTCTCTATCTATTACCGTTTCCGAGATCCTTTCGTTCAATTTTTAGCCTTGAGAGTGATTTAATGGGCAAAATCGACTCCTCTATCGCTCCTGACCATAATGGGGGTAACTTTGGTGGTTCTCCGACCATTATTTCTACCAATAGGTAACACCCTCGGTGCAGGGCCTAAAAAACTTGAACTGTACTCTTATCCCATCCTGCTGATTATAGATTATAGAGTGACTGTCTACGCCATTGTCTCAGAAGCTTTAGCTTGAGGCTAATATATCTCGATTCCAGCGTAGATTAGATCCCCTAATCAATTTATATATAGAACCCAGAACATCTGCCGATATTGATAGTACAGTGGCGATAGTCCAGCATATTTATGATGCTGCAGAGTGTTTTTTTTTTTTCGCATGCAACTATGTCTCCTGATTTTGTAAAAAAAAATAACCACCATGGAGCTGATGAGACAAATGAGAGCACTGCATTGGAAAAAAAAAACAATGCGTACACGCAATGAGTTGTCTAATAGGACATATAGATGCAATGGGGATGCTCTTACTAAGTAATATAAAAACCTATTTCTTTGAAATAATGACCCAAATAAGCACTTTGCGTTAAATCTGTGGAAACTTGTATTAAGAGGCAAAAGCTCAGACGTCTGTCGTTCAGCTTCAAATATAGCTGAAACGCTTATTGACGAATTGCAGACCTGTCTTTTAATCCCAGCAAGTCCAAGTAATGTTCGGGACACGAAGTCCAACTTAAAAGTTGAGTAAACTAAGCAGCAATACGCCAGATGAGGGTCGGCTTCAAAACAAAAGGTTCAAGGCATCCTACGCTTCTGGCGACAATTAAAAAAAAAACAGTAGAGTTGCAAAAGCACTTTGCGAAAGTTGGATCAATGTTCTTTGTCATGGTTCCAAAACCTAGTAAGACGAACAATCTAGTTCGATCTTATGCTACTACACACTTTTTCCAAAATATTTAAGCGAATTTTTCTAGAAAGAATGTTGACAGTTACAGATGTTCCATTCCGAACCATTGGATCAAATTCAGCGAATCTTACAGCTTATCGGCAGCCCTAAAAATAAATAGTACTCAACTCTTTGAAAGGATTCTACAACAATTTTCAGTATCTCCTCCCACTAGCTCAGTACCTTTTGTTTAGGGCTTAGATATTTTGGCGCCATTTACTATTTTCTTCAAAGTTTGAGATGATCGCTTTAACATTCGCTGCATCGAAGCGGATGTATCTCAGGGAAGTGGTCTTGCACCTATCCTGTATGCACTGTTCATTAAAAATTTAACGGCTCCATTTGAACCCAATACTATGCTGGCTAATAGCATCGAGGTTTGACTAGAGACTTGACTTTCCAAATTTTTAGAGATTTTTGTGCATCTGCTCTTTGTAAACCCTTACAAGTTTAAAACCCCTTAACCAACTGCTTAAAGTTTCACTAAAGTTTCAACTGCTCCTTGCAGTTTAAACTGCATTAAACAACTCCACTAGTCGCTGTTCAACAAAACAAGAAGACCTTCAAAGCCAGACCTTTTGTCGCCGAAAAACACCCGCCAGCTGTAGGCGAATCGAATGAAATTGTACACCGACTACTCAGACTGTTGCAACGTTAATCTGTGTCGCGCGATCAGCGGCAAAAGTGTTTTTATATTTGTTTAATGAAAATGCAAAAGGATTAAAGCAAAAGCTACGACAAAAATAAAACAAAAAAAATTATAAATAAAAAACAGCAAATAAAAGTCCAAATCACTGGAAATAGTTTCATTGCGTATCAAGATGCAAAATCAGGCGATTCCAGTCAAGAGTCTGGCTAATAAAAAGTCTTTGCAAGTCGTCGCCTTCACAGGAACTCTCCTTGTGGATCTTTGGTTTGCTAAATCTGTTGGATTTTAAGCGTATTTGGTGCGCAATTAATTAAGCTTCTTGCCACTTCGCCACTCGCCAACAACTTCTTTAACATGTCTAATTAGCTGTCGTTGTCGTTGTTGTTGGTTTTGTTGTTTCGCTTTTTGTTGTCGATAAAAATGTACAAAACGCATTTAGTCGATTTTAGCATGAACGTAAATTTTTCTCAAAGTGTTGTGACTTTAAACACTCTCACTTGAGATCGGTATTGATGATGGTTTGTACACAGGTTCGGATTCGAATGGAAGATATCAACGAAAATACCTTAAAATGTATCAACGAATGTTGAAGTACTATATAGGCTGGTAGTAAAGTGTATTTATTTTTATTTTGTGTCTACTAAAAATTGTTATACTCTTCACACAGAGTGTAAATAGTATTGAAATTAATTCACAATGTGTGCAACTCTTTGATTGAAGTGTTAGACACTCCATAAGTTCGTTAATATACAGAATTTGGTCGGAAAAGTGTATTCACTTCGCCTAACGTGAAGAGATCTATTGAAAAATTAAGGAAGGCTGTATAAGTTGGAGGCGCCAAACACACAGGTCGTCCAAAAAGAAGCCCTTCATATGTCAATATCGAAGAAGTGTGTGAGATATTGATGTAAATCCCAAAACATCAAATTGGCGTCGTGGAGAAGAATTGCATATTTTAAGAAGCTCTCTACAGAGTATTCTCGCTAAAGACCAGTATCTCCTTGCTTACAAAATTCATTTAACAAAACAACAGAACCCTAATGACCATGCACAGCGAAGAACATTCCTTGAATGGATTACTAACCATCAACAAGTGAATGCTGTTTTTTTTTTTTTCTAGAAAAATCATCCTAAATAATGAAACACCTTTTCACCTTGACGGCTTTTTTAATTGTCAACATTTTCGTGGTTAGGAGAACCCAAATATGCTTGTCGAAAAATAAATGCATCCACAACGTATTACTGTACGGAATTTGGGCTGAAGGCATCATTGGATCAACCTGTATTGAAAAAGAGGATGGTGAGCAGTGACTGTTACTGAAGCTCGTGCTTGAGACATAAAAACACAGTTCTTTTTTACGAAATTGGATGATATTGATGTGGCCAATATATAGCTTCGAGAAGACGTGCCATACAACTAATGAAACTGTTCAAATACTGAAGGAGACACTTCCTGGTGAGATAGTACAAGCTCTCTCTTTTCGGTGATCATAATTGGCCAATTAGCTCGTTTGAACTAATACGATTAGATTTTTTTTCTGGAGTTATTTGAAGTAAAAAGTCTTATTTAATATCCGCGCTAGGAAATTTAACGTTCCTTCAACGAAATTCAGCCACATTTATGCAGAATGGTCAAGGAAAATGAGTGCCAGAAGAGCCGTGGAGGACATTCGCGTGATTTGTTATTCAGCACCTGAATACGGCTGCAATTTGTCTTTGAAGTTATCCCCCAAATCTGTCTTTCGCCCGTAGAGAAAGTATGGTCCTTCTATTGAGCAGGCATCTGAGTTGAACCATCCTCAGGCGGCACTTTTTTAGTTTGGCTGTCAGGTGTTCCTGAAAGTTGAGCATCTTGTACAGGTTGATGCTCAAATATTTACCGGTAGAGGCTGCTGCAGATATACACCTTCTATTTGAATTGGATTCTTTATGTTACTTGCAATAATCTTCAAATTCAAGCGTTTACACCAAGCTGCCAATACGTGGAGGTAACTCCGAAGGCCATCTGCTGCATCGATGCGACACTTCAAACCATATAAAATGGCAACATGGTCAGCAGAAGTCGCAATGGCTGCTTTAGAGGGGGCCTCTATTAAGTCGTCCTCAGAGAGAGGGAGGTCAGCGATGTAGAGCGAATAAAGCAACGGTCCTAGTACGCTCCCCTGCACAACTCCTGCTCTCATCGAAACGGGGGCAGAATAGGTGTCACGGTACCTAACCTTAAATTCTCAACATTCCAGGAAGGACCGTAGAAGGCAAAAGTTTTTTAACCTTGTACAAGATGCCGTCTTGCGACACTCTATCGAAGTACTGCTGCATGTCAACAAATATTGCATTTCAATACTCACTCGCATGATACTATTTTGATCAATGAGCTCGTTCAGTCGGTCAGCAATCAGTCTCTTCCGTACCTACGATAATGAAGCCAGAAGACTAATTGGCCGGTTTGTGAATCATATGGCTCGCTGCTTTCTTCCCCTAGACCGGAAAGAAATGAATCCTCATCATCGCGTTGAAAAATAGAAGATCGCACATATCAGCATGATCTTCAAAGTAGTGTAGGACACAGTGTCCATACTTGGGGCATTGTTTTGTGACAAACCTTTGATTATGATGGAAATTTCTTGAATTTGGATAGGCCTGATTGGGAGGGACATCAGCAACAGTGTTTTCAACCCTTCCAGTCCTCCACCAGAGCACCAGTTCTGGGATTGTCAAAATAGTTGCTTCTTGAGTGACTTAGAGCATTTCCACAGAGCATAGTTGACATCTATAGTGTAGTCCATAGTTGGCAACCATTGCTCAAAGAAATCGCTCATCAGTCACTGTTAAATATTCCTTAATCACACAGGTCCTGTGTATATATCGCTCTCCATTGGAGGCGCCTTTCCGTTGCAAGAAGCTCCCTAGTTTCTGTATTAAGGACAATACCATGACTGACTGGCCCAGGAGGGGGAGTAGGAGGAGTGGCAGCGGCAGCTGTATTTTCTAGTAAGAATATCGACCGCTATCTCGAAGTCTTCTTCTAAATTTAGCTCCGTCTTCAAAAGAATGGAGTTGTCTAGATGTAACTTGAAAGCGGTCAGATTAGTGTGTCTAGTAATCAGCCGGTTATTCAGGGTAGAAGTTCTCTCTTATACTGGTCCGGAAATGCGGTATTCCATGATGTACTGCAAAATCTATGCACGTAGATATATTTGTGACTTCGGGACAATTTCCTCTCTGGAGTGCAGATTTACAGGGCTGCAAATTGCTGCCATTAACAGCTACAATCAAGCCATTGGCCCATATACTATAGACATCTAGAACTTCTGCGAAAGCTGTATTGTGCTATTAGACAGCATTAAATTGGGTTTAACTGGAGCCGGTAAATTTGTGATGTACAGTGTATACAGGATAGGACCAAGACCAATTTAACAACAGAGAAGCGATGTCAGAATCATCAGTTAATGATGACTTTACTACGTAGCCACCGGACTTAAAGAAAGGTGCTTCATTTATTAAATAGCTTACTAAATAAAATAACCGAGCGCTCCTATGAACTGTCATATGGGTTATTCGAGACCAGTGAACAACATTTATGCAAGATATGGTCCTATAAAAGCATGGCCAAACGATTGATAGGAAAGAACCTCTCCAAGCTCTTCTTACATGCCATCATTGCGGCTAAGACACTCTTTGACGTTGAACATTTTCAACTTTAGTGTTGTAAAAACTTTGTTCTTCTGGAGAACATGCGAAATATCACGCTTGCTGAAAGATGCTACTTTGGGCTTAGAGTGCTAGAATCGAATGCAGCAGTTATTCGTAAAATTGTTTGAGCTTTTAGGGTTTGCGACTAGTTTCTATGAACCACGACATGTGTAAGCTATTTGATGGGGTTGACAACGTAGCTCCACCATATATAATGATGGCAGCCGAAGTTTGGAAAGATCTGGCATCTGAGCGCAAGAGATAAAAGCGGCTGGTGCATCTGCTTAACTGCAACCATCACAGAAAAACTGTTGCAGGCCCATTTAATTAATTAAGTCAAAATTCAACCTTTCAACATTTCGCTTTTTATTTTTCAAACTAACATAATGAATTTTTGTAAATCCATTCCACATAAGAGAGATCAAAAATGGCAAAGAAACTTTAGAAATTTGTCACAGCAGACGTTACTCAAAACGCGTAACTCGCACAAAAATTATGATTATTATTAACCCAGAATGCAGTAAACGCAACAGACCAGACGCGTTGGCATATCTTCCAAGAAATCGGTGTAAATTATGACCAAGTTCAGCATAAGTGTCAAGTCGTTAGTTTTCTGTTTATTGGAGTCGCCGCCTTAAATACTGCAATATGTGTTGCAGTCTTGGTTGCTGCTGCTGCTGCTGCTGCACTTAACAAATTTTAATTGTGGCAGTTTTTCGACTTCGTCAACGCCATTATATGTCGTACATAGTCTGGACTGTTATGCAGCAGCCCAATGAGTGCCACTGTGCGGTATGTGGTACAGCGGCAAATGCAGCACGTCGCATCGTCGTCAAGTGTTTTTTATTTATGTTTTCGTTTTATATTTATTTCACTTGTTTCTCTAAATTAGTTTGGTTCACAGCATTTAAGCTTTACGTTCGTCAACTAACAAGTGACTCCGTGATTTCGTTTCTATTTGTTGTTGTGCTGTTAGCTACGAGTATATGTCACACCCACTTCTCTTTGTTGCATAGTGCAACATAATTTATATGCGGAGTGCTTTCAATTCGTGTTTTATGTGTTCCGCTAAGCAAATCAAAAAGTATTTGCTTACAAAACCGAGAAAATTTTACAATAAGTGCGACTTACTAGTATAGTAGCCCATTAAACGAAATGTCTAGTGAGCTGCTCGACGAATATTATTTTTCGAATCGATGTTATGGAAAATTGTTGAACCAAGTCTATCGAAGTACACTGCTCTAAAGCCATACACAATATGCAAACTAATCAAGCTGTTAAAGAAGCGCGCCAACCAATTGATGCATCGCTTATGGTTTACTTCTCATAAGACGGACGAATTCGAGACGCTCTAGATTGATTGCCTCATATGCAAACGTCAAGTTGAACAGCAGACGCCGGTAAAGAAAACAGAAATAAAATCGAAAAACACAAATGAAACCCAAATTGAGTTGTATTTCAATTTGTTTCCAAGCTGCGCTAATTTAACCGCAGGCATTTGCTGTCTGTCTGTCTGTCTGTCTTACTGGCAACAAACATTTGATGAGTATTGATGAGTTTTAATAAATTGATGATGAGTTTTTTTTTTTCGTTTTTTTTTTTTTTTTTGTTGCCTTTGATGCTTTCTCATCGTTCGATGTTGTTGCTCTCATTACTGAGTTGCTCGCTTTAACAAGCCTTAACGCCTCGAAACGAATTGGTTCGACTAGCTATAGATATCCACTGGCATAACTAAGCGATTTGCTGTCCGTCTGTGTATTCAGCTCATCTTCACTGTTGCGTTTTGCGTTTGAGACACAAAAGTGGCGTCGAATTTCTCAGCCGTGAAGCGCCATGCCGCGTTGCGGTAATTGAGCTGATGCTGCTTGTAAGCCACTCGTGAAGGATCTACTTCAACATCAACTCTATTGCTGCTGTTGTTGTTGTAGTAGCTGCTGCTAATGCAGCATAACATTTAATTGCCGCCATTATTAAACTCATTTATCGTGTTTTAATTTTGCGTTGAGCTTGTTGTAGCACATCAGGTGTTTGCCTACTCCATTCGATGTTTGTCTGACTGTCCGTCTGGCTGTCTGTCTGTCTGTCCGTTTGTCCATATATAGCTTGCTAGATTTTGCTGTAAGCTGAAAATGTTGTAGCCATAATTAGCGTTCATGCAGCATTCGGCTGATGATGATGATGATGCTGCTGCTGCTGCTGCCTACTCTGTTTGTTGGCATTGGTCTAGGCTTACTAGCAGTTCGTCAGCTTGGCGCTCGGCTTGCAGCTGCCATGATTTGGCGCTGATGCAGCAGTTTACACGAAAATTAAGTTGTTTGCTTAATTAATAAAAGTAGTTTTTAATACGAACGCCATTACGACGCTCATCACTGCTCCAGTCGCAAGCAAAACGAAAGACTTAAGCAACGAACTTGAGGAGAAATTTTATAAAACTGATATTTTGCTGATGTTGCTCTATAAAAATAAGAAATAAGAAATAGTAAATGTTAATGCTTTTGTGATTAATTAAACTGCTGCAATAAAAGGCGTGCGCATAAAAGTTATGGTAAAATAGTAAAAGGCGGCTAATAAGAGTTCGCTGAGCTTGTGTCATCTCTAGCGCAAATAGAATTCGTATGAATAAGTAAATATTTAGTCTTTATTTCGATTATACTGCATTTTCTTATTTACGAAGTGGATTCCATACTCTTTTAGAACCTCTATTTTCTTTACTGCATCTTTTTAAAAGCCAACAATAGTCCGCCATCATGTTTACAACCCATTTCCTTTGTCAGCTTCTTTAAACTTATTTGAGATCCTGATACACGTCTTCACCTTGCTCTTCGTTGAAATCGCTTAAGTTCTAAAGAAAATGGTTCAGATGAGAATTTAAGTGCAGTTTGAGATTCATGAAACATTCTAAGCTCCGATAGTTTCTCACCATATCTGCAACGATAGTTTCGTAGTCGGAACATTTGCGATTTATGAACTTTTCAGCAATATCTCTGAAACTAAGCATTCAGCTTTCACTGTATTTTTCATTAAACTTACATAATATTGATCACGAAACATTTTACAGATATGTGGTCTAGCGAACATACCTTCTTTTAGTTTTTGTACTCAATTTCTTTCAATATTACTGAGTGTGCTATTGACAAACCTGTGTATTTCTTTGCATTGTTTAAAAAGACTTCGATTTCAGCAGATTATAAACTGTCTGTATTTTTCAGGAACATAAATGACACCTTCCATTTAATTTATCCAACCCTGGACGTCTGTGCAATGCACTAAAGAACACTTTGCATCTATGTTAGCATATTTGCGGAATTCATGCTCCCGATTTCTGTACAAAGTTGAATTTGTTCCTGTTCTACCTTATGTTTGGAAACATCTTTTTGAAAATCCATGTTTCATATGAAATTACTCAAACTCAATTAATCAAATAACTTTATAGGTTTTAATTCGTTTATATTTGCACACATTCCTCGTCGTCTTCGTATTTGTTCTGCCGATCTTCAGGTTCACTCACCCTATGTCTAGTTAGATCTGTGGAAAAACTGGAATTTATATTTTAGTCCTGGTCTCTGAATGATATTTTGTTGATACAACAAGAGGACACTATCGAATGATATTCTTGACCTTGCCCTCGAATAAAATCCATTTATTTGTGTATTTTAAAATTAACAATCAACATTTGATTGAGGGTGGTGCTTACCATATTGTGGGTGAAGTAAAACACTTTTATTTTCATATCAACGACTCAGCATGTGATAACAAGTGGTAAACATTTTCCAACCTAAAATTTGTAGCTCTACATGTATCACTCATTTTTCTGCGCAAATTGTTCATATCATATTTTCCACAAACAAAAACGAACATGTTCCTGTCCCAGATACAGTCATGCTTATTTGATTTGTGACTACTTGTAGCTTCATATTCCTTATCAGCCAAGTAGTCAACTGCTAAATTACTACGGTTGCCTGATGACGATGTCTGCAAGCTAACTTTGTGACCAGTCGCCGACACTGGGCTTTAGAGACCATGCAATGTAAAACATTTTTTACTTGCGTCTGTCATGACGGCATTATGCCAGGTACTCTGCCAGTATAGATCACCGTCACCACGTAGAGGTTCCCCAAGTATAACAGCTTCGACTATATTCGGTAGACATATAATCCTATTTTGATCAAGAGCTATCACACACATACTAACACAAACATTCATTATCATAAAAGTCAGTCGATTCTTCGAGAGAAGCGACCAAAACATTCACCTCTGCTAGCAGCAATTCCATCTTAGTGCAGCTGAAGTGAAAGCTAATATGAGTTACACTGAAACTTGAGCCCAATCTTGTATCCGCTGGCAGCTGACTCATCTGCGAAAAAATGTGATACGAGCGCTACTAACGCTAAGATGACTAGAAATAGCAGGTCTATCTCAGAGTTTGGGGGCATGCATTGTCAATTGGAACGTGATAGACGTATTCCAAGATGGCTAGGACTAGCATGTTAGACAAATTCTTGTACATGTGAGCGGGACAATGGTGAACGTCGCCCGAAATCTTGGAAATGCGTCGTTCACTGTGGGCACTGAGGACACTAACACAAATGACTCCGACATGTACGAAGAACAGCTCATACTCGTTGCAAGGAATTAGATACTTCTTCAGATGAAAAAAATAAATTAGCCATGATAAGACTTAGAGATCAACATTTTTCTTGATTTTAAAATGTTGTATTCGAATTTTTGGTTTTCTTAAGGTTATGTTAAAAATTTTAAGTGTTCTGGTTAAATAGACTTCAGGTTCGGTTTCAGCGACCCCAAAAACATAAGGTAGCTATGGTCTGCCCTGGAGCTCAGAACAATAATATTTTTATTGTATGCCTGTGATATCGGTCATTTGTATATTTTCGTATAACCTTTTCATGTAAACGTTTTTATGTAAATTAGATATAAATTTTAGCTGACTAAAAGTTATTTTATTTTCTTCTACTCTAACCTATGAGAAAGGCTATATTAACTTTGTGGAAGGAGGCGTGGCAAACCACAAAAGATGTTTGTATGTTTAACTGAATTTCTGTACGAACGACAAGTTCTTGAAGACTATAAGAAATATACCCTTCAAGTTTGTATACTTAGAATCTCCTATTCCCTCTTCGCATAATTAGTATTAATTTATTATTGACCCAACGATTTTCCAACAGGACTAGGTGTTCTTTGGTACTACCCCTTACAGATATCAGATTATTCTCTCTTGAGAAATCTAGTTTTAACTACAAGCCAACACTTACAGAGGGGTTTGCGTGTAGTTAAAACTAGACTAGGGGTATTACCAATGAAAACCTAATCTACCTTCTGACTTTCTTCTTTTCATTTGTTGTCTCTCAAGTCTGTTTGGCTAAAATGTTCAGATGGACAACCAGCCAGACGGACATGTCTTTTTGAGTGGTCCAATTGAACCTTTTATGGAAAATTTTATTAAAACTCACTTAAAATAAATAAAAATCAGCATTTAGAATATCGAATTGAATTAACAACAACCAAATTTTTATCATAGTAAATCTTTAAAAGTGGCGGCAGATCCGTTCTAGTGTTCCGATCTGAACCTAAATGAAATATTTTATATTGATTGCCGTAAGATAAACAAATTTTCGCGCTTCTAGCTCATTGAACAACAACAATATACCTTTTACTTATACAAAAACTCAGGTCGTGCAGGTTTCTATGATTAGTGACATCCTCCTTTTTGTAAGGAGCGCACTTCGAAAGAGTGTTTGGCCATGCTGATGCGGAATCAGGTGGACTTTTGGCGTTGATTGGTAACTGTTGATGAAACCTGGATCTATTACACGCCAGAAAACAGAATAAGTGCCCGGCAATGGACTGATTCTGGGATTGTCATGGCGAGTATTACTGCCCATTATTGAAGTGACTGAAGGATGAAGTCTCTGCGAAACGGGCTCACGGCAAGACAATGCGCCGGCACACAAAAGCATCGCAAGCATGGATAAAATCAACGATTTATTTCTCCAATTGCTTCCTCATCGGACTATTATCGGTCTATTATCTCTTCGTAAGCCTCATCAATAAACAAAACCGCTCGCTCGAGGAGATTATCGTCGTTGCGGAGGAGTACTTTTGCAGACGTTCCGGAAAAATACTTTTCAGACGGGATCTAAATTGGGACTACATTGCATAAAATAAAATGAAAAAATTGTTCGTATTTTTTACCCTACCTAGTATATATATACACATTTCATACTGCCCAATAATATGACTAAGAGTTGATAAAGAACGAAATCTGATGTTTTATTTTACATTAATTTGCGTATTCTATCTGTTACATATTTTATCCAGCTAACAGGTGGAGCTTTTGCATGATGTCATGGCGAATCTGAAATCATTTTTAGTTTGGGTCACCTGTGGAGTCTTAGTGTGATAATTTGCAATATTGAACGAAGCAGGAGCTCCATAAAATATGTTAGCCTAAAATACTATCTTAAAAATTACCATTTTATTATGAAAACTAGGTCGCGACTTTCGATTAAATATAAGATTTGCTTATAATATAGGATACATGTTCCTTAAAAGTTAATATATGTTATATTAAAAATAATTCCCAAGGATTTAATTTAAGCAACCCAAGAAATGTTAATGTGGTCGGTAACTTAGGTAGTTTTGGACCATTTTAAACAATTCTAGAGGGAAGTTTATAAATCATGTAGGACGATTCTCGATCAATTAGACTGCTTAAAGTTTTCTCTGATATGTTTCCTCATGCTGACAGAGCGACCCTCGAATTATTGCTCAGGTGGTAAATTAACGTCGTCCACAAAAATTTAAACTTTTTTCTTTATTTCTTCTAATATTGTGCTTACAGAAAAAGCAGTCTAATGGATCTGTATGAGTATTGTTGGCATTTTTTTTAGGGGTTCCTGATGACAACAAGCTTTGATAATTTCAATGTTGAAGGGAAGTAGCTTCAAATAAGTGAACTTCACAATTAGAGAACACTTTCAGGCACTTGTTTCCCATTCATGCAATCTTGGAGACTTCCTTTTGTGCCATTGAACTTTCGTTGAGCTAGGGGATCATAGTGGATTTGTTCTTTAGAACTTTTAACAATTTCCAAAACGAATATTTTCTTTATACAAACTAGAATGAAAGTTATGGAATTCCTTACGAATTTTTGTAATTTGTGTGTGTTTAATGCACCAAATTAGTCATTGGACCTGAACAAGACATGATGCTCGTCTGTAGCTCTGATAATTCAATTCCTAAGCCTTCGGTTCGAGTTAAATGTTCTCAAAATATTATAAATTATACAAATGTACTTCAAGTAAGATATTGAATAGTTTCTTTATAAATTAGTATTTCTAATAAAGCCTATTATTATTAATAATTTTAAATTTTCATTTCAAAATAGCAATTTAAATAAAGTTAATAAACAATTTACTCAAAATGCGCTTCAATTAAAATTTTTAGTTAAATGTGAAAAACGTGATTAAATTTATTATTAAACTAAATCACAAAAAAAAAAAATTTTAAGCTAATTGCGCGCGCATTAAATTGTACAACTCCATTAATTTTGCAATAATTATAGCAACAGCAATAATTATAGCAACAGCATGTTTCGAGTAACAAAAACAAAAAATATAAAAAAAAAACTAAAATGAAAATAAATTGTAATTATAACAATTATCTGTAAATTATACGTATACAGCAAAAGATTGCTAAGTAACTAACTAACAGAAACAATTGCACGGATGCATTCGCTTGTCATAAGTGTTTAAACAGTTAACTGAGATACTGAGATACTTCAGACAGTGGCAGGCAGCCATAATTTATTTAAAGTTTTATGTGAAACTGAAAAAACGCGAGAATATATTTAGTTCAAATTAAATTTAATTTGTTAAATGTTAAAAGTACATAGTAGTCGTATATAAAGCGTCGAATCCGCGCTCCCTCAATCCCGCAGTTCCACGAAACTTGTTTGCCACAAGTTGTACGCAGAGATTTCGCTTCTGGAACGCAACTCGAGCGTTGGTTATAAAGTAATTAGCCTCAATTTAATGTTTATACTTTGTTGATTATGATTATGTTAATTATACTTTTTTATGTGACACTTTGGTAGTTGTTGAACATGTTGGACAGAAAATAAAAGAAAAAATAGAGCTTATAAAATAACACAACGATGTGGCAAACAGCTGAAATCAGGTTACCTCGGTAATCGTCTGACATGTTGACGACTTTGTTGAACCATGAAGTGTGACATGCTGTGCTCTTTTTAAACTATTACTGAGAATTTGTTGGAGCTATTTTAATTTGGAAATATTATATGTAAGCTGAACTATGTCATCAAGTCATAATTTCGGACACCCAATACCAATCCGAAATGCTGGAAAATACTTAAATCATCCAAACAAATGTTTAAGTTTGCTAAAAGCAATGGAGAAACTAATATCAATCAATTGTGACTATATTTAAATATTTTTAACGTTTAGTTGTGTTAATAAAAAGCAGAAAAAAAGTTCACTAAACATGATTGTTCTGGTTGATAAGAATTAAAATAAAAAAGCGTGATCAATTGTCAGTAATCCACAAGGCATTAATTGAAAACATTCTGGTTAGATTGTCAAATAATCCATAACTCAAACTAATGAGTTGTAATTTTCCTGATGGAGCAACTGAACCATCCAGCCTTAAATCGAACCGAAAGCCTTTGACTTAGACTTTGAAAAAAATTACGAAAATATCGATAATCTTGGCTCAAAAATTCTAATTAAACCATTCTCTTTCAGTCATCGCCAGTGAATGCATTTGTTATTCGACAATCGCACATCGCCAACTCCTCCAGCCTCCCTGAATTTTTCAATTAATCCCTTCACAGTTAATGAAGTTAAAAAATTGTTCCAACCATAGTTTTTATGAAATTTTTTAACTGAATTCGCCAATCTTTCATTATTTTTGAATTATTGTTCAATAATGAAAACGCTCCAGTTTTACTAACCTCCCTAGACTCCCAAATTCAGTGTTGGTAAATGCTCGACCTCTTCTTCAGCACTAACAAAAGTCTAAAAAAAGTCATGGAAGCAAATCCCTATCCTTATAGCGTAATTTCTACACCACTATTTAAATGTTTTATCTTTTCTGAGGCGGTTGAACTCCTGAAGTTAGGCTCGGTCAAGCGAATTTCATGGCTTTGCACCGCTTATAATCCGAACCATAACCTTCCCTGAAATAATTTCGACAGTGGTACCCTATATATCAAGTTTTGAGCCATCGGTGAGTATATCAATGAAATTCTCTTCTTTCTTTGATGAAGATTTTGCTATTGTGTGATAGTAGGAAATAAGAATAGGTGTTTCTGTAAAGGGCCCACAACACCAAGGCAGGAAATTTAATGATTTCACTGTGGTCTGTAGACATCCACTGAAGCACAGTTTCCACTCTGCCACCTACATTCCATTCTCAATTGTAACCAACGACTCTTTTATACATAAAAAAAGCTTTTAAGTCGATTTAGGTAGAAGCTGCTTAGTCTTATAACTTCCTGGTGATAGTTCCGAAAGCCCTGTTTTGAATCTTCGAACAATAGAACAGTTGCTCCTGCTAGCAGTGCCCGAGATTTCGTAGGTTCATAAAAGTTTTATTATCGCTTTGTGTACTAGGATCTTGCTCCTTTGGCTAAGAGTTTACCTTCGACCGTTCAGCCATGTTCCCCTTCCCCTTCTTGGCTGTAGCGCTGCTTGGCTGTTTCGTCGAGATAAACTTGGTGAAAGTCTCCTCTTTTCAGCGAGAAAATCGTTTGAGTGGACTTCTCGAGGTTCACCACAATGTTCCACCTCTTAGGCCAGGTATTGGTGGTGTCGAACTGCCTTTCATGTGCCGTGTTGTCGGCATAGCTTATCTATCTTTATGATCAGCATATTGCCTGTATTGAGAGTATAAAGGACATGTCCAAGTAAGCTTCTCTGTGGAACTCTAGCTCTGATTTTTATTTCAGAACTTTCTTACTCACATACCTCAGAAAGGTTCCTGCGCTCAATGTAGGAACAGATGAAGTACTGGCAAAGTTGTCTTTAGCTTGTAGAGGAGACCAGCATGCCACACCCTGTCGAAGGCTTGCATTTAGTCTAGAAAGACGGCCGAACAATTATTTTTCTTCTCAAATGACTCTAGTATCATCTCGATTAGTCTATGGCATTGTTAAGGTCAGTTGCGTGCCATGACATTCTCTGAAGCCAAACTGATGATCAGGGATCGAACCGGCCTCTTCCAGTATTGGACTTTATGCACGAGGCGAGGTGTCTTTCGACTTTTTGTGAGAGTACCGTCAATTAACTTATCGGGACATTTCCACTGAGTGAGAAAATAACCTAGCTAGAAGCATTTATTGATGATCTCCCGCCCATTCGGAGGCAAGGCTTTAATGACAGGAACATCAATATTGTCGTACCCAGCTGGCTTGGATGCTTTTAGTTAGCCAATTTCACAGATGAGTACATCTGTCTCAACTGCTGGAGTAGGTGTTGCTATTTGTGAGTCTACTTCCTATTGGTTAGCTACCACAGGTTGTGCTGGAGGTCGCCTGGCTCAACTTCGAGGAAGTGCTCCAGAGACTGAACACGAGTTCCTTGACGTTCTTCTCGGTTCTGTTAAAGGCTGTTTTATCTCTTAGGTTACGAGAATCGGCGAAAGTTTCTTTTCCCATGACCACAGCTGCGATTTTCAATGACCAAAGGTCATGCGCGAGATGCTGTTAGATCATTTGCTGGAAGTAGTGGCAAAAGATGCAGCGTTGTTAATTTGGATGTTCAGATGCTCCACAATATAAACAACATTGTCTTCACTGGTAAGCTATGCGGATATATACAGAGTCATGACTGGTAGCGTTCAATGTTGGTGTTGTGCCTGAACAGCATCCTCGTCTTGGAAATGGTGCTTGCTGCCACGTTGAGCATTAGTTGTACGGCACAGTGCTCGGGGTACAGCTCAAGGATATGGCTGGTATCTATTTTATGTCTATATTTGCTATGTCCAGCAAGTCTGGGATTTTGTTGACGTCTGTGGGCCAATAAGTGGACTCTCCATACGCATGACAGTTTATTCCGGTGTTGATTAGACATTTGTAGAGCGCTTTGCCTTTGGGGTTTTTAATACGAGGATCCCACCAGAATTGCTTGGCGTTCAAGTCGCCTACGACAATAAACCTGAGGTTGTTCAATTGTTGCTGAAATAGGCTGTGTACAACATTGTGGCGAGGTGGACAGTAGGCTGCTGCAACTACAATATCTCACGTCAGACTGACGACCCTCGCTTTAGCTCACTGGACCCAGGATTCTGCTTTGAATGATAACTTCCGCTCCACTCCGGGCAGTGCCATTGGAATGATTGACTGTTATAACATCATAACTTCTGATGGAAAAGAAGGATTTGCGGGCGAAGTGGGTTACTCAAAATCAATATGGTTGACTTTGAGTAAATGCTCAACCTTACGCCTGCTCTTTCACTTCGCGTTTCATAGAACGATATAGAAATTTGTTTGCATAGCTTCGCCATGATTGACGAATTGGTTCATGACCGCAAATTGGTCCATAATTTGTTCAATCATGGCTTCCAGTCGGTTCATTTTTGTTGCTGCAGGCCTCAACAGAATTTACTGTGGGTGCTGTACGGCCAATGGTGAGAAGTTCTTGTCTTAAATGAATGCTGCTCTATCGCTTTCTTATATACTTTGCAACCCTTGTAGAAGGCAACGTGGTTACCTTGACAGTGGACGCAGCGTTCGTCTCTACGATTCTTGCACTCAATTGAGCTTCGGTTCTCGCCACCCTTTAAGCATTTTGTTGGTAATCGTCAGTACTTCTGTGAGTGACCAAATGCTTGGCAGCGGTGCCATTGGAGGATGTCTTTAGAAGTTTTGATATGTATTAAAGCAAATATGAATGAAGAATAAGAGAGAGCAAATTACTTAGCTAAAATCACTAAATTTGTTTCTTACATCAATTCTAAGAAAACTCCAGACATGTCCATATCGGACCACTAAAAGGGGTAGCCCCTCATAAAATACGGTTTACCTCTCAAAGTTTTTGTTTTAACAAAATTTTGTTGTGGCTCAGTTTAGCTTAAAACGATAGATTCAGTCTTACTTACTCTAGTCCCAATAAAAAAATCGAACTGGCTCAAATAGGTATAAATCGCCACACAAATTTACTTTTAAAGGGAAACAAGGTATCTCATAGTTGAACACTCCGACTGCAGCATTGTTTCTTGTTTTGTTAGAAAGTATTATAGATTTTCACTTTCTTTGAAAATTTTAAAGAAAAGTAATTAAATCGACTGCAGTTATACAATCTACGCCCAAACTATGTCAAACACAAAATCGTAAAGATAAGCCAACCTTTTTATATTTTTGGGGTTAATAGTATTGAAGATTTATAGCTGCATGTACCATTGAACGGTAGTTAGATTGTCATGCAGTTAAGATAAATATTAACGAGTGTATGTCAAAAAAGATACAAATGATAAACTGATATCAAGGTCTACCGAAACAATATTGAAAAAAAAACTAAATCAAATCATACTTAAAAACTAATGCGAAAATGAGTCATAAATAAAAAACAATAAATTTTTAAAGTTTATCTAATTAAATTAATTAAACAAAAAGACATAAACAATAGTTAACCAAAAGTTTGCCATTAACTGAGATCATCAAGAAATATTTTGTTACGAACAAAAAAAAACCAAACTAAAGAAATAAAACCTCAAATTTTAATTACCATTTTCTTAGTTAATTAAACGATTTATATCTGCAAAAATAAAAACCAAAAATTTAAAGCAATGTGAGTCAACAAATATTTTATGTTAACAGCCAATTATGCGAAATTATTCAAAAAACTTCCAAGATACTTCTACGTACGAATATACACAAAAAAAAAATATGTAGGTATAAACCATAAATTAAAAAAATAATATTTGAAAGAAATGAAACAGCGCAAGCCAAAGCGTGCAATTTGATAAAAATCGCAGGCAATTTGTTAAATTTAACGATTTTCGAAATACTCGCATATATAAGAAAAGTATCTTAACCGAAAGTTTGCAGTCGAAATCGTTTTTATGTTCGTTCGTATAAATAATTAAAGCGCGGTGCGTGCTGGTGGTGTTTCTCAAAGGATGAACTTAAGCGAAGTGTGAAATGTCGAAGCCACACGCAGCGCTTTGTATCAAAGTCAAAATGAAATTTCTTTGAAAATTTGTCATAAATTTGGATACGCGTGAGTGTGAGTGGGGTCTTTGTACGCATGACTAAGAGCAATTGTCACGAGTTGAACTTAAAATACTGTGTATGTGTGTGCGTATCTAAGTTTAGATAGCCATAGATACATCTAACGCTTTGCGGTCTCAGCAATTAAAAAAAAGCTTCTAAAACGCGTGCTTAATTAGTTGTCACTGTCATTGACTGAGTGAAGATTGCCGTTGATATGCGCTGAAACCATTTTCGGTTCTAAGATTTACTTTAATTTGATGTATTAAGATGGTTAAAACGTGACCTGCGACGAGACCACACAGCATGTGTTTCAAGTTCGTCGCTTAAGTCTTCTGTTTTGGGTCTCGTATATTTCGTGTGAAACCAAATATTAAAGCAACAAATCAACTAAGTGGGTTTAAAAACTTTAACTAAAAAATTAAAATATTTAAAACATGTTATATAAAGATTGTTGTGGCATAATGGCAAGTGTATAGCCAAGGGGGTTTTCGAGTCAATGCTAGGATACTCTCCACAAAAATTTGGCTTTCTTAACATAATATTTAAATATTGATAAGACAATTTGATAGCTTCGATGAAAACGAAGTTTGAAAACCACAGATTATATTCCAAAACAAAACGTCTTCGTCGTCGGAATCAGCTGCCAAGTCTGAATTATGAATTTTAATACTTGACATTGAGATATGTTAAATAAATCATTTGTGAGTTCGAGAACTCTAAAAGACCTATTAATTCTCTTGAAATCCGTTTCTGCCTGATCAAGTTTGTACTCTTACAACTCACCCTTGTCGAACTATCAAGCTCGCCGCAGGGTCTCAAAAAAGACGATTGCTCTCGCCTGGACTGAACCTGATTGCTTTACGCAAATAACTAGAAATCACGCTTAGAGGAGGAGGAGTATCCGAAAGGGCCAAAAAACTGCTTATCAGGCAAAAAGAGCAAGATACACACTTATTCCTAGAGATATAAGGGGCAAATACCCTATTAACAAAACAAATGGGAGCTGGGCCAAATTCCCCCAAAGAGCGGGCGGAGACTCTTGCCGAAAACTTAGGTGCTAAGTTCAAGCCTTTTGACGTCACCTCTGTTAGTCGCAGGCGACAAGTTCAAAGAGTACTGGATGGCCCTGTCCAGCTGGACCTAGAAGTCAGTACCATCTCTCTTTCTCCCTCACTCCCTGAGTTGAAAATGGTCTGAACAACTGGATATTGAAAGCGATACGGGTCAAAGCGGTTCTGTTTCTGGTATCTCTTTTCAACGCTGCATTAAGACTTCAACATTTCCCAAACTTTAAAAAAAAGTCCAAGTCGTTATGATTCATTGACTCATACTTACCCATTACTCTGCTGTCGTCCAATGTAAAACTATTTGAGAGATGCATGTTGACCTTGATACGGCCGATCCCACCCCACCGAATCATTAAGTAGCTAAATAAGATGGTAAACTTTATTCTAGATGGATTCCAGACAAAATAATATACATTGGCGGTTTAACTGTACATCCGTCCTGACCGACAAAACCTTCTCGGTGGTTCTGGATGTTGTGGAGTCCAGCATGAAAAGCTTTTTCTCTGTAAAGTATACTTAATATCGTCGCATATAGTCTCTTCACTTGGGATATGCCTTGCATGTTTCATCACGATGGAGGATCTCCAGGGGTTCCTCACAATCAAATTTGTTGACGATATGGCCATCCTTTGCAGAGTCTAATGCGTTTAAATGAATTAAAAGTTGGAATTTTGACAAGCGCCTGACCATAGGAACTCCCATTAATTCCTATGGTAAAGCGCTTGTCTACACTCCTAGATATTTCAAACTCGGGTTGTAGACAAGACCCCAGGGAATTCGTGAAGACAGAGTGCTGAGGTTTATACCATATTTCACTATTTAATTCATTTACACACATTCGTCTATGCAAAGGATGATCGTGTCGCCATCAAATTTGCGTTCTTAAAAATAACAGGACTAACAATTTCTCAGCGGCAATCATCGCACCTGCCTTGCTTTATGATATAAAAGTCTAGAACATTGTATCCTAAATAAGATACGAGTTCTGCAAGCGAAGATCCTACTCAGATTAACAGGAGCACCCTGGTATATGCGCACAGCAAATATAGAAAATGACCAAAACGTCCCTTAAATTGAGGATGTCATTAATAAGCAGGCCACAGACCATACAGAAAGATTTAAAAGTCACCGAAATCAGCTGGCCAGACGCCTCCTGGACGCAGAATAAAGGCAGGGACTGATCACCTCGCGCGAGCTAAATTTATTATTGATTAGCCATCTTTTGAGGATTGGGAAGAGATAATAGTCCGAGGGAGCCAAATTAGGTCAATTAGGTGGATGAAGAAGAAATTGGAGCCCTTAATCGTTGATTTTAGCCATGGTTGTGATGCTCTTCTGTGCCGGCACTTTGTCTTGCATAAACAAATATTTTTTCACTTTATATGAGACTGTTTCGCAGCGATTTCTGTCTTCAATCGCTCCAATAATCCACAGTAATACGCGCTGTTGATGGTGTTCCTTTTTCGAGGTAGTCCACGAAGACTTTGCCATAACACTCCCAGAAAAAGTACGCCATTGAGCTTCGGATCACTCAGTCCATTGCCGAGCACACATTCTGTTCTGTGGCGTGTAATAGTGGATCTAGGTTACATCAACAGTTACCAATCGGCGCCAAAAGTCCTCCCGGTACCGCATCAGCATGACCAAACACTCTTCTTTCATATGCAAAATCTAGTCTAAAATGTGGCGTATGGCCTCAGTACTAATCCTTGTGGCATCTGCTAGCTGGCGCACCTTCACTTTAAGATCGGCCAACACCATTTCATGGATTTTTTTGACATTTTCCTGTGTAACAGCATCGGACTAAAACAAAAGGCTGTATCCCGCCAAAATTTGACATGTCTGCCATAATATGTATGGACTATAAGGCACCAAAATTTATTTTCTATTGCAGCGCATTCTGGCGGTCAAGGAGGCAACTTTTCACCCCACCTAGTATCATATATTTTTGCTGGTTGGAGCCACATGAAGCACGAAATAACTACTCCAAGGATGCCATGAAAAGCCGAGAATTTTCAGGCATAATAGCAAAGTCGTGATATAAGCTTTGTGCGATTAAAGTTACTATATCCTGTGAAGTAAATGACCAATTAGTGAAAGGAAATCCTCTTCGTGCTAGTTAATTTTTAAGATTTTGAGATTCTCCAATACTTTAGGCTCTACGAAATCATTTCGATGGACAACCCTGTATTGCCTGAAGTTTATCAATAGAAACGCCAACTTTTGTTGAATGGTTGGATCTACTGCCATTGTGTCGTTCATGAGCAAGATGTTCTTCCATATGGCCAAGTACTTGATGGTACAGCGAAGGGTCATGCAGGAATAGACGCTCGTGTAGAAAAGTGCTTAACAGCTCCTTTTAGGAAATAAGAATGTTTTTGATGACGTCTTTCAACCTAATGAAAACTATATGGCGACCCTCTTAATTGAAAGCATGATGTTGAATAAAATGTTTCTCACAAACTCTCCTTTCTGAAGGTCGTTACGAGACGCAATTTGCTCACTATAAACTCAACAAATTCTTTTTTATTAGAACACGTTTATAATTCATATATAGTTTTAAAATAAGAATTGACCATTTACTTTCAGATTTTTTTCATATATTAATGATTCGATGCAGTTAAATACGAGTATAAACATTTACTCATCTTTAGATTTATCAGCATCTAATTTCTCCAAGATTCGTATATTTTGCTGTTCAATTTGTGTTAGTTTTTGAAGCAATTGCACCCACAATTTCTCAAGTATCTCCGCGCCTTGAGGATTAGGAAAGTAGAAGTGTTGCAGGCTATATACATCCGAGCTGACTGGTGGTGGTATATAATGTGCTTGCAAATTCATAATTGAAGCCATTAACAGCAACTAAAAAAAAAAAAAAAATTTTGCATTGCTACAAATATTTTCAAACTTAAAACTTACAATAAAGACTGCACAACGAAGCGACTTCATTTTCATTGAAGCTTTGACAAAAGTAAACTAATCAAACAAAATATATTTGTAGACTCAGCCAGCTAGCCTCACATTTCTTAATAATATTTTCAATTAAAAAATGTCACGACTTGCATTTGTACTTTTTATAACCATTCATAAAATTGTGGGTTTTTCTTTCCGTCGAACTAAAAATGTCAACAACGAAAACTCATTAAATACTAACCGAAACAACTCTGAAAAGAGATAAAACCAAATCTTATAAGCCAGTACAGCCGCAAGTACCATTTTTGGCTAGTTACAACATTTGATCTTAGATGGCGGCGCGTTAAGATAAAAGTGAAATATGCTGGAAATACTTTGGGCGTTACGTTTCCATGGCAAAGCGATAAAGATTTTTATGTTGGCGTGGAAAACGCATAAAACCGAGTTATCTCAGCGCAAAAGATTCTAAGACAAGAAGCTGCATCAAGTGTCATTAGCGTGAAATGTCTCCGTTGATCTGATCTAAAATCTGAATTATATGTACTACATAGGCTGCTACTTGCCGCGCAAAATATGATTTTAATGTTTGTTTTAATGAAAATTAAACGTAAAGAGCGCATAAATTGCTTCATGTTTCTCTATGGGACAGACATAGTTGTAGAACTTCTGTAGTAGCCGCTTTAATTGCGATTTATTTTGAAACGTTTTACTGGTTTTATGATTCTAGGCGTACTTATAAAAAATGTACGCATGCGCAGCGGGTTGTCCGAAATGTGTTGAGTTCGTTAACGAGTTCAAAGGTAATATGAGCCAACGGGTCGATCAGTTGTTCATAAGAAAAATTCAGTGGTCATAAAGGCACAACATTTATGTTTATGTTATGCCTTCTGGGGTTTCTTGCTTTTGGGCATGAATTCTGTTTTTTCGGTTAATAAAGACATTAAATTTTGTTTTAATTAATGGTTTGTTATGTTAGAGTAGTTGGTTTTAGGTAATTTTTTGAGAAATACAAATTTTTTGAATAACTCAACGAGTGATATTATATAGTATTATGCAACAAAGTATGGCTTATTCTACTAATAGTTGAGCTCATTTTGGCAGCTTAATCAATACTCTTTCAAGCAATGGGGCACAGTATTTCTAGGAAAATGCTAAATATTGGTTTTTAAGTCCTCAAATATTTGCAATTTATCGGCAGACAACAAAAACTTTACATAGCCGTAACATAGCGCGTAGTGCCAAATTGTCATGATTGCCTCTCAAAAGAATGTTTCCTTAACTGCTCAAGAGCTTAATTTACGATCTTCAGAAAGCAGACTTCCCAGGTTGGGTATTGTTTATCTTCAGACAATGTTAAAATAGGAAATTTATTGATAAATAAGTATATCAATATACAGCGTCAACAAAAATTAGATAATGTTACAATAGTGCAGAAAGGTCAACTCAAATAGAGTATCAAGGAAGTAATTCTACTCAGCTGGAAGTAGGAGTCAATGATATGTGACCATCATTTATTTGGAAGATTAATATCGCCTTTGAAAGCGAGACTTTTGTTGAGTTTCACGATTGGAGAGTGAAGTAATGATGTTTGCAATTACTGTGCGTTTATTCTGCACGAAGAGCTTACTCCTGCTGCCCAGGAATCAGTTCATGCTGCGCATCCTGCTCCGGCAAGTTGCCACCTTAGCTTGGATGTGGCCCTTTAAAGAGAGCCTCCTATTCAGATAGGATAACCTTGTAGATAACCTTAGCTGGCTGTTCCAGGGAGGTGCCGTGGATATGCATAGGTATTGACTGCTGCCGATGCTAAATGACGCACATGTTAACGCTTTTCCTGGGTTTCAGCTTCACGATCCACCTGTTGCTGCGCTCTGCGAGAGCATCTACATACGTCTGGACGATATCGGCAGCCAACTGCGGAGATTTTGCAGATGCCATAATGCATAAATCATGATGAGCTTCAATTGTAGTAACAGGTACGTCTGCTGCATATAAACTGAAAAGAAAAGGACCATGCACGATTCCTTGTAGAACTTCTGTGATTGCTGGTTGAGGAAAAAACGGACTTGCTCTGACTTTGACCCTGAGCAAGGGCCCTCCAACTAAAACCGCAGCAGAGCAAAATTGGACGAAGGCAGTTTATTCTGACCTTTTGCACAAATATTGCATTGCAATACTGCCGCCGGTCGAATGCTCGCAATACGAGGTCAGTGACTCTGTGCAGTTACTCTACGAGGTCAGTGACTCTGTGCAGTTACTCTACCATGCACATGGCCAAAGCGGAAGCCAAACTGATGGTCCGGGATCAGGTTCTAGGACTCCACAGTGATCGCTAGCCCAGCAATGACCAGTCTTTCCTAAACCTTCGACATTGATGGCAGGAGACTAATAGGCCGGTAGGATCCAGGGTCCACCTACGGTTTGGCAGACTTAGGAATCATTGCGATGACTGCTAGCTTCCATACCGTCGAAAAATACTGCAACCTTACTATGCCATTGAAAATCGACACTCTAGTAAGGACAGCACACTTCGGCAGCGCCTTCATCGTGCGGATATATGTTATTGTCGTGTCACGGGGCTTTATTGGGCTGCAGACGCTTAATTATGGCTTCAATATCATTGGGTGTCAGGCAGGAAGTGGTGCTGGCAGGGACAGTCTCGTAGCATCTGCCACTTCGTCTGATGCCAACTCGAAGGATAGAAAGGTTAGCTGTAAAGGCATCGGCATACCCTTCATCACAGCGGCACCAGTTGCGAGAGCTTTTTTGAAGAGAGAAAGTTGAATGGGTTGTCTTTAACTATTTAAAGTGACCTTCCATAGGCAGAAGTTTGCATCTGATTCAGTGCCCATATTCTCCAGCATCATACCAAAGTCGGTTAGCTGCACGGTGCCAGCATGCCTTGCCTCCTTGGTGCTGTGTCCGCATAAAGGTCCTTCGAAGTTTAGGTTTTTCTTGCAGAAAATTACGCAGCGCACAAGACAGGACAAATTGTCCAGTCTTCCGTTTGGCAGGGCGTGAGGTCGATTTCTGTGCTTCGGCAGAGGCTGCATAGAACTACTCGGAGAAGACTTGCAGTGCTATTGAAATAGGTGGATGTTATTCGACATGATATGATCCTGATTAGCATGTCTTAAGGTTTCAACTTTAAAAGAATAATCTTCAACGTCTTCACTACCATCAAAAGTAACGGCACTTTTTGTCCTTTCGACTTTCCAACAATTCAGTGTTATCTAGATTGCAAGACATGTTTCGAGTGGATGTCCCATTCCTAGCTGTTAGCTCTAAACTAATTGGATTTGGTTGTATTGGCTCTATAGACGATCTTGGTCTCAAAGATCTTACTGGATTACTAGCAGATAAAGTTACATTTAATAGGTTTGGCTGTAAGGGCTTTACAGATCGTCTCGACCTCTCCGATTTAATTGCTTCTACCAAGTTTCTCTGCAAATCAAACATTGCTACAAAGTATCCATTACCGCAAATAAATAGTTTGCTGTGCAGACTGGCAAATACCCTTGGAATTCAAGAATCCAAAGAGAAAATCGCATTTGAATTTCCTGTGCAACCTTTATACAGCTGTACTGCCTTTTGGACTATGCAATACCGCCCAGAAATGGATAATTCCTGGAAGATTATGAGACAAGGTTGGTATACATTTAAACGACTTGCTAGTTTATACACACAAGCACGCTTAAAGCAGTTACACAGTGTTAAAAGGCAGCGAATTTAAGTATAAAAGTAGAGAAATGACAATTTAGTCAGAGAGAAATATGATTTATGGTATATTGTAGGACTACGATGTTGGCAAACCGACTCCGAAAAAGTAGAAGATATCTCGTACCAAAATCAAAGACAAGTTATGCGTTTCTTGGGTATGACTGGTTGGTGCCGTCAGTTTGCACCAAACTTCCCAGTAATTGCGGCACTGTTAAGACTCATAAGCACTGCTCCAGTTCTGGTCCAACCCGAATTTAAAATGTCATTCATAATTCAGTGTGATGCATTGCGATCAGAAGTAGGAGGGATTTTGAAACAGCTTGATGAAGATGGTAAGGAACGACCCGTACTTTATGTTTTGCAGAAGCTTAAGAAAAGAGAGACAAATTATATTTTAACCGAATTAGAATGCTTAGCAGATATGGTTTGTTTAAAAATGGTCTACTACACCATATGTAGAAAGGTTCTTCTTAAGATTATTACAGACCGAAAACTTTAAGTGGAGTTTAAAATTGCCAGCTTATGGCCTTAACACAGTACCAGATACTCTATCAATAGCTTTAATTGGTGGAATTATAGGTGGCTCATCTATAGAAGCAGAAATTCACCTTGAATCGGAAGCCTATCAATGTATAGACCTGGTTAAACAAAATAGACGATTTAGGCAGTACACGAAGAGATACGATTGTATCAGGGAAATATATTTATTAATGGGGAAAATTCAGAGAGAGAGAGTTCATTGACGGAAATACAAACACAAATTATTGTTAGCAATCATCAAAATGCATCATGTCAAATTGGATTTGCATTAACTCTAAATCATATCAGAGAGTAATATTATTAGCCTTAAATGGTAAATGAGATAAGGCAGTGTATTGAACATTGCAAGCTTTGCAAAATATCAAAACCATTTCATACAATTCATAAACCCCTTATGAGCGAGCAAATGGTTATAGACACAACTTTTCAAAGATTACACAAGGACTTACTTGGACCATATCCGCGTACAATGCTGGTAACTCCATGATTTTTAAAGCAATAGACCATTTCACCAAATTTATTTTTGCGTATTCCAGACAAATAACAGTGTAACTATGATAATCAAATAGCCACACTTCCAAATGACTGTAGGATCATCCGGTTACGCGATAAAATTAAACAAAACTTGCTTGACACGCACAATAGTTCTTCTACCTCTTAGTACAAAATGAGAGCAAACTCATTTGAATGTAGGATCGACCAAACAATTATCCTCAAAGCCTTTTCCCAAAGTAGTCCCAGTGAAAATTCAAACTTTTTGTACATAAAATCTAGAATTGGAAATAGCATTGAAAAAGCGCTTTACGGATTCGAGAATTTAAATGGGAAATATGTGGGGTTTTTACCATGGTAAAGATCTAAAGCCTGGTTAGCTCAAGTAGAACAGATTTATAGTTTTATCTCTGGCTATAATCGAGCTCTATGAGTAAATTTAATCAGCAATCGATTTCTTTTTCTACAAATGACCACACTCATTCTTCAAAAAAGGTTAAGAAGAAAAAAACTAATTAAAAAATACGAAAAAACAAAAATATTTAGAAATTAATTTTTCAATTTATATTAATTAAATTCAAAATTACTAATTTATGTTCTTAATATCTATACAATTAATTAAACTAAATTTAATTTATAATTTTCTTGTTTTGTATAAGCTTAAGAAAGAAATATTTATTTTAAACAATTTTTTCAAATTTTTAATTACATACAAAGACAAAGTTTACAAAAGAACTATTTGAATATTTATTTATTATGAATCATAACTTCAAATATTTGGCATAGTGTATTCAGATTCTGTTCGACTGAAGTTTTTTCTATATTTTTTTTTCTTTATATGACATATTTGCACACAATCAAATCGGTTAATATATTCATTAGTAAGTTTGCAGCGCAATATCCATAAAAATATTTACTACATATAAACTCTAATCGAACATTTAAGCCAACTTTCTCAAAAGACCAGAGTTCTACTATAAGCGCGCTTAATCGCTTAATTTATATGCATGACTAAAGTTTTAGTCAGAATTAAACTGCCACATTTGGCAAGTTTGTTGCAGATCGCACTGTATGCAGCTTCATCGTTGCACGCATGGCTTTGGATTGGATTGGTTTGGATGAGATGACATTGTCGGGGTGCGTTAATAAACGATCGTTTAATAAGCGTTTTAATGCCAAATTTACGAGCGTTTTATTTGCATAAATTACCACTGTTGCCAAGTGTAGCCACATTAATTTCGCTGCCAAATTGCCAATAAAATGTTATTTATGTGTGCCTGGCAAATATTTCAGCGGGTTTAAATTGCATTCCAACATATACCTACCTGCAGATGCATTTGTGATTAAGAAGCTGTTGAGTCTGCTGGTTGTTGTTAGTATATATAAGCAAGATATTAAGAACTATGGGCACACTTGACTTTTCAAAGCTGTTTGAGTTTTGATTTTTAATTACTTCACTAATATTTGCAGCTTTTATTAGTTTGAAAATCGTGCCACAGTAATTTAGATTAAAATAATTGAGTCATGCGGCTTAAGTTATTTAATTATTCTTTTTTTTTTTGTTTATAAAGCTTGATTTTGAATGGGTTTTTGGCTTATTTCTTTTTCAGAAATGTTGTTGAAGTACACATTCTACCTAGTAACTTCATATGGCATATAATTTTTTTTACTTAAATTAATTTTCTTTTTTTTTTTCTTATGTAGTTTCTTATTGCAATACCACTGCAAACTCTGCCAACGGCGGTGGCAAGCAAGGGCCTGCTCTCTGGCAATTTAGTGGGTACTGCAACTTCAGTTGTGAATTTGTTGCCCCAGCTCTGCGTACTAATATCCAAAGTTATTCCGCTGCTCGTAGACCTTTTGCAAAAACTAGAAGCGATATTAGCATCTTTGAAGAACGTTTGTGAAGCACAAGCACAATTAATTTAGTAAAAATGAATGCATAAACAATAATTTTGATTAATTTGAATTAATTGTTTTAAGTAAATATTTCGTTCTGAAACTTAATCAAATCATGATGAAAATTATAAATTGAAATTAATTTAACTAATTTTATAAATATTAAAAACATGAATAAATAATTTTGAATTTAATTAATATAAATTGAAAAAATTAAATTTTAAATAATAAATTTTTTTTTTCTTAATTCATCTTTACTTCTTTCCGTGACAAACCTTCTTCGAAGAATAAGCATGGTCATTTGTAGAAATGGGTATCGCTTGTCGATTAAATTTCCTCGAGAGGCACAAAACCGAACTTCAACTTTGGATTCAGAAATATTACAGTTCATGTTCATAAGAAGAAGAAGAATAAACGAAAAAAAATAACGCAGCCGAACCTGCAAGTACGGTTGTGAGCTCTGTATCGCCTATCGAAATACAGTCTGTGTGAGAAGCGCCAGCAGAGAAGGAGTCTGAATTCGACCTCCTCCCATGCGAGCTGAACCCGATAGCTTATCTGAATATATCATTGCTATTTGATGATACGTCCATGTCGGATGAGATTGTCTCTTCTCCGGCAGGGTGTGAAGGGTCAATGATGGCGGCGAGCACGACCATAGTTCAGGTCAATCTTCATCACGCGAAAGCAGCATCTGCAGTGATCGCTTGGTTGGTCGCCATACTAGACTTGAGCTTAGTGCTTATTCAGAAAACCGTGAGGTGTAATAGGACTGTGCTCTCAAAACATGCAGGTAATATAGTATGTCAGAATTTCTAATAGATTGTCGCTATACAATTAAAACTGGATATCGGCGGAATCTTGTGCAAAGTGGTGATCGCGCCTGAATAACTCCAAGACGAGCAAACTGAACCTCCAACCAGGGTGATGGAGGAACTGATACAACACTACAAAACATGGTACCTATCTCTTATAATTAGAGGCCAACGCACACAACCTTGATAACTCAGGGTTATCATCCAGTTCACATGGCTTATGAGTCATGTGGATCGCTGTTTTCTTCTATTTGGGCCGGATGGCATTTAAGACTCAACAGAAACGCCATATAGAGAATTGCACGTGGCGGCAAGACCTTCATTGAGACGTATCCATCTGTTCATGCCTGGGGACTTGCTCTTTGGCAAGCCTCTATACGTTTGTATAGACCGGATCGTAAGGCACATCTGCAACGGTGTTTTCGAACTTTCCAGAGTGTCTCTTCGAAATGCGATAATGTTGCAATATCGTGTGTGAAGAAACTATATCCTATATACATGGTATTAGACGATCGAAGAATATCAGTGTTTGTGTTGGCTACGACTGAAGACATCTCAACGGGTACATCAAATTTTGCATAAACATGCGACCATAAGCTCATCGGATCGTTACCATAGACGGATCATGGATCCATCAAACCACATCTGAGACTAAGGAACAATCAAGATTCTCCGGATGAATGTGCACCAAAGAAAACCAAGATGCCAACAAGGTCTTGGTCAGAGTTTAATGAAATTCAAGAGGTGTTATTCATAGATTACCAGCCAATATTATTAAGAACTTTTGGGCAGATTGGATACGTATTTTAAACAGAGGAAAAAACTATTCTTTCATCAAGACAATGCACGGGCGTACACGTGTGTAGTCAAGATGGCAAAAATCTAAAAATTGGTCTACGAAATGCCAGCCCATCCAGCATACTCTACACACTTTGCCGCTTTGACTATTTCCACTTTTCAATCCTAAAGATATGGCTGGGAAAAAAAAGATTTGGCTCTAATAAAGAGGTCATCAAACGCCGATTTTAGGACCTCAAAAAAACCTTTTATTTAAAAAGAATAAAACATTGTAGAACGCTATAGAACGCTATAAAAGGAAACCATTTTGAAAAATTAAACGCTCAACTGCTAAAAAATATTTATTTTAGTCAAGGATCACTGATGAAAGCACCTTCTATAATAAAAAAATGTCCATATATGGAGTCCTCTTTGATCTGAACAAATGTTGAATTTGATATCTATAGCTAATACGAGAAGAGTGTTAAACATACTAAAACCTCAATTTGGATCATATGTTTCTATGGACATTTACAATATATAGAAACAATCTATACCAATGATATGGTGAGTTGTCAAGTTTGGCTATAAATCGCGCAAAGTAACCACATTTTAACCTGCTTTTACGAACTGCATTGATTGACCAAAAAGAAAAAGAGATTTATTCCCTGACGGTCACTAAGTTTAAGTTATTTTAAAGGAAGAACAACCAACCAGTCATTAGGTGGAAAGTTTTATTTTGGAGAGTCTGACAACGTTTAAGATGTATCGTGTCTGCATGTTGTAGCAGCAATTGACTGTTGGATCATACTTTTGTTACACAGTAATAGTTTATATCTCCGATTAAAAAACCAGTGCATCTTCATTAAATTGGCATGGCAGGTGCCTATGGCCATTGCGATATGGTTCCTGGTTGGTAACCGTTTATGTAGAAAAATTACCAAGTATTTAGCCCTATTGGCATGACTAAATCACTATACCATCGAGATAAATTCTCTGAGGCAATCTTGTCAATCTTTATTACTCTTGAGATTTATTTTCCACTTGTTTGGCCAGGATGGACGCACCTCCTTTTATCACACATCCAGAAATATCTACAATCTGATATGTTGCTTGATATGTCTTCTATAAAAAATAGAAAAATATTATTAATTTCATTGCAAACTATACTTCATAATATGTATAATACGCCAATATTATTTGTTAGATCGAAGATCATCTCCAATTTGTTACATACTTTCCAACCAACTGCTAATACCCTGTTCTCACTATGTCTCATATAAAAATCAAAAAACAAAATCATATAAAAAATTCTGCGAAATAAAATAAAATGCGCCATTAAATGCAACACTCAATTCGTTAAGGTACGTCGACAGCCAATCTATATGGAAGAACATCAGGCAGCCTCGCTGTGTACAGTTTGACAAACGACAATGTATCCTGTCAAAAGCAACAAAGTTAAAGCTGCAAAATCAAAAAAAAAAAAATCTTCTAGTAGCAACAAGCATCAAACTCAGCAGGATTAAGGCAAAATTAATTCGGTATTAAAACACCATAAACAAAAAAACAAAAAAATAAAAAACCGAAATCAAAAAGCTCAAAGGATCGCTCAAAGACAATGCGGTATTTTATCAGCAGCGCAAAATCAAAAAGTCTGTTGTTCTTTCATAATTTGTGATTCTTTGCTGATTGTGTCGCTGTATATACTTAAGTATAATCTGCGCACAACAAGCCTTCTGAATCCCAAGAGCTTGAGTGTGTATCGGTGTATCTGTGTGAAACTGATTTTTTCCCGATTTCATAGTTTTTGTATCTTTTACTGCATTTCAACTGTCAACTTTGTTGTCACCGATCGCTGCCTGATCATTGACAATTGTCATCGTCGTCAACCGTCGACACCGCGCTGAAATTTCATATATTTTGTAGCTGCCGCTGAGTTGCCTGACCGAATGGCAAATAATTCTGCTGGTTTTTATATATGAATTCGGTTTGTGCCGCTTTCGCTTGATTTTGATTTATGTTTGCGCTTACGCATAAAGTATTTTAATGTGCGCATATTAGTAAAGTATCTTGCACTTCATGAACTTTTTTGCTTTATTGTTTCATTCAATTGACAGAGCAGCCAATAAATATGAACAACTTTTTATTTTTATGAATCAAAAATTTTAGTTAAGAGTGTGAATATGAGCAGAGTTTACGTGGTTTTTTAAAAGAGTGCGTTTGAATTAGGTTGAATTTAAGTAGTAAAATAGATGTCGCAAAGCTTTTTTAAGTTTGTATACAATAAAGTAAACAATTTTCAGAATATCTGAATCATCTTCGTAGTAAGCCCAGCCTACTATACTAAAAGGTGACCAAAATGTCGGCGATTTATTCGCTTAATAGAAGATGCGTTCGCCAGGCATCAGGCAAAGCGGTTTCGATGGTTCAGCAGGCGTGTATTATATCTTCTGGAGAAAATGCAAACTTGATCCTCTATGTGTAACGTTGTATTTTTTACATACCAAGAACAGCCAGTAATATTTTGCATCGTCGGAATTTTATTTTGGTTTATTTTGGCTGCAATACCCCATATCTTGATGCCATATTTCCAGATCGGCGCTATAATCTGCATATAAATGTTGCTTTTGTTACTCAGAGACAGCCTGCTTCTGCTGGAAAGAAACCATTGCAGTTTTTTTATTCTTGTTCTGCAAGTTTTCACTGCAGTCTTTAAAAGATAGGGATTTATCCAGAATAAGACCCAGATATTTGGCCTAATTGAACTGACGTAAGATAGTTCCGTTTAGCTGTACTGTAGAAGGAATGCTCCTCCTTAAAGTTTAACACAAGTTTCTGCATTTATCACTATTTATCTGGACATTCCATATATGTACTTGTCCAAGCCTCAAGTAGGGAAAGATAATCCCGTAGGCTATGTGCAGAGTTTAGCTGCCAACTAGACCTGCTCAGATTGCACACATCATCAGCAAATGTAGTAATCATCATTTTCGATGCGTAGTTCCCTCAGAAGAAGGATGATCAAAAGCGAAGAGGTTGAAGAGCAACAGTCGTACACTAGTAAATTTTGGAACGCAATATTATTGCGCGTATTATTACAGAAAACTGGCGCTACTCCAAGTAGAAACGCAACATTAAGAAAAATGGAGCAGGAAGGTTGTCCATTATTTTTGAGACCAAACCGTTGTGCCATACTCTATCGGAAGCTTGCTGAATATCGACGAAGACAGCCTCTAGAATGTTATTATATACTCTGTTAAGTTGTTCGTCTATATCATGTCCTGAACGAAGTCCGAATTGGTGATCTGGAAATATGCCTTTGGAAACTATTACGTCTGATAAACTGGTAGAGAAAAGTCTGTCCCAAACTTTCGAAAGCGACAGAAATTGACTGATTGGTCGGTATGATTCAGAATTACTTTCCGGTTTGCCGGACTTGAGAATCACTGTTAACGCCGCCTTTTTCCAAGCCGTAGGAAAGTAGGTGGCGTTGCATATTTTATCTTGTCCAGAAGCTTTATTCTTTTTAAGACCATTTATTCCGTTTGAAATCTCCGTCAAGCAAATGAGGGAAATAGGAACATCCATTAGCATAAAGATGCCTCAGAAGCAGCAACATCTAGCATTTAAAAGTAATATACAATATCTCCTACTTAATTCTTTAATATCAGATACACTGATATTACAAGTTATAAGGTCTTAATTGCCATATTTTTTTAAAAGTTAGGTATTTTCTGGCATAAACTTACATAAAACCATTTATACACAACCATTTGATTTTCAGAGAATTGAGGAAAACCAATCGCGGAAGACGTATTGGCCTTAATCTCGACAATGCCAGCTCTCACACTTCAATTCAAACAATAGGGTTTTTGTATACTGAAAACACCGAATTAATGAATAGTCCGTCTATGTGAAGTAGTATGTGAAGTCGACGTGCTTAAAAAGCCTCCATATCGACTTTGTAACACATATATAAAATATTTCATTAAAAAACTATAAATGGGCTGTGAGATTGTATGGGAGCTACGCCAAAACGGCAAGCAACACGCCTAGTAATATATGTATGTGAAGTAGCCGTCCATAATAAGTCATCATATTTACTTCTAAGCCGATATTTATTTAAATAGAGAAGTATTCCATTCATAAGTCTATTATGAATGGTGGGTTTGAATGGAAAATATACCGTTAATTTAGTCATAGATTATCAATATTAATTCTTTATCTGCGTACGGTAATAATAAGTCTGTATGCCGAAATTCAGCTAAATATCTATCGATTTATACTTTATTTATATAAGCAAACCTCGCTGTTTGCTGCACGAAATTCTATAGAACTTTTAAAGTCAGTCTTTACTGTTTCGCTCTTTTTTAGAACTCTTTTTGTTTACAGTTTGTATCCAAATAAATACTATTTGTAGAGATTACTCTACATGTAAATATGAATAAATGTTTGAATATAAAATGGTCGTCCTGTCATTATTTCAACTCATTATGTTCGATCGTAAATTTATCGACCTCTGCGATAACAGATAAACTGTAATAAGGGATTTGCATTGCTTGTACGCATTTTAGCGCAAAAGCAGTGGATGGTTCGAGCAGCAGAAACAATATGTTTAAATTTGTTTAAGCACCTAAACGTGGGCCTGAAACCGATAGTTTCAGATGAAGCGCCTTTATAGCAACTGATACGCCCATGTGGACAACTTCATTATTGGCCATGGTAAATTGGCAAAATGCTAATAGGATTCCCTCTTTGCCGCAGCCCTTGTAGTCTTCTTACATGTTAAGTTTCTCCATTTTTCCTTCGGGACATTTGGTAACAAATCTTGTCATTTCGTTCAGTGTTGCAAGTAGAATAAGTTGCTTTTAAGGCCAGCCATCTCATCTTACACTCGATGGTTTGATTGTATGCTGCTTTATATGATCTTACATGCTTTAATTTGAACTTTATTGCAGTTTTTCTCACTTCTCCAAAGTGAGGAGTTCCTGGGGGAATATATTTCCGTCTTATTATTGGCAATCCGACTATTTTCTGCAATAATTAGGCCCGGTCTGCCTAGGTTGGCTCCTCAAACTGCAGCATCTGCTTCTCAAACCATAAGCCAGATAGGGCAGATAGACATACAGACAGACTGGCGAATATGGTTCGATTGTATCAGCTATGTAAACACTGTATTGAATCAGCTCTGTCTACCCCCTTTTCATTATATGTCGATTAAAAATGAGCAGACAAATATAAGAATAGCGTATAACATTTCAATTATTTTTTTAGTTTTTGTCTGAAAAAAGCTTTAAATTATTATTTATTAAAAATTAAGATGCAGCATCAAAGCCTGACTCGTTTATTTGATATGGTAAACACTTGCTATGTAGTGAAGCATAATTATTAGAAGTCATTTGCAAGTTTTTTCTATAAAAAATGGGTCGATTTCTGTGGTGCCAAAGCCACTTATGTGCGCTAGAATCTTTTTTCAAAATGGCATTAACTAGTTTTATATATTGGTAGAAATACTAACGGAATATATAAAACAAATCTTCAGTGATTCGATAAATATTTTCATTATTAAACTCCAAATAAAAATTTATCATTAATTGAAAAAAAGCTAAACAAATTCTTGGGAGGTGAAGACTTAACGTATTTATGCTGCTGTTAAAATTTTCAAACTCTAAATTAATTCCAAATAGCTACCAAACTTAAAAATTAATAATAGTGAAATCTTTAGTTGAACACACCCGGAAATTCATTCATAAAACCTTCTTCGAAAATAAGCACATTGTTTAGCGATTAAACCGATCATTGAGAAAGATACTTCATCCATTGTTGCATTTGATAACTTCATAAACGAAACTCATCAAAATAAATTAACGAAATCGTCTTTAATTTAAATAGCACATTAATTACAACGACTTAATACCATATTAGACGCATTTAAAATGGCTATAATTAATGTGCTGGCCATCAATAACAACCCACAACATTAAATCAAAACCATTTTCCCCATGGCACGAAACGACGATGCATTGTTTAGAAATCAAATTTATCAACGGCAAACGACACAGAAAATGAGATAAAATTAATCCTTGATAACTCATTTAGAAGCGCTTCAATGTTGTAGGCCAAAATGAAGGAACAAACGTTGGATCGATCGATCGTTCGTTCGTTCGATGGAAGAAATACCGAAAGCAGCATTGAGTTAGCTGAATACAAAAACGAAACAGTGGGACAAGGCAACATGTTGCAACACAGATACACACAAAAGAGATGATAATAAATTTCAACAATTTATAACAGGCAATTCATAAATTTATTAATGAATTAAGTTATAAGATAATTTACAGTTGAAAGGCAAGCAAGCGAATAAATACTAAGTTGAAAGAGTTGAAGTTGAATCAGCAGCAACAGACAAACTGGCAGATACAGATACGCGTACTACAATGCAAAAGATACAGATACAAAACAGATACAACAGCAGAGCACAACATGTATTGAAATGCAATCTTCGTAACGCAACTCAGCAGTCGCAGCGGCAATTGAAAGTCGAGCAGCACAAGTAAGACACAAACGGAGACGCTGGAGACGCAGTTGGGGCTGTAGCTGATCTGACGACGCGTCCATGTCCTGCAATGATGATCAGTGATGATCAGCGCAATATATCAAACTGTTCAAGCCGAGACGACAGTGAGGAGCACTATTCGAAGCGAAGCGCTGAGTAGTTCAAAATGCGATGCTGTATAAAATTCTAGGAATTTACCCAAGACAGCAAAAAGATGCATAAAAATTTAAATGAAGCGCGCGCGCACAAATTTCTATGCATTAAAGTTTTAAAAAAGGCAAAAAACATTAACTGCGGTGTAGCCGAAGCAGTGACACGCTTCTTTGTTTAATATTTCGAAATCAGAGCTATCAGAGCGCTGCAGTGGAGTGCTCTCGACTTCGCGATAGAATGTAGCCGCAATAAACATTAAATTTGTATGGGTTTCTTATGCCTTTCTGCATTCGTTTGAATTATTTTAAGATACATTAAATTTGCATTTTCATGCTAAACTAAACCATTAAAAGAAAATATTTTTCATAGAGAAAGGGGGACAGATTTGTATGAGGACGATATGGACCTATATGTAGACCTTATTAGAAATGAAGTGAATTACAGAACAGTCGAGGTAAATATATCTAGTTGTGCTGGACTGATAATATCTGCGCACTTTATTGTCATCAATTGTTATCATCCGCCAATTCAAAGAGAAATTATGCTAATGAAATAATTGTTTGAAGCAAAACAAACTTTTCTTTGAGGCCGGACTCTTTATTGGAGAGAAAGATTCTTCGCAAGATTTATTTGACCTCGAGCTAGGCTATGAGCTTTGATGAGACATAGAACTGCAACGGCTTCGTTTGGACTTGTCAACATATTTAGTTGAACGAAATATCTCAAGTCTATATAGCTTATATGAGGGCCCAAACTTAATTTAAGGACTTCGTAATTCGTGCGTTTAAATAACTAATGCGTGCCCGGTCGTCCTTTATTTCGGCGTCCTTTAATCAAATTTGGCCCCCCATGTAAATCATGTATGCTGGAGCTCTTTCGTCTATTCGAATGAGATGACAAGCCCAGTGCAATGGCTGGATTTTTATGCGCTGGACTATGTCAACCTCATCGAATAGGTCATACAGCTCGCGGTTCATACAGAAATCCTGCAAAGATTCTTTCTCTCAAACACTTCCTACGCCGTTTCACTTTACTTAATTACGGTCCAAGACTCTGCGTCATACAGTAGGACCGGAAGTATCAGCGTTCTATAGATCTTGATTTTCATCTTCCAAGAGAGGGCTTTACTTTTGATATTCTAGCTTAGCCCAAGGAGCATCTATTTTAATGCTGTCGTTGTTGTTGCTGGTTATTTCGGATCCGAGATAGACGGAGATAGATCCATCGTCACTGACTGTCCAAAATACAATGACGAGAAGACACCAAGTATTTCATTTTGCCCTTATTCACCGCTAGACCCATGAGCCAAGACTATTATTCAATGTCTGAGAACGCCTGGCTGACTCGCCTGGCTGACTATGTACCGATATAAATATAAATATTATCCGAGTTCGCAAACAGCGTCACTTGCTTTTGGAAGATCAAGCCTAACATATTCAGCATGTACTGGTACTGGCGTAAGACGTAATTCATTAGAAGATTGGAAACATATAACCGATAAAAAGGAGCCATATTCCGTGGTAGTTGGCGCAAACAGTTTTTAAAGACCCATGTCTTATCGCAAAGGTCTGGGTTGGCTTAATCTAACATGTCTGTAGCTACTTGCTTTCGATACCTTTTTTGGAAGGTAATTCTGTATACCCAATTTTTCGTGCATAATCCTAAGCACGCTCTTGTGTGACATATCCAATACATGACCGATCTCTCTCAAGCTTAAATGGTTACATGGCAACATATGGCTCGTTGTGTTTTTATGGTTACTCTGCGAACTTGACCATTCTTCGCTCTTGTGACATCCGTTACATGGTCTTTGGGCCATAAGTTCCTTGGAAGATATTCGTCAATCACTCCGAGCGTCTGGTGAGCGTTGGAGTGTAATCCATCACCCATCGTTTCCAAAATCAATCAGCGAACATTTGCGCCTAATGTCATTTCCGCCTGAGATCTGATTCGCCAATAGATGGCGGTTTATAGCCCATGATAATGGGCGAGGGTTGTTAATATACTCCGCTTCCATTAACGCACTTCGTGGGCTCTCATCATTAAAGCTGCTTGTGGGACAAATTGACTTAAGCGTATATTTGACGGAGCGAATAAGTCGCTCCCAAGCTCCTCCCAGGTGGATTAAATAACCCTTTTATACCATCGTATTTGATAACAATCTGGTTGAACTCGATTCGTTTCAGTTTCTCTTTGGAAAAAGAGAAAGATGTCACCATTGCCTTGAAATTAGAATTAGTGCTGTTATCAGAGAAAATTTCTTTGGGGTTCTTATCCAAGCCATGAAGTTGCGGAGAGACATTATACACGAGCTTGTGCCTAGACTGTATGCCACTTCTATGTGCATAGCGCATAAGGTAAGGCATGTATAGAGGACACCCCAGCGTTTTTCCTTGTGTCTTCTTACGTTAACGAACATAGGGTCGAAAAAATTCATACCAGTGTATGTGAATGGTGAATGGTCTCCCAAATTTGGAGAAACTGAGGCATTGCTGTGTCTATCTTGCATTTTTGCCACATTTTTCGTACAAATTGGTACAGTAAACGCAGCCGTGGAATGTAATATACGCTTCTGATGAGATTTATTGTTGATACATGTAGTACAGGACACGCATGACTCCATCTTCATCGAGCTATACGTTTCAAGCAATTAAAGAACTTGATAAGTCTATGAAGCGATTGGAATGGAGGTCATAAACTTCCAATGCGTAAGACTTCCATTGAGTATTAAGTTTATCAGTCATCATTTTAGGTACATCTTGGCTAGTCCATCTAGCGCACAGCTTCTGTACGTACAGTAAAAATGTTTCCACAGCTCTGTACAAACGTTTCCAGTCGGAAAAATTGTCAGTATTTAGTTTAATACCTTTGACTTTACCACCAGCACGTGTTGTCGCACTTCTGTATAGTCAACCTCGCCGTAGTGTATATTTGATTTTGGTATTGGTCACTCGACATCGGATTACTAAAGAATATGCGGTCCATAAAGCCATTACTACATGTCAAGCTCTGCACTAAATTTCGTGGTTGCATCTGTCGCGTTAACCTTAGTGGGGACCCAACACCACTGATAATTTCCACAATTTCTCAAACTCGATGCATTACGAATGAATTAAAATTACGTGGATCCATGTTTAGCTAGTGGATAGGTGCCGCCGTCAACTTTTAGCCTCCTTTTGTAAAGAAAACTGTATTCAGTCTACTACCTTTAGTGCATTACAAACTATTCGACACAGTTATAGTGCCCTTTTTCTTACTGTGTATAGTGTATAAACATTCCAAGCGACTGCAAAAAATGTCAGCTAATAAAAACATACGAATCTGCAGCAATCAGCCAGCGAAGACAACGGCAACAGCTACATCGACAAGGTGATTAGCATGGCCAGACACAGAGAACAGCCAGCAAAATTCTATGTATCTGAAAGATACTTCGACAAGCCACCGCTTTAATCGAGTATTCATTCTTTCTATCATTCATTCATTCGGTCGGTCGCTTGGTCGCTTATTCGCTCTCTCCCACTGCATTTGCTTATAAATTGGAATTTAAAATTAATTAAGTTGTCGTTTTGCGCTTTTATCCAATTTATAACTAATATGACACCGATTATACGAAATATGTTCACTAATTAACGAACAAACACCATTTCCAAGTCTCTACATCAGCCAGTTTTCTTCGACTGACTTGGATCTCTCTCTCGCCAATTCTAAGCTATTCGCGCCTGTCGTCTTGGACTTGGACCTCAGCTCCGGCTGCATTCGCTTGCGTCTGCGCATGCTTATCGCACGCTGTTTGGGTAATCTGCTCGTTGAAGATGCGTTGTAAATTGTCTGACAAAGCTTATTTTATTAATTTAAGCCATAAACGCTGGCTGCAGTTCAACGTTGGCTCGTTGGCTGGTTGCTGTTGCGGTTGTCGTGTGTTGGGTGCTCAGCAGCCCAGCTGCCTGCTGTCTGTCTCACTGCTTATTTGGTTAGGTTGCCTCTCGAGGATTTTGTTGCTGTTGCTGTTGCTGTTTAGTGTTGCATACTACTTATATATGTCGACGTCCAATTTATTAAGTCGTAAAAAGCTGTTTGCGTATAATAAGCCGTGCAAAACACGCTGTTAGCACTGTGCGCGCCATCGCGCCTCAACGTGTCGCCAAACTGCTTCTTTTTATGCTCCTTTCCGCCGGTACATGGCCATCGTCTCCTCATCTTTGTGACGATTTAAGTTGTGAATTTGGCTTATCGAATCGATTTGGCTGTGCTACAAAAATTAAGGTGAAACACTTGAATGACATTGAAATGTTGGAATTAGATAAAAACATAAAGAAAAGAAGAAAGTTTCGGGTGGTGACACAGCTTAAATATTCTTCACACTTGCCCTTTGCCATACAGCGCTTGTGTAATATTGGAATATTTTTTTAATCAACAAATTATATATTTTTAACAATTGGGGATGGATTAGTTAGTTTGCAGTATTTTTGTTGAGTATGAAACAATAAGATCAAGTATGAAAATACAGTCAGGCGTAACCGACTGTTAGAGGCCCTGTACCAGTTCAGGTCGCCTAGCAAACACATTTAATGCTTCCCGAGCTTATGACCAAGCACATGACCACTTCTCACTGCCATATAAAACATTTATTTATGTATGAAAAGAAAAGGGGGGTCGTTCAAATTCAATTGCTTATAAAATCGTCATTTATTATCCGATTTTCATGAACTTTTTGGATTTTTTCTAAGAAGAACGTTATCTCTATACTTTTTTTTTGTACCGAACAAATATTTTGCCTTGGTGGTGATTTTATGGGGAAGGGGGGAGGGGCAAAATTTTAAAATAAACTTGCGAAATTCCGGAGCAGTCATAGACGAATGCAAAAAACACGAAGTTTCTGTCTATTACCGTTTCCGAGATCCTTTCGTTCATACAGACGGACGGACGGACAGACGGACATGGCTATATCGACTCCTCTATCACTCCTGACCATAATGGGGCTAACTTTGGGGGGTCTCCGACCATTATTTCTACCTGCTACATACATTTGCACAAACCCAATAGGCTCTTGTACCTTCGGTACAGGGCCTAAAAATTATCCAAAGTGTTGCAATTAATTGAATTGGAATAAAAAAATTGCAAAAACCTAATTAAAGTCTGAAAATAGTTCTAAACCTTTAAGTATACCTCCGTGACAGTGTTTTCAATACCAAATCGATTCCATTTCATCCTATCTGTTCAATATTTATATCCTGTCAAGAAAGTATCGGGAATTTATTAATAAAACGACAAATTTTAATTAATCATCCAAATTTACTTTATCGCCTTCAAAACACACAACAACCTTTCGAAGCGATACACATCTGCCAAAGCTTCTTTCACTTATCAAATTTACTTATCGAATTTCTCCTGATGTCTTTAATCGATTCAAAGCGCGTTCTCCAAAGCGGCAATCTAGGTTCGAAAACAATAAGAACTCAAAGGGGGGCCATATCTGATGAATACAATGCATCTTCGATTGTATTTGTTGAGTGTTTGGCCAAGAATTCATTCACGATGGAAAACCCATGTATTATTGGCTTTCAAATCCGAAAATTTACGACAGGTAGCCTCCCGCAAAAGCCTCATAGCACCGTAATAATACTTTTCGTTCGACCACTTGGTGCATATTCAAATTACACTACACCACAAATATTGATGAAAACAATGAACTTCACCTTCACTTTTCATCGATTTTGGCTGCCATTTGGTTGATTGTTCGTTCGTAAGTGTGTCGTACTCGTACAGCTATGTCCAGTCGCCAGTAATTATATGTACGTTCCATGAAGGTAGGATCCGAATTGGCTCGATATAGCTTCACTGCAGCTATCTTTTTGAAGGAAATTAACTTCTATCTGAACACGTCATGCAGCTACGCATTGCATATCCAATATTTCTCTTGTGAAATCTCCAATATATGAATGATCTTTCTCAAGCTCACATGATTGAAATACATCCTGAACGAGGCATATCTTCGACATTCTCCCGCCTATACTTTAACTCTTTATACCACTCGTAAAAGTCCATTTTTTAACAGAACAGATTCACAAAAAGCCTTTTTTTTTTACGACATGAAATTTCATTTGCAACAAAAAATTTAAAACGAATATATTGATCAATATTTTCACTCAATAATCAATTTATCTGTCTAAGATTTGATTAAGAATACACCGCGTCAGTGTATTTTTAGGCCCTGTACCGAAGGTACAAGAGCCTATTGGGTTTGTGCAAATGTATGTAACAGGTAGAAATAATGGTCGGAGACCCCCCAAAGTTACCACCATTATGGTCAGGAATGAAAGAGGAGTCGATATAGCCATGTCCGTCTGTCCGTCTGTCCGTCTGTCCGTCCGTCCGTCCGTCCGTCTGTATGAACGAAAGGATCTCGGAAACGGTAATAGATAGAGACTTCGTGTTTTTTGCATTCGACTAGGATTGCTCCGGAATTTCACAAGTTTATTTTGAAATTTTACCCCTCCCCCCCCTTCCCCATAAAATCACCCCTTAGGGTGAAAATTTCTTCGGCACAAAAAAAAGTAAGTAAGCCAGTATAGAGATATCGTCCTTCTTAACCAAAATCCAAAAAGTTCATCAAAATCGGATAATAAATGACGATTTTATAAGCAATTGAATTTGAACGCCCCCCCTTTTCTTTTCATTTATATTCGCGCAGTGAGAAGTGGTCATGTGTTTGGTCATAAGCTCGGGAAACATTTAATGTGTTAGTTAGGCGAACTGAACTGGTACAGGGCCTCTTACAGTCGGTTACGCCCGACTGAAATTTCCTTACTTGTTTTTTATAAATTATTTTGTATTTTTGACTATATCATTTTATATAATACTAACGGATCTGTTTTGCGCAGGTACGCCCCTTCATTGTCTTCATTTTGTAGCTCTTCAAGTCCAATTTTACAATTTTTGATTTGGCATGATCCGATTCTTAGCTGATCCGACATGCTCTGCTATGATCTCTTTGTGTTTCTCTTATATATGGATCTAGTGATGCTAGATTCCTTAGTCTATGCTGGTATCTTCTGCGCATAAGGTAAAGTTAAGCAAAGTTTATGAACTGTAATACATAACCTTAAGCTGTCTATAAGTTGGATTTTGAAGAAAGCCATGAAATGTAGCCCAGCATACTTCCCTTAACACGCTCTCCCCGCTGTTATCTCAACAGCTCTGTCCTATTAGCACACTTTCCCTTTATTAGAAAAAAATAACCCTATCACTCTCACCAATTCATCATAGTCCCCCTCTCGGGTGCTCGCCCTCCCGTCACACATCTCTTAGACAATCACCTATTATAATTGTCCATCATCACACACCGAAACCTAACGCATAAATATTATTCAGAAGACTCACATGATACTCATATGAAGTATACTAAAACTATTTAAGAATTATCTTGCTCAAAGGCAAACACTTAGTGCAATTGACTGTTTGTTAGGCCCTGTACCGAAGGTACAAGAGCCTATTGGTTTTGTGCAAATGTATGTAACAGGTAGAAATAATAATCGGAGACCCCCCAAAGTTACCCCCATTATGGTCAGGAGCGATAGAGGAGTCGATATAGACATGTCCGTCTGTCCGTCTGTCCGTCTGGCCGTCCGTATGAACGAAAGGATCTCGGAAACGGTAATAGATAGAGACTTCGTGTTTTTTGCGTTCGACTAGGACTGCTCCGGAATTTTACAAGTTTATTTTAAAAACTTGCCCCTCCCCCTCCTTCCCCATAAAATCACCCCCAAGGGTAAAAATTTCTTCGGCACAAAAAAAAGTAAGTATGCCAGTATAGAGATATCGTCCTTCTTAGCAAAAATCCGAAAAGTTCATCAAAATCGGATAATAAATGACGATTTTATAAGCAATTGAATTTTAGCGACCCCCCTTTTCGTTTCATACATAAAAAAATGGTTTAAAAGGCACTTAGTCGTGCAGTGAGAAGTGGTCATGTGTTTGGTCATAAGCTTGGGGAACATTTAATGTGTTTGTTAGGCGACCTGCACTGGTACAGGGCCTCTTACAGTCGGTTACGCCCGACTGTGATTTTCTTACTTGTTTTACAATGGGCTTCATCCTAATGGCGTGTGCATAAGTACTGAGTACCAGCTTTCATCCGAACACCTTCACCTTGTATTGTCTTTAATACCGCTCCGATTAAAATACCGAAAGACCGCTTGCTTCAGCCTGGAACTGACATAAACGAGTTTCGTCGAGATCTGGAAAAAACATTAGACCTGAATCTTGAAATACTCATTCCAGCACATCAATGTCAGTGCATCATCTTTAATAAATTTCTCTCTACTGCCCTCCTTGCTATTCACAATTATACATCACGATGTTTAAGGTCAAGATCCACACTAGCACTTGTGCTAGAGGCACTATTGCTGATCAAGATAATTCTTAGAAGGCAATACTGTCGCACCTGGGATCTCAACGTGGATAGAGTCTACTGCAGAGTAGCAAATAGGGTGAAAAAACTTCAAGCAATACAAAAACAGTGCGAAACTGATCTATGGAAGCTGAAGAGCAGATACAAACAGGATGGCCTATGTATCCTGGGCAAGATCTCCAAGCGAACGAACAGAGGAATTTGCTCTGACGACTTAGAGAATCGCTTCCAACAGTTTGGTTTTGCGTCAACGATTAGTGCACGCGAAGTCCAGTCGGTGCTTAATATACAAGGCCAACTTTGCCTTCCAATCGCTCCCATAACAGTCGAAGAAGTCTCGGCTCACATTAAAGCTCTGAAACCCAAAAATGCTCCTGAAAAAGATGGGCTGGATAATTGCCATATAAAGCCGTTTTTTTTTTGATGCTCATCTTCAATGCTCTGCTGATGTTGGGACATATTCCTAGGCATTAGAAGATGTCAAAGATCTGCATAATTCTACGGCAGGCTTTGCTAAATACGTTTCAAAATTATTTGAGCGATGTCTATTGACACGATTCCTTGACATGAGTAAAGTCAGAAGAAGGATACCCTCCTACAAATTTGGATTTCGTAAGTCACATGCAACACCTGAACAGCTTAATAAAGTTGTAAATTTTATCCTTGATATTATACACACTGTTCACGCAGAAGGGGAGACAGACTCCACAAAATATATATATTCTTGATCAACATTAAAAATGGTGTTGATATACAAAGATGTCTATATCAACGCCATCTATTGTTTGGCCCTTCGTATAAAAATCGAGAACTTGTAGACTATAAGAGAAAGAGCCTTCAAGCTTGGATATTTAGGTTCTCCTTCTTATATGCAATGTAGTTACCATACAAAGCTCTGCCTCCTTCTAAGATTTTGAGTGATTTTTTTAGCAACAGTATTCAGTAATTATGAAGATTTTATATTGGCCACCTTAGACTTCTGATCCTAAATTTCTAATTGCTGGGGAAAGGAATGCGAAGCCTCTGCGGAGCTTGTCATGCGTGTTCTAGATTCTCACCTACAGTTTTTGGCCACTAGTTCACATACATTATTCTTACAATATTCTTATAATACTAGAACCACTAGTACGAATGACTTTCAGCATATGCTGGTATCATGTCAATAAGCCTGACTATTAATGGAGTCGATGAACTTAGCTGTTACCATATCCCGCATGTAGTTGATTTCATAGTTGGAGCTCAATTTATGGACGCTAATCTAAAACCTTTCTCACTGCATAATATTAAAATGGAGTTTGAAACTGTTCTAATATTGAAAACTGATCCTGGAAACGAGCTGCCAGTGATTTGCGAATCTAAAAGAAACTTCTTTGATGACATACTTCGCTACGCATACTCAGACAAACCTCAGGGTTACAATGTGTGTAAGACATCGAAACCTCGTAAAACTACTGGTTAGGATGGCATCGATAGTAAGACTGTGAAAGCTGTACATTTTAAAGGGGTACTTTTTTTGGTCCAAACATTTAATTCAATGTTACTTACAATTCACCACCCTTCTTAGAGGATGCGTGCCGGTATTAAAATGGTACTCAAGCCTAGTAAGTCTGAACGATATGTTGAATCTTATAGACCAACAAGTTTGGTGTCTATACTCTTCAAGATATTTCAATGAAAGGAGCATCATCCCCGATTTTCAATTCGGGTTGTGACCTCAACATGGCACACCGGAACAAGTCTATGTACTTGCACAAAACATCCTGAATGAACGTCTCCGCAATCTCATAGCTTGAACTCTTGCCTCTAATAATAGCAGAAGGCTCCTCAAGATCTATCCTCCCACTCAAATCATAAAAGTTATGTTCAAACAAAAGTGTAAAACATCAAAATTGTATACAAGCACCCAAAACTTTGTACTTTTTTTATCAAACCTTACAATATTTATTTATAACTAGTTTCTTTATATTTTCATCTGCTCTGTTTGGTTTATAATAAACATTGACTGTCCATTTTAGGTACCTGTTTCGCAAATTCCAAAGCTACAAGTTAAACATTCGAGGCACGAAACCTTTTTTACGCCTCGAAGCAATCTGTTCTAAAATATGCACACCCCAACGAAAATAAATATGTCAAAATTAAGGCAGCAACAATCTATGTTAAATGCCAAGTTTGCGATAAGATGCAACATCGAAAAGAAACCACAACAACACAAAGATCTCTGCATCCAATCCAATCCAATCCAATGAAATACTTTTTTACATTTGAACTTGGAGGCGTTGAAATAGCTTTGCACAAACGCCTGAACAAACAAACAAACAAACAAACACGAAACTCAAAACTAGCCATCAAGATATGAGTACAAAATACAAATAACAGACGCAATAAAGTTTAAGGATATGAATATGACCATGGAGAGCTTGAATTATGCAAAAAAGGAAAAAAATACAAATAAAAAATAGTGTAAATTAAATGCGAACAATCTGCCAAGCAACAAGCTACAAAAGAAAATCGTTTACAAATAAATCAGAAAGCGATAAATAAGGATTTTGTCTCGTAATAACTCAGCGGGAATCATTTAACATGCAATCATAACGAATCGATGTTTAACGCTGCTGCCTGCTGTATGCGCATGCGAAGGAGATTGAATGAACGAACGGAAGGACGGATGGACGAGTGAGCTGCCCTGCCAACACCATAGCAGCGGAGCAACAAGATCAACGCCATGTTGCAGCTGTTTGTGACAGGAGCAAAAGCAGCAGCAACAGCAACATAAGGGCTTATAACAACATACGAGAGGACTAAGCAAAGTACGGTGTGTTGCTAATTTTTTATATTCTAAAGAAAATGGAGAGTCAAATTAATTTTAATTGGTTTTCCCGCTGAATGCAAATTTGGGAATTCCAGGTGCCATGACTTTGAAATGGTCGAAATAATGCACAAGTAAAAGTCCGCTATATACGAATCAATCTATATCTAAGCCCTTTTCTCTTTCCATCTGCCGATTTGATTATTCAATCGATTAATAAATAGTTTGTTTTTAGTGTCAAGAAAGTAGTTTCTTATTCGTGAATAAAAACGACAATGGCTCAAATTAAGGGTGGTCCTTATAAAATATATCAACGGTACTAAGAATTTCTGTATCTCAGCTGAAAAGATGTTTCTTCCCCAGAAGACTTAAGGTTAAAAGGAAGTAACTACCCAATGAACTTTATATTCGTTAAGCTATCAATTGTATCATAAATCAACGAGGAGTGATATACTTTTAGTCAGGAAAATGAATTTGAAGTAATTGATTCAGTATTTCTTGTTGTCCGATATTGTTGGACTTATCCAGAGTGTTTACTTTGTCTAAGCATGTCAGTTCTGGTAGCGGTATCTAGTCTGTGACTTCTTCACGCTTGTACTATTATATTAGGTTGCTGTATTCTATTTGTAAGGATCTATATTCATCCCACCGACCACACAATTTTCTTTTATTATAAAGCTTTGTAACTGTCTTACGCATCAAGGTTGGCTAATCGGACCACCATGAAGCATGTGAAATTTTCTGCAGTCACCTTTAGCAATTTATTTCTAGATTTAATTCTAGATTCTATTAGTCGATTATACAGATGTCAGTTTCTCTTTCTTTAAAGAGAAGTCTACATATAATGAAATTTTGATGCGTTTGTGATCAGATAGGAAAGCTTTGTGAAAATCCTTTAAACCCATAGCGAGCTTACGGTCCCACCTCAAACCGTTGTAGATGAGCGCAGTAATAGAAATTAAATTTGAATTTTCATTATATATTTTAACAGCAACTCGTCTCATTTATTGTTGTCCAGTCTGTCCCAAATGAACTGACCAGTGTTGGCATCGCATTTAAAAAAATTAACTCTCTGTTCTTTCTCAACTGTATTCTACTGACAGCTATACATCTAGTTGTGTTAGGTTTTTTTTACACTATCCCAGCCGTTCCTAGCCACTCTGCAAGCTGATCGTGGCACCCGAACTTTGCCACCTACCACCCAAGGCTCCTGATTTAAATTAATTGAACTATCTGATAATGGTAGTAACTGAATTTCCATGAGAGACCACCATAAAAACTATATTCTACTTGATCTCTCCGGGTCCTTTTCCTTGGTCATGTGCTACTTATTGTGCCTTTGGTTAGCCCCACTGTTTGGCCTGTATGCTGCTGGAGAAACTACATACTGCTTGGTGACCCCGTCTTCGTTGCACCAACTGGTTGTGGAAGTTACTGGTATAATATGAGATACTTAGTCCATTGTTGGCTTTACATACTTCCTTATAAAACGTTTTGGTTGCCCTTTCACTGTACAGAGAGAGAGGTACGTGAATCGTCAGCTCGCTCTGGGTTAGGTACGCCAATATGTTTATTGACTTTGTAGGCACTAACTGCTTAACCTTCTTCAACATTGCTTAGCATTGCTAAGAGGAAGTGTTGTTGTTGGCTTTGTACTGTGGAGCATCACTCTCTCTGCGCACTATTAGTTCGAAGACACGTTCAGCTTTGTCAGCGAATAGATTCCTCAAAATCTAGTTTTATCTCTTCCGTCGATTATCTCTTCCATGGATTCCACTAATAATCTAGACAAGGTTTAATGAAATTTGATACATTATTAATAGGAATATAGTGGTTCCAGTTAGATCGAGTAGATTTCAAAAATGAGTAAGATTGTGTAAGAGATATCAAAAATTGGTACTTATATTTGAAAGGCCGATCGGTGATATTTTGTGTGGAGTTTCGTTGTGTAGTGCTCATGCGAGATGTTAAATTTTCGATGACTCAGGCGCATGGTTATGTCATGTAATATGTTGACTCTGTGGACGACACTCATTTTCGGCATAGACATTCGACTTAAATAAACCCAATAAGTTTTTAAAATAAACTTGTAAAATTCCGGAGCAGTCCTAGTGGAATGCAAAAAACACGAAGTCTCTATCTATTACCGTTTCCGAGATCCTTTCGTTCATACGGACGGCCAGACGGACAGACGGACATGTCTATATCGACTCCTCTATCGCTCCTGACTATAATGGGGGTAACTTTGGGGGGATCTCCGATTATTATTTCTACCTGTTACATACATTTGCACAAAACCAATAGGCTCTTGTGCCTTCGGTACAGGGCCTAATGAGCACGTCCCTTTTATCCACCAGTCAGACGAGTAGTCAGTATATATCTGGTACCATGCGGTGCACGGAAAGTCAAGTTGGAGTTCGAAAAATACTCAGAGACTGCAAAATATTAGTCAGATATCCCATAACATCAGTGAGAGATTTGCAGCGCTAGTAAAATCAAAAGATTCAGTGTTTACCTTCCCAAGTTCTTTGACAGTGACGAAGCATTCCTGTGTAGTGGCCGATCCACAACGCGCCTGGCCTTCGAATGCAGCTAATTAAACCGCTTTTGATCCTTGCAATTGAAAAAGAGTATTGTAATCTAGAAATATTTCCAATTATACATTTCATATAAAGGTTCTAAATACTAAAAAAGTAAGGTTTGGGCAAAATCCATACATTTCGAGGCCTTCCACGCACTTCTTAAAATTTGAACCAAAGAATGTCATAGCACTCCTTTCAAATATTGACATTGAAACAGTCTGACAATCGTCCGGTATTCGGCGGATGAGCGCAACGTGTAGAACGCTATTGCTATCTGCTTCTCAGCTCGCTTATCTAATCAGTCCTTACTACCGCGGTGGGTAACTCCATTGGAATAAATATTTTGTATAAACTTTGAAATTTCGTGTGAAAGCTATTAAAGAACTACGTGTATGTTTTTCAAGTCTATGAATTTATATATGACTGTACAGTACCGCCCACCCATTGAAGATTTAATTTCATATTAGCTCCTTAATATTGAAACTTTATAAGATTTTCAAGATTATTTTAAAAGATTTGTAGGTCTTAAATCAACTAAATCAAATTTTTATTATCCCCCTCGTATCTGCTACCTCCTTCTTTCTACATATATGTTTTCTCGACCACATGTGGCTGTATCAAGTGGCAGCAGCAGCAGCATCCTCGACAGCAACGGCGCTCATATGTACATACCATAAGTGCTTATTTGATTTTTATTTCGATGCTTTTCGCACCTTAGGCTAAAAATAAAGTTGCAACAGTTTCACGCCATTTCTGGCAGACATCGGCGAGAACGTTATGCAGCATGTATAAAGGGTAAACAACATTTTAAGACTTGAACCTTAATAGTTGGCTTATGCATAAATTTAAGCTAGCTACTCCAAACCAACCAACCTATAGCTCCACTGAATAACTGAATAAACATACATCGTCAATTGGCATAATAACTTCATCAGCTTACGCGACTGACTGACGAACGGACTGAGTGACTGACTAGCTGGCTGGCTGGCTAGTTATCGCTTATCAGCAACAATGCCTTAACATGCACTTAGCTGCACCTCATATTTGCTCATGTCAAGCGATTATAAGCTCAGCATATTTTTAATTATGATGTAAAAACAATCTGCTGGCACTTTATAACATCAACTTCTTAAAAATACACGCCAAGCCCAACTCGAGGGGAAGTAATTAAAATTGCAAAAGCAGTCCTGGCTCACATGACGTATGCGCAATATGAAGTACTGCACTGCACTGCACTGCGCTGTACATGTAAAGCCTTGCTCGTTACGTGATTTCTATGACTAATTGCAAAAATTGTGTCACAGGAAACGAGTCACAAAGACGCATGTGGTTTATAGGGTCACGCACGCCAAGAAATGCCGTGCTTGCAGCACCAAGGCTTGTTGGAATTTAGTATGGCATGCAAATTAACAACAACAACGCAACTGCAACAAAGACTATGAGGAAAAAAGCAGGCTACAACAGACGTTGACATGAAGTGCAAGGTAAGTCGCGTCGCGTCGCGGCAAGTTTTGTCGTTGTTTGCGAACAAGAAATTAAATTCCATTAAATCGCTCAGAGCGCGATTTTCTAACTAAGCAATAATGCATATACATACAGAGGTATACAGGGTGCAACAAATGACAAAATGCTAAATCGATTACACATTTTTAGTGAAGAAAAAATTATACAGTGCCTATGATGATATTGTGTTGTTCAATTGAAACCAATATACATAGTATTTTTCTCCTTCATAAGATACACAAGACGTTATTACGAGTGAGACAATCATTCATGGCTGCTTTGAGAGATCCATCTGTCCAGGTGCGTTAACTAGCTGCGTGACCTTCTCATTAATTCATTTAGTACACTTTTTCGATTGGTTTTAAAATATTGGAATGGTTCTCGGCGAAAATAAATGTCTTGTCCGTCCTTGCCAAGTGACTAATATGCATTATAATTGGGGAACTCTCACCGTACATTCTCCAAGTTTTTGTCTGGTTTTCAGAATAAGTAATCTGGTGTCTTCGTCGTTTAAATGCTGATCCCTTTACTCATACAAAATTTGACTTTGCTAGCGGTTAAAGAACAGATTACTTCTTCTATATCTTAGATGCTTTTTAATGAAACTTGGTTAAAGTTGTATAAATTTGTTCAAAACCTCTCTAATCTGTTTGCTTTGAATACAGTTAAATGTTTTTTTCACTTTCGGAAATTGACCCAAACTATGCTGATAAAAGGTGAATGATCTGACGACAAAAAAACAGCCTTTTTTGGTTTCTACTGATTCCTTGGATAAATCAAATTCTATGCAGTAGGATTTATGGAAAGGACAACTGTTAGGAAGTTTAAAATATTAACTGTTCCACTAATATTTAGAGAATAGTTGTCTATTTGAGCTATGTGATAAGTTCGGTGTGAATCTTTTGAGCTGGATTCTATGGTTATTAATTTGTTGTATTGCTACTATTTGCAATTGCTGCATATAATATGGAAGAGGTGACTGGTAGGGATAAAGAGTGCAGTGCAGAAATCACCTACTCATCATCCATAATATATAAAATACCCGGCCGGCTATAACTAGAATAGACAATTGGCAAAGCCAATGGAGGAACTAGCCTACTCAATAGAAGTCGCATCAAACAACATTCTCTACAGGCATTTGCGACTAATTTCCTGCAAGCCACCTTAATAAATGGTCAATCACAGTTTGGTAATCTCAGGCAATCGTCCATTTATTTCTCTTTTATTTCTTCAACACTCAGAATAATCGCTTTATAGCCACAAGTGATGCCAAACATATATATTCGGGTTCAAGTTTTTCAATTCCCAAATGAAAGCAGTTGTAAACACTAAAAATCAAGCTCAACTCTGTCTCCTCCTGTACCCTAAAATATTGGCATACAAATTCTATAAAAGTTCCAGATCTCATTGATTTTGCAATAACACCAACAATCTAAAAGTTTTCATTATGCTGTGAAGTAGAAATATCGTCTGCCCGAGCATCTTATCGATACCCAAGATGAGCAACTCATCGAAAGGAAATAACAAATGCGCGTAGTTGAACTTTCTAACTCAGGATTCACCGACTTGTACTCCAACAATAGGATACTTATACCTAACAGGGAGTTGTCCACATGTAGATCCCTCGACGCTTCAGTTACTGGAACCTAAGGTTATTGATGATCTATACTGCATAGTTTTTTACATTTAAAATCATTTTAAGTCAAAAATATGTCTGCCTACTAATTGAACGGAACTGCAATTACTCTGCATACCAAACTTTTAGTACTAGTAACTAATCAAAAATAAGTACAGTTAGACTTTTCAGCACTTATGTCACCCTGTACTAAACTAGCAAGTCAGAAAAAAAACTACTGCCGAGACTTCTTCATCATACACTTGTGCAGCGAAACGTCGCCAGTTAGCTAGCAAGCCTTGCCAACTCATAATGAAGAGGTGGTAATTTATGTGCCTATCTGCACCTTCAATGGTCAGCATACACGCATACAAAAAGCCTTGCTGCAACTTTTTAATATTCATTCGCGCAACTCGTCAGCTGACTGCCGTCGTCGTCGGCGTCGTCGACATTGCGGTGCAAAAAATTTATGAATAAACTTTGCGCGATTTCTTGAATGAAGTCGTCTGCAACTCAGTTCATATCTACAGACTGTTCGTCTGTCGCCGAGTCTACCACAACAAGTTCACGTTTTCATGATCCTTTTTGTATTAGTTTTCTAAGTGCAGGCTTAATTAATTGCTGCAGTAGGCTTCGCTAAGACGTCGTCTTCATAGCTGCTGTCTTTGCTGCTTTGTAGTTCGTGGTCGCTTGCAGATGTTTTTGACTGATAGACTACAAGAACGCTGCTGCTGCTGTTGTGTTTGGCGACTGTTGCTGCCACTGCCAGCGCTTGTTACACCCGCTCCTTGTTGTCCGGCTGTTCTATGCTGAACGCCTGCCAGCCTGCCTGTCTGTCACTCTTCTTGCGCCTTTTGTGCGCTTTCGTTGCGAGAACACGTCGTATGCGTGACATTTGAGTAATGAATTTCAAGTTAATGTGTGACATTTGTTTATTTTCCAGTGACTTTTATTACATTTGCTGTTTTTATTGCAAAACAACGCAAAAGTGTAGAACGCTTTTATGGAATAACAATGCAAATTAAGTGCGCTTGTGTGCGCAATATAAAAAGTTTTAACTGTTGTGTAAAAATTCCAATTTAATTATTCAGATATATAATGTTTATAAATTTCAACAATATTCAAATATTTCGCTTCGATGTTGACATACATTTGAGACCCAAAAGTTATGAAATATATATACTAGTGGACTCTATACTGTTTATATAAGGAAACCCTCAGCTTTACCACGCACTCAGGATTTGTCTGGCAGTTTCGCAAGTTAAGTTCACTTTTATAAAACAAAAAAATTCAATCAGTATACCCTACAGTTCCGAACTAGCAGCGGCCGACTTTTTTGGTTGCGAGTACCTCTCAATCAAGTATGCCGCTTTGACAACATTGACGCTATTCAAGCAGTCATGACCCCAATGATTTTCAAGTGGCGTCGGAGATCCATGGGAAAGTCGGTAGAAATGGTGAGAAGTTTCAAAGCTATTAACTCTTTGTACCAATATTGTCAACAAATCTTGTTAAAAAACATATTTCGTGACTTTTAAATCGCAATCCATATATTGGATACTAAATCGGAAAGTATAACGTAAGATTACGTAAGATCTTGGGATCGTAAAATAGAATAAGTATCCAACTTTTGCAGTGCACGGTAACGTATGTCTTGACTAGTCCGGGGTGCAGTACATACGCAAGATAATGAAAATCTTGAAGTCAATTCAGGAAATATAAACTCAGAAAATTTTCTAAGTTTAAAAATTTCAAATATTCTATAAACAATGTAATGCCAAAAACTCGAAGATTTGTGGGTAGTAATACCCGTAATAAGGGCTTTTGGATTTAAATGATAATAATGCGGTATGGAAATTTTTGAAAAAAGACTGCGTAAGTGCCATACATATAACTTCTATGAAGCATAATGCTGTTGAAAAAAAAACTGTGTTTTCTATTTAATATAAAAATATTGGTTATACATGCCTTGAAAACAACTCCCTAAAGCTTGCAATTCTTTTGCGTTCTCTAAAAACGTTTCATCCTAAAAACTTCTGCGCCTCATGATTAGGCGCAGTTAATTAGTCCCCAATTTTGGGAGATTCGCCGACCACATATACCAAGGGGTGCCAGAGAAATAATAAAGAACCTTCATTTGGAGGATCCTGATAAAAATGGGTGACCTTGCAGCAATGCCAAAGACCTGCCTTATATAAGTTGATCTTTTAAAGAGCCAGCCCTCTTCACGTATCCTGGCGCAGAGAGATTTCACGATTGGTAATGTAAGTATTGAAAGGATGTCACCAATATAGGCTGGTGATCTGGACGCTGATCCTAGGGTAGACTCCCGGGAAACCAACGCCAAACTTGGTTAAGTATTTATAAATTCATTATAACAAATTTCATTCCGGATCTCTAAATCCAATACCCCGTACAATCTTTTCTGGGTTTAATGTATGAAATATGCTAACCAAAACAATCATTTCTAATTAAATCACAAGAAAGAAAGACCTAATTTGGGGTACCTTACAATAATCCTAATAAAGTTTTCCACATGGAAACAGATGGATATCTATCATTTACGATTAAAAGGGGTACAGGATATGTCGAAGGCCTTTTTGACAGATTTTCTCGCTTTTCTTTCTGAAATGTGAAAAAAGGTAATAATGCTACCTAGGGAGTAAAGTGTCTCGTCTCGCTGCGTTTGCCCAATTATGAAATGAGCTGACAATACAGGTACCAAGAGCCTGCCACTCATTGTTGTGCATGGCATTCATGGTCGTTTGAATCGTCTGCCTCTTGCTGATGTTCGTAATATGTTTGTCACCACCGTCAAGTAAGGTAAACATGACATCAAAAAGAAGGTCATGCGGGGCTATTCACCAGAGGAAACCGTTCAGAAAGAGGGATTTATATACTTCGACAATGAGGGGGCTATTGTAAGTAATAGTGGCAAAATAAAAGTCTGCTCTATTACTGGGTTACCAGAAAATACACCGATATGTGGTCTTGTTTTCCATCGAATGCACATTCCATTGCATAATTTGCAGACATCAAATAAATCCATCGGAACTATGTTGAAACATACCAGTATACCATGCCCAGTGCTAAAAGGCAGCCGTTCTCAAATGGCTTTGATTATTTTAGTCAAAAAACCACGAGAGTTCTGGGCCACCAAGCGAGTATTAGATCACAATCTGCCCAGGCCTTCTGCTTCAGTTTCGGCCTATCAAAAATTGTTGAAGGTTTTTCCCAACATGGAGTTCCCAGGGGATATGTGACTTGATTATCGCTTGGTCGCCATGCTGAACTCGCTGGCATGGAACTCAGGCCAAATATCCATTGTAATAGAAATCATGGCAGTGGGATTATACCAGTTTTGGCTAGAAAACTGAAGCAATAAGTAAACTACTAAGAAGAAGAAGATCGTGGAAAAAGAAGAAGAATTGAATCTGCCGATGCAAAGTTACAAGGTTCATCCGTTGTGTTGCAAATATCGATGCCAGGAATAGGTTCTGAGATACAAAATTGACTCGAGTATGAGTCCAGAGCTAGTCTGGATCCTTGGAGTCTTGGATTTCATCGAAGAATTTTAAAATTGTGTTATGTATAAAAATTTTGACTAAGTCTGGCTTGTATTATTTAGAAAGAGCATTAAACTTACTAAGGTTTAATGCTGAGGCCTTCGTTGGAACACCACTCAGTTCCTACTCGAAGAGCTGAGCACATCACATAAGAGACAGTATCTCCAATTTTTTGTTGAGATTTTGCTGGGCTTGCTGAGAAGTTCACCGATTACTAAATACAATAAAAATAGAGAAAGGATATTCTTTGATGGCCCAGCATGTACAATATATTTCTGTTGGAACTTCAAACCCACTCACAGCTTCTATATTAAATAACAAACTAGAAGCAAAAGGCGTCAACTTCACATAAGGAACACCCATTCTTTTGCCAAAACGCCATCAGCCATCATTGCAAACAAGTTGCGTCAATCTGGCGAAAGACGTTTGTCGTTTTAATGCCACATTCAACAGTTTTCGCTTATTATGCCTCTAAGCAGCACCAGCAGCCTCTGATGATAATGCCAGCGAAGATGCATTTGCATTTCGTTTGCTGCCAGTGAGCATCATTCTCCAGCCTGCCTGCCTTTTTGTCTGTGTTCAGCCGATCGCCACGTTATTATAATAAGCGACTGCGCGTTGTCAAATGACTTGCGTAAATTTATCGTAAATGCCATCAAGCACAGACGACATGCGACATGCGTTTCGAGTAGACGCAAAACAAACATGCAGCGCAACTACCAAGCAACAAATTGACAGACAGACGGACGGTCAGACAGACAGACAGACAGACAGTCAGTCAGTTAGCATGTTAGGCAGCGTGTAAATCCAATGCAACACTTGGCCAATTGATTCGCTTACCACTGTTACCACTACCACTACTCCTGCACACAAAGTTAATCCTTGTCAATCCTTATTTTACTTTCGTACTTGGTAATCGAATCTGGGCACAAACTAACAAATATACATATGAATACTCTACTCAAGTAGGGCGCTCGACTTCGGTGCCTTGCATAATAAATTCTTTTTAATTCCCAATTCCATGGTTGCCATGGAGTATTTGCTCCCGATTTATCTCGCTGCTCAAATGATATGCTAATTTTATGCAGTTGCATTGAAAAAGGGCATGCGCCACTTTGTGTATAATAAATTTGCAGCCAAAACCAATTTGCAGTATTCGATTTGCAGAAGCAAAACAATTTTTCGCAAAGAATTGGATTAACCGAATCTGGGGGAAAAAAATATGGGAAAACTTTTTTTAAGCATTAGAGATATATCATTGATTGAATTTTATAATAAGTCAGTAATTAATAGGTTTAAAAAGTTCATCGAGTCGTTCAGCATATATTGGGGGTTTGAAAAGAATCAAAACTCTGCTGTTATTTTAGATGTTCAGCAAGCATTTCATACCGTCTGGCATGATGGATAACTCAACAAACTTAAATTTTTCCTTACAGTTGCTCAGTACCACCGTACCACCAGTAGCACTTACTTCGTCATTTGTAATTTGTCGACACTTCATATATTCGCTATATAAGAGATGATGTGTCGGATCTCAGTGTTCTTAGACTTGACTTAAGATCATGAAAACTACAGGGTAACAAGAAATAACCTGGACAAATTTTTATGCAATCGATTACAAATGTGTTATGGTGCAGCCCTTACAGAAATGCATTTATCGATAAATTGTACTTTTCTGAAACAAATATATTTACATTTCTGTGATTTCCATCAATTTGATATTTGTTTCAGGATGTCTAACAATCGTTGTGCAATTTTCGTTTGCTCGGCATACCAAAACAAACGGTCTCTGACGCTATCCGGTGATTTAATGAGCTTGGCCATGAAGGAGACCGTCCCGGACGAGGCAGACCAAGCACCGCCAACACCTCCAGAATTCACCAGATCGTGAAAAAGCGGATCACCCGGAATTGCAGAGTCTAGGTCAGAAAAATAGCCCGTGAAATCGGAGTGAATCGAGAAAGTGTTCGGTTGATTGCAAAAAATGAACTTCATCTCAAGCCCTACAAGCTCCAAAAAGTGCAGCTTCTTACGGATGACAATAAGCGCGTGAGACTCCAAAAATGCCGTCAGCTGAACCGTCGAGCCGCAGGTCAAAAATGGGAGCATATTCTCTTCACGGACGAGAAGATATTCACCATCCAACCGGCGCACAAGAAGAAGTGTGTACCGCCGTGACATTTTGGAAACTGTTGTGCTTCCTTGGGCCCAGCTGCACTTTGGTGATACGGAGTGGACGTTTCAACAGGACTCAGCGCCAGCTCATAGAGCCAAATTGACTCAGGACTGGTGCAAAGAAAATTTTCCGGACTTTATCACATCCAGTGAATGGCCACCTTACTCGCCAGATCTCAATCCGATGGACTACAGTGTGTGGTCTATTTTGGAGTCCAGGGCATGTGCTAAACGCCACATAAGTTTGGAGGCGCTGAAGCAATCATTGCTCCAAGAATAGGATCGATTATCGGAAGAAGACCTGCGGCTCATTGCGCTAAATTTCCAGAAACGTTTAGGGCTCTGCATCGCAGCCCAAGGAAGCCACTTCGAAACCGGCTGAATACTATGTTTACATAATAGCTATTTGATAGTTAAAAGAAATGCAGATTCTTCTCAAATATAGTTCCTTAAAAAGTTATGATCAAAAATGTAAGTCCGGGTTATTTCTTGTCACCCTGTATTAATTACAGACTTATAAACCGTAGTCATATAAAGGTTTACAAGTCTGTAATACATAATAGCCATGATCGTACGTCAATTTGTCACCCTTCATCTCATATAACTATGTAAAGTGCTATTTAGGAAGGATGAGGTTTAGACACAGATGGATGGATGCGTCAAGAATTTAACTATAGGCAGATAAAGCAACGCAAAACACGTGCAAAACTATGCTTGCCAGACAAGAAAGAAAATCGTTCCTCCATCGGCACGCGTAAAGATTGGCCCAAATCCACATGGATCCACTCAATTTGGAGGCCCCTTCCGACTACTACCTATATGCGTCAATTGGCCACGCGTTCAGAGACCACCATTACGATTCTTAGGAAGATTTTCGAAAATGGCTTGAAGAACGGTTGATTTCGAAAGGGACGGAATTAGTTTGGCGTTTATGGTTGCAATGGTCCAAGAGAAGAAAAATTGTATAATTATTCAGCGTCAGTTCTTCAAATAAATCGTTATTTCGCATTCTCTGAAAAAAAAAACATGTGTTGTTCTTACTAAGAAATTTCTGATCTAAGCTTATAACCCTGTTATATCGACTCGGCTTTGGTTGGTGATCAAATTTATGGGGTCTATGTTCGCTATGAGAACAGGGTATACAAATTATCTTGAAGAAATGTTGACTGCTGTACTTGTGCAGACTACCGTTCCGGACCAGCAGTTTGGCATGATATGATGTACTACAGAGCAACTCTATTGAGTCGTTCAACATATACTCGGGGTCTGCGAGATCAAACAGCTGTGTAATAAAGTATTTCTATGTAGGGGAAATCTCTTCTACAAACAGCTCAATACCTTCAGTCTCTACTTTATGGCCTATGTTCGAGATGGTAAATTGGACCAAGTTCGATTTTTATATGAAGTAAAGTATTCCGAAGTGAATTTTAAGAGCATTGATAGACAGTCGTACGGATACAGCACATTTTCGAAGAAAGTGTTTGCTGAAAACAAACCAATTCACAAAAGAAGAGATGGAATTCCAAGTGTATGGACATTTTTTATAAGGTCTGACGAAGTGCTTAAACTATGGAAAGGAGTATAAAACGAGAACAAAAGATTTCACCTAGGTTTGGATGAAATGCCAGTCGGTGGCTTCTTATTTCAAGCGAGACATCTTGTACGACATTCGAAGCATAAGAATGACATGGACGGCCTTAACCTTGATGATAGCCAACGATGTACATCCTCATAATATTGTTGGCAATTATATTGTAAAACTTTACGGATATTGCAGTCACATGCGACTTGTAGACATTGAGTTCCAACGATAGTTTTTAACCGTCAAAAAAGATAATCCGATGGAAGCACTATTTGCTGCAATTCTAGATCAATAACTTAAAAATGATGTCTTCCAACATAAATAAAAAGCTCACTAATCTTCAGCATGTTTTGAAAACGAATTGTTGAAGTTGTCTCTCAACGAAATCCTTGCGGATGTGAATATGGCGTCGGAGACCAACAAACAGGTTATACTTTTCGATTTATTGTATCATTGGCTAAGCACAGGAACTCGAATCAAATGCAAAAATTATTATGCGGCAATATCTTGAAAAAATCAATCCAAGAAACGGATCCTCTTCTATGGATAAAAGTATGCTTAAATAGTTCTTTATTAAAATTTTTAAGAAAATAAAATTTTTAATGCTTACCCAATCCTTCTCAAGTCCCAATCGGTAGGCACGTCCTTGCATATAAAGAGAAAGTTCCAGCTGCTGCATCAATTGGACTTTATACAGGTGTAACTTCAAGTGGAAAGTTAAAATTTAGAGAAAAGGATTTGCACGATGACACTATCAGCAAAGTACAACGTGGGATGAGAAGTAACCTTCTTGTGATTGAAAAAAATGTTTTTTAAAATTTTGCTCAATACAGTTATTCCAGCTATTTTCCAACTTTTTGGTCCCGTCCTAAAAGAAAATTTCCGGAAGGTCGACAAAATTCTCCTCAGCGACGTCGTTGCTCTCCTCGCGAGAGTTGAATTTTTTATTGATCAGCCATCTTTTGAAGTTTGGGAAGAGATAATAGTTCGAGGGAGCCAAATCGGTATGCGCATTCTTTTCACCCCACCTCGTAATCATATATTTTCTACACAATATTGCACCAAGTTCATTGACTGATGTGTTGACCGCAACCAACTATTTGGTGTATCGCTCTTTGCGACTTTAGCTACAACTTTGGATTTAAGATGCATGGTTCGATGCTTCCATAGCATTGGTCTTTAATTTCGTATTTCATTAAAATGTTAAACAAAAAGACGAGAATGCAGATTTCAGTCAATAACTCAGTACCACGTCCTTTATTAAAACATATAAACCTTTTTTCCAGCTTTTTATCTGTGAACTTTTTAGATTTTTAGATTTTCTCCAATATTTACCAAGGAAGTGTGTGCATGGTAAATATATTATTAATAAAATTATGCAATTGCGCTTCTTCTCCAAAAACGCAAAATATTCGAACTTATTAGCATTAATTTGAAAACTTGCTTCCAGAATTTACAGCGCCTACTTGTACACGAGTACTGCGGCTGCCAGTTTAGACACTTAGTTCCAACTACACTCCGCTCCGCAGACATTGACGGCGCTCGGCCAAAACATGCATTTGTGACATACAATGCGCCTGTATATACAGAATCAGCATTTATATAGAATGTCGTCGTCAATGCGCCGTGCCCTTTATTGATTGGAATACAATGGATGCTTAAAGTGTGCTTACAAGCGCCGTAACTCAAACAAATTGCAACAAGCAAACGCCTGACTCAAATGGACACTGAAGACTTCGACAAACATACAAAAAAAAAAAAAAGAAGCCGATCCATGCATATATGCAACAGAGTAGATGCAGCACTGTGACACCCCTAATTCAAGCCGCACTTCAATACGCGCCTTACATGATTTGAACAAGACAAGCGCAATCGCCGCCGCATAACAAGATAAGCTCCGCTCAAATAAGACCAAAAGGGCTAAAATCGTTGGTTTTTTAAATTATTCCAGGCGCGCTTTGATGCCTCTACGCCTGGTAGATCGAAGGCGCTACTACTTTGCTGCTATATTTCTGTTAAATTTACCAAACAAGCGATTTGTATGCAATTTTTTAGCTCACAACTACATGAAGGCATGAAGCATTGAATACCACGAGAGGGGCGTGCAGTAACGCTGGACAATGCCAAAGAAATTCAAATCCCAGCGAGACATCATGACGCGTTGTGGATTTGTAGTTGTGCTTACTGGGCCCTTGTTCTTCGTTTACAAATCCAACTTGGCTTAAGCTTTTCGTAAGAATTCCTCATTTCTAGTACATTGTCTTACCAAGTCTGCCTGCAAGTCTGACTTGGCTCAGTGGCTGTGTCCAACTCGTTTTCAAATCAGCGACGACGTCGTCGTCGTCGAGAAGTCTAGTTTATTGGCGCGATTTTTTATTTGCATTCAGGCTGCTTGCGTCGACTCACTCGCTCGCACGTGATGTATGCGCCCGTTTGCTAACGCTGTAACCCACCTCTGTCACCACACAGCACATCCTCCAATGTTCCAGGGAAGGGCAACAGGCAACATAGTTGTCCCTGCGCTTGTTGCATGCCGCCTGTCCGAATGCGCGCTTCGCAATTGTCCGCTGCCATAAGTTTCGTTTGTACTCGCAATTATTTGCGGAATTCCTTTAGAATATATATTGACTGCTCTTGCGACTTATGCGCGATTGTTCATTGCCATTGCCCCAAAGCGACCAGAGACGGCGGCGCGATGCTGTTCTCAACTCACTGACTGGACTGACAAGCCATACAAGGAAGCCTAACTCGGCAAAATGTGCGCTGTATTTGTTTCTCTCCTGTCTTGGTCTGTGGTTTGTTTGTTAATTTGTCAGAAAATTTGTTCGGCTGCGCATTTTTATACCCTGCAAACATGCATGGTCGGAGGGGTATATCTAATTTGTAATGACATCAACGATTTAGTTCCTGAAGCAATTTGAACGAGTGTATTGTTGATTATGGTAGCGGAAAGCAAGAAGCAAATATGTTATATCGAAGTACTGATGGTTGGGCCAGACTTCTGTAACTCTCAAGTAGCATTTATTTCTAAAAAGAGAAAAGAAAACAAACAATTTGCAGATACTTTGAAAGAAGTTAAACTTTCCAAAGACCATTAGTCTAAACTTCTATTAAACTAAAACTTTTATTAAACTAACGTATGGATCGTATGGAGCGGGAACTGTACTGTGGAGTCTAGCGTAGTTTACAAATCCTCGTATAAATTAAAGCAAATAAATTATTTTCTCGAATAGTTTAAAGTGAAAGACACCTTAACACACCTTAAACAACCTTCAGGGCCTAATTTGCTATGATAGTTTGTATGGCACCAGTCTTAACTAAAATAACAACGGAAATGGTGAGCAGAGATTAGAAGAAATGATAATCGGAGGGAAAAAATTTGATGAATACAGCGTATCAAATATAACTGCCCATTACATCATTTTCAAGTTGCCATAAAGTTTGGAGCATAATCTTGCATTCATAAATAATTAGCTTTGCTTGCTAGGCCGAAAAGTTTATTCCATCCATCCATTGACGCTTTTTATAATGGGCTCCACCACTTTGATATACTTAAACGATCTGGAGACTTCCATATTCCGGGCACTTTTACGTCCCCTTTGTTTCCACGCAACCATAACTCTGTTTCTAAAACAAAAATGTTACAAGTAACTACTCATAACACAACACTACAGCAATCAGGCAGTGAAAGTCTCATCAAAATCGGTTCATCCTTTCCAAAGATTAGAAGGAAAAAACAGAGACACAAAAGTAATTCTGAATTTTGTAGCATGTTTTGGACAGATTTAATAGACAATACGTCAGACAGCGTCAATGATCCAATTGCCTTAAATATTAATGAAGAAGTTCGGAAAACAAAACTGTTTTCCATAATACGATTAGAACTACGTTTGATCAAGTTTTCCAACAAGTAAGTAGGGTTCTCGAGGTAGTTCAATATTTTTTTTTTTTCAGCGACTCAATAAATAAGTGTGAATGAATTTCATAATATTTCCGATACTCGGTTAATTTCATGTACCAATAATTTTACGTTATCCAATCATAAATAGAATATTTTAAAATTGTCTTACGCCTTGAACATATAATTTGAAGGCAGGACTATTTTCGGATCAACCAGATCATAATTTTAGGTATGAGTTATTTACTAAACGCTTTAGTCAAAATGTTGACCTTTTCTAATTATTTCGAGGCACTTAAACAAGATTCATCATCACCATCATCCCATCCATCATCCCATCCATCATCGCATCTATTCATCTATCTTTCCAATAAACAGACTCGAAACAAAACCTCCCAAATTATCGGCTGCTTTATCAAGTTAAAGCTAGATGTTCTTCTCTCCGATTGGCACTGCGAGTATCTTCCTTTTTTCTTCTATAGCACTTGTCTAGATAGGGTTTTACTTGATGGTTACAATATTTCATGATAAGTCCCGCAAGATACCAATATAAACTAATATAGTCATAGTTCTGGAACTATTTTAAGCATATAATATGTATGTATAAGGCATCAACATGAGTGCAAATGAAACAAAAAAGGCTTAAATGCAAAACTGCTCATTTCACATCAGTCCGTTAAATTAACTTCATTTGGATAATACAATTATTAGGCCCTGTACCGAAGGTACAAGAACCTATTGGTTTTGTGCAAATCTATGTAACCGGTAGAAATAATGGTCGGAGACCCCCAAAGTTACCCCCATTATGGTCAGGAGTGATAGAGGAGTCGATATAGCCATGGCCGTCCGTCCGTCCGTCCGTCTGTATGAACGAAAGGATCTTGGAAACGGTAATAGATAGAGACTTCGTGCTTTTTTGCATTCGACTAGGACTGCTCCGGAATTTTACAAGTTTATTTCAAAATTTTGCCCCTCCCCCCTTCCCCCTCCCCATAAAATCACCACCAAGGCAAAATATTTCTTTTGCACAAAAAAAAATTAAGTATGCCAGTATAGAGATAACGTCCCTCTTAGAAAAAACCCAACATCCGCCAAAGTAGTATGCGGACGAATGAGGGCCATTAATGTGTCCGTATCAAGTTGAATTTATCACATAAACGGGGCTGGACAATGTATAAAAAATATACTTTTAAGCAATATTGCACAAACACATACATGTTCGAAGGAAGCTAGCTGTAGCAACTAGATTGGTTGACCGCTAAGTTGTTGTTGGCTTCTTAATTTCTCATCAATGCATGAGTTTCATTACATGCAATGCGTAGTGAACCTTTCTATAGCAGTGTGTGATGTAAGAGAATATATAAAAATATTTCTTAACTAATAAAATGCGCCCGATATCTGTTACCGTCTGAATCCACCCTTACTGTATTAAATAGATGAAAAGTCATATTCAATTTGAATAACACCAACTGAAGAAATGTTTCCTGAATAAAGGTGGTTTTTTGATAGATTATTTATCATATTAACCACTTTCCGGTCGGTCTGTCGTGTTGTCAACATGAGAACGATCAACTCAAATCAGTTTATGAAGATTCCTAGGGATATGAAGGCATCGACCACGTAATGTGGCTCGTTCAGAAGTAAATTCAAAAACTTTGCGTTGGATATTTACATATTCGACAAGCGTACACTAAAGGTGGAGAAATGGTTCCGCGCCAAGAAGGAATTGGCCGCTGTACGCACCGACTCTAGTCACATCGAGAACATAATTAAGGGTGTTGCATATAGTTTCCAGTATTCATCCCTATATGCTCATTTTTCTATTATCTGTATTAAACAACATTGTTATTAAAATCCGGATTTTCGTGGGTGCAAAATACATTCGGTGCATTGGACCAAACTTAATCAAAGGTTGACGTAATAGTGGGCTACCAGGCAGGCTTTGGAAAGACCATCTAAGATCTCTGTAATTAACAACAACTGGCACATAGTTTATAGTGGACGGGGTGCGACTATGACCGAATAAGGGTTCGTCTGTCTGCACTTGGAGACTATAAGCGATTCATTCTTCAAGTTTGGAAATGTAGGCTCTCATTGACTGCAGCGTCCTTTCTTGTGTTTTTTTTTAAGTTATGAGGAAACGCTATACGTTTAATAGATGGAATTACAGAAATTTCAAGAATAGAAGATATAGGGAGGCTATTAAAAGGTCCTTACTAAAATACAACATTTTTTCTTTCATATCCATAACACTCTGGACTTCGTGAAAGCTCGTAACACCTTTCTATAAATATTTACTTACTCTTTAAATTCATTTCTGGCTTGTTTAAAAGCAATTTCAACCACAAAGCAAATTAAGCACTCTTTCCGGCATACGATCGTATGTCTATATGTTTATTCATTTAAAGCGCACATAGTCCTATGCAAAATTCTTTGCCAGCTACTTTTCTTGTGCATGTATTGTATGAAGTTCTATGTATACTCCAAAGTACCAAATACCCCACAAACTAATTGAACTGGTGTAGTTTGCACAAAGAGCCTCAAGTGTCAAATTATATAAAGCAAACTCACAACGCTTTTAAGCAAACGCTATACGTTATTTTCCGCTGCTGTTGTAACAGCCTCTCCGCCCTTGCCTACTGTTTAAGCAAATCAACTAAGCTATTCAAATTGCTATTAAATGGCATCATCATCAGCAGCAGCAGCAGCGATTTCTGCGAATTTGCAAACCAAGACGACGTCGACGACGACCACTGAGCGTGGGTGGCCAAACAAATTGCAACAACGTGACCACAATTTTTAAATAAACTGCTCATTGGAATGCATTCCAATAAGCAATCAGAGAGCTAAAGACTAATTGCAAGACAGCGCGCACTAAATGCTAACAGCAAGTAACATATAACGGATTTAACTGGCCTGGAATAACCTAGCAAGGTATTCTATAGATATATAAAGGGTGTATTAGAAAATATTTCGCTATATAGTATTGCTATATTGGTACAATAATAACATTTCCTACATTTTTATAGCTTAACTATTTTTGGAGCAGGCACAGTAAACTGAGAAATTTATTAAAGTATTAACAGATCTCTAAGATCTGATTTAAGTTTTTAAAATCACCGATAAGTAGTTTTAGCAAAGGGAGGATGGAATTTACAGTTAATCAAGCTTACCTCCACTTTCGAGATATTTGCGTTTCAAAATATTAAATTTTAGTTGGAATCACGTAGATAATAAAACTTTTAGGTCTCGAAAGCATAAATGATGTGGTGATGTACTACTCAATGGAACTGTTTAGGAGTGCCATGTCTTGTATGAAACCTAAATTGATTGTGTGTGATGATGCCCTAAAATTCCACATATCCAGCAATACGGCAACATTTAGTCTTTCCCATAGCTTCGACTTAAAATGTAGCAAACAGATCGGCTGAAACGCTCGTCTAGGCAAGTGGCAAAGGCGATCGCCTTTCTTTAAGTTGTTTACTTATAAATTAGGTGGCCGTCAACCGTAGTTCGGTCATGGCCACATAAAAAAGGCGCACCCGCTGCTCGTGGTCGTCAGTTGTTTTGAATGTCAAGTATGCACAAGTATCTCCCGGGTCGTCCTCTAATGCGTCGTGCTGAAATCATGTTTGTGCGCCGATGTAAACCATGCGTGCTGAAACTCTTTCATCCATTCGAATGAGGTGACCAACCACGCTGGACTATGTCAACTTCATTGAATAGCTCACAAAGCTTGCGATTCATTTAATTACTAAAACTGCTGCGGAGAATCTTTCTCTCAAAGACTTCCAACGTCGTTTCATCTCACTCAATCACAGTTCATGCCTTTGCGCCATATAGTACAACCGAAAGTATCAGCGTCTTGTAGATCTAGACTTTCTTCTTTTGAGAAAGGGCTTCATTTCCATTTTGCTTGCAAAGTTCTTAACGACGTGTGTGAAGATACCAACCACTTCGTCTTGTTCTCATTCACCGCTAGACCCATGAACCGAGACTGCTTTTCAATCTTCGAGAACTCTTTATTGACTCAACGTTCTTCTGTACCAATATTTTTCTTTCTTTTGGAAGATCGAGCCCGACATATTCTCTCTTGGTATCGTTTGTATCAGCGTGTCAAAAGCGGCTTTATAGTCGACCAATAGGTGGTGTGTGTGTGTGTTTTTTTTTTTGTTAAACTCACGGGACTTTTCTAGGATTTATCGTAATGTGAATATTTGGTCATAGGATGACCTTTTTAGTTTGAAGACATACTGATATTGTCCTATCAGTGATTTCGTAAATGGCTTCAGCCTATTACACATCCGATGGAAAGGAGACTTATTCCGCCATATTCGGCGCATCCTTTGTTAAAGATAGGACAACAAACTCTGAGATATCAGCCATTGGGTATGCGTTCATCGGACCATATCTTGCATAAATGTTGGTGCATACTCCTAACCAACATCTCGCCGTTGGTCTTGAATAACTCTGTCGGCAACCCATCATAGCCTGCCGTTTCATTTTCAACTTTGTAATAACCGAATCGATATTGGGACCACGTAACGTAACAAAATAACGCGAGGTTCTACGAAGCACTTGAAGCAATTAGCAGCACTAAAAGTATGAAAATTGGACAAATTGGCAGCCGCCATTTTCCTCGTCGATCCTCAGCAGCGTTTTGTCAAATTTAGGTGCAAAGTGCACCTTACTGTTTCTACCATGCTTTTCATCCATGAACTTCATCTTCGTCACGGCTTTGTACATCTGTCAAGCTTCGAAATAGAATTTTTTATGAATTTCTCTTCAATATCTATTTTGAGCGCTTCATAGTTTTCGTTCTCAGATATAATACACTTTTTCCAATTGCCGACATCACAACCATAAAACCATCCTTTTTGGAGCAAATCGGATTCGTCGCTGACATCATCCAAAAAATTTTTCTGTTGGTCAAATTTAACAATTTCGGAGCCAACTTCACTGACACACGTTTAATGATCAGAGCGTCCGAAAAATTGCAAGGTATGACCCAACAGAAATGCAAACATTCTCCTTAAATTTACTAATAGTAAAAGTTTCACGAAAACTTTCTAATAAGCCCAATGTGTCACGTACTAGCACACATTAGCGATCAAGTAGTTTGTCTTAGGAGCTACTTTTTCTCTTCTTCTAACTATTTCTAACTATGTATGGCATACGTATGTATGCCTAAAATGCTTCTTGGGCCAAATTAATTTGATATGCAGCACAAAATCTGAAACGTGATCGATGGACTACCAACATTAGGCAATTGCAAATTGCACATTCTTATTGCCTGTCTGTCTGTCTGTCTAGAGCGTTCCTTTTTTCTTCTTGTTCTTCTTCTTATTATTGGTTTTGGTGTTTAGCAAACAAGTCGACTTGCTGTCGAAATCACAGTCAAATTATGTTCTTTGCACGTTTAATAATGAAACGAGCTGAAATTGGCTGAATTAGCCCATTAACTGTTTACTCATCTTGCTATTCGCGCGCATGAAAACACTTCGGTATGGAAAATATAGCAGAGAGACTGGACAAAGATGTACACCATTGATGTCTGGCATCTTCTTCATTCGAATTGGCATCGACGCCATCTACCATCTATCGTTGGACAGCATCAGCGCTGCTAATGATTACGTGTTATCGTGTTGTAATTTTACACAAAACTCTAATGATGTTTGGCCATCTCTCTTCTTTTTGCCAATTGGAGATTTTTTCTATTTTTTTTTTTTTTTGCTGCGTCTGGTTTTCCATGTTCATGTCCATTCAAAAGAAAAGTGCCTTGCTTTGGGTTATATGGTTTAGATCATGGCAGCAGACACTAACTAGGCTCATCATCGAGCGTTAACAAGCTCATTTTTCTTAACTTGACGTACTAAGCGCTTGTAAACTTGTGATAATCAACAAGCAAAGCAATCATGTTTGTTTCTGCCAGCGATCTGCGAACTGCATCCCCAACCCAACCATGTACATATCCTGTTCGCAGAACTGGCTTTAAAGTTTTAACTCCAGCCGTTTGCAGAGTTGCTCATAAATCGATAATGGCAGCGCGACGCGCAGTAACATGTATATGGAAAAGTTTTATATGTATTTGAACGTTATATAGTAATTGTATCTGTGTGTTTGTATCTTGTTATATCTGCGATTTGTTGCCACGTTTGTCAGTGAATGTGCCGAAATAATTTATTAATTAGCTGATCAGCGCAGTGGACACAAATTGATATATGGCCCATTGTAAATGTGTTTCCTAATTAGCTGGCATATAAATGGAAATTAACAATTTGAGCTTTAAACATGGGAACAAATTTTCTATCGAAGCAGTTAAAGTTTGTGGTTGCTTACAAGTGCAATAAAGATCTTTCAGCAGTTGAGCGTTATTGAGAACAGCTTAAAGCAGCTATTGAGTAAAATTTTGTTTTACATTAGTTCAAATAGGTATGTTAAGACGATTGTAAAAGGTAGAACCTTAAAGCCCTGTTGTCACATACAACAGAAACTGAAACTGAATTTAGTACATTAGCAACTGAAACTGAATTTTAGAATTCAGTCATCCGGAGCAACTGAAACTGAATTCAGTACATCAGCAACTGAAATTGTAAAAAGAATTTTTGACTTCTTTCAGTACTGAATGTCAGAAAAATACAAAATACATCCCTGCAAAAAAAAAAGGTAAAGTGATGAAAAATGACATTTAGTTTCAGTTCAGATTCGGTTCTATGAAATTTCAACTGAATAAATGTACAACAGAAACTAAAAATCAGTTTCAGTTTCGTCTCAGTTTCTGCGACAACAGGCCTTTAGAGGAAATCAATTTAAACAAGAACTAGTAGCTTCTTTTCCTCCTACTTCTCGACTCCAAGCACTTCTTCCAGCAGATTTCAAAACAGAAATATCCAACTATTTCTATCTTTTAAACCATGAATCTATTCTATTTTCTAAACTTGATTACTTCATTCGACCCCATTAACATGTATACCAAACTTCAACCCTGTATCTCAAATGGATGAAAAGATTTGTTGAACTTGCTCCTACGAATGTTGCAGCTGTAAGCGTCTGAAGCCCGAAATTCTCAAAAAGTTTTGTAATAAACTAAAGAAAAAACAAGTAAGAAAATTACAGTCGGGCGTAACCGACTGTAAGAGGCCCTGTACCAGTTCAGGTCGCCTAACAAATACATTAAATGTTTCCCGAGCTTATGACCAAACACATGACCACTTCTCACTGCGCGAATATGAATGAAAAGAAAAGGGGGTCGTTCAAATTAAATTACTTATAAAATCGCGATTTATTATCCGATTTTGATGAACTTTTTTGATGAACAATTTTTGTTGTGCCGAAGAAATTTTTACCCTAAGGGGTGATTTTATGGGGAAGGGGGGAGGGGCAAAATTTTAAAATAAACTTGTGAAATTCCGGAGCAGTCCTAGTCGAATGCAAAAAAACACGAAGTCTCTATCTATTACCGTTTCCGAGATCCTTTCGTTCACACAGACGGACGGACGGACGGACAGACGGACATGGCTATATCGACTCCTCTATCACTCCTGACCATAATGGGGGTAACTTTGGGGGTCTCCGACAATTAGTTCTTCCTGTTACATACATTTGCACAAAACCAATAGGCTCTTGTACCTTCGGTACAGGGCCTAAAAACTATCTCAGCTTTAACAGCTGAATGCTTGCATACATAGCATGATTCAAGCTAAAACAAGTTGTGTATTATAATCGGTTTCAAGTTTTAAAGTGCACTGGAGGTCTGCACGTGGGTGCCAAAATACAATTGAGTCATACATTGATAGAGGGAATTAATGCGATACGAGAAACGAGTTTGAGTAAATGCACGGATTGGTACACCGCTCACATATACAAAATTCAACCGAAGAGTCATGTTTATGTGTGAGTGTGGAATAGTTCTTATGTAAGTTCCATTATTATGATTAGGATTTTATTTTCTGGTCTACTTAGTGAAAAGTGTTATCATTTTTCTAAACCTAAACAAAGTCTGCAAATGCATACAAACTGAAACCAAATGTTACAAATGTTTCGGCACATTCGAATTACTCCATTGAACACAACTGTACCAATTTATTCATTCCGCTTCGGACACAAATGCAGTCGAACTCATACCGTTAGAGTGCCTCCGGTTTCGGTACACAGAGCATTTAAAATGCCTATACATTTATTTTATTCGACGCGTCTCACTTACTCGTTGGTATTCCATTGCAATTCATTTAAGAATGAATTTGTGCAGGGCTCTAAATTGAACTTTAAAATTCCTAGTGTATTAATTTTTCTGTTTTTTCATTTTTTTCGAAGTATGTTGCGATTATTTGGTTTTTACGACATGGATTTACTCCAATGAGACGATCTATTACTTGTATTCCAGATTACAATTATTTTGTCAAATACTTTTCTCTTATCGATGCACCTAATAAACTTTTTTGTGCCCTTTTACTGAAAGATTCATGGCTTAGAACCGTCTATGAATTGCCTACAAAATTATTGCAAAAGCTGTGTGGATGAGCACAAACATAGAACCAACCGCCACCCAATATAACATTCTTCTGCACTATGGGAAAATCGAAACGACATCTAAGCTCTTGAATCATCATTTTTTTAATGAAAGATTATTGAAGCAATTCACATCAAATTCCTACAATAAATATTTCTGCACGCCGACTCCTTTAAGAATAATCTGTCTAATGGCCTTGAGCCTTCAACAATGTGTAGATAATAACGCTGTGACGACATTACGCCTCGTTAGTCTCCTGATCGGACGCCTGTTTGGCAGAGTGCGAGCCAATCTGTTGTCAGTCTTATGTTATACCGACTGCAATTGTTTCCACGCGGAGATCCCTGTGGAGCGCGCTGTTCCGAACGAACCATGGGCAATTGCTGATCATCCGCAGGACTTTGTTTTGCATCATCTGGACACGATTTCGGTATGTTTTGACACAAATACACCACAGCTGCACTCCGTACAACCAAGTGTGCAGCACGAACATCAACCTTTTGTCCAGCGACAGCCCAAGCTATCTGATTTCAATTGCCTGTTCAGCCAGACATTGGGAGGAATCCTGCTGCGTAGTGTGAAGCACACGTTAATACACTTGGCCGGATTTTGTTTGATGTTCCACTTCGGGGCGTGTGTACGAACTCCAGCACCCCGACGGCCGCATTGTGGATTGTAAAGAGTCTCAACATCATCTGTATACGATGCCAGCAGCCCTTTTTCAGGTGCCATTATGTCTCAGGAATAGTACAGAAGCGGACCCAGCACGTTTCCCTGGATGACACCAGATTTTACAACATGCATGACAGCTTATCTCGCACTTTCACCTGGAAGCGGCGTTACGGACCATCAGTAAAAAGGGTGCTGGGAGTAACACCTTGATCTTAGCCAGGAGTGCGGTATGCAACACTCTAACGAAGGCTTCCTGCACATCGACAAATATCCCATTGCAGTATTCTTCGTGATCGAACAACTTCAAGACATGGTTCACCACTCTGTGGACTTGCTCCATTGTGTCATTACTAGTTCTAAAGCCAAATTGGTCAGGCAGGGCTGTTTGATAGCCTACCAGCTCGGTAACTCCCGACGCAAAAAGTTGTTCCCATACCTTCGACATAGAAGGTAGAAGACTTATTGGTACATATGATCCTCAGGCTTGCCAGGCTTGTAGATCATCTTTTATTTGGTGGGAGAATATTTCATCCTCAACAAAGCGTTAAAGATTAACTGAGGAGCGCAATCAATGGCAGAGCTTTATGTGTTTTATGCCATATATTGTCGTGTCCTGGGCCTTGTTTGTGGACAGCTTCCTGATTGCGTCAGCTACTTCAACGTGTCGAACAGTCTTAATTGGAAGGTCCATTTGGAGAGAATTGACATCGCTGTCATCTGCTAAAGAAAAGCGTGTGAACCTATCTTCCAAATGCGTTGCAATGATGTTGGCCTGCTCTAAATATGTCTTAGCAATCATGCCATTTGTCTGAAACTTATCGGAAGTCCTGCTTTTTGGGTGCCCTTTTTGCTTTTCACAACGAGTAGTTGGCGTCAGCTGTGTAGTGCATCTGCACCAGTTTTTCCTCGAAGAATTTAGCCGTTTTGCGTCACAGAGTTTCTTTCAGAACAGAAGCAGCTCTTTGATAGGCATTTTTTGTCCAGGGGATGCTGCGTTCTGAGGAATTTGCGGCGAAGTTTTCGCTTGGTCGCATCCAAACTGAAAAGTGTCTACTGAGGTTCAGGCTCGGGCGTGAGAGGGCGGGCTAATGATGCTGCTGTGTCCATGTGTCGGGTAAAAATATCGACAAAGTCATCAATATCGGTGTTCAGATTGATTGTAGCTTCCAGCTGTCTTTGGAACTTAGCGATTTCCAAGTGACTTGACAGGAGCCTCGTGTCTCTGTTGCTTAGAGAAGATAAACTTAACACGTGGACGCATTCTAAATGTCGCACTGTTACAAGTTTATCTTCAAATTTCATAACCTGCAAACGGTTTCATATTTTCATTAAGAATTTACCCTAAATACACTTAAAATTTATTGCACAAATCTGCTGATAGTCGCCTACAAAAGTTTAACTATTCTAAATATTGATCACCGCTCATAAAGAGCCTGCATACAAACACTTAAGTTAAACTTAATTTTCCAGATGGAATTGAAGGCAGTTAAGTCATGTAACAACAAACGAGCGAACAAATTAAATTGAATTTTTATGTCTCGTTACATTTCAAAAAAATTATACGCTTTGCTTTCAGTCAGAACCACTTCCAACCAAGTGAAGTCACACAGATACTATACAGCTAAACACACACACACAGTTTCAGCTGCAGAACGTATCTATGTCGACGATAATAATAAATAGCGCCTTAGCACAACTAAATTATGGTTATTTAAATAAACAGCACACGATTTTTGTGGCCTAAAAGTGTTGCTGCAGCAACGGATCGCTAGCGCCTCCGATTTTGTAGAGAGTTGAAGCAAATGTTGCTAACGGGGGCGGGCTAAGATACATGCAGTGTTCTTGCAGACGGACTGTCAGTCAGTCAGTCAGTCAGACAGTGCAACTGTCAGTCAAAGAAACTGGACGCAACTAAAACCGTTTCGTAGGTAGGCGCGCGTATTCAGATACAAACTAAGCGTCCCTTACTCCACACCGCTTGTCAGTCTGCATGTATCTCATGTGGAATTATGTTGTAGTTACAGATCGTGAACAACATAAATATGATTGGAGTAAGACACGCATACAGACACACCTATTCATCGTCGTCGTCGTCATCATCAGCATCGTCCGTCGCAAACTTCAACTCTGAAGAATTATGTACATACTTCTTTCTATCATCGCGTAAATAGTCTTTATCAAAGTCACTCTAACGGACAGTCCTCAGACACTGACTACTTGGTAAAATTACCTTCAACAAAGTTGCTCTACATTCGTGCTGCACTCGTTTTTGGGAGGTTGTACAATCAAGTCATGATTGAGTTACGCCCACTAATTCTGTGCGGACACTGGAGATGCTGCATCGGTTCATTCGTTCGTTCGTTCGTTGGTTCGTTCCTATCCTATCCTATCTCGTAGCTGGTTGTATAACACATGTTGAGCTGTGTACGTGTTTCAACCAAGTGTGAGATCCCATACAGAAAATACAGTTTTTTATAGTTTTCACCTCGCTTAATTATGGCTATTCCATCATGATTAGGACTTTGTATGTGTGCACCGGTTGATATGTTACCTGATGATGAGGCTTTATTAGATGATGTACATATTATAGTTTAAATTGGCTTCGAATGTAATTTGATTTGCTGAAATATTAAACAAAAAGTTATTGGGACCATGGCTAAGGCATTTCACCTATAATTTTCACCTTTTTTTAGAAAATTCCGAACATAACAAGAGACAAAGCAGAAATTCTTAGAAAATATTCGATTTTAACTGTATTACAGCGTTAAAGCTGCAATGAACATATTTTAGACATTTATAGACAGGGTCATTCGGAAACTAGGTTTCTAAAAGCAGACGTACAACGAGGGCCAGAAGTTGTAAAATCGTCAGCGCCGTAACGTAATCAAAAAATGCTGAGGATTGTATCACACATTGCCGAAAACCCAATAACCTCACATAGCATGATGAAGCAAGCATAGAGACGCAGCAGAGCAGGAGAATAAACTAAAAGAAGGATAATAAGTTGCGCATAGCGCATGCATCCAACCCTACTAGGATACAAGTATTTCAGCGTATAGCAAGTAGGAAAAATCCGAGGAAACTTCAATAGGCAGTGTCGAGCCATTTTCGAATGAAGCACAGACCACATCGCCACAAAGAAAAACACATTTCACCCAACAGCCTCACTCTCATAAGGCGTTGTCTAAAGAGCAGCAGGATAAAACTGTACAAGAAATAAAAACTCACCGATCTCTTAAAGAAGTGTAACACACTACATTTGAAAAATCAAAGACCCATGGAAACAACTGATCTAATTCCTTAGCAGATATTATTAAGGACCGAGTAATTCGTGAAATCAATGAAAAGCCTTGAATCTCTAGAATTCAATGGAAGCGGGTGGAATCTTCCCTTGCAAAAAGCAGCATATAGGTGGTCAGTAAATAGATAGGCTCACTCGGGTGACATCATGGTAACATAAATCTCGTCGCAAGCGAAGATAGTTCATTAGATCTCTACAAGAGTCATTATGGCAAGTGGACAACTTGAAAGGTACTTTGTGACATAATCAACAGAGAACTCATATTCATATAGTAATGATGCAGGGAACTTCGACCTAACATTAACAATGACAAAAAAGTACTAAAGAATAGAACGGCGCTAGTTAAAGATGGTCTCGACAAGAGGGCACTGAAACCGGTCAAAACGGTACTCTTTCTGCTATTTCTTTACAACGTGACATTGAGACTTGAACACTTCTCAATACTTCGGAAATAGGCATAAGTCGTTATGTTTCGTAAATCCAGAAAGAGCCCGTCTGTCGTTGAATTACACCTATCCATCATTGTGAAACTATTTGAGAGATACCTGTTGACGATGATACTGTTGATCGAAGAGGATATCTTAGGGATACCACACTTTCAGTTTCGCTTCAACTTTTTCCTAGATTGATTCCAGGCGAATGAATATATAGAGCTTTACGTGAACATGCTTCCTGACCGACAAGATTTTCTCGGTAGTTCTGGATGGTATTGAGTCCAGCACGAAAAGGTGTTTCACAGTAAAGTATACTAATTCCCATCTACTACACTCCATACCATGCCGATGGAGGGTATCCAGGACTTTCTTACTGCCACATTTGCTGACATGACGGCCACCCTCCAGCTGTACGCCATGCTCCAGCTAAAACTCTACAAGTTTGGTAAATGAACTTAAAGGTGGAATATTGGTATAAGCCTCAGAAAATGTGCAACAGTGACACTCAGGCATTAGAAATGCTCTATGGGAGGGGTGGCCAACCGTTCGAGCGGTCGTTCGCAACTATTAGTCCAGTCGATTGTGACATGGCAAAAAATATAAATACTTAGACATCAAAAACACATCTAAATAAAATACCCATTCTGCAGGCGAAGATCCTCCGTGGATTAATAGGAGCACCAAGGTACATGCGTACATCCAATCTTCAGAAGATCCTTGAAGACAGACTATTCTATGGAAGAAGAGATACCTCTCTACCTGAACGAAAGACGCATCCTTAGTGTCCATGCTTAGTAACGAAATGACGTACGGGAACAGTTTTAAATGATCCGATAGGAAATCCTAGACTTCGCACAGTGGAATAGGCTGCAAAACTAACCGTGTTGTGTAACGCTCCAGATTGGAAAATATATTCAGTATCTTTGCTCCGTTAAAAGCTAGAAAGCTTGTTAATAGCGAACCGTTTCCTGAACAGACTAAACCCCAATGCAGTATTATGTGAGCACAAATTATATTATACAAATGAAAATTTTTGTCGGCTATTTCCACAAAAATTCTGCGCTACACAATGTTGCTTTATATATTGTTCAGCAAACACAGCATACCCTTTGCGAATCATAATCGTTAATACGAAAGGCGTTTAATAACACAAAAATCGATGTAATATAAATTGTTTATAGGATCACGAATGAACAAACATATAAAATCAAACGATCGAAACAATCAAGCAGGATACTATTTGAACTTTGAACGCAACGCAATCAATCGAGGTTGAAGGAACACTTGATGAACAGACGCGAACATAAAGATCACAGTAAAGGACAAACAAGTTATTGGATTAGCAGCAAGAAGTGCGGGTGGCAGGCAGATAAGGCAGGCCAAGGTGAAAGGCAGCCAGACAACTTACAGAACAGAACTTAACCGAAGAGAACAGAACAGAAACCAATAATGTTGAACACCAAACGCGCAGATACAGATACACACACACACACACACACACTAGTGAGATGCGCTGCTTTTGAGCAGAAGGAGCGTTTCGGCGTTTTGTTTATTTTTAAGCTATAATTTAAGCCGTAATTGTACGCTGGAGGCCAGAATTTGTAACTAAACTGCAAATTAGCAGCCAATTCCAGAGCCGATTAATAACCATAATTATTGGCTCAAACGCTGACGAGCGAACGTACGTCGACGATGACGACGATGCTGAAGTTGAAGCTGAGGACGACGCGCAAAATCTTGATGATCCGCAGATACTTGGCAACAGTGGTCGAATAGTGACCATGGCAGCAGCAAGTTCTACATTTGGAAATTACCTCAGCACAATTGCCAAGTCGTGATGCACCGCGAGGAGTAGCAAGCGCAGCGCTTCGACGAGCTTTGACTGCATCAATTTAAATAGTGCGCGCCTCGCTTAATTACATAAAAAGCCAACGTTGACGTCGAGCAGTAGATGGACAGCAGCACCGCAAGCAAGAACGTCGCGACTCGACATTGCGATGTGCGCCAGGTTATACTGTCCTGTCCTGTCCTGTCCTGTACTGCCTCCAACTTGATGAGCATGTGGTGTCTAATGATCGGCTTAATTAATGTGCGAAATCCGTTGATGGTTGCTGATACGACGAAACGAGACGCGTATTGTTGCCATCGTCGATAATTTCGTTTATATTATAGCCATGCCACGCATGAAATTTGCAAAGTTTAAGCTAATGTGTTGAAAGGATATTTGATGTTGATCATACACGGTTAGGGTTAAGCCGCTGCTGCTCCTCCGCATGCAACAACAGCAACAACAAACCTGATCATGATCATTAAACGCCATTTTTTCCGGCGCTGCCTCTAGTTAATACATACCATAAAGAGAACGAAAAGACGCCCGTTTTACTTCCAGTGAAAAATTAATAAACGTCGTTACCCAATTAAAGTGTCTCACTGTTCTTTACTCAATAAATAACCGCCAGAATAGAGACATCCCACTCAGTCAGCGCGGCAAGAACCAATTATCGATGCAATGATTAACTGCAGGCCAAGCTCAGACTGCAAGCCTTCCTCGCAGTATTGAAAAGCGCAGTGGAATACAATATATAATTGCACAAATACGAAATCGTCGCAGTGCAGCTTCATTGGAAAAATGGAATCTTCAACAGCGACCGCAGCAGCAGCAGTCGAAGAAGAAAAATCGCACCTACATTCAACGTGCAACGCGATGACCATGAACAGATAGCAACTGAAGCATCATGAATGAAAAATATTTGCAGAAATATTGCAGAGCGCCTAACTGGTGCCTTCTGCTGGACGCTGCTGATGATGCATCATGCAATATTGAAGCGCTGTGCAATATGTTAACTGAAATCGGCACGTATAGATTGGCACTGCCCTAATTGCATAATTTATTGCTACTAGATCGTTTGGTGTATACACTTCTATGAATAGTAAAGTTTGTTCAAGGATTTTCAGCTGAATTTAATTGTTATGGAATAGGAGAAGATCTCTGAATAATTATGAGAAAATTTATGACTATTTGTATAACAGAAACGCTTACTTATAAGAGTAAATATTTACATTGCGGGTCTGGTAACTCTATAAGCTGTTAGGTGCTGCTGTACTTTTCAGTGGAAAGTTTGGAATTTTGTAATGATTCGAAAAAAAAAAATTTAACTCGTGAACATTTTCACAGAATGATTTCTTATTATGACTTTCTGAGTAATTTGATAAGACAAATGTCTTAAATGACTTCCACATACCGTTATAACCTAAGGTATTATTTCCACCAGCATTCATAAAATATTACTATGGAAAAGATTTGTTCTCGTTGGAACCCATATAAAAAGACAAAAGCTTAAAAAGTTGTTCGTTCAATGGATCTAATCCAATGCTCAAAAAATTATACTAAGTTAGCCTTCAATCGTCGTTCGGTTATGGACGCATTTAGGAAGGCGCACCAGCTGCTGCGGTCTTGTGCGCGCTAGCGTCAGTTGTTATTAATGTCAAGTACATGTCTGGTCGTTCCAACGCATGCCCGGACATCCTCTATTACGTCGTCCACTAATAAATTTAGGTAACCATTCCAGTGCAGCCACCGGAATTTTATGGACGCAGAACTATGTCAACCTCATTGAATAGCTCATACAGCTCGCGGTTCATAAACTCGTAGCCAACTTTAATAGGACCAAAAATTCTGCAAAGAATGTTTTTCTTAAAGACTTTCAACGCCGTTACGTCTGACTCAATCACGATCCATGCTTCTGCGCCATACTGTTGGACCGGGAGTATCAGCGTCTTATAGATCTTGATTCTCGTCTTCCGAGAGATGGCTTTACTTCAAAGTTGCTTGCTCAGCCCAAAATTGCACCTATTTGCAAACCATGCTGAATCCATTGATATCCATGCTGACGTTTTTGTTGCTGGTCAGTACAGATCCAAGGTAGACAAAGTTGTTTACATATTAAAGTTGAAGTTCTCATCATCACTAACCGTCCAAGACGCAATGACGGCGTACGAGAAGTGACCAAGTACTTCCTCTTGTCTTCATTTACCACTAGATCCATTAGCTGTGACTTATTTTCAATCTCCGAAAACGCATTGCGTACTTGCCGTTCTTGTGTATCGATAATATTAATGATGTCTACGTAAGCGTGCAGCATCATTTCCGTCTGGAAGATCGAGCACGACATATTATGTAAGTTCGAGCACTGACAAAATATGTATTCCATCAGAAGATTGACACGACAGCGACGATTGAACTATTAATAAAATATTCTAGCTTCATTTCTGTCACATAACCTCCCAACATCCTCAAACTCCCGCCTTTCTTGCTCCATTTTCTTTCGTCTGAAAAGGCGTAACTCCTTTCTTCGTTTCTCTTCGTTGCTCCCTCATTATATATGAACAAATTAAATATGAAAAACAAAAAAAGGAAGTACACTTCATTAGTGCTTAGAAGTTATGAACAAAACTTAATGTAATATATTGGCATAAGTATTTTGACAAGTAAATTTTGCAAAATAAAAAAGCTCAATGCTATTCTGGAACAAGAAAACTTACTACTAGCTATTAAAATGTATAGCCTCTTTGGCTTTGTTGACTTATTAGTACCGAGTCTATCAAATTTTGAAGGACCTCAGTGGATACCTCGTTCCAAAGATTTATGACCTCAAATACATTTTCTTCTCTGGTTTTGTGCAACGAAAACTCTTTGTTACGGTTTATATAAGTCCACGCGTTTTCGATGACTCTGTGTCAGGGACTAGAAGATCCGATGCAAAAATTGATATCATCCGATCGACACCATCTACCGTTAGCGTTCATAAAGGGCGCGTCGTATTTGATGTCCATACTTTCGACATACGGAAAAAATATTTGCTGCATTGATCCTGAAGCATTTTTTGAAAAGATCCACAAGGCTCCACAAGGCAAACATGGAGATCTGCATGTTGTCAAAGGGCGAGCTTATGGCAAAACGACTTCAAAGCAAAACCAAAATCTTGACCAGATTTCACCGCCATATCCTATTGATTGAAATTTGTAAGGCTTTCCTGAAAGACATCAACATTTTTATTGCGATTGACTAGTCGCTCTACAGTTGGGAAGTTATTATCAGTGGTAGATGATCAGAGCTAAGATTCAGTATACATACCATCATATATGGCGAAAACAATGCATTCTGGCCAATTGTTCGTGCGATAGGGTTATCTAGTAGGATCACCGGTTGCCAGTGCATATGTTGACATTGCAGGATGAGATGTAGTCAATCAACTCTTTTCCCATTCGTGTTATCTTCTAGACCCCCATAGTTCTTGTGTGGCGTTAAAGTCGCCGCCTACGATAAATTTATTATTGAAGTGGCACAATAAGGTTTCAAAAGTAAATTACACCAACTTCAATATCCACAATGACAGTGGAAACTGTAGCCGAAGAAAATTGTACTTGGTTGGTAGATACCGTGTTTAGCGGGAAGTGCTTGATGTTACTTCTCACTGTTATTGCTGAAACACAGCAGATCTGCGGTGTACTAAAATACCCATAGGGAATGTCTGTGGAATTCATGTCGAAATACCTGAACCCATACTATATAAATGTTTACTCCTGGGCATACAAACACAATATTTTGCTCAACTTTATGAAGAGCTTAAACTTAACATTCGCCCAAATAATGGTCCCGGGTCCATTTTATATTACAATGTACCCTTATAAGTCCACTAAATATTTACACTATATGACCTTAAGCTTACAAAATTAATAATTAATAAAATATTTGTTTTACTTTATTTAAAAGTTATTTATTTCAAATTATTTTAGCTTAATGGTACATCATCGTTTTTTTTTTTTTTTGTATTTTCTTATAAAGTTTTCCACACAATATTTTTATTTTTTAATAATAGCATTACTCTTATTTTTGCATTGTACAAATTAAACGAAGGCATAATAAAATTTAGTATAGACGCAGATATATATTTATATGTATAAGTGTATATCATAAAAATATAACTCGAAACATTAAACATCTTACACAAAAAAATTACCAAAGTAACAGAACGAAACACTTTTTACATTTCGTGGAAAAATGAAAAACAAAAATAAGCCAAAACAAAAAAAAGGAGAGGAAATAAACAAATGCTAAATTGAATAAATTTAACTACAATTAGATATAATAATATTTCACGTTCATAATATTCTCGATTGGCTTGTTTGTTATTTTTGTTTTCGCTTTTGATTAATTTTATTAGTTTAAAAACAGACAAAACTTAATGTTGCATGCAATTAATTTACAATCACAAGATTTTTTTTTTTGATTTTTTTTTAATTTTTATTTTTTGTAGATTTTTATTTATTTAATTATTTTCAGCTGCAAAAGTGCGATTATTGAATTCGAAATCAATTTCACTAAAAGCTGTCACTTAGGTTTATTGGGTTGAATGTATCGGAGAGCGTTTAGCCACTCTTCAAGGACAGCATAACAGATTAGTTAAGATAAGTCTATGCTACAAAGAATTTAAAATTTCATTATTAATATACTTGGCTATAGGTCAAAACAAGGTATTCAGTATTAGCGGAACACTTTATAGTCTCATTATGTGTGTACAAAACGTGCAAGATTAATTTTAACTATGCTCACCTCCCAACGCCAATTTTATTTAAGCACGGCTTTGAAAACTTTTGAAATTCCTATTTTTTGTTGAATTTGTTTTTGTTTGGGAATAAATTCTGTTTGAATACTAAATATTTTTATAGAGTTTTATTTATTAAATTTGTTTTACTTAAGATTATAACACTTTTTGCGTCTCATTTACTTTAGGTCGTGTTGTTTTTTGTTGTATTATGTATATATATGTATATATTTATGTATTGAAATATTAATTATTTAATAGATTTATTTTTTTGTTTGTTTGTTTTTGTTGCTGTTGTTGTTGTTGTTGTTGTTGTCGTTGATTACGCGATCGTTGACGAAACGTGCAAGCATTGAAGAAGCAACTAATAAAACATTTCATTTGTATTACACATTTATATTTGCAGCGTTGTTTTGTTTTTGTTGTTGTTGTTGTTGTTATTAAATTTAATTACAGCACGTAATTAATTGCATTAGCATTGACAGTTGTCAACATTACCAGGACGATTATTTCTATCGGCATTAAGGCGAATCTGATCGGGAAATTCATTATAAAGCTCCACTTGCTAAAAGATAGTAAAAAAAAAATATTTAATATATGAATTCCAAGTTAAAAGTGCATAATGACTTCGGTGCAACCGATATTTTAATAATCTGTAATTAAGTCTAAAAACACGAAAATTCGTTATAATCGGTAGGACCTTTGCTACCTTTTATATGTATTTCAAACTAGCCATTTACGTCATTCAATGTTATATGGATGTGTAGTAATACCTGATCCGTACTGTAAGTTGTTACAATTCTGGTTTCGTTACTTAATTTAAAAATGTATAAATTTTTAAATAGATTAACTTTTTCCACCGGACTTTTGTTATATGTACAAAATAACTATTAACTTTTAACAATTCATAAGATTTATAGATCTCTTCAACCCTAAGTGGTTCACACTAACAATCCTCACCTCTTTTACGCTGAAGACCTTTAAGAAAATAATTAATGAAGGAACCACTATACAGGAATCAATATGCATATATATCTAGCAGATCCACCGAAAATGCTTCGCCTTTATGGACATAGAAAGAAGGTGAGTTTGACAACACATGTCATGCAGTAGCTTTAAGCGCACTCAATTAGAGAGGAATAGATCTTAGTCTACAAATTGAATAGTACAACTTCTAGACTCAAGCACTGTTGAGACTAATTTTTCTGATAAAAGTCATGCGGTGGGAACTACAAATAGTTATATAGTTGTCGAATTACTAGAATCCCTAACAGGCAACGGCATCGAATGCCAAGACTGTGCTGGTTATCAACTAACTATCTAAAAACGAAAACTCGAAGACAAACTATGAACCAAATTAAAATGGACAATGAGACCGTAGAAACTTGGTGTTCCAAAGCTAAGACCATTTTAAATTTCCTTTTACCAGTAAATTTAAAATTAAATTACTCAAACCAATGCGGGTGAATGGTACGATAACAGATTTCTCCAATGAGGTCAAATACCATGTATTAATATCCGGCCATCTTACTACTTAGAAGATTCACTTGAAATGTATCGTCAAGAAAGTCACAATGACAGTGATGTCATGAAACTATTGCTGAGAAGACTTGGGGGTCTAGTCCGAAAGTTCTGAAATGGATTTATCTCTCAATGGTCAGATCAGTAGTGATACATGGCACCATTTAATGGGCGGATAGGGCTAAACTAACATTAAACAGCAAAAAACTGAATTTAATTCAGAGGTACGCCTGTACAATTAGCTCAGGTTCAATACAAACCTGTCCTAGAGTCGCTATAGACGTACATTTAAACCTTCAAATCGGGCGAACAGAGTCATTCTTAGGATAGAAAGACATAGTGGCCGGGCTGCCTAAAACATCTTTTGACGAAAAACCTCATTAGAAGGTTTAAAGCAGGGTACAGTGTTGAAGAAAGATGGAGAAACATAGCGTCGAACTACAATATGAAACCAAGGTTGCTCACTAACAGACGAATGAACTGGCGCTGAGATTTTCGAACTTCACATTAACTATTTTGAATCGCTTGAGAAATTATTCAGTATTTTTCAGGCAGAAATTCATGCGATAGAAAGATGTGTCTTAAATATAATATTATATTAAAATATTCTTCGCCAGTCGGGCGACTGTTGGAGCCATAAATTCAAACAAAAATATGAAATATGCAATGCACGCAAAAAGAAAGCTTTAGAAATTATTTCAAGATTTTTGACTGGACACTGCAGACTTAAAAGACACTTATGTTAAAGTGCGGTCGAAAGTGATATAACCTGTAGATTCCGTTTAAAAGATATGGAAATTTCAGAACATAATTTAGAGGAGTGCCCCGTATTATGCCTAACCAGGCACAATTATCTAGGCTGAATTCTTAAAACCTCATGACTTTCAGGGCTCTATAAATCGGTGTAGGTAAATTCTACTAACAGTGCACAATGGATAAGTTTTATCGATTTGGATGAGTGCTATTCTATTTTTCATTAGCAAAAAGGTGTTGGAATAGAATGCCTAAAAGTTCATCAATTGGATTGAGATCGGAACAGCGTGCTGGCAATACTAAAATGTGTATTTAATTAACAGTAAAGAACGCTTGCGTGCGCTTTGCAGTGAGGAGGGAATCTAAGAGAGCCCAAAGTGAATATCTTCAAAATTAATAAGAACTTCTACTTAAAGTTCCACATACTATTCTGCATTTATACTATGCGCAATAAAACAAATCAGAGCATCCATTATAGCCAAATGCAGCCGAAACCATGAATTACCAACCATTGTTGTCACTTGAAACATGTACCCTCTTAGGTATTCATGCTATTAATGACGGTTGCCCTCTGAACCATCTAGATGGAGTTCTATTTCCATTGTTGAATATAAAGCCAATCTTAACCTCAAAATTTTTGTGAATCGGTGAGCTATTCTCTGTTTTGTGCCTGGCGAGAGTAATTTTTTACGTAGTGACTTCGAAATTGGTTGTACATCCCTTGTGGATATAGATAGTAGACAAACACTAGAAATTTAACTCGTCTGATACTACATGGATCAACCAGGGGCGGACGTGCAAAGGACGGCGTTCAAAGGTATTATGTAACAAAATTGGAGTTGGGTAGAAGTTCGATGAGACGTTATGTTCATTGGAATGTCATTTAACTCGATTTGCCTGGACTAACTGATAGTTTATGTATATCCTTACTATACTTGCACATATGTTTTGATGCTTAAAAGATAACATTATCAACAATAGAGAATATACTAGCGAATATTTATTTAAATTTCCCGATCCGAGTTTTAAGTGAATAGCTAAACAAATAAGTACGATTTCCCTTCAAAAACTTAAAATGAGCGATGGGTTTCTGTGTTTGTGATCTGGACATACATGAAAAATGGGTTTAGAATCGATGAAATATCAGACATCAAAAAAGAATAACATTTTTTTCCTTCCTACAACACAGAATGGGATACAGATTTGTACGCATATTTTATTAGGTTTAACGTTAGGTACACCAAATTGTGCGTTTCTAGTTAAATTAAGGACAATACAAATTTATTTATACAGAGTTTGTTTGTATATAAAGTTCGTTGAAAGAGGAGAGTTGAAATATCAAAACTGGAACGCTCTATCTATGTTAGTCTTCAAGTTTTCGTAGTTCAGCCAGACAAAGTGGCATAAATTAATTAAAAGAAAATTTTTAAAACCTTAGAACAAAAGCGAGGGGGCCACACGTCCCATGACTTTTAATCGACAGGAGTCTAGTGAGTAAGTCGCTTGAGCTAGCACTTTTCTGGCACAATTTTCGAAATATATAATACAAAGCAATACTACGCAAACATTATGTCAATTTATCAAGTATAAGCGTTTGACACTTGTTGATGACGCAACATGATGACAAATACGTCAAAACTTTATACTAAACACACTGCATTACGCTGTTTCATAACGAATTTTTTAATGATTTCATGAAAACTATTTAAAATTTAAATTGAGTTATAGAAAAACGAACAGGAGAAAATGGCTAAATGGATTTGTTTGGGTCGTATAAAATTTCTAACAAATATACTATTCAAATATATGTATAAAGCGTTTAATGTTGTTACAAACTATTTACCTCCGCTTCTTGTGCCAGCGCATTCTTGGCTATAGTTTGGAAAGCCATTTCCACATTGATGCCTTCCTTCGCTGAAGTCTCATAGTAAGGTATGTCGTTTTTCGATTGGCACCATTGTTGCGCGCGACGTGTTGAGACCTAATATAAAAAAACGAAACAATATAACAAAATCAAATAATAATATTATGCAGAGTTATGCACAACTCTAATTCTACGCACCTGACGATTATCCAGATCAACTTTATTGCCTAATACAACAAATGGAAAATGCTCAGGATCACGAGGACTCGCCTGTATTAGGAATTCATCACGCCATGAATCCAAATTCTTAAATGAATTCGGCGCTGTAACATCGTAGACAAGGACACAACAATCAGCGCCACGATAGAATGCAACACCTAAAGATTGGAAGCGTTCTTGGCCAGCCGTATCCCATATCTAGCGAGATATTAATTAATAGAATTAGTTACATAAATTATATTAGTTTAACCAAATGTACAAACCTGCATTGTAACCACACGGTCATCGACAACAACTTCCTTTGTACAAAAATCTGCGCCGATTGTTGCTTTGTATTGGTTGGAAAAACGTTTGTTCACATATTGATTCATGAGTGACGTCTTGCCGACACTGCTGTCACCCAATATGATGACCTTCAACAGCGATTTCTTGCGGGTGGCCATATTTTTAAGACTGACGACACAATTGGTATGAAAACTAAAGAAATACTTCAGTTGGTTTCTTTAGGCAAAAGTTGCGATGCGCTGCACTCGACTGTTACAAACTCGATAACCGGCCTGCAAGAAGAATGTAAAATGAGTGACATAGTGGCATGGATTTAAATTAAAAACAAACATATTGATTATTTGCTTTAAAGAATAAATGTATTTATATATTTATAGTACAAAAGACCATACCATAAAATAAACCACACTGTCTGTTTACGTTTATACACTAATAGCAATTATTATGCGTACGCTCAAGCTCAAAGTGCAAAGATCGAAATATATATTGTAAAATTAATCATAGTTGAACCAGTGGCTCACAAGTGTTTTCTAGGTAAAGTTAACTATTAGTACGTTTATACGGGATAGAGATAATTGTGATTTTTTATTCATGAAATTTTTAAAATCCATTCTAATACAGTGAAAATCTATTTTGAGAGTGTCTAACACAAAAACCATCGTTGGAAATTCGAGTGCTGAAACATCACAAATATCTTTCATAAATATTCCGCTTTAAAAAAAAAAGGTTCAGCAGAAATACTACAAACAATGTTTGTTGCTCTATATGACAACTATTGGACCTGGCACTTCAAGCTAAATTCATCGAACGAAAAAATTCAGATGAATAATTATATTATCAAAAAGTCATGGATCGAAAGTCTCCATTAAAAACACATAAAAATCATTTCTCGGCAGACTAACCGGATGCATAGCATCAAATTCAATAAATCAAGTCTTAAGATGGCTAAAATCTAATTAATGATTATAATCAATATTTGGCACCATTAATTGAAAATATCACATATGACATAATTCTTCAGTTAGAACATGCAGAATATATTATACCATGATAATGGTTCTAATTGATAAACTAAACTTTTAATATTGCTCTACAACCTAAATTATAATATTTGATACAAATCTTTAATAAACTTCACACATGAGATGTGGAGATTTTTTTTTTTTTTGTGGTACCCGGTGTAAAAACTTTAATAAAACGACAATCTAGTTATTCGTTATATATCTGACAGTTCGTGACGAACCCCGTAAAGCAAAATTCATCAAAATTAAGTACAAAAATTTTTTAAATTTATTTTCACAATTAACCGAATTTTTTTTTGTTCGAGTAATTATGACGGATGATCATTTGACAAAGTGCTAATTTGGAAAGTGTATAGCATTGGGTTACGCAAAATCCTACACTATTTCATGAAATGTGTTTAACATTCCTTAAAAGTTACTATCTGGTAGGTTTTTGTTATAAGTCCGCATATTTTCGACGAACGAAGAAAGGGCGCGAAAAACACGTTGAATGGGCTCGATATTCTTGTAGAGCAAAAATACTCGGTCATTAAGCAACCTCGGTCGATAAAATTTACATTTTGAAATACAGATTACAGTGAAACAAGTGTAACATTCCAATTATCGAAGCTTAAGTTCCCTTATCCTTGGTTAAATGATTTCCACAAGTCAAACTTGATACCACCTGACATTTTTTTGTAAGGTTATTCGGAATCTCCAGCGAGATTAAGGGCAAACATTAAATTGGAAATAAAACGAATTTTATCAGAAACTCTAAAAAAAAAAAAACAAAGTACGCTGGGACTTCGAGTAACTTCATTCGTATCGGCGTATCAAAAGCGGATTTATAATCGAAAGCGGGTCTATGAGTTTAACAAAGACACACACTACCTATTTGTCGGTTACGAAACCGCTTTCGACACGCCGATACGAATGAAGTTTTTCAACGCCCTGTCTACAATCGGTATCCTGGCAAAGATCGTCCGTCCTTGCATGATGACGCTATCACACTCACTAACCGTTCTCAGGTTGGGGAAAAACCTCTCTGACTGAAACTGATGCGCTGTCGTGTGATTTTTTCAATCTGCTGATGGAATACATCCTACGCCAGCGTCCACACATACAGAATATATCGGACTCGATTTTCCAACAAGAAGTGATGCTACTCGGGTATGCGGATGATATTGATATCAGCGGTACACAGTAACGGAGAGTCAGCAAGGCGTTTTCAGACATTCAAAAACAGTCTCGGCTCATGGAACTAGTGGTGTATGAGGACAACAAGAAGTACTTGGTGTCTTCTCGCATGCCGTCATCGCGTCTTGGATGTTCAATGACGATGGAGAATTTCAACTTCAATGTTGAAGAAAACTTTGTACATCTTGGATTCGATAGCCCTAGCCACAACAACGTCAGTCTGGAGATCAGGCGAAGAATCACGCTTGCAAATAAATGCTTTTTTGGGCTGAGCAAGCAAACTAGAAGTCTAGACCTCTCTCGAAAGACGAAAATCAACATCTATAAGACGTTAATAATCCCGGTCCTACTGAATGGTGCAGAGACGTGGACCGTAATTGAGTCATATGAAACACTTTGGAAGTCTTTGAGAGGAAGAGAGAAAGAGGAGAGATCTCTGGACTTATTTTGACGGGACTATCACTGACTGATAGATGATGTTGTAAGAAGTAACATAGACTACATTTATTTTATGTTTATTCTAAACCGAAGTTGTCGTTGCTTGCCAGGGATGATATTTGGTGTACATGTCAATGAGATCGACGAAATTATTTTTTTTGGGACTGGTCAAAATTGGTCTACATGTTAATAGGATCAGGGAAAGTAGCCCTATTAATTTTGGTCCTCCCATATAAGCGGTAGCCAAAATTAGTCATATGACAAGTTGCATCTCATCCCTTTGCATTAGAGGATATGCAATACATCGAAATGGGTTCGGAAGAAGTAATATCTATGAGACAAGTATAAAGAGTTTGGCTTTACTGACTGCAGAATATGTCGAAAAACAATAATATTAACTTGCTGCCAAGATCTGCTGGTTTGACTTCACCGAACTACTTTTTATAGCGATTTTTTATTAATGATTAAATTTTATGCGAAAAACTCAAAATCAACATTTGGAAATGTCATTGATATCACACAAGATGTTAGCTAATTTAATGCGAAAAGGCAGAACATAAACAAATAAACAATAAAATAAGAAACAAAATAAATGGGAAATTGTGTGTTTTAACTGGCAATCTAAAAAACAGAACACAAAATGCGCAGATATTGACAGACATTAAGAAGTATATATAATATGATATCTTAACCATCAATTTTTTTTTTTTGATATAAAGTTGCTGACTTTTTCAAAATAACTTTCCAAAGGCAAAATTTATTTGAGCCTATATATAAAAATATAGGGAAACACCATTTCTGACAATACTAACTTTTCACACTAAGTATAAATTCCATAAATAACAAATATTTACTACGCAAAACGTAATACGATCTTGAAATTTTCCTATAATTATACGATATGTATGCATAATTATTCCGCGTAGTGTACGTCACTGATTCAGCAAAAATTTTGTTCTCAATTATGACAAATTTGATTACCGCAGCTGAAAAGAACAACAACAATCGTATGTTGCTGAGCTCTAAAGCTGGTACAAGGCAGAGTCAGCACATGGTCGTCGCAATATTGAATTTGATATGATAGACTGACAATTCTTTTAAAACTGATAAAATAAATATAAAAATCGCCACAATACGTAAACAATTGCATGACATGACTCACAGCATACCAAATGTCGAAAACAATAAAATCATTCATGAAGCGGACAGACAGACACAGGAAGCGTAATCACAAGCACAGTGCAATGACAAATACCCCTCACTTCCACATTCCGCGCGCCCGCATTTCAACGGTGATAAAAATTATATTAATTAACAAACAACTGGAGAAAGCTAAAATATCGCATGCGATAAATTTGTTGAACTTCAACATAAAAAAAGGAATTCTTTAACCTTTCAAAAAGAAATAAACATTTGTATTTGTCTAAAATACTTAAATACACTAGCGTGTGCAAGAAAACGCCCTTAAATGGTTTACTTGTGCCACACATTTTATGGGCAGTAATTAGTTAAATTTTCATATCGAAAAAATTAGTATCTCAACGCCATTTCTCATTGCGTTGTCGTCACTCTTCGCACACAAAGCAACTACAACAAAAACATCTAGTATTGCACCCGTACACCGCGTCGCACGCCACATCTCATCCTGCTACACAAACAGATAATCTTGTTTTTGTTGCTGCTGCTGCTGCTGCTTCTCCGCTGGCATTTTCCATTCACTTGCGTTGCATTGAGATTGAATAACGAAACAAAATTTTCACTTGCAATGCAATGACACTTTTATTTCGCTAATATTCACTTGATTTTTACACTTACTTTAGTAGTACGCACTAACAATTGTCGTTTTGCTGTTTCACTTTAAACTAATTACGCAGTTTTTTTAGATATATTTGACAAATTTCTTCTTTTTCGGATTTTTTTCTTTGTTGTCCAAAACGGAAGTGTCACCGACTGTGAGTAATGTTATATGTAATGAAAAAAATGCTGTTGAAGGTTTAAAAAATACCATTGTGTGTTTATGCCTATTTCTAGCTTGGAAGCCTACATTACACTAGCGAAAAAAAAACTGCCACTGTTATTAAAATTTATAAATAGGGATAAGCTTATTATAATTTAGATAATGGTTATAATAATTATTTAAGTGTATTAATCATACACGATAGGATTTTTTCGCGTTTAGATCATAAAGACTAGGGAACGACTTCGTATGTTTGTCTGTCGAGATTTTGTTTATTTGTACGTTGCTTATAGATTTAGCATATATTCGACCGAGTTTAATAATACGTGTAATAAATTTTACTTAGAGAAAAAACTTAAAGACCTACAATGTAAAATCTATGTGTTATAAATAGGTAGCGCACCGGAAATTAGTTTCATTGGATAAAGTTTATATAATTTTATTGTTATTCAAAAACAACTTATATTGAATTTATAACAAGAAAAAATTAAGGTATAGCAACTTAAATATTCGAACAAAGTAAGATTGAGCATGAGATGCTTAATATTTTACTTATTTATGAATTTGTATATTATAAGGCTCTATTCGCCAGGTCGATAGGGTAAATTCTACGGAGCCGTCTCTTTATTTTAACTTCAGAACTCTTGTGCCTGCTGAGTAGACGCCTACGTCGCTTCTTGTTGATTGAGGACATTTCCAATTTCGGAACATTTAAATATCTTTCAAGATTGACCGAAGAACCCTGATCTTGTCAAGTTGCTATTTAGCAGCAATGCCATATAATTACATTCCGTAGCGCCGGGCTGGTGCAATTATTGTCTTGTATATATGCATATTGTACACCAATAAACTGGCCACTTGCCCCGGGTGGCAGTTTCATGGGGGCACCAAATCCTTTAGACAACAACTTGACATATCGAAAACTGAAGGAAGGGGGCGCTACTATGAAGTTTTTGCCCCGGTTCGAAAACATCGTAGATCCGTTAGCCCCAATACGCTTCCTTGTGGCACACCAGCATTGATTTCTCTCGCCGTTGACTCTACTTCATCTAAAACAACGAAGAAGGTTCTGTCAGCCAAATAACTCATCACTAGCAAGAACAATTGAGGCAGCAGTAGACCCTTGAGCTTGACCAGGAGACCATTATGCCACACTTTATTAAAAGCTTGTCTTATATTAAGTTAAGCCACCACCACATACTCTTTAGACTGACATCCGTCAAAGATTCGGGAGGATTACGGAATCCAAACTGAAAGTGTGGTATCCTTCTCCTAACTTTCTCGATTGCAAGTATTCTCCTTAGGAGGCACTTCGCGAAAAGCTTTGCTACGGTAGATGACAGACTGATTGGAGGGCTGTTTCCAGCCTGAAGGGCTGTTTCCAGCCTTGTGGATCATTCAAATCCTTGCCTTCTTCCATTGTGATGGAATGTTTCCTAGTCTAAGGTCCGCATTGAAAATGAGGATCAGGGCCCTGGGGCCTTCTTTGTCTTCATGTCCTTTATATGCGCTATCTTCAGCAGTGATGGAGGCGACTGAAAGCTCAATTGGCAGGACGATCGAGCGTTGTCTGGACAATGCGTTTTCTGCTATTGTAATTATAGTCGAATGGCTGAAACCGGCCCTCAGATCTTCAGCGAAGGCCTCTACACATTCCCTAGGGGACTAAGCCAAGAAACCATCACCACTCCCGATCAGCAATTTCGTTTATACCTCTTCGCCATGAGTCCACAATGAGTATTTTGAACTCTTAGTAGGGGTTACATTCTGTAGGAAAGGATCGGCGACCTTTTGTCTCTGCAGCGTCAGAAACTTCCTGATCGTATTGTTGACTCTGCAGTAGATTATATTTACATTATGGTGCGGCAGTATTGTCGCCTGAGTCTCTTCATCACCAAAAGCACGGCTTATATAGCTTGGGAGAGTGTGTTTTCCAGCCTTGAATCCTGCGTCGGACATTCGGAAGCAGCAATAAGGGCAGCTGCGTGACCCTATTAAGGAAAATCGCATGTGTATCTTCGATATCCTGTGGCTGAAGCATCTCAAGATAAAGATCAAGGGTTGTCTCCAGCTCTCATCGAAATGTAATGTAATGATGTAATGATGTAACCATATAGGAGCCATGGTCCTCGAAGATCCGGCGTATCCACCAGGGGCAGGTGATCTGATGAGAGCTGATACTCAGTGCATATTGAGTATTCTGGTCGCAAGCCCAGTAGCCAGGATTTGGGTAGAAGACTTAAGAAATTTATTATTTATGGTGATTCCGATGCAACCTTTAAAGCTTTTCAAGACACAAATACACTGCTTATACTTCTATTAACACGCTGTGTGTAGAGTATAAATATTAGCAACTTTTCAGTGCCGCATAGCATTTAATATTTTAATTATGCCGTTATTTGATAAAAGAAACACCCTATGTTGCTACCGACGTGATTGCAACTCGTAGCGGTCGTCTCACGAAATGTACTCGAAAATAATTTGTTAACGCAACACTAATAAGAATGGCTGTAAAGTGAACCAACTTGGAAAAGTTTGAAAGAAAAAACAGTGTAAAGCCTAAATTACAAAAAATTTAGTGTGTTATACAAACTCAAAGGTAAATGCAAGATGCTCCAGCTCTATAGAAACTATTAGTTACACATGGCATATGTCTAATCAATGCAAACTAAACGTCTCGTAACTTGTCATTGTGGGCGGATAGGCGGTGCATTTGTTTACGTTTCATTTTACAAGATTTTCACTAAGCTTCTGTTCACTCTTCCAGACAATATGGCTACATTGCCACCGCGAAAAAATCCAACGCCCACGCGTAGCATCTCCAAGCAGCATTTAACGCCGCTGCAGACGCTGTTGCAAATGGGCTTTCAGAAGCACAGAGCGTAAGTAGCTGCATTTCTGTGGATTCATTTCACTTTAAGTTTTTGCTTATGACAGTGAAAAAGCGCTCGCCTCGACTGGCAATCGTGGTGTACAGATCGCATCCGACTGGCTGCTGGCGCATGTCAATGACAGTACACTGGATGAGTGTGCACCGCGCGAGTATATTATTTATGCCTGTCCAACGGGTCCTTTTCTGCAACAGCTCGAAGATTTTTGGACAAAAACGCGATTGCAATGCGGCTGGAATGGTGCACATAACTATGTGCCACACATAACGCTTGTATCGTTCTTTAAGGTAGGTGATTTATATGCATTTATTTTTATTTAAAACTGAATGACTCCATTTACCGTGTTACAGGCACCCGATGAATGTTCGCTGCAATTGTCTAAGGCATTGAAACAAGTTGTTGACATGACTGGCGCTTTGCTGGATCGACCCATTAAATTGGAGCCATATATGAGTCAGAACTTTATGGGCTTCTTTGTCGCTGAAGATGATGCCAATTATTTGAAACGTCTGGCGTTGCAATACGTCAAGGAGGTCTCCAATTCAAGTACGCAAGCAGCACACCAAACCTTTACGTTGTATGCATTTTGGTTTTTTTAGTTTGCTGTGCACTTTGGTGGCATTTATCTACTCCTTTCTATTACTACTCTTATACTACTTGCGGTGGTGTACATTCTTTTCTTATCTTTTGATATTTGCTAATGCGCTCACTCGATTGGATAAACACACGCTCCGACACATAAATATACATACATACTATGTATGTAAATGCGCGCGTGCAGTTATTAGCGATACATATGAGCAATTGGATGCTATTGTGGCGTGTTTTCCCTGGTGTGGTGCAGTCTCCTCGGGCACACGCTGCATACCGCGTAGCAGTCGATGTAAGCGGCAAAAAGTATTTAAAATTGTTTATTTTTATTTTACAAAAATTTTGCATGCACAATTAGACGCACTTAGCTAAGGCTTTGGCTTTACTAATATATTTAAGCTTAAGTGTGGCCGTATTATACGTGGCTCTAATGTTGTTGTATACCTCTACTTCTCTAGCCATTTCACTTGAGCCACACGTTAAAAGTCTACACTTGACGTTAGCCTATCAGTTTCCACAGGCACAGTTTAATGCACTCAAAATGCTTGTGGAATCGCTCGATGCATCCTGCGCCTCCAATTGGGAATTGCGTTTGTACTCGCGCGATCCGCGTCTTGCAACGAAACAAGTTAGCTTATTTTCTTTGGATAACTCAAAAGTTAGGCAAATTAATTGAATATTTTTAAATTCTGCTCTTGTACAGGTGCAAAAAGTGGTCTATCCACATAGTCCACATGAAACGGATGAGCTGGAGCTGCGTATAGGTGACTATATTTATTTGAATAGCGATGCCGTGGACAGTTCATGCGATGGTTGGGCCGAAGGCATATCCTGGCTAACTGGTAGTTTTGGACATTTGCCCGTAAACTATACGGAACGCACTGCAGAATCGGATGCTTGGACTTTACATCGTGTGGTACAACTATCCAAATCTATAACGCCTTCCGTGACATCTGCCGAAGAGATTGATGTAGTTGATGGACGCAGCATATCAACCGAGCCGGATGAACGTCAACGTGAGTTGCAGCAGCGTGAGTATAATATTATGCATAAAACTAGTTGAATGTAATTGAAATTAGTTTGGTTAATACAGTCGGCTGCTTGCAACCAGATATCATAGAGGGTTCTTCCTTCACTGAAGACTCGGAACAGAGTGTTGAGAAATATTTACGTAAGACGCTGCAGCCTTGTCTTGAGCTGCCCTCAGTGCAGTTGATTGGCAATTATGTGGCACATCAACATAATCCCAATACGCCGACAATAGAAATAACAACCAATGTTACAACGACGCTGAAGCAATTGGATGAAATTATGGTTGAACCAACCATGCCACAACCGCCTAGAGCCGATGATACGCTCAGTCTACACTCAGAGCATTCGTTAGCAGTACATGATGACTCGCAATCGAAGAATCGTAAAGTGTATATAATGCGTCACGGCGAGCGGGTTGACTTCACTTTCGGCACATGGATACCCTATTGTTTTGATGAATTCGGCAATTATATGCGCAAAGATTTGAATATGCCAAAAACACTGCCACGTCGAAAAAACTCACCGGAAGGCTGGCAAAATGATTCGCCGTTGACCAATATGGGATTGTATCAAGCGCTACTAACCGGCGAAGCTTTATTGGATGCAAATGTGCAGATTGATCATGTTTATTGCTCGCCTGCATATCGTTGCATACAAACGTGCACAAGTGCCTTAGAAGGGCTTAAACTAAATGGCAAACATTGCATTAAACTGGAACCGGGTCTATTCGAATGGATGGCCTGGTATCCAGATGGTGTACCCGATTGGCTGAACAAAACTGAACTACTTGAGGCTAAATACAACATAGATACAGACTATAAAGCATTAATGAATGTTGCGCAGTTGAATGAACGCAGCAAAGAGACTACGGAAGAATTCTATACACGTAACTATGAAATTTTACGCAAGATTATCGAAATGACATGTAAGTAATTGTTGAATATTAGTGCTTATGCAATATTAATTTATGTTTTTTTTCATTCACCAATAGCTGGCAACATATTACTCGTTGCACATGCCACAACACTGGACACCTGCTCGCGTCAATTAATCGGCGAAGCGGCGCGTAGCACCAATGAGTTACGTCAGGTTATACACAAAATACCATATTGCAGTCTGGCGACAATGGAGCAAATAAATGGTGTTTGGAAATTGGTGGAACCGGAATGTTTACCAGTGACACACTCGAAGAATCCGCGCTTTGAGTGGACTGCGTTAACCGCCACATAGTGTCAGTGTTTGGAACAGTTTCTTTGCGCGCATTAGATATGGTCATACTTTATACGGAGTTAAATACATAGGCGTCATATACATATAAGCAAAGAAACGGTGCTACGGTGCACTATGGACAGGCATAAACATGCTCAAACAACACAGAGATACACAAACACACACACGAAAACATAAATACGTAAAATGCGTTTCATGATTTTAAAATAAGTTAAGAAGAATTTTTTATAAATGCGCGATTTGTTGCACTGACGCTGTTATACGCTGACGATAGATACACATTGCAAGAAGACCTAAGCATAATCTTTTTTTTAATTTTTTATATCACAGTGATAACTGGTATTGTATAGGAATGCTCTAGCAGGACGAATAGTAACAATGCATGACTGGCGCTATTTTGGCAGTCAACGGAGATATGGAAAATAGTAATGATTTACAATACCACCTATCAAATTTTGCTAATGCTATATGCCATGTTGCGCTAAGTTTAAGTTAAAAATAATCATGCTTAAGGTTGTTTTTTTATGATTATAATTATATTTATTTATTTGATACAACTCATTGTGACTCATACATTTTGCTATGCATGCAATTTCTTTTTGTTTATTTGTATAATCAAACAATAATACACACTACTGCCAGTAGCAGCAGCTATTTAAATTTTTGTACACTTCACATGGTGCATATAATTTATATATATTCACTTAAAAGTTTATATACATCGATAGTGTCTATTTTTTTGAAATTGTTCAAATTGTAGACATTTTCATGTCCGTCTATAAGTTGGCTCTTCAGTTCTTCCAAATCATAAGATCAAATCATACATTATATAAGCTACAAATAACAAAATTAAAGATTTAAATTTAATACTCAAAAACCATGTGAAATGTACAAAAACTTCGGCGCAACCGAAGTCGAATTATATATATTTTAGCTTGTTTTCTGTTGAGAAAACTAGAATAATACACAAATATATGCAGTATACAATTTATTATACAAAATAATGCATACATACTTATGTGCTAAACACAATAATTACATACTCGTACATATATTGTAGTACACTTTCTCTAGATCAACTCTATAAACTTGCGATATTGTGCAGCGCGCTTTTGCTTAAAATTAATTGAAACCAGATTCGCTTTACTGCTGCCTGTTATTAGTAATTAGTTATTAGCCACTTTAAAAATGCAACAAAGCTGAACACTTAAACAAAGAAAACCAATTACGTATGTAATTTTGAAAACAATAAACCGAACAAAAATTCAATTGCAAATTATAGTATTACACACAAATATGTAAGCGAAAAATCGACGCACAAGTTTAAAGAAGTTTTAGTATGAAACATTTTAGAACAACAACAATTATAATAAATATACATAATACATATTCATAAAGCAAACACATTTGTATTTATAAAACGGATGTTGCACCAGCTTCTTCCCTTATAAGTTTTATCGCCATTTGTTTTACACGTTCCGGTATAGCCGAGTCACTGTTACTCAATAACGGCAGCGCTTCTTGCGTTGTCAATAATGTCCAATCGAAGTGCATGTTCTTTGCGTGTGTTAATGGCAAGCAAGCAGGCTGGACCAATTGCCAGCTACCATCAGACTGCTTAAGCGTAACAACAGCACAATATGGTACACGTTGCATAAGTGGATAAATATCACGCGTTGTACGTACTTCACCGCCGAGTAAAAACCTAGTGCAAGTGTCCAGCGTAAGGCCGTGAGCAACTAGTAGCACATTACCGCTGGTCTCCGCGAATATTTTATTAAGTGTGCGGTGATTGCGTGAATATAAATCTTGCGCAGTTTCTTTTTTGTTTGCATTTACTTGTTGTTCCGTATAAGCGGGCACATATGCCGTATCGATATTATAGCCGGCCGCTTGTAATTCATCATGACTCAACGGTTCGGGCATACCATTTGAATACCAACCTACAGTTTCGAAAAGTCCTGGTTCAATTTTTATTTTCAATTCGTGCTTTCTACCCAGTCCCTCCACAATACCGGCGCACGTTTGAAACGAACGGAATGCTGGCGAAGTGTAGACATGATCGATTTGTTCTTGTGCATCCAACAAAGCTTCGCCCGTCAGACGCGCCTGATGTAAGCCCATATTTGAGAGTGGCGTATCCCTAAGCCAGCTGGCCGGTGAGTTTTTACGTTGCGGCAACACTTTTGGCATATTCAAATCTGTGCGCTTGTAGTTTCCGTCAGCATCGAAGCAATCGGTAACCCAGTTGGCAAAATTGAAATCCACACGCTCGCCATGTCGTATGATGTACACTTTGCGTGAACTTGTGGCCATTTTTAATTAATTTATTTTTTTGTATTTATAAGAAATTAATAAAACTTTTTAACTACAACAGCTGTTTGTGCAAGAGGCAGCAGTCGATCAGCTCGAATTACTTCAACTTTTATTAATTGTGTGCGTATGTATCTACAAACAGATGATTGCAGTAAGAATGTATAGACTCGGTTATATTCGAATCTATATATTATAAGTAAGGAAGTATCTCAATAGTTTTCTTACAGCTGTGAGTGTACTTAGCCAACTGACTTTTAAAGTAGTTTCTTGTTGATTTTATATAATATTATCTTATCAATAATTTGTCGAATCTATTGTTTTATACATACATATATAAATATTCACGCAGTCATGCTACTACGTCATCAATTGAGATAACCATTTTACTGTATTATTTTGGTGCTCCATTTAGAATTCAGTTTGTTGCTCCATTTCATATTCGTGCATGGATTAAGTTTTTATCTTTTATGACCATATAGTAGGGTATAGAGATAAATATGTTTTTTTTTTTAATGCGTACAACATATCATAGAAATCTTTGCTGAGCCCATAAATCCGAGTTGAAAACTGTTTGAAATATAGAAGGCTTTTTATTTCACTTGTGCACATCAGTTGTTGAGAGCCCATCACGACTATTTATTTTTAACAGGGTATTCACTGGTAGTACTTATCATTAGATAACTGTAAACATTTCAGTAATCTATAACAACGTTTGTTTATCATTAATTATCTGTATGAAAACTATTGAAACCAGACATGATATACGGACAAACTGCCAAAAATAAGAAGATTTCCATGCTTTTAATTTGTGCTCAGCATTTGATATGTGACAATGCGTTCATGCCTCATCAACGATTAATGGTCTATTGTGGTTAAACAACATAAAGCACTCTTTCGAAGTTGTAGCCTAATTTTTCGTACTCACTAGTTTGCCTGTCTACCTTTCATATCCACGAATAATATATATCAAACACAATCTAACATAATCAGTCTGTATCATGACTGCTGCAACATTAAAAATAGTCTAATGATAGATGGTACTTTTGGGCCTAGACCTAAATGGATAGACTCTACCAATCATATTTTATCATCTTCAATTATTTACATTAACGAAAAGTGCAAAGAACAATGAATATAACAACAAATTTCCGTTCATGGTGAAGGTATGGATGGCTTCTCTAACATGTCATCTGATGCACACAATCAGTTCTCACTTAAAGTAGCGAAACCGCCGCCTATCTCCATACTTACAGTTACTAATTTCCCATTTTTATTTTAAATTGATAGAAACTGTCATTGACCTTCATAATATCGAAACTAAAACATCCGTAGGCGGTGTTATATATCGACCGCTCTAACAACCGCTTCACCAAAGAACCAATGATTTTATTTTTATTAAACTTTTTGAATGCCTTAAAGGGCTACGTATTCATATCGAGGAAGCAAGAACAAAAAAAAAAAACCAACCTAGTGCAGCGGGTACCAGCAATTTGGATACACAGCGAAATATTGTGATCAAACGCCACGTCGTTACCTGTGGAGGAGAATACAGATTTGAGGACTGTATATGTGCTAACTGCGGCCTCTACCAACCGGCCATCTTTAAAAGATGCGGGACCTACCAACAAATTTGTCAAGATTAAGGAAAAGATAATGAAACCCCCACGTTAAACAAGGTTGGAAGCCGTTACACTGGCATTGTTAAAACCCAATATTTAACTATACCACTTAGAGGCACCTCTTCGTACGCTGAAGTTGTTAGAGAAGTTCAACTGGTCAATCATGAATCGCCACAATGAGCAGTTTGCCAGCGTTATCAACTACATATGTATATGCTCTCAATACCCGACAGAAGGACAACAAGAAGATTGTCCTCTGTGCCTCCATTAATACGCTGAATGACATGAATATTTGCATAGGCGTCATTAAAATGCAGAATTAAATGTTGGACATGAAACCCCGAATTTGGGATTTGTACAATGCGCGTAACAAGCAATAAATTGCATAAACTTAATGGTTTGGAACGCTAGCGACATCTCCAATAAACTGCGCTAAGGTAAATGCTTCGCTCAACGTAATAATGTTGATATAATGTTTCTCAGCAAATGTCAGCTACTAGATAACTTGACCCAGAAACTTTACGGATATAGCTCATTCCCTTCCAATCACCCAATTGCAACAAATGCGGTGCTGCCGTTCTTACTATAAAGAAAACCTTCCTTCATTTTCTACACGGCCTGTCTCCACCGTTCCAGAAAAAACCGCCACGGCATGTATCACTATAGCCCTTGGCAATATTGAGTTCGGTTCAATCGAATTTTATCGAAAAATCATCTTTTCGGACGAAGCTCATTTTCACCTCGGTGGTTATGTTAATAAGCAAAACTGTCGCATCTGGGGCACAGAAAACCCGCACGTCATTGAGGAGAAGCCGATGCATCCACAACGAGTGACTGTTTGGTGCACACAATCTTTGAAAATCAAATAATCAGCAACAATTGTGATGTGAATTGGCCGCCAAGAAGCTGCGATCTTACACCGTTGGACTATTATCTTTGGGGAGCGGTTAAAGACGTTTGTTACACCAACAGTCCAGAAACGATTGACGATTTGAAACATGAAATTGAAGCTGCTATTGTTGCCATTAGGCCGGAAACTATTGAAAATGTACTGAAAAATTGGTTTGATCGAATGAGGTACTGCCAAGTCAGCCGTGGTGGACATTTGAAGGAAATTATTTTTTATAAATAAATGTCATGAAATAACCTTTTAAATAAATGCTTACTCATTGAAATCTAACAAGCCGTTCTTTTTTTATGGCATTTTCAAATTCGAAATTTTCCGTGGGACACACGTTATATGAAATGAATATTTGAAACACATAACGGCACCAAATTATTCCTGACTGGTAAGTTTTATGCTACAAAATTCTTCTATACACTTCACATAAGAAGGATTATGTGTAAGAGATCGCGTAAGTTTTGTATATTCTGAATCATCTTTAGAAGACAAGCCGATTTAGGTATATCCGTAGGTCTTACGGTGTGGAAGAACTACATACTCAGTTTTCATCAAATCGTTGAGGATCTTTCTTTTAGAGGACCACACAAAGTACCGTCATCTCTTACAAATTTTATTTTATGCTTTAAGCGGTCTGCCTAACAAATAAAACATTTGCTTAAAAAATAAAGAAAAAATTTAAAAAAAAAAGCATTAATTAAAATTGCCAATTATGAGAAAGTTTTCAGTACTATAACTCAAAATTGTGATTAGGATTTGTATGGTGCTATCCTTATTATTGGCCTGGCTTAAAATGTCTTAACAAGATACAAAATCTCTGAAAAACAGTGGTCCCCTATTCACAGACTTACAAACGGGTGCGACTAGATCGACTGGTCCATGGTACAATTAGAGAAGGTAGCGCAACTCTCACAATGAATGTAGCTAAGAGCAGAAGAGAGAGACGTTCAGTCGCATACTGAGTGTAGCTATTCACTTTCAACTGTAGCTATTTTTTGAGAGCGCATGGCGAAAGTGGCCTCACTATGTATTATTACACTATGGACTGGTCTTGTTGAGCTCATCAATATTATATTTATCTTATATGAGAGCGTAACACCACAGAATTTATGTTTTTCCAGAAAATATATTTTTATAGATATTTTTGTTTTTTACGTATTCATAATAGAGATAGACCGAACTTATCTTATCTATCCACAAATCTAGTGATCTTTATTCTCTTGGCTTTTATATTTTTTATAATTTCTGTTTCATTTCGTCAGATTAAACTTAGTCCAATGGCGGAATAATAGTTTTGAAAATGAAACGCCCATAAAAGACGAATAGATAAAATAATGATGTAGGTAAGACATGAAAGTGACCCTAAATGAGATTCGCTTTATTCCACCTATAGCATCAACACCTTATCGGAAACACTGGATATACTAAAAAGTCAACTTAACATTTTTACTTATCAACATACTACATCCCGCATACGTTATGATCTACATTTTGGGATTTTATATACGTCACAATGGTCACAATGTATTATCTGTAAGTAGTAGTGTACCTATAGAAAACAGTTACACTTGAGCACTTTTGCTCTTCCAGTCGAGGCGATATAAACATGGCCTTCTGTCCGTTCGTAGGTCGGGCTGACTATAAAAACGGTAGTCTCTCCTGCTTCATATCAAGTGTATTCCATAGACATACCCCATGCAGATCGGTATCCCATATTTAAGGTTTTGTTTTCATATTTTCAATTGGTCATCTTACTTTAATCCTAATAAATAATTCCATAGAGGTTTAGATCGGACCACTAGACCCATGCAAATCTGCACCTACTTCTTAATTATTGTAAGAAAAAAATGTTCTGTATTTTAAGTCAATCCTAATAAAATATTCAATAAAGGTCCAAATTGATCCGTGGTAGCCTCCATACAAAAAGCGCGTCGATACAGACATGTCCGTGTGTTCTGGCTGTCCGCGTGAACATCGAGAACTTTGAGATTATAAAAGTAAGAGCCTTCAAGTTACTTGTAAATTTGTATTCAATAAAAGTTTCAACCACTATCTGACGTGTAGTTCCCATTAAAACTTGTTCATTTGTAAGATTTTTTATATTTAAAAAGTTATTTTTCTTATTTTAGCTAAAACCCCCAAAAATTGTATATCTTACTTAAAAAGTACTTCAACTCAATAATTTATTCCATATTGGTTTGGTCCAAATAGGTCTAATAGAAGGGGTAACCCGCATACAAGTCTGTTGTCTTTTTGGGGTTTAGTATGAAACAAATTTTGTTAGTTTAATTTTGTGTATTTTAAACTACTCCCAATAAAATATTCGACACGGATAAAGATAAGAATATATCCCTTATTCAAATTTAAGGTTTGGGACTACAGAGTATATTGATGTCGAGTACACTCAACTGCAGCGTTCTCTCTTGTTGGTTATTAAGCTAGGAAAACAATTTTTTGTATATTGTATAAATCGTAATAAAATTATTCGCATCCTTTGCATCTTCATGAATATCATCCATGTAAGGAACACATCGTCTTCTTTTTTGAATCCGGCTCAAATAATATCCTTTATTAATTTCTAAAACATTTGAAAGATAAATTCTTTAGTCTCTGGAGACAACGTACGTTGCTTTTTTTTATTTTAGAAGGTGGATCTGACTAACGTTAGCTTATGAATTTTTAAAAGGTTTTATTGGATAATTGGAAGATCACAATTTCTCTGAATCGTTTAAAATATTGATTTCTTTCATTAGTACATATATTATATATAAATACTATTATTAACAATTTGTTACATCATAGTAAACACGATTTCTTTTGTACGGCTTAGAGGCAACCGCTATTATCATTTATTGCGCAATTATATTATTATTAGTAATTATTTTTTTGTTTTAATTGATAATTGCTAAAACTATTTACGAATTATAATAATAATTTGTTAATTATTCATTTAATAGATAGTAGAAACCAGAATTGGGCGTAATTATAACAAATATGTTGAGTTGTTACCTTTAAAATTATAAATGATTTTAAAATGTTTACATAATTTTTTTTTTATATAATTTGTTATTTAACTTTTTTGTTTTTTTTTTTTTTTAGTTGGCGAACAATTTATTCGTTTTGTTAATGAATAAAATTTTTGTCCCATAAGATTTACATGTACGTGTACATGTATATAATTGCCGTCATAAAATGTATAATTTTTTAAATTTTTAACATTGTTACATTTGTAAAATTACAATAAGAATTTGATGAACATTTAAACAAAATAGATAATTATTTAAGAAAAAAAATGTGTATAAATTTTATGTATAAACAAAATAGAAAAATAAAAACTTGCAATCATTAAAAAAAGAGTATAAGTTGTATGTATAAACTAAAATAGACAAAAAGTTAACAACTAATATTTTGTAAGTTTTGTTTCAGACGCAGCATTCATCAAACGCACAAACGAACGACATACGGGAAGCAAGCTAGCGAGCGAACAATATAGCGCGCCAATTTGTGTGATATTGCCGAAGCAATTTTAAGAGTGGTGGCAGCGACATTGCTTGGCGGCGGCGGTTGTTGTGGTAGACAGGATACGATGACATATGATGTTCAAACATGGCATAGTTCTATGTGATTTGGCGGTAGCATAGAGTTTAAAATAAGCTACATAAATACATATCAAGCTGAATCACGACCTGGAGCGACGGCCAGTGCGCCAATCTCTGCTGTACTCTGTGGCTGCATAGAGCATTAAGAGCACAAACACTAACATCATGCCCGCCGCCTTTAGCCATCATCATTCCCATTGCCGCAGTTCTGCTCATTGTTAGCACTGTACTTTACCATACGGCACACGTCGTTCCAACATATCACGATATTCGCGATAGTGCATCTGTATCTCTTGCGAACGATAACGCGTTAATTTGATCGATTTACGTGTATCAGGCGTAATGGCTGCACGGAACCCACCTTTTCTAAGTAGCGAGTCAATTGTTTGCGTATGATCCCAACCTTGTTCCGATGCCACTTGTGGAAGATAGGTGGCAGTGCGTTTGCAGCCACGTTCGTTGAGAAACTCAATGCGTATGCCGTGCACACCCAATTGCCAATCGAGATGACCTGCAGCCTCCTCGAAATTTTGTAATATGGAAACTGAGACGGTTAGACGTGGCATTTCGTCGCGTGAGATGGGCGCAAAACGTGAGTCCTTAAATGCGCTGGTGAGCGCATATTCACGCAAGCCATTATGAAGCTGCATAGCGCTAAACGTGCCAATACAGCCGCGTAAACGCTTGTCACGCCCGATCTTCCAGGTGACAAACAATGGATAGGCATCATTGGAGAACATCGGCGGTGCAGGCCCCTCTACATTATTCAGCTCGCAGTCTAGCACCTCGAAGCAGAATATGCACATGTCTGGCACGGCGACGCGGTCTAGCGGTTTAATGCTATGGCCGTTCAAGTAGCGATGCGGATTATGTGGTTGTTGATGATGATTGTTTTGATGGTTAAAGTCGCCGTCGCCATTGGTATTGGAATGATGCGGCTGCTGCTGTTGTTGCTGCTGCTGCTGTTGGTAGTTGTTGTGGATGTTGTAGTGAGAGTTGGACATGGTACGCGGTACTCGTAAAATTATTGTTTCTTTCTACTATAATTTATATCGTATATATTCTAATTATATATATTGTTTATATATATATGTATATTTGATTTTTACTTTTTATAATTAATGGCAGTGCGTGTTAATGATCTAAGTTTAACGTTGACCACTCACTCACAAACTCAAAACATTACAACGATTTGCTGTGTCGTCCTTTTTGGGTGCCTTTCTTTGTTTAAGGGGGGAGGTGCCACTACTGTTGCCAACTATCGCCGTGCGTTTGCTGCTGCTGCGCTGCTGCTTATCCGGAAGGTAATCTGTCAAATGGTCAACTGTTTTCCTTGCAACGCGTGTGGGCGATACTACACTTCAGCTTCTTCTTTTTCGTCTTCGTCTTTTTCTTTGGCTGCGACGTCGTGGCCGTTGTAGTTGTCGACGTCTCTGCTGCGTCGCTTCCGCTGCAAAAATAAAGATGCACGATTTTCGTTAATTTTGTAGTCTTTTTGGTCTGCGTTGTCATTGTGCATTATTTACACACACTGCTTTGTTTTTTTTTTTTTTGTACGTCTTCTTTATTCGTTCACCTTTTGGCTATTTCTTTCACAGTTACTGCAATCTCATTTCGTTGCCTGCTGCTTCTGTCACTGTTATCTGCATGGTTTTATATTGATGGGAGCAAAACGAACGTAGCAGAGCGGAGAAGATGGAAGAGAAAGCAAAGACAAAAATATATGTACTTTTATTGCTCCAATCCAACTGCTGCACTTTTCCCCGTTGCACTTTCTTTGTTCATAGTATGCGTATGCTTGCCTTTATTTAAGCAACAAAAAGGCAAACACACACATACGCACTTGCCAACTTTATGGGGGCAATCACTGCACACACGCAATATTGCGAATATTTCCGTTTCTATTTACCTTTTTATTTAATTTAAAATATAAACAAATTTTATATTTATGTGTGACTGAGTGATGCAGCAGACCAATGTACTAAATTAACGTACTAAATTATACCAGAGAAGACCTGCTGACGTCTTTGGGTAACACTTGCATTGATGATGGACTTGTTTGTTTTTGGAAAGACCCACTAAAATATCGTTTGTATTGTGATATATGTTGTCCCGACTTATTTTAATATTTCAATAATATTATTTTTATTATTATAATTTATAAATTATTTTTATAATATATTTAATTTGCTTTGTGTGGATCTTGAAACGCAATTTTAATCAATTTCTAATGATTGGATAAAGCTCAAATCGGATATCAACTTTGAATCAAGGGAAATATACCACATTATATAACTTTTGATGGTCAAATCTAAAACACGAATACAAAATGGTTCATCTGGGAATTGTTGCATTTGCTTAAATGGAATTTAAACTTATTTTTTTTTTTTAGCGAAAAAATCATGGGCTTGGAATGACGGATGAAACATAGATCTGAGCTCATACTTTTAAAAAAGTCACCGAAAACTCCGCACCACCAGATGGATCAACGCTGAAGGGATCACCACCAAATGGACCACCTCCACTAAGCGGACCACCGGCAAATGGGTGAACGCCAATTGATGATACCTTAACCAATTGGAACACCTCAAAGAAGTCTTCCGCTTAATTAACTATCACCAAATGAATCATTTGTCAAATTGGTGCCCACAAAATGCACCACCGCCAAATAGACCACCTTTTTCGATAAGAGCTGCATTCATTCTGTGAAATGGTTATAACATGGTTATCGTCATCTTAAAGGATGTTTGACGCAATTGTTTTTCGAAGTGTTTTCTCTCCAATGCCAATAACAAATTAGTTTCAATTGTTCATTATGTTTGAATGTTTATCATATTTTATTCAAACACAAGTTGTTGGATTAATTCGATATTATTTTGGAATAATTATATATATCACGTAAATTGGGTATATCTTAAAATTAACATGAGATAATTAACAGAAAAATACATACAATGTATTGTATTCAATACCAATGATCAACCGTCTCAACATCTAATTTGACCACCATCAAGACAAAAAGAAAATGGCAAACTAATATTAACATGCACATAAATATAAAAACATAGAGAATTATGAGTTCATCACGCTCAGAGCACAACGCTGCATACTTCAACTATTTGTTCTGCTCCGAATCGGAAGAAGACGCTAGGGGCGGTGTTGAACGGCCATCCAATTGAACCTGATGCTGATTGACCAAACGCTGACGTTCTAGATACATGGAAACCTTGATGTTGCGGACCTGATGATTGTTTATAAGCTTAAGCAGTGCAATTACGCCAACTCCAACGGATATAGCAAAAGATCCCCAAGCGCCAAACTGTGCGGTGCCCATTTCGATGTAAAATCCTGATGTATCAATTTTCTCTGTATCGCCACGTATAATACTCTGACCAGCGGAAACTTCACATGAGGGGAAACGTTCTGTCATGCCATCACACCAGACAATAAAACCGAGCGTAATGAATATTGCGGACAATATGGAAGAAGCAAGCATCCAAATGCCCACGACAACATCTACGAAGAGTGCGAGAAAAGATTCCTCCTCGTCCTTCATGCGTGCGTAGCTAAAATGTAGAGTAATATATTTAGCATAAATATAACAGCTTATAACTAGCTAATAGAAAAATACCGATAGATCTGCACTAGGGATACCAATAATAGTACAATTCCTGTACAAAGCGGAAAATTGCAGAAACCCTTAGATGCCCATAGCACATCGAACATGCCATCCTCCTCGCGCCATTTGCCAGTGGTGAATAGTAGGCAGTGGCCACTGTGCACATAATTATATGCAATTCAAATTAGTCATTACTAGATTATTTCTTTGTTTATTGTGCATTAAGCTTACCAAAACTCGCTGTGATTGATGCTCAGAGGCACAATAATGCATAACGAAAGAATTAATAAGATGACATGTCCGGCTATTTGGCTAAGCAGCAAAACATTGGCCAGCGCCATTATCACTTAATTTTAAGTTTATTATGGCTAAACTTTAGTTTACAATAACAAATTTTCTACGCCTCAATCGTAGAAAATAAAACAACAGAAGTCAATACAGCTGATTGCACCAGTGTCACCGAAATGATAAAAATAATTTAGAAAATACCAAACGCACATAGAATCATTTTGCCGTTAAATGAGATTAATTTTAAATATATTAACATCATGTAAAGTCAATTTACATGATAAACATGCTTGTACATATTTATCAATGTAAAGAGAGACAATTATTAACAACAACTTGGAACATTATAGTGAAGAGCAACGGATACACATGTGTTTCGATTTCGGCTATGAAATCTCATCAGTCCGCTTGACTGTGTCAATACAAATTCTTGCTTATAAACATGCACAATTTGAAAAGTCTCCTATGTATTATATGCATTGCATGGTAATTTTGAGAGAAATTTCCAATATGTATATGTAGAAATTTGCAGTGAGCAGTTTACTCAAATTATGAATTTTGTTGTTGTCTTTTGGTAATGATGCAATATTTCTGTACCGAGTGTAGCAAATCCTGAACTTTAATGACGACTCTTCCAGCCAATTTGTCGATTATAACGCCGCTTATGACACGCCGATATGAACGAAGTTATCGGTAGGTATCTCAGCAAAAATTATTCCTCATTACATTATGACGCTATCGGACACACAAAGCGTTGTCAGGGTAGGAAAGATGCTCTCCAAACCATATGATATCAAGACTGGTTTCAGGTAGGGTGTTGAGTTGAAGTGCGATTCTTCAATATGTTGATTGGCATATCCTACACCAATGTTCAAGAAAAAAGTGATTATATTGATGACTCTGACATCATAGGACCGCAATAATGGCGCTTAAGCAAGGCAAACTCAGTGATAGAAAAACAGTTGCTTCTCATGGGTTTTGTGGTGAATGAGAACAGAGGAACTACTTGCTACCTACTCGCTGACGATGGAAAATTTCAACTTGAGTGTTCTAAAATAATCAACAATAAAACCGAAATTTAAGAAAATTGGAAGTAGAGCTTTCTCTTTCGACGCGGATTAGCTAGACAAAGGGGAAAGGAAACATTTCCGAAAGCGAATGAAACAACTATTAAATTTAAAAACGATATAATTTTATTCTTAGGCAAAAACGTGTCTTAGTGGTACGGAATCCAAGTTAGACTGCTGTTTGGTCTGCCAAACTTACAGTAAGGAGTCTCCCTTTCCAGTTTACCGATTCAGACCTCGATTAACGGGTATATTCAATAATTATAATACGTTGTAATTTAAATCCTAAGAGTAGAATTATAATTTACAATTCATTCATAGTTGATTTAAAAATAAAAGAAAGAAAAGAGGCTTCGGATTGCTACATCGACGCATTTTTGTGCGTTGCAAACATCTGTAGAGCGGCACGCCCCAATCTGGTGCGACCGACCGAGGCAGTTTCCGCATTAGCCAAGGCGCCTTGCAGTTTGTCGTCGTTCAATAGATGCCATTTGACGAAACTTCAAACAGTACCGGATGGTATAATTTTTCATACAGATCTGACACTGCCGAATAGGCCTGTCGGGTACAAAGAATTGTATTAGTGCCAATGGATATAGCAGAAAGAAGAGGCAGTGAGGCATCCGCGAGAGCGTAATCAAGAGTATGTCAAACTAGCTATTTTTAGATAAAGTGAACAAATTTATTAATTTTTGTCCGTGCTAATAGGCAGTAGAACCAGTTTAGTGATAGCTCGCTTCACAATTCCGGAGGATATGCAGATATCCACTGTTCGTACGCGTCCGACGGATCCTGGATGTGTTTGTACGACACGTTCCATCTTCCACACAGTGCGCGGGAGTAGATCCTCCTTGTTGACCACTAAATCGTTTTGTGCCAAGTTTCGATGAGGCTGTTTCAGTGTAGTTCAGTCAAAATTCTGCTTTCCAACGCTTACTGAATTCGTGGTGCAGGTATTTGAGCTTCTCGCAGCGATTAAGCAATGAGAGATCGTCTCTAGGCATATCCGGGAACGCAGTTAGAGGGTTCCCGCGTAGGAAATGTCCTGGAGTCAAGGAAAGAAGTTCCGAGAAGAAGTTCCGAATTCTTCAAAATTGATATTGTTGCCAGCCACCTTTTTGAAATGAGACTTGAGGCTTTTCACAATCCGCCCATGTGAGGGGCACTAGGGGGTATAAAAGACCACATGAAACCTTGGCTAGTGTATTTCTTCGCGACACAGCCAGAAGCTGTTTTCAAGAACTCGTTAAATTGGCTCAGCATTGCCCGACTGGCTCCAACGAAATTCCAGTCGTTGTTCGAGACCATTTTTTGGGGCAAGCCGACCGACAAAATGAACGAAGACCGCAACAAACTCAGACACAGTAAGAGCTGAGACCTCCTCAAGATGGATAGCTTTAGTAGTGAAACACACAAGCACAGAGTTGCGTGAGTAGCGTGAGACAAGTGAGCATCAACCCGAATCAAACCTTCTGCATCCAACATGAAATTGAGATTGATGCGAGTGAACTTTTGGAAGATATTGGTTCACCTTTCTCCAGCAAGAAGTATTCTTGAGGGTGGTAGTGCTTTTGTGCTGCTCGAACTAAACGCACCTTAGCCGTGTTTATTTCAGCATGCTGAATATTACATGGGATTTGTTCATGGGATCATTAGGACACGTGCTGTGGCTCTCAACGCTCGACGGTAGGAAGTAAACAGTATGCAAGACCTCCGGACAACTCAAGTCAAGGGAGATTGAGTCTCTGTAATGGAGCTACTTTGCTATTCGCTACGAGCAGTCTGGATAAAATCATGCCTTCGGGAGAGGCATTGCTCAAATAGAAAGCAGCGCAAACAGCTTTCTCAGAAGCAACACAAAATCCAAGAAGCTGAATATCCGGGCTTATGGAAAACCCTATACAGTGTGGTATTCGGATTGCCTCAATAGCAAAAAGATTTCTCAAAAATTTATTATGTCCCAACCATTTCCTGCCAGCCAAAGTTGCTGTACCAAAATCTTGGCTTGCACGATAATCGGTGTAAGCCTGGCTGGCGGAGTCAAACAAAGAGCAATATTTTGCAGAAGCTGGGAATTGTTGGTCGGGATCTTTCGGAGGTTGAACCTTGCACTTTTCAGAGCATTAATTATTCGAGACTGGCAATCTTGTGCTGTTCGTAAATCATAAGCACTAGACAGAATGTCGTCAACATACGTCTCGGAGTAAAATTGGATATGCCAAAGGGAACGCATCTTTGTAATCATGAGCTAACTGGTGTAGAGCACAAATTGCCAGATAAGGCAGCAATTAATGTCAAACGTAACCGTGCTTAGAGTGAAATCCTCGATAGGGGTACCAGGAGCAGTGCGAAGAACGATACACTGGAAGTCGCGATCATCTGCATGCACTACGATCGCCTTTATCGCATTTAGAATTACGCTAAGAAGATCTGTTTGCAAAGTGGGTCCAGTCTCGAGAATATCATTCAGGAAGGCGCGCCAGCTTCTGGAGAGATCTTTCCATACCGGATCATTCCAACGCGTGCCCGGTCGTGAGCCCCTCATGTACACCATGCGTGCTGTAACCTTTTCATCTGTTCGAATGTGGTGACTAGTGCAACAGCTGAACGCGGTGTGCGAGAGAGGACACAAAGTACTTCGTCTTGTCCTCATTCACCGCCAGATCCATAAGCCAACACTGTTTTTCAATCTCTGAGAACGCTTTGCTGATTCGCCGTTCCTGCGTACCGATGATATTAATGTCATCGGCGTACGCGAGCAGCATGATTTCCTTTTGGAAGATCGAGCTCGACATATTCTGTGTGTATGGACATTGAAAAAATCGCAGCGTATCACCCTGCCTAGATCCTCTCTTGGTATCAAAGGGGAAGGACAGATTTTTCCCCACCCTGACAATGCTTTATGTGTGAGATAGCGTCATCTTGCAAAAACGAACAATCTTTGCCGAGATGCCTAGTACAGAAAGGGCGTCGAAAAACTTCGATCGTATCGCCGTGTCGAAAGCGGCCTTGTAAGAGGTAGTGTGTGTCTTTGTTGAACTCACGGGTCTTTTCCAATATTTGCCGTAATGTGAATATTTGGTCACTGGTCAACCTTTTTGGTCTGAAGCCACACTGATATAGTTCTATCAGTGAATCCGTATATGGCTTCAGTCAGAATCTTTTTTTTTTTTAAAAAAAAAAAAAAAATTTCGCGGTAATTGGCGCAAACAGCGACGTCTCCTTCTTAAAAATAAGGCATTTGAACTTTGTCGGGTATTAAATGACTCTGATCTCAATATTATTTATTTTTTTTTTACTTACGTTTTGGACTTACTTTGCGCTAACAGTGTTGAACAAGTTTAGTAGATTTTTGTCTCCCTCAATATTTTCTGTTGAGCACAAATAATGTGCGATTTATTAGTCTGAAGTCCTTGAAATAAAAATACATATGTTTTTTTTCTGTTATTATAGTTACATTTATTTTGTAGTTATTTCTCTTGCAATTCTATTTTTCACAAAGTTTTTGGATTTCAAATTAGCTCTTGGAATATTTTCAGTTTGAATTTTGGGTTTGAATTCGGTGTTCCACTATAGTTTGGAATTAAATTTCATTTTTGTGAGTTCAATTTTTGTGGTTTACTTTTTTTTTTTGCAATTACTTTTTCACACATTAATTTATAATTCTTTTGTATTTATATATTTTTTTTTATTTACTTCTGGTTGTTGTTGTTGTTTTTTTACGACGCTATTGTACATTAAATTCCATTAAATTTCATTTAGAGTCTGTTTAGTGTTTAGTGAGTGTCTGTTGTGTCTGTTACTTTGTTACTTCGAAATTTTTTTTTATAATTTTTTGTTGTTTGGTGGTTTACAATGTTGGTTTTGTTAGTTCTCATTTTCATACGTTAAACTATTTTTGTTTTTATATTTTTTACTTCAATTGTGTTTTGCTATTTGTTTTTTTTTTGTTTTTTTTTTTGTTTAAGAATTTCAGAAAAATAGTTAATACCTTTTTCTCTAATTTACTATGCACGCTTTTTGCTCTTGTTAGGCAATAATAATTATCGATTTGCGCATAAATTTTCTGCTTCTTCTTGCGGTTTTACTTTTCGCTCCGGTTTTGGGTTTTTTTTGTTTATAATTCTTTTTTTTTTTTTGTTTTTAAGCTTAAAATTAAACACTACATCAATGACTATAATTAGTTTATTTTTCATATTTGTTTTTTTTTAATTTTTTGTTTTTGTTTTTTTTTTTAGTTGTTCAAGTTTTTTTGTTGTTGGTAATCTTTTACTTTGTTGTTGGTAATTATGTTATGGATTTCTTTTTTAAATATTTTTTTTATTTATTTTTCTTAAACTTATGCTAGAACTCTTGCTCATCCTTTTTTTTTTTGTTTTTTTTTTAAATAAATATAAATAACTTAAATATAGAAAAATTTCACAATTATTTTGTTAAAAATTACCTGCAGCCTGCGATTATTGTGCAAAAGGCTAATCATTTTATTTATTTTCATTTAAAACAGACAAACCGCGCGCACAATTTAACATGATAGAGCGCAGCTAAAATGCGGTAGACGTCTTACAATTTATATTTTACACATTTTTATTATAATTAAGTTAAAAAATTTGCTATTATGGCGACGCATATACAACATTCGCAGCACCGTAAATTGTTTTACAGGCATCGTGGACGATTTGTCGTAATAAATTTTTTGTACACGGAAACTATTTACATTCTGATGAACCAAGTGCACTGAGCCCCTTAACCGCAGACCAACAAAGGTGATTTTGGCTTATAACGAAACAAAAATTTAATTTTTTTTTTTTTCAAATAAATATAAAAAAATGCGCTTATACTGTTATTTCATTTCCGTGTGGTTAATAACAGTTTGCACTTTGGGGCTATTGTACACTAAAAAATTTTTTAAGAAATTTTACAAGTTTTTGAAAAGTAAGATGGTACTTAAAAAAAATTTTTTTTTTTTTATAATTTGTTTTTTTTAAGCGCTTTTAAGTTGAAATTGTAGTTTATTTTCCTTAGTTGTTGTTGGGTTTTTTCATGCTTCATTACATTCGACACAAATGCATGTTAAATACTCTTTAAACTAACCAGCGGTTAGCAAATGCATATAAGTATTCATCTCAATTTTTAGGTTTTGTATTTCTTACAAAACCTGCAAGTTTAGCGTGCATACAGCAGCGGAGTAAATTAATGCCAATTGCATTTAACAATTTTTTTATATTAGCAACTAACCATTATAATATAATATTTTGCCATACATTTATTTTTTTATTTATTTATACACAAACCATGCAATTGCCTTTGGCGGCTTATACATACGTATATCCTTTAGATATTTAATAGTTGCGCCTAAAGTGACAAAAATTTACTCACATTTGCTGTAGTAGCAACAATTTGTCATGTTCGGGTTTTTTTATTTTAAATATTAAGCTTTATTTGCTTTTAAATTTCTTTACTTTCGTCACATTTGGTAATTTTTTATTTTATAATCTCTTTGCTTTATTTAGATAACAATAAATTTTTTTGTACTGTTTTAAACTGCGTTTGAACTCGCCATTTTGTTGTTTTTCTTTTTATTTATTTTACATTTACATATTTTTTGTCATTCACTTGGAATGCACGCAATGCTGTTTTAACGTTGTGTATCACTAAATTGTTTCTTGAAGTAGGAACAAAATGAGAAGGAACATAAATTTGTTTTAATTCGTCTATTGTTTTTTATTTTTATTTTTAAATTTAAACTTAAGCTGTTTTACTTTTTTCAATAGTATTATGCATTTTTTATTTGTTTTTATTTTTTTTTAAGTACTGTAAGTTAAAATTCAAATTCGTCTTTGCATTTTGTTCACATTTTATAATATATTACACATAAATCTTTTTATATAATTTAACGGTTTTTGAAATAGCTTTTTTTTTTGCTTAGTTTTTTTTCTTTTTCTTCATCTTCAGCTTCTTCTTCTGTTCTATAGTAAAAACACAGAGTAGTAGTTTATTTTTTTACGGTTTTTCTTTCTATGTTACTTGACTATGGACAGCAGTTTGTGTTGGAGCTATTTGCCTTTAACGTACTAATTTCAGATTGAAATTTTATTTAATTTATTTATTATATTTAATTTTGATTTGTAATTTTGATTTTGCGAATTTGTTGTTGTTTAAATTTTTTCTTTATTAAAAACAAATAAATGTAAAGAAAAATAAATAATAAAATAAAAATTTTTACTGTTCAATATTGGTGTTAATTTTTTTTTTTTTTTCTTTTTATATTTTGGTTGCTGTTATTAGCACGTTAAATCAAACGCTCGCTATACCATATTCAGAAATCCGTATTATTTGCAGCACTTTCACCATCGGCTTCCCCTTCGGCGGTTGTCGGTGGCAGCGCTAGCGATAGTTGGGGCGTAGCTGTACCGGCCAGCATAGTTGGTTCCGTATTGCGACGCTTCATTTTACTTTTGTTCTTTTTCAACATTGTTGCCTAAAAGTTTACGTATATACGTTTTTTGGCACAAGATATTTAAAAATTACATTACAATTAGGAAAAGAAAAATGTTTTTTTTTTTTATTATAGTTAAACAATTTGCCGTCCGGTGCAATTTGTTAAAAGTAATAATTAAATTTTTTTATTTATTTTAAGTAGTTATGTGGATTTTTTTTTAGTTTAGTAGTTTTGTGTTTTCATTTGTGTTTTGTTGTTAGTTAGTTTAGAGCAAAATTTTATATTTAATTTTTTTTTTTTTAATTTGTTTTAATATTAGTTTTTAGAATATTACGCATTTGTTAGAGAAAAAAGAGAGAAATAGAGAGAGAGAGAGAGAAAGAAAAGAGAAAATATTTTTTTTTATAGCGCAAAAAATTAAAATTTTTAATTAATATCTTAAAAATTTGTTCGAATAAAATGTTTAGTTTTATGTAGTTATATAAATTTTCGTTAATAGACGAAATTCAAGCTTTAATATTTTTTTTGTATTAAAATAGACGTGAAAAAAGAAATTTTTAAATTTTTTAATGCAGTCAGTAGCTAAAAATATGCCAAAATATAAATAAAAAATTGTTTAAAAAATAAAAGCATAAAAAACGAGCTAATTTTTTTTTTTTAATATTATTGAGTTATGTTAAGCATACTTAATAAACTTAAGAAACACGTTTACAACACTGCCAGCATTTAGTTAAAAGATAGCCAGTGTTGTAAAGTACTTATGCGTGTTTCTATTTTAAACATTCCTTGCTACTATGTATGAGAGTAATTATATTTTAAGCAAATAATTCAAATATGTATTGTAACATTAAAAAATATAAATTTAGTAAGAAAAATTAATAGAAAATATATTATAAAATTTTTAGTTAAAACTTTTTTTGTAGTAAATTGTTTTTGCTAATTGCTTCAGTGTTAGTAAGCGGTGGGTTAGCCAGTGTGCTGCAGGTGGGTGGTGTTTTTAGTATGTTTTAGCAAATGGGTGTACATAATACGCATGTGTGTGTGTTTTGACTAGTGTGTGCTTAGGTGTGTGTGTGATTTTTTTTTTATTTTTTTAATAGACTGGGTGGGCATTAAATTCGAACGTGAGAAACATTTAAATAGTTTAATAAGCTACACAATGGTTTGTTGTTTTTTTTTTTTTTTTGTGGTTTCTCGTTTTCATTTTATTTATTATATTTTATATTGTTTTTTTTTTTTAATATTAGTTTCTTGTTAAATCAATGTCACAAACATTTGCTATATACACATGTATGTATATATTTTATTTATTTATTTTTTTTTTAACTATCGTTTTTAGATTTTGTTTAACTATTTACAGCGTTTACAAATTGAAAATTAATTTTTATTTTAAGTTATTAAACTTTTTTTTTTTTCATTCTTATCGTTTTTCGAGGAAATTTCGTGCAATTTGACTATTTTCAACTATTTGCTATGTAGTGGCTTTTGTGTGATATCAGTTTATTAGCGCAAAAATTTTAAGTTAATATTTATTGAAATTTTTTTTCTATATGTAATTTTTTGGTTTTCATATTTGCTTACTATTTTAGTAATTGGTGTTGTTGTTTTTTTAAATATGTATTTTCGTTTAAACTATTTTTTAAATATTTGTCTTTGCTAACTTTTATTAATAGCGGCTTTTGATTTTAAGTTTTTTAAATTGGAATTTAAATTTGTTGATTTTTGTTTTTTAATTAATGTAATTATTTAGTTAATAATATTTTATTTTTATTTTATTTTACTTATTTTTTTTTTTTTTTTCATTTACGTTTTAAAGAAAACAGGAAAACAAAAAACTTGGACCGGACGGACGTGGTCTCTATGTGCCGACATTGCTTGATTCCTTATCGCCATTCTCGGGTTGTCCCTGTTGAGTACCTGAGCCTGCAGCTATATTCGATCCACTACCTTGTATGGCTGTTGCCGATGCTGTTGCTGTGGCAGATAGACTCATAACCGCTGGTGATATATGCGGTTCAGTCAGACGTCGCTTACTCTTGGTTTTCTTCAGCATGGTAGCCTGCATATATAATACACATACACACACATACATACAAATCAAATACATATGGAAAATGGTTTTATCATCATCAACATCATCATCATTATCATAATTATCATCATTATGGGAGTACAACGACACATATTTATATCAATTCAATTAATTGGCTTGGTTTACTGCAATCAACACACACACATTTAATACGTCTAATATTTTAAAATCGATTCGAACTTAAATTTTGTATTTTATTTTATTAGTAGGCATGTTTGTTAGTTAGTTACACTTTAATTTCCATATTTATACTCTTCATACGTTTGGTGGTATTTCTTACTTTATTTTATTCACTGACGGATGACCAAAAGAAACAATTTTGTGTGATTGTTTATCACACGGTGACTGTCACTGCTTTTTAAACCCAAAACAATATCATCACAGACCACCGAAACCTTACTCAAACTGTCCCCCGATTGCTCTATGAAACTTGACCGACTTCTGAATACATAAATGAGTAAAAAGACATATCACCCGTTCCATGGATTGGCAGCCAAAGAGGTCATTGGGTACACCAGACCAGTGACTAACTCTTGGTACTACGAAAAGTGTAGCCTACTAAAGAACTCTACTCCCGGGCTGCTAAAGAGCAATATCGGGAGAAGAAAAACGACTTGAAAAAGCATAAGCTTGAAGATGTTTAGACGTTATGCTATCAAAAAATCAAGGCTTTAAGCACAGAGTTACTTTCTGCAACGACAAAAACGGAAATCTGGTTACAAATGCACAGGAATCACTAAGCATATTGAGCAGTCACTTCTTAAACCTACTTGGAGGCGCCAAAGTACGGAGAGCTGCTAATATATAAGCGACGCCAGAACCACCAATTAATGATGGCTTTATTGTGGAGCTACTGGACTATAATGAGGTGGAGTTGGCTATTAAAAAGCTGAAAAATAACAAAGCGACAGGTTCCGATAAACTACCAGCTGAGTTATTTAATACGTAATAGGTTTTACATAGGAAGAGCTGAAGAAAGAATCTAATGATCAAAGGTATTTGATTGGGGGTGACTGCATGAATGTCGGGCATTTGGTTCTGGGGTGACAAATGCAATTCCACAAGAGGGAGTTAGCTAATGCCATCAAATACTCCCTGCAGGTCCTCCAACCAGATACCCCTATGAGCCCACTACACTACACCTACCTGCATAGATTTTGCAGTGCATCCTGGAGTACCGGATTTTCGGACCAGTATAAGAGAGTACTGGAACTTACACGCCGTACCTTGCATTGCTTGTCTTCATTAATACCAATGAAGTCAATTCTTCTCTTAACAACCGGCTAATTACCAAACATATTGATCAGACCGCGTTTAAGTTACATCTGGAGAATTCCAATCGTTTGGAGATGTTAAGAGAAGACATCGAGATGGCGGTTGATTTACTTGAAATCTTCACTGGGATAGTCAGTTATGGCATTGTCCTTAATACAGAAGCAAGGTAGCTTCTTGCAACAAAAAGGCGCCTCTGATTGACATCGATCCGAACACAGAACGCATGGAGCAATATTTTCCGGAATCGAGTCGTAAAATAACTAAGGAATGTTTTATAGAGACTGAGGAGCGGTTTTTTTGATCAACGGTTGGTAATATGGACTACAACATAGACGCCAACTATTCTCTGTGGAAAAGCACTATGTCGCTGAAGAAGCAACTATTTTGACAATCCCCGATCTCCTGGTAGAGGACTTGCTAATAGTGAAAATATGTTGGCGCAGGTGAAAGAGACTATCGAAAGTTTGGAAACAGCGTTGCACATGTCCCTCACCATCAGGCTTTTACATGCTTAAGAAACAGCCAAAAGAATCAAAGCCTTGCTGAAAAACAACGCCCCAGGTGTGGACAGGGTGTTCTACGGAACTTTGAAGACCCTCGCGATTTGTACGATCCTCTATATCGCGATGATTTTCAACGCAAAGCTCAGCGTCCAATTCTTCCCAGCTCAGTGAAAGAAATCAGCGGTCCACAAGCCAGGTAAGCCGTTTGATAATCCTGAGTCACACCGGCCAATTAGTCTTCTGCCTTCATTATAGAGATAAATTTCTGGCCGACATAACGACTTCATGGACCAAAACAGTATCCTGCCAGATCACCATTTTATGTTAAGGGCAGGTCATGGCACAATTGAACAATTTGAGCAGCAGGCACTCGATAAAGTCTAGCATGACGGTCTCTTGTACAAGGTTAAAAATCTCCTACCAGTGCTTTACTTCTCCATTTATTAGTCCTACCTGGAAGGGCGAGAATTCCAGGTTAGGTAACGCGACACTTAATCTGCCGGCCGTCCGATGAGAGCTAGAGCGATGTAGGACCGTTACTTTATTCGCTCTATACTGCTGACCGCTCTATCACTGACGACGACTACAGGAAGGCCCCCTACACTTATGCGACTTATGCTGGCGATGTTGCCATTTAATACAGTTTGAAGTGTCGTATCGAGGCAGCAGATGACCGTCAGGGTTACCTCCACGTATGGGCAGCTTGCTTTAGACACTGGAATTTGAAGCTTAATGCCAGTAAGACAACGAATCCATATTGAAGATGATTATCTACAGCAGCCTTTAGTGCACCACAGCCTTAACTTCCAAGATCACCAGGTGGCTGCTCAATCAAGTGCATTGCTCCAAACTGGCTTTATGGCAGATTTGAGGGATTAGTAAAGGATTAGTAACCGTATTCGGATAGATTTATGATTGTTCCTGGTACATAAAGTGTGCGATGTTACATCGAGATATTAATTAAGCAGACTTGCGAAAGGACTCTTTCCTGTAAAGCCAATCAGGCGATTTAAAAAACCAGGATTTTAATAACGTTAGAAAAAAGAAGGTACTGAGCCTATCCTCTTTCAAAAGATAAAAATCAACGTCCAAATCGTGGAAGGTTCAGTTCTTGTTTAAGTGTTGCTATAAGGCAATCATTTTGAGGTAGATATACGGATTCATCACTAAAATAATAAATAGCTTTTAAAATAAGGTTTTAAGGTCCAACTAAGCATTATTCACAAACAAAATATTTTTTAGGAAATCGGGTGATAACTTTTGTACACATTTTTTATGCCGTCTAACTTCATTCATATCTGAAAATTGTTCAGAGCAAATATTTACACATTAAACACACTCAGTACGTATGAAGAGTATATAAACTTCGGTACTACCGAGGTAAATTTTTTTTTTTTCTGTTTCGTTTTATTTTCCGCTTTTGACATTGAAATATACAAAATATATATAGAACCTTTGGAGGAAAGGACGGGCGGCTTCACTTCAAAGCTTTCAATTGGGGAAGTGCTATATTGATTGATTTTTTTTTTTATATTCTAACGCAACAGATTTTTAAATACATATACAAGAGAGACTAGGGAAAGGGACAAACATATGAAATAATGAAATAAATACAAAATAATAAATAAATACTAAGTATGTTCAACAGCAATTAGAAGCATTTAATACATAAAAAGAAAACATTTTGCAAGCGATAAATCGGAACTGAATAAATGAATGATGATATATGTATATGATATATCGAGCAAATGTAAACGATCAAATGTAACTAATTGCTGTAGGGAGAGAGTTGACAAATAATATTTCTTAAATTTATACAAATCACACTTTTCGCAATTCAAAACATCACAAAATAATGTTCGGTTCGGTATTAACTTGCAGTAAGGCTTTTGTTAAGTTTTTCTTTGTGAACTTGTGTACACAGAAATAGTTGAACTTAAAAATTTACAAAAGAAAATTTTAACTTAAAATTGTAAAAAGGTAGAAAAATAAGAAAATAAGTGCATGAATTCAATTTGTTTCGAGTAAAATGTTACCAAATATTGGACTAGTATTTATATAGGAATACAGTTATTAAGGGAAGCTTTAATATTGCAAAAAAAAATTTATTTAAAAATTAAATAATTAAAAAATGAAAACGCATGCTCCATACTAAATAATGTACATGCAGCAGTTGGAAAGGATTTAGTATATATATAGATATGATATTTATAAATTTTCTTATTATATTTTAGAAAAAAGCACAAAAACTTACCTTAAGCGCTGACTTTAGTACAACCACATCACCGGGACTCTGTATCCATGGTTCGCCATCAACCTGTACAGGCATATCCGTATTCAAATGTATCTTAATGTGACCACCCTACGTGTATGTAAAAGTTTAATATTAATTTAAAATATTTCAAAATATTACTTTTGTACTCACCTGTGCAATGCGCATGGCAGTGCGTATGCCTGATTGTATCTGACCCAAATGTACAACACCAGTAACGCCAACAACTTCAAGCATGCCATCATAATGATTCGGTGTACTAAATTGGTCGTCCTTATCGGGTCCCCAGGGATTAGCGCCACTGCCCCAGCTGTTAAAAATTTAAGCAATTAATTTTATTTCAGTTACATTTACTATTTTTATTTTACCTTAATATATTCAATATTATAATGCCATCAACCGGTGGTAGTTCAACAACTTTGCCATCAACTTCCAAACGCAATTCCTTGTGCAAATCCTTAACTGTTTTACGTCCAACAATTTTACGTAGACCCATTTTGACATAGTAACCTTTGTTGCGCAAACGTGAATTGAACTGATTGGGATTCTCTTCGCGTGCATTGTGAAAATCAAGACAAAGATCTGCATCGATGCCAATGCCAAAATAGTTGTTCATGACAAATATCTGCGAATTATCCTCATTCTGTGCACCACCTGTGAAAGTATTCAATGTTTCGTATATTAATCTCTGTTGGTGTTTTTCTGTTTTTTGGGAAGCTAATCTTGAAATTATGTACACAGACACCAAACACATCACACGAAAGCAGGACGACAATGAAGACATTGAACATATACGTTTTAAAATATGTTTATGTAAAGGAATAATTTTGTTGTTACTTATATACTCGGCATCCAAGAATATAGCTTCGAGTAGTAAAGTTGATAGTTTTGTCTAACTTTTTGGTTTATTTGCATCTTTTTTTTTTTTTTGAATATTTTTACAGGTTTCATATAGCTTACCTTTTTACATGTAGCGCTATACTTTTTGTTTGTATCTTTAATGCACTAAAATAACTCAAACGAAATAATGAATTTTGTACAACTTAACAGTTTATAAAATTTAAAATCAAATTGTATACATATATACACACTTAAGGCCTGTTTAGACTATGAAATTAATTGCGCGAAGTTTAGCAGATTTTTTTTATTTAATAAATTTGTGGAAATTTATATAACATGCAGCAGGAGATGAGGCAGACCATATATTTTGGTTCAGCATCAAAAGTCTAATCGATATAAAAATCTCCTTCTGTTCGTCTGTCTGTCCTGCTTCTACTGCTGTTTCAGATAACTTGTATTCCCCATATGTGCCAACCTGTCCTGCCTTAGCGCACTTACATACCCTACTCTTGAGTTTTTTTATGAAAAAATTCTAATTGTTGTTGATAATTTTGCTAGAAACGCCAAATTTAAAATATTTTTCGTTTAAACTTATAAAGTATTTCATGTAGGTTCAATTCGGACGAGAAGAAGTAGTAGCCCCTATACAAATCTGTCCCTCCTTTTTGGGTTTTTGTATGAGCATTTTTTTGTTTCTATTTTTAATTCAACTAAAACTAATTTTGATATAGTTTACATCAATCTTAATGAAATATTCTATAAATGTCTAAATCAGACCTCTGAAAGGTTTCGTCTCCATACAAAATGTTGAGTTAATATAGATAAGTCCGTCCGTCTAGCTGTCTGTACTACCCTTCGGATTGGGATTGATACATTTGTTAAATACTGGTTAACTGAAGAGGAAAAAGGAGAGACTAAATATCCAAACTTCTAGGGTCTATCTTTAATAGCCTCCAAGTTCTCATTGTTCATACGGATAGCAAGACAGACGGACTTGCTTAAGCCCACTCGATGCTATATTTAGTGGACCGGCTTTCGCTGCTAAGCTCCTTCTTTGACTTCCTCTGTTAAAGCTGAGGTATCGCCGAGAATGAAATTTTTCAAGTCTAATTTAACAATATTTGATACATCTGGCATGCTACGATTTTTAGTTGACCCCGCATGCTTTGCTACGCAACCCTTTGTGTTTCTTTTTTATTAGACCACGTCACAAGGTTGTAGCTAAACCCCGGACGCTTCGACACTACCCACTACCATTATCCATTATTTTTACCATTATCCATTACCAATACACATTACTGATTACCTAATACCTATTACCCATTACTGATTACCCAATACCTATTACCCATTACTGATTACCCAATACCTATTACCCATTACAGATTACCCGATACCTATTACCCAATTACTATTACCCATTACCATTACCCAATACCTATTTCCCATTACTGATTACCCATTACTGATTACCCAATACCTATTATCCATTACCATTACTGATTACCCAATAAATATTACCCATTTTATTTACCCATTACCGATTACCTAATACCTACTACCCATTACCATTACCCTTTATTACCATTATCATTATCCATTACCGATTACCATTACCCAAAACCATTACCCATTACCCTTCATTACCTTTACCATTATCCATTACCCAAAACCATTACCCTTCATTACCTTTACCATTATCCATTACCCATTACCATTATCCATTACTATTCATTACCTTTACCATTATCTATTACCTAAAACCATTACCAATATCCATTACCCTTCATTACCTTCACCATTATCTATTACCTAAAACCATTACCCATTACCATTATCCATTACCATTCATTACCTTCAACATTACCCATTACCCAAAACCATTACCCATTATCCACTACCCATTACCATTACCCAAAACCATTACCATTAACTAATTCCATTACCAATACGCAGTTCCCATTACCATTACCTAATATCATCACCCAATACCATGTATATCAAATTTCATCGCTGTACCTCAAAACGTTGATGGAGAAGGGTGGTGTCAAGCAGATTTGACTAAAAAATATAGGATTACTTCTACCGATTCCATTAACACTTATACCAAATATCGTCCCCGTACCTCAAACTGATGCAAAGATTTGTACAAATCAACCTTACCAAACTCATAAAGTGATAATCTTCCGACCTTCAATACATTAAAATGAAACCTATCCTATCTCCTAAGTCGGAACAGATCCAGCAAAATGAAAAAAAAATCTTCAAAATCGGTTGAGAAGTTTCGGAGTTCATCGCGGACACAATGTGACATGAAATTTTCATATATATAAAAAGTTTATGGAATCTGCTTAATCTTTATATTCCTTGTACCTATAGGGTAAACTTGTATTTCATATTCCCTTTTGGATATGTATGTAACAGACAGAAGGAGCCGAGGCAGACCCCTTCAAGTAAATCCGTCTGTTTGGCTGCCCATTTGAACATTAGGAGTTTGGACACTATAAAAGATAGAGCCTTCATATTTGGATATTGAGTTTCACTTACTCTCTCTTCATACACCTTAGACGTGCCATCTCTACGGGGTAATACCAATACAAAACACTATTGTATCTTACTTCAATTCTAATAAAATACTCCATATAGATCCAGATCGGATCAATAGAAGGTGTAGCCCGCATACAAATCTAACCATCTGCCCGGTTTTTTGTAAGTAAAAGATTTAGTTGTGGCTTAGTTTAGCTTGAATCGACAAAATTGTTGCATCTTTCACTAACCCTAGGTATATGTACCCTGTAGAATTATAAGTTTCATTGGTGGTACAGTGCATCTTGAAGTCTAGTAAACTTCATTGCAGCGTTATTTCCTGGTTTTGTTTTAGTTTTAAAATTTTATTTACCATTTTTTCAGTATATATTTTTTTTTAATTTTCAATTAGTATAAGACGCAACAAATTGCATAGTTTGAATAGGTTTTAAGGCCTATTCAGACTACCTATTATTTATTTTTTTTTTGAATTTATTTAATTTTTTTAATTTCATAAAATTTCTTGCCTTTTTCAGTAAAAATTATTTTAATTTAGACCTGCGCAAAAAATTTCATAGTCTTTGTTTGGGATTTAATAAAGTTTTGTTTTAGGAACTGGGAATTCTCATGCACACACATAATTATTATTAATATTTTTTTTTTTTTAAATCTAAACATCATAATCACATCGAAACTAACAGCATAGTCATCAGATACCAATTGTTTTTTTTTTTTTAATTAATTTTGCTCAATAACTTTTGAAAAGTTCCGATTATGCCATTTAAACATAGTAGAAACTTTTAACTTAAAGTCAGTTATGGAAATATTAGGGTACTAAATGGAAGCTGGAGGGGGTCAATTTACTTTACAGGATTTTAGCTCGGGTTTAATTTTTGTTTTTTTTTTACGTTAAATTATTAATTACGATCTATACAACATATTGTTATTTTTTTTTTATCACAACGAAAAAAAAAACTTAAATGTGTAACAGAAAGTTAAAAAGTTGTATTTTATATAAATTGTATTCGTATTTTTTTTTTTTTTTTTTTGTATTTAAATGTTTTATAGTTTTAGAGCACTTTTAGAAGTTAGGATATCAAAGAGGGTGGTAGTAAGTAGTAAGTTGTAAATACCAAAAAGTAAGTAGAAAACATTTTTTTTTTGTTTTTTGTTTTTCTAATATAAACATCAAATGACCTGATATATCACTCGATGTGAGAGCCGGTAATTGATGATGCTGATTTGTTTGTTGCGATAGATGTGCTTGGTGAGCCTTCTTCTTCTTACCAGTTGTATTTGATGGCGCCTTAAGCGCCGGCTCTTCAGGCTTATCTTCGGGATGGAAAACAACAGTCCAACGATCTAAGCGTATTTCCTCGGCTTCGATAACATCGCGCAACAAATTTAATGGATCCTCACCGCCAGTATAGCCGGAGCCCCAGCATAGCACACGTGCTAAATCGTTGCCTAATGGATATAATAAAATTTTAAAGTATTTTAAGTATTTAAATTCAAATAAAGTTATAACTCTTTAGTTTAGTGTACAATAAAAATCACTTCTGTGCACAAATAGTAGAAAAAGCTACGAAGACAATTGTTTCGGATGCAACATCTCGGCTTAAAGCAGGCCGCGTTGTATCAGTTGGGCGAACTTTTGGTTGGTTATGTTTAGCAAAGTCAGCAGCTTCAAAAATATAGCCGGGTGAATAATTTTAACTTAACTTTATGTTTAGTTTGAGGAGATAATTTAGTTTCTGTTTGAAAATTGGCAAAGGTATAGCTAAGCAACACCATTGGCTTCAGGACGTGGGTGCACACTGAAAGTCTTGCGTTAAGGATAAGTGGCAAATCGCCCGAGTTGAGATGCGTAGAGTCGAATATAGACAGATGGCTGAATGGAATGCCAGCATATATAGCAAAGTCAAATGCATTAAGATGACGGCAGGCATCATGATTGTACATCGGAGCTTCTGTTGAAAAAACCTCCAAATTTGTGTTGTCGATATAGTCAAATGAACACTGGTGACTTTAATGATAGCGTGTTGCATAGCATCAGGGATCACTGAGCAGAAAAGATGATGTTTCATGAACACAGCAGCTTATCCAGGCATGCGATTGTAAGAACACTCATCAGTCCGCTAGCTTCGATATTGCAAACTTATAGCATGCTTCTCAGGATAAAGTCCCATAAAACATACAAGTATGAAACGAATGAGCCATTCCACTCAATTCATTTGAATTTCATTTTTTGTTTTTTGATTTTTGATTTGAATCAAGTGAATTGTTCTGATTACTTTTTAAACATTATATAACGCAAATGGTCGACATTTTACATCACTTTGGATGCAAAGATATGATCAATTTGGTTTATCGCTTATATGGAGGTAGGGGCAACGTCACCTCCGATTTGAATGAAAACTAGCATATGATTTTTTCCAACGTCCTTTCTATTTCTATACAAAGATTCATTCAAATTGGTTCAGCGGTTTAGGCGTGATGCGTGCACAAACAAACCAACGATTCATTATATGTATAGAATAGGTAGACTAGTGGATAACTGCCTATTTTTCGTTAGAAATTTTTAAGATTTCCAGCTGGAATCCGGTATACAGACTCATTTTTGCCTACACTAATTGAGGTAGACTCCATACAAATCTTGTGCTCACTTATGTGTTTTTTTGTACGATAATTTTATTTATTTAAGTCAATATTATCTCAGAAGTTGATATGGTGGTTTCTTATGGACTCCCGTTTCACTTACAATTACTGATAGACATGTCTCTTTACATTTTAGGGTAGTCTCCACACATAACCACCTCCCCTTATAACTTTTTGTATGACAGACTTCTTTATGTAGCTCAATATTAGCTTAAAAGTTGAAACGTTGGCTTCTTATGGACGTCCTTTTCGCATAGATATACTAGTAGGTGTGTCTCCTTCATATAAGTAGAATGCCCATTTATTGGTTTCTATATAGAAATTTTCTTTATTATAGCCATTATCAGCTTAAAAGTCTAAAGGGTTGCTTCTTATATACGCTCGCTTCATTAAGATGTACTAGAGGGTGTATCTCACACTAAAGGGTAGCCCCATACAAACTCATCGCCCCTTTACGCCCCTTGTGTATGAAAAACTTTATTTAAGTAAATACCCGCCTAAGCACCTTTATGGCTTATTTCAGACGCCCGCTGCACATACATATAGTCATAGTCGTCTCCTATTGTATTTTGGGGGAAACGTACATATAAATGCAGAGCCCATTTATGGGTTTTTTATGACAAACTTCTTTAATTAAGTCAATAACAGATTCAAAATCGATAAGGTGGCTTATTATGGAGTCCAGCTTTATATAGATATATCTAGTAAAGGATGTCACAAAAGTCTTGAGTCAAACTTAGTTTAAAAAATTTCAATCGGACATGCCTGTGCTTAAAGACTTCAACAAGGTCTTAAATTGAAGCTTGAAATGTGTACTTGAATACCCGTATACGCAAGACCAAATAAGGGGTACTTATTATACTTGCTCGTCTTAATTTTTTTTTTCACATCATGGCGTCCATATAGCATTTTTTATGTCTTTAATGACATTTCCAGGAATAAGACAATCAACTGCTGTATAAATCATCAGAATTGGCCCACGCGTTTGGTCTCTAGAGTGCCTCAAAGGAAGAAATATATAAAATACATACATAAACGAAGTCTCTAGCAAGTCAGGTTAGAGAACATAAATGTTGTGAACCCTTAAAAAAAGGTTGAGCCTCAAGAACATGGTGAGCAAAAGTAAAATATTTGTCATCCAAAATGATCCATGTATTATTTGTAAAATGTTTCAAGGCAATGCAACACTGTGAAATCTTTTCAAGCTGTTTGGTGGTGTATTTTGGAGCACGTTGAAGTTTGTATTTTCGAATATTATTTTTGTTCCAATACTCGATGCACTGCCATCAAAGAAACTCCGAATTTTCGTCCATCTTTGTTTATGATCTTTTGTTTATGTGAAATGCAGTTTCACTATTGACTATGCGATACCCGTAAGGTGTGACTTCTCCCATATAAACTCTCCATTTTTTTTTTATAGAATTTTTTTTTATGAAATCAGCTTATGGTATCTTCTTATTGACACGGTATATACTAACGGGTGCAAATATGTGTCGTTGGTAATAGAATTCCGGTTCAACCGATGTTAACATTTTTTTTCTTATTTTTGATTTTATTCCAAACTCTTGGATTTCTTGTTGTATTAACCCCTCAAAAGCCAAACTAATGGCTAAAACCTAAATATTTAAATAAATTTGACAAACTTACCAGTGCCGAGTGGCACAATGGCGCATGGTGGGCTAGAACATTCCGAGTCTTGGCCAACGTTGTCGAGACATTGTAGCACCCAACCGATGGTGCCATCTCCGCCGCAAACCAAGATTTTGTAGTTTGTTATTTGACGGAATACATAAAGCCTTTAAATTAAATTAATTATTAAAATTAATAAAAAATTAATGTCAATTATAATGGGTGTTGCATTTAGACTTGTGGTACTAACAATAAGTTTCTTAGTAAAACGATTACGTATTAAATAATATTCAATAATACCCTCGGGCATAAACTATGATCTTCATGATATCTTGTGGATGACAACACATGTCAAATTAAAAAGTTGATAAAAAAATTTTAGACTATAGGAGTATACCACATATCTAACTGAAACATATTTTATATACACACAAATTCATAAGTTGACTACTTACCCCGGCAACGGACCTCCATTGTCCAAATCAAAGACCTGATACGGATTGAGTAATTTTCTAAAGCTCGATATTAATTCAAGACCTTGACAACCGCCTGACTTGACATTAACAAAGACCAGCAGCGGTCGTACATCCGGTGGGACCATACTTGGTTCAATATTTGGCAACAATAGGACCAATAGTTTCTTATCTTCAATAATGGTTTCGCGTAGATTATAGAATGCGCGTACCTGCATAATATTTTAATGGTTAAAATTTTTAATTTTGTTTGACAAACAAAACAACTTACGGCTTTCTGCGAGTCCTCAAATGTCAGCACCACCGAACCATATTCATAATAGATCGGTCCAATGCTAATAAATTTATTCTCATCCGTTACATACTTGTTGAGTATCTGCTCATAATTACGTTGCGAAAGCCCGGTGGGCAGATTACCAACAAAAAGCGCAATATTTGGTCCATGTGGATCCTGTTTGTGCTGCATATAGAAGCGCATCAATTCCATTTGACGTATGGAATCCTTGCCCAATTGTTTCATAATATCCCAAGGGCGTTCATTCCATGAGAGTATGCGTTCGGTGACACCGCGATCGAGTAAGACTTCGGAACATCTGTGAAAATATAAAAAAAAAAATGAAAGTAGGTGTAAAGTAGAATTGAAATACCAACACTTTTATTTTAATTATTTCTTACCTATAATCCTGAATTTGATTATCATGTAAACCAAATTTATCCAAAGCATCACGTATCAAATCCTTAATAACTGTTGTATTATCTACAGGAACACTGACATACGGATCCTCAAGCGAGCACTGCAACTTGCCCGGATACACGCGCACAAAACCTTTATCCTTATCTTGAAACCTGACATTTATAGCTGGTCGTTTACCCTCAAGATGTGTTAGACTGAGTACAGGCTGTGGATCCTGTAATGGTGCATCCTCCATGCCAGCTGGCGCATATAAATCGGTCAAATAAAATGCCTGTAACAGCGATGGGAATTGTTTAGATATATCGAAGTCTTGTGATATAAAAATGAAACCTACATTTGGATCACGTGTTATATGAAATGCACGCAAAGCGGTTGTTAACAATTGTTCCAGCGTATAGGTACGTTGTACGACGATAACACGATATTGTTGTCGTCTGAATGAGTTGTTGCCATCAAATACTTTGATCATTTCTGTTAAAATATTTTATTATATAGTTTAGATATGAAAAAGTTTGTTAAATATTATACAACCAAACTCACCAATATCCTTTTCTTCACGTTCTCGCTCCTTCTTTTCTCTATCCTTGTCTGATTTGTCCGATTTGTGTGTAGTCGAGGATGCAGCATCTGCACGATAATGCGTTGAGGAACCGCTACTGCAGCCAGCTGCACTAACGCCATGTGTGGATTCGGTTTTACTAACGGATTCATCATCTTTGAAGCGTGGTGTATCACCGCTGCTGAACTCTTCAGATATACTGCGTGCTGTGAACATGTTTAGTATGATATATGTATATTAATTTTCGATTCTACAGTTACTATATAAGTATTGTTAGTTTAATCGTATGCATTTAGTTAAAGCGTGATTAGTAAGCAACGCTGCACAAATTGGAGGCAGTTTCTCAATGTTAGGTTAAATGTGCGATTAACTAAATGGAACATAAATTTAATAAATTTTAAGAGCATCGGTTGACTACACTTTTCCTATAAGACAGTCAAAAATTATCTGAAGGACGCACACTGAACGCTGCTGCCGAAACAAGGACTTCCGACACTTTTCAGAGAAACTTCAAAAACTCAATTTAGCTGTATATGGAGTTTAACTCTCTTGAAGATATTCATTTTATTTGGAACTAATTTCTCGTAAGACTCATATTACCACTGTTGAGGTTCGCACCTTCACCACCCTGAACTCAATGCCCAACATCTGACGCTCTTACGCTATCTTCAGAGTTACAAGCTTTGTAAAAAGAAAGATGGAGTTGCGTAAAATCTATAGATCTGTAGTCAAACGACATCCGTAGGATAGGTCTGAGTGTCAAGTTTGTGGAAAAAAGCTTAAAGTAACCATCTTGGAGCAACGGAACAGGCATTTGATCATATACTGGAAAGATGCATGTTTCCACTAGTAGAATAAAAAGGCTAGATGCCAATAATGAACGATAATGGTAAATGCTGCCGGTTCGATGTGGAACAAACCAACGTCTTTAGAAGGCATCTAATTGAGTATTTCGTGCCTTACAGTTCGGCGACCATAGAAAAAAAAGTGAAGCAGAAGACTTTTTAGCTTTCTCCCGCAGCATGAAAGTCCATATTAACGAAAAAAAAAAAAAAATAATATGGTTGTGGTCAACACGGAATATGTAACGGAATGCTGAACGTTATTCTTTTCTCTCCTACTGCAAAGATTTCCTTGATAAAGAAGCCTGATAAGCCGTCACTTGATCCTGAGTCATAACGGCCGATTAGTCTTATATTTTCTATTTCGAAAGTAAGCGAAAAACTGTACGCCGCCCGGATTGCTGGTTGCGTAAAGCCTAGAGTCTTATCCCAGATCACCACTTTGCAATTCATGCTAAACACGGAACTCCCAAACAACTCCACAATGTAATCCCTATTGCTTCATTTGCTGAAGATGCATACGAGGCAACAGACAGTCTTCAAGAATATCTGCATATCTTGAAGTTCTGGCATGGAACATGAAACTCAGGAATACAAATTTATGATTTACCCTAAACACACAAACTTCTCCACAAATATTTCTTAACCGCACAGCTAAGCTTGGGTTGTCGCATAAGGCAAAAATGCTTCTAATGGTCCAATCTATAGTTAGTTGTATCTCAGCCCTCTATTTTTACACATAGACTTCTTTAAGCTTCCACAAAGACCCACCATGGGCTATTTTGATGCACTTACTTCACTCACTGTCTGGTTTGTTTCTTGGTGTCTGTTGTGGTAAGTTGTATTGTTGTTACTTTGACGCTAACGAAAGGGCTGAACATTGCCAAACAATCGCGCCACTTAAGACCCGTATACTCTTTCATGTCCAAATTTTCATGTAAAATTTAATGTACTCACTTAGTTGGGATACTTACAGCCTTAGCAATAGCACGCAATATCACTCTACGATTGCCCAATATAATGCAATGGATGAGCTCACAGGAAATATTACAATGCTATCATCGATGATATATAGAAGTTTTCCATAAGGTATGGAATACAGAGTGTGCTGTCAAAGGCAAGACAACGAACGCATTATCTTGCCAATATTACAACGCCCTTACCTAGTTTTTCTTACGACAGTTTTTCCTTAAGATTTTACTTTCCATAGATGTATTAAATTTTGAAATAAATGAATTAACATTATATAAAAATTCTCTACGAATTTAAAACCCAAGTATTCTAATAATCATAATTAGGATAAGAAGCACCAAAATACGTGGCAAACGCTCAGCTTCAACTAAGTACATCATACGAAAAGGTTCTCTTTCGGTCGGTGGCGCCTGCTGCGGTGCACGCTTGATACGTTGCAATGGCGCTGGTTCAAAGGCTTCATATGCCTGCACAAATAAACTCATTGATGGCGGATTAACTTCTCGAATCAGTAGGGATTCTGCGCTACCAGTAGCACGTTCGAGTTGTTGTTGTATAGAGATGCACGGGCGACGTTGATCATTGCCTCCCTGCACTGGAATCATGGTGTTTGCACCGATTTTCGATTTACACAGCGGACAGTTGTCACGACGGGGCCGTGACTCTCTTAACCAACGTTTAATGCAAGCCTCACAATAAATATGCCCACAGAAGGTAACAACTGCAGCGCTAGCGACTTCAAAACAAATATTACAGATGAAACCATCAGCTCCGTCTTGGTCGGGTTCTACGTTTGAATCGGACATGATTGCTTTTATTATAGAATTTTTTGTTATAAAAAATATCCGAATTTTTGAGCTTAAGCTGTGCAAATGTTTTGAATGAATTAAATACTGAAGTGAAATGATTAAAATGGCCTACTTTTATGTGTAATGTGTCGAGGAGCAAAAATAGTAAAAATAGTAACACTTGTGTTGCAACGGATATGCTGATATCTCTCTTTCTCGTTCCCTTTTTCTTCGTCTACATTGTTTCGGATAGTGAAAGTGAATTGCGTGAGCTTCTCACGGATCGAAATGGTTCTGTTTTATCAATCTCTTCCAGAAATTCTGTAGTCAATCAAAAGTGTCATGCATAGTAACTCTAAAGCAAGCGCACTCTCGTCCATTCTTTCTGCCGATCAGTGCATTGGCTGTAGCTAGACAGAAAAAGCCATCACGCAACGGTTGCATTGCTATATGTCCCATTGTCCCAGGTACACTATTTTTTTTAGGCCTTGTACCGAAGGTACAAGACCCAATTGGTTTTGTGCAAATGTATGTAACAGGTAGAAATAACTTTCGGAGACGCCCCAAAGTTACTGCCATTATGGTCAGGAGCGGTAGAGGAGACAACATAGCCATATCCATCTGTCCGTCCGTATGAACGAAATGATCTCGGAAACGGTAATTGACAAATGACATATTTTGGTGCTTTTCGACGTTCTCATCTTTTAATCATGACCAGCAAGTACTGTTTTGAAATAGAAGTCATGGATAATTTCGTTTATGAATTCAAACTTGACTCAAGGCTGACTCCTGTCATTAGTGCGAGTTCAAATTGATGCTAGAGAGTGGGATGAAATTGATTCAAAAAGTACTAATTACTACTTAAAGTCTCTATCTATAACCGTTTCCAAGATCCATTCATTCGTACGGACGGACAGCAAGACAAACGGACATGGCTATATCGACTCCGGACCATAATGGGGCTAACTTTGGGAGTTCTCCGACCATAATTTGTACCTGTTACATACATTTGCACAAAACCAATAGGCTGTTGTACCTTCCGTACAGGGCCTAATAAGTCGCCCACAGCCACGAAGCAAACTGTCTCGAAAAAGACTCAAACCTCATTTTTGCACAGCTTGCTCTTCGCTCAACCAACTAGCGGTTTGGCTCGCTGTCTCTGCTCATGTGTTCACTCGAACACATGAGGCTCGAATCAAACGTTACAACAAAAAAAAAAATATCTTTTGGTGGACAACTTGCTCGTTTTGCTCAGTTACTGACTCTCAGCAGCTGAGCGACAAACGAGTCTGTTCGTTTTGAGCGGTCAGTAAGAGCGAGAACATAAAAGAAACAAAAACCGTGAGCGTCGAGAGAGAAATAATTTATTTCTCTATAAAATAGATCCATCAAACTCAAATCAGCAAATTGGAAAATTGAGTGTTAAATATTTGTTTAATTATTTTTTGTGTAGAATATTATATTTAAGCCGAATCCATCGGATTGGATCATATATAAAATTCTTCAACATTCTTTTCACCCATTAGAGAGGGAGCTAATCAAAACCGCAAAACACTTCTTTAATTATATGTGAAGAGTATAAAAACTGAGTGTGAAAGCGTTCGGAAAAAACAAATAGAACCTTTTCACCTCTTGTCGACTGAACTTCCTTGAGCAAAACTCATTTTATATTATTTTTTATGTGGCGTATAAAAACCGGGCTTAAAACTGACCTCTCGATCCATCGAATTCAAAAGCCGATTTTCAATTCTTAGTAATTGAATTTCACAAAATAGCGCAACATGGCGAGAAAAATTTGCATCAACTATTCCAAATATAATATGTCTAAAATATCAAATCGATATCGATTTACGACCTTTTGACCTTTAAAAAATCTTTAAATTCTCAATAAAAAATATTGTGGGTTACTACTCGAATCAAAAACTATCCTATATCTCAATTCGGAGCAAATACATATTTAGTTGTGTTCGTGCCAAAGCGAAAATAATTATGTTTCACAGTTTTTGATTTCTTCGTTCAATGCATACCGGTTTGTTAAATGCTATAATATTCTACAAGCCGATTACAAATTTGCACCGTTAAATTTTAACCGTTCATTGAGAAACTTGCCCTTAAACCTAGTTTGATTGTTAGGTGTACAGATATATAATTAGTGACAGATTATTGAACTTGACAAATTATTTTTTTTAGTTATAATGTGTAATTTATTCATTAGTGACATGCAAGGCATATTAATTAAGCAGTTCTACTCTACTGATACGATAGGTTAGATGAGCCAAATGGTGCTGTATGAACATGATTAGTATGTTTTAGTGGTGTATAGATTTTCTTTAAAAATAAAAGTTCAAAAAGTAAAATAAAGTCTTAATGTCAGACCGAAACCAGGACAAAAAGAGGATAGTTAGCCACAAACGGAAAACTTTTTAACAAAATGAACAAAAATACGGAATTAAATTAAATTTGACTATTAAGAACTTTAAACACAATATAAACAAATATATAATAGATATATACGATTAAAAAATAGCCAATTTAAAATGCTATTATGTTTGTTTTTTTTTTTTTTAATTAAATTAGTGCAAGAATCACCTCTGCGCTTGTGGTAGCGTGGCTTATGCCAGCCAATTGACAAGCGGCGCATGCGTTTCAGTAGACGCCCAAAAACATGTTCATTATCGCGACTGCGACTGCTGCCACCATCACTAATATCGGCGGACACATCATCGTCGCAGCTGCGTGGACGATCCAGCTTAAGATATTGCTTAAAAGCAGCGGCTGCAGTACGCGGATCAACGCGCGCCAAACCGTCCTCCTCGTCGTCGTCATCATCGTCATCATCATCGGCGTGTTCACCATCCGTACACTTGGCAGCTGAGAGTGTATAATAATTATCATCGTATGGCTGAAAGTTGCCATCTTCATCCTGTATTGTAATCTCAATATTCTGCGACAGACGATCGAGACTATAATTGCTCTTATTGGCCGCAACGCCGCTTTTTGGCGAACGTTTCGAGCGGCGTCGCTGAAAGAGACGTCCGTATTTCTTGTGGCGCGTTGTCTGCGTTAAAGTTTTGACGCCCGGTTCCTGAAATGATTTACTACGTCCGACAGGTGATAAATGTAGCGGCGGTTGTTGCGGCGGTACTGGCGATGCCGAAGAACAATCGCTTGAGTTCGGTGAACTGACAGAGCCACCTTTTTTGCCGCCACCACGTTTCGGTGGACTGAGTATAGGTTTTGGCTTGGAAATAGCACCAGTCTTTGCAGCGGAAGTGGTTGATGTGACGCCAGCAGCTTTAGTTATTCTACTCAAGCCGGTGGCGCCTGTGGTGCTGGATGCAGTGCAAGTTGCTGCGGTCGCATGGGGCTTGTTGGCGGCCGCAGCAGTGGCGTTTATGGCATCCGTAGGCAGTTGCGGTTGTGCGTGCTTGACGCGCTTATCTACACTACTACTAGGACGTTTCTCTATCGATGAATTACTTTTACTACTATTATAGCTTAGATTACTAATCAGATTCATGCTCGAGTCAATATCATCGGTGGTGGTTAGTTCACCACCCGTATCGGAAGTTTCATAGAAACTCTCGTGCGGTGCAGTCTCAACTTCAACGTCGCCATGATAATCGGCATCGCTGACAACAGGCGCTGCCGGTATACGGCGTTTCTTGCGCAGCGCCACATCACAATGATCATAGTCATCACTAGCATCGCCGCCGCTAATATCACATACACCTCTGTCCTCCTCCTCATCATCATCATCGGCGTCATCGTCGTCTGTATTCGAGGAGAGATGCTTACGGCGTCCATGTTGTAGCTTACGGAATATATTCGTATATAATAAATGCAATGATGATGAGGCAGATGGTGATTTTTCGATGTTTTTCTGGTGACCAGTGGCTGCGGTTAATTTTGTTGCCGCCGCTGTTGTTCTTGTTGTAGTCGTTGGATTATTACTGATCGATGTAGTCAATTGCAGCGCACTATCGTGTTCAGTATTCTCCTCCGTTGGATTCTTTTCCTCCTCATCATCGTCATCATCATCTTCTAGACCAGCAATAATGACATTATTACCATCCACATCGTCATCGGCGGCCAAAGAAGTTGACGTCTCACCCACTGTCAGCGTTGGCGAGGGCGGCGGTATTGGTGAGATGGAAAGTGAAAAGGATCCACATGAAGTCGGCGAAGGCGGCGTTGAAAGTAAGAAAATTTGTTTCGATTGTTCAAGTCGTTGTCTTTGAAGCAACAAAAGGTCACGCAGACTCAAATCGGGCAAATGTTCGATGTCTTTGCTGCACTCATTATACTCTATTCGACTCAATTCAGCTAGATTAATAATTTTCCAGTTTCCAATTTCGAATAATAAAAAAAATTAATAAAAATTAAAAAACCAAAAATTTTAAAATATTTTTAAGCATAAAAATTAAATTTAAATGGTCTAAAAAAACCAATTAGTTTAATTAGAAATAAAATTAAAAAATTGGTACACAAAAAATTTAAATAAAAAAAAAATAAATAAATGAAATATTTTTTGCAATTTTGGTGATTTTTGGAAAAAAATTGGTTGCCGATGAAACCGTAACTGAGAGGATTGTTCTGAGAATGTTTGTTTTCTGAGTTTGAAAGGTTTGAAAAATGAAAATGATTTTGTTTAAGATGCGCATACAACAACAAAATTACATATTTATGTTGATGAAGGATGTCGATGAGAATTCGCTAAATTGTATTTGATTTCTTTTTTTTTTTTTCTGTTTGTGTGCAATGAAGTTGAAAGTTTTTCAATTTGTTTTTCACTTTAAAACAACAAATTACAACAAATAATCATTTAGTGTTGTCTGCGGTTAAACAATATCCAATCAGTTCTTTAACCGGCATGAGGCGCGCGTGAGTTTGAGTTCATTTAACTAGATATGTATGTATATATATATATGATATATGGTGTTCTACTTACGACATGAGTAGTCGCGCACTAGTGTAGTTTTTGATTTGACTTGCACGCCAATTATCGCTTCAATTGGCACCTCAGTACGTGGTATCGAAACTGAATGCGGAGGTAAGTATATAGGTTGTAGTATACCAAAATTACATTCGGTTGGCAGGTACATGCGACATCCACCATGTGTAGTCATGCCACACCATTCGCAGCGATAGCCTAAAATATGAGCAGAAATGTAGTCATTAATTAAAAAGAAATATTTTTATAAATAATTTTAGTTTTTAGATTGTAAATCCAATTAGCCCAATTTACATTAATTTAGATTTACAATCTATCATCCAAATTCTGTCAAATTTTTAGCAATCTGCATCATTAGGTTTGTATTTGTCAGCTATTGTAAGCTGATATGTATTCGTACGGAGGACAGAATTTTATATCTAATTGAAAGGATACTTAAACCAAGGTTTTTGGCACAAATAGTGGGATCTAATTTGTTAAAAATAAAACAAAAACACTGATATTCCAATACTTTACCAAACATTCATTAGTCCATAACTAGCATAAAAGGTTAGAGAAGGACTCATTCATATCCTCAGTGATTCATGTGCATCTGTAACCAGATTGCCGTATTTTTTTTTCTTTGTAGAAGTTACTCCTAGCCAGACTTCTTTTTTCTATTTTTTATAACGAAATATTTATATGCGATTAGTTTTCTGCTACTCTCTAGGCAACTTAATCTAATCAAAATTTGGTTAAAAGGATTATTTACAGCTATAGTTATTTATGTTATATACAGTGCTTAGGAGAAGAACGTCTAGTAACTATTAGAGAAGATTCAGGTTTGGCCATATTTTTGTGAATTTAAGCCACAACTTGGTCCAGCAGGTCTAGAGGGTGGTCTAGTTCCAGTTTGGAACTTAGGGCTAGTGGTATTGCAGCCTCTCATTGTGTTTTTCGGCAGCTGGATTCTATCTCCAATTTTAGGAACCTTGAGTTTGCGTTCTATATTCATGGTTCTCATATACCAAGGAGCCCCAGTGATCTTCCTGAGCGTTTTTCCTTGGAGAACCCGCAGTTTGTTCAAGTGCGTTTTGGCTGCAATTACATACACCTGGATGGCATGGATAGGCCAGGAGCTAATATGCACTTGAAATTTCTGACCTTATTTTCAAGAGACAGCTTGTTTCGTGGTGCAATCAACCAAGACATTTTTGTAATGTTTGTCCTAAGTTATTGCTGCAACAACGTGACATTTCTGCCGAAGGCGGGGCCCAGAAAGCTGCCTTGGGGAACGCCAGCTGGAACAGCTGTGGAGTTAGGAGGCTCTTGCCTTTATACAGAAGCCAGGGGTGCCACACTCTATCGAAGGCTTGCTGGGTGTTCAGGAGAGCAGCGTCTGCATACACTTTCTTTTCCAGGGCCTCTAGCGTGAAATTAACTACCCTATGCAGTTGTCCTGGTGAGCCATGCGGTATCCGGAATTCAAATTGAAATTTTAATATCGCAAAAGTAGCAGCCCTAATTTTGAGCAATCTGTTTAGGATCAACCTGTAGGAGTTTATCGTAGTTGACTGATTTCCTGGCTTCAAGATCATGATACCACACATTCGGAAAGTAGCCCGCATGTAAGATGCTGTTGTATATAAGCACTACAGCTAGTCACTGTTCTGGTATAACCTCTCACCTCCTTGGCAGTCATATCCATTAAGCGAGTGATATGTCTCCACTGCTCACCAATATCTTTGGAAGACGGAGACGTGTTCAGAGGAGGTCGGGAACGTATGGCTGAGAAGGCTTCGATTGTCTGTTGTGATTGCTGCTTTCTGCCGTGTATTAAGACTCGAATCGATCACTAAACGTGGTAACCCCAATATATAATTATCTCTAATCGTTTTTAAATTTTTTTCATGAAAAATAAATAAAATATGACACTAAGAACTAATTTGGAATATAGTCTCATGCAAATTTAAGTTTCACGAGGATACAGGTAATCTCAAAATCGAGCCGCAGCTTTCTCTCCTTTTTCTATTTTTATTCTTTATTGCTTGACACATCGAGTAAGTAAAATTTTTGATATAGTAAATAACGCTTCTAGTCGATAAGACTCGTAGCTCTGGAATGGTTTCCAGATACAGAGACCTCCACTCACTAGAATGTTCAACAATTATAACTAGGGTGTTGATGGAGTTTGATCTGAGCCCAGTATGAGCAAGATTAGAGCTTTCATGTTCTAGTTCAAAAGATTTATTCTCTGCCAATTTACCTATTGATTCGGATTTCCTTTCTTAAGGATGGTGAAGATGCCTTTTCCAATCGGTAGGACTACTTGCACAAGTCCACACGAGATAATATTTCCGTCATATTATAGAAACTCAGCAGGAAATTGACTAAGTTTAAATACTTATTTCAAAGCAGATTTCTTCAGCGGAAGTCGGGTCTGTACATAGGTTCATGTTAGAGTTTCTTCGTTGTAAACTGAAAGCAGGAGGTACCATATTTCATACACAGCTTAGGAACACACATTTAGAATTTGCTTCCAGATGGTGAGTTGTTAGAAGATGCAACAACGTACTCTGGTAGTTTTGAACTGTGTTTATATTTATAAAGCTCTAATATTAACGATCTGCATTCGCATATATTGACTTCGAGTTTTAGTAGTTAGCCGACAAAATAGTATGAATATGGAAACTCTTCATCAATTTGGCTATGGGTACCTTCTTCTATCTGTCTACGTTTCATATCCGCACACAATAGCTTTTGAAAACAAACTCAATATAACAGCTTGCTCTAAATTTTACCATAGTTGGTAGAACTGCTACCTCAAACTTGTTAAAAAACTACAAGCATCGAATACTTTCATTAATACCCTCGCATATTTCTTGTTACTATAAAACACACCTGTTAGACATTCCGATGACCAACAAGTCTTCTTGCAGCAAGCACATTTGGACGTTGACGGTAGATTGCCCTCTCGCCAATGATGTTGATGCTTGACATTTAATAGCTCCTTGCCGGGCACGTATGTTGCATTCTCGGTGCAATCGGGCACGGCAAAATCTTGGCACTCAATATGCGCGAAATATTCGCAAACTGTAGAGAAAAGAAAATAAAAACAAAAAATCGGTTTAGTATATACGACACAAGTATTTTTTTTAAGTAGTTTTCATTTCTTTTGTTTGCATCTTACCTAAACAATGCACTGCTGGCGTCTCATCCAAACGCTTACGGCATACGGTACAGAACTTTCTTTTGTGATGTGTCGGCTCGGACCAACAATGTGGGACAGGATTCTATAGTAATGAAAAATACATATTATAAGATACATATTATAAGGTACATATAAGCAAGTAATTATAAAATTTATAATTCATATTGTTTGCTTGTGCACGGGTTGTGTTACCTTTATAATGCATGGTGCTATGCCGGAGCACGGAGTTACCACGCTGGTGACACATCGTTCGTGTATTATAAAATTGCAAACTGTAAAAAGAGAAAGATTTTAGTTTTATTAATTTTATTTCAATTAAATAATTTATATATAGCAATAAACTGCTTATAATTTATCATAAAAAATTTAGATACATATGTAGGTACTAAGTGTTTAAAAATATTTTTGAATCCACACAAATAAAACAAAAACAACAGAGAAAATTTTTTTTTGTTTGTTTTTAATTGGTAGATAAGAAAACTAGAGCATTAGCGACATTTTTCTCATACAATTTTACAATGTAGATCCTAATTAAAAATCAATAGTTTCGACCATGGGTCATACTTGGATATATATTATAGCTTAAACAATCCAACCATCACTATTCGATTCCTGGCGGATTGGCTTGTGCTGCTACACCGCTTTGTCTATATTTCATATAGGCGACTCATCACCTTTTATAATACTTAATTTACCAATTTTTAACTTAAGTCGATATCGGAGGGGACAATGCCCCACCCTATCCAATTAGTTCATTGCAGAAACATGCTTCAAATAAACCATTGATTCGTTTAAGAGCAAATATAGCACACATAAAAAAGCCAAAGACGGAAAACTCCATAGGCAAGGATTACACAGTCGGATGAATACCCAGACGGAGGAATCTCTAGACAAAGGGACCCGAAGACGGGGGATTCACCGGACGGAAGACAACCCAAACGGAGGAATACCCTGACGGGGGAACACCTAGACGACGGAATCCTCAGAGAGAGAGAGTAATTTGCCGAAAAGAGTAATTCTCCGGTGGAGGAATACCTAGACAGAGGAATCACCAGAAGAGGAATCGACCTCCGGCCACGGTCGTAATTTTTGAAATTCGTCAAGGAGAGCATTACCAGCCGCGTTCGAATTGTCGATCAAATAAACTTGGTTATATCAACTTTTAAAAATCGCCGAGGACAACGTTTAAAAAAAAAAACACAATTTCCGGCCAAGGTACCTGGACTAAATTATCTCCATTGACTAAGGCTATCCACTTCTGTCTAAGTCATGGCCAAGGTTATTGACCTCTCCAGATGGAGATTTTTCAGACGGACGACTTAGCCCTCTAGGGCTTAATGGACTTGACTCTGTGGGTGTCAACGGACTTGGGCTCTTCGGAGGTAAATGGACTTCACCTCTTGGAGGGTTAAGGAACTTGACTTCATGAAGGGTCAATGGACATCTTGAGGGGTCGATTGACTTGACTCCTTGGAGGGTCAATGGGCTTGACCCCTTTCAGGGTCAATGGACTTGACCCCTTGGGAATTCAATGTACTCGTGAAACTATGTCCCTTCTGATTATGTCACTGAACTTCTGGTAATTGACGGGACTGATTTTTTTTATGGATATTTTATGTGTGTTTGAGAAGGTCGCTGGATGGTTTCGATTCATAGTTGAAACCACTAGTTTCTTAATAAACTCGAACAGTTGGGGATGTCTTTAATGCAGTTTATAATTTTGGACGGGTAGTCTATGTTGGAAGCGGATGAGCTTGGAATTGTTGAACAAAAAATGGTGGCAACTGGTTCTTCTTGGACAGTTAAAATTCTCTAAGATACATTATTCACTGTATCTTAGAGAATTTTAACTGTCCAAGAAGAACCAGTTGCCACCATTTTTTATTCAACAATTCCACGTTTGTAATTAATAATGATATCTTTTTAGGCCCTGTACCGAAGGTACAAGAGCCTATTGGTTTTGTGCAAATGTATGTAACAGGTAGAAAGTTAAAGTCGATATAGACATGTCCGTCTGCCCGTCTGTCAGTCCGTACGTCCGTATGAACGAAAGGATCTCGGAAACGGTAATAGATAGAGACTTCGTGTTTTTTGCATTCGACTAGGACTGCTCCGGAATTGTACAAGTTTATTTTAAAATTTTAGGTTGGCGCTTGAAAAAGTAAAGAAATAGGTACGACCTTTCTAGTTTGGAATCCGGAAAGTCCATGGAACTTCAGAGCAACTGAATATAGTTAACTTCATTCTCGAAAAGTTTAAGGCCAAGGAGTATGTGATGGCATTTTACTACTACGCAGGTCTCTAACAAAGTGTCGTAGGATGGCCTCATGTACAAACTTATTTTTTTGTATTTTTTGGAGACTACGAATAGAAGACTCTACATTGTGCTAGGCTAGGCTAATGACAGCCGAATATTTCGACTAAGATAGGAGGTGGAAAAGCAATGCCTTGTCAGGGTATCTTTGTCTGTACGTGACAAACTCCCGGCAGGGATGGTTGGGACAAACCATACAAAAGCACCTCTTCTTCTGAGTTTTAGTATGAAACAATTTTTATTGCTGTCGGTACTTTAGCTAGAAACGCCAATTTTGGTTTATCTCACAATATTCCTAATAACGCTTTTCATATATAGGTCCAAATCGGACTACTAGCATGTGCATCTCCCATACTAATCTTTCCAGCCTTTTAAGTTTTTGTATGTAAAAAGAAAAGTTTTTCCTCCAAATTAGTGTATCATACTTCAATTCTAATAAAATGTTGTATAAAAAATATTTGGTTCTGGTTCAGTTTAAACAATTGGGATTAGTATAAACCCAATAAAATATATTTCTTTCTAGAACCGTGTATGTAGATAGAAATATATCATCTGCAAAATTTTAAGATACAATGCGGTGACAGGGTATCTCGAAGTCAAGCACACACGACTGCAGCATCTGTGCTTATTTATTTATAAACTGTTGTGTATGAATATCAAAGAGTGCACATAAAAATAGCGCAATCAACAAGAAAATTTAAATTTTGCAATATTTAGCATTTAGCAATATTTTTTTTGCTGAATGTTGCATTGCAATTCGTTAATAAAAAATGTGTAACTCGGCCAACGCAAAATGCTATTTTGAATGCATACAAGAGTACCTGCAAATATCAATTAACTATCTCTGTGGCATTTATGCTATGCACATGAATTGTTTGCAATTTGCGTAAGCGAAAATGAAATTTATTTGCAAATTGAAAAGGTTTTCCATATTTCGTTCCCTTGAATTTTCATTGAAAATATCTGCATACTGTATACGTCATAGTGCCAGCCTGCGATTGTTTCGCCAGAAATGACCTTTATGGCCTTTAAATTCAAAGCAGCATAGGGTAGCAACAACACTAACTGGAACGACAATCGTATTGTAACTTATGTCAACTGGCCAAGCATAAAAGTTGTTCCCTCTTATGCTTTTATATGGATATGTCGGTTGTAGTGTCCTAAAACTATGAGAAAAAATAATGCCAGCACTTATTCAATGCGTGCACTAAATTTGTTTGTACTATGGACAAAGTTTTTACTTCGATGTAGCAGTCACCATTTTATGGTGCTCTCGACATGAAATTGCATATCAGTAATTCAAGGCTTATAGGAGAAAGGTACATTATTTACGCACAACTCATGAAGCTAAGCAGAAAAATATATACACTCTGAGCACCCTATAATTTATGGAGACTTCGATGCTCTTATAAGACAAATATTGTGGATCCAAGGTCAGGCTGTCTAGAACTGGTTGAAAAAAAAATCTATGGCCTTAATTGGACTGCGGTCATACCGTATAATTAAAATTTCTTCATAATAGCCATTCAGCACTAGACATAGAATCCTAGACATCGGTAGCCAACGCAACAAGTGCAGCCAACGATTTGAAACATATGTGCACTTCGCAGCCGTCCGAATCTAAGGCTATCTACGATCTGCTTGAGCGATCATTGCCTATTGAGTTAACAGCCTGCTGAAATGGGTCTCTCCAAGTACGACTCTGTCATGAAGAAGACAAAACTAGTTTTAACTCTAATCAATTTAACTTTAATCATCATGTTCAAGGCAAACTTAAATGGCCTGTTTTCAACATAGTTTTTCCATATGGATATTTGGTTTAAAAATATCTTCTACCAAGGTTATTATGAGCTAATTCTAAAAAGGAATGCAAATGATTTTCATCTGAAGCGACTATATGTCGTATATTCGCTGGAATCTTCGTGTCTTCGCTGAAATCTAAAAAACATTATTTCTCCAATTAGGCGTTTCACAGGAGATGAAACCGACTTTCATAGAAAACCCTGTCTGTGTATGCTAGGAAACATTTGAGCAACAGTTCATTCGGCATACATATGCGCTGAAAAATTCTGAGAAGCTAGTCCTAGTGTTCTTAAACAACTAGTTTTAGTTTTGATAGGAGGCACATTTTAAACAAAATTTTCTAGTTCGTGTTCTAAATTCCCTGGAAGTGATGGAGAAAATATTATTGTAGAAACCTCAGCCAATGCCGTATGATACGCTAATTGGATCACTGAACGGCTGCATGGTTTTTCAGTATTCTGTGTTTCAATTTTGTTCTCATGATGCCAGGACGAACATCACAGTAGTAAAACGCCCGAAATAGTGGCGAAAAGTAGTATATGGCACTTTATTGCTCATCTTTGTACTAGCAGACATGGTAGTCATTTAAAAAAATTTCGATATGAAACAATAGTAAAACAAGTAAGAAAATTACAGTCGCGCGTAACCGACTGCAAAAGGCCCTGTATTGGTACAGGTCGCCTAACAAACACATTAAAAGTTTCCCCAGCTTATAACCAAGCAGTAAAAACAAAAAGGTAGGAAATTAGTAAGAAAAAATGGTACTGATGGAAAGTATTTGGTCCTTCCACTTCTCACTCCACGAATAAGTGCATTATAAAACAGAAAAGAAAGTCGTTGAAGTTCAATTGCTTATAAAATCGTCATTTTTTTATCCGATTTTGATGAAGAGAAACGTTATCTCTATACTGGCATACTTAATTTTTTTTTTTTGTGCCGAAGAAATTTTTACTTCTCTATCACTCCTGACATGATCTGAATGAGAGGGTTTACCTTCGGTTCAGGGCCCTAAAAAAAACAGCATCGTGTGAATAATTTGATTGAGAAACGGTTTTTCAGCCAAAACAGAGATCCATCACTTAAAAACAATTGACTGAAAGGAGATTGGATTCAAACTCTTCTAGATAAAATCCGATAAGGCTTCGATAGGCTTCACAATTACGATTAAAAGGCAAGGGATCGTTAAGGGTGACATTTATATTTTCAAAAATCTTGGGATCCACTTCAAAGTCACATTCTACAAATATTGGCGAAAGCACCGATTCAGCTACAACAAAGGCTAAACTTAACTTAATCCGCACGTCTTTTGCCAATTAAGTTTGGGTGATGTCCCAATTACTTGCAAAACAGTCCACTAGGATTAATTTCTATCTCTGAAGCGGATTCTGTACTAGAAGAATGCCGAATGGCTACTTTAGCGTTGAAATTGTCGTTAAATCTTCACGACTGAAATACAAGCAATGGCCAAGGATTTGGTAGCAAGTAAAATCATCATCTGGGCTATAAGCATTATATCATACTTTCGAAGATCTGCGCTAAGTCATTGCGTCAGTTAATTTGGAGTGAGAATGATTCTACTGTCCGATGATTGGATCCAAAAACTACCAGTCATTCTAAGATCGACCTTTTCCGATGATATAAACGCTTGCCTCAAACAATCGACTCGGTCACACTAGGTATAGAAACTTCATCTGTCGACAATACGCGAGTAACATTGCTAAACGATTCATCTGTCGAATATTTCTACAAGTATTGGCTAACTATAAGAAATAACCATGTTTCTGTCGACAAAACGAACAGATGGATCTCGTTTTCAACGAACTGAAGCAATTTTTTCTTACCGAAGGTCAAGCTTATCAATAAAGTGTTCCTAAGGCTAAGCACAAAAATTTCAATTGTGTGAGTGTATGAGGAACTCCCGTGGCAAAGCACAAAAGTGTGAATAACTTAAACTCTACAATTCAAAATCAAATTGTTGGTTCAATAAACATGAAACAAACAGCTATCCTACTGAATTTTTAGACACATTGGATCTGTCTGGCTTGCTACCGTACAATTTACAACTAAAAGTTGGCTGGGTAGTTATCAATCTGAACCAACTTAAACTATTTAACAAAACACGTGTAGTGAGTGCTAAGAAACCTTATGAGCATTGTGATTCACGCGATCATGCGCAAAGAAAAGTTCATAGGTGAGAAAGTTTTTATTCCTAGAATTCCCATTTGAGTTTAAGCAAAATCAATTTAAAACTCGTTTTGCAAAACAATAATTTCGATGCGATGGAATAAATGAAATGCCTTGCTGCCACCTTGACCATTCTTGATTCTGAAGCGGTACGAAGTTCAACTGAGCCCCAGCTATTTAGCAATAAATGATACTCTAAACTGTAATATGACATATCTATTTTAAGTCTGCCGTAGCAGTCAAAGAAATTTTACCTTCAACTTCTTTCATAACGAAATTGAGTTCAGACTATTATAAGCTAAACTCATTATACTGAGAAATATTTAATGTTAATCTATAAAACCTACCAAATGCGCTACAAAATATCCTGATTATATATACATATAGTGTACATAAAATAAAAAGGATTTGTTGCTGCTCTATACTATAAAATGCATATAAAAAAAATCTTGCTTTTAAAAAACTCATAGCGAGTATGCTGCACGCTTTTAACCTCGACTAAAACTATAACAAAAAGTGCTGCACGGGTGTAGAGCTGTATAGTGCATGGAAAGAAATGCAAGGATGCGCTGCCGCTGACCTCTTGGCAAGAGCTCGTTTATTTAAAGTGCACAAGTGTCGAAAACTTTGCCAGTATGTGTGTGTGTGTGAGTTTTTTTTATGTGCATAGTAATATATCAATGTAGCTATTTTTAGACGTACGTAAAAAGATATGTACTTAAAAATACATACGTAAATATATGCATACTTATGTATGCTATGCACATATATACATACATATATGTATGTATGTATGTATGTATATATAGCACTCCATGTATGTCTCTGTTTGTAAGTATGCAAGTTGTAGCAACCAAAATCTATGTACGAACCGAACAAACGAACGAATCTAGGCCGCTGACCTGAAGCTTATTCGTACTGACGTCATGAATGAACTCATTCATAGCGCTTTGCTATCATTTTGGCTGGCGCTATTTTCTGGGCGATGACGAAAAATAAGTAAAGCAACAGCAACAGCAACAGCAAAAACAATTTTCGAATAGTTTTTCAGAAAAAATCTTAAACACATGCCTGCATGTGTCAGAATACGCTGACTGCGCCAAGGAAATTGTATACGCTGCATGTTGCATAAATGCATTTCTTTTTTGTTTTTCTATTTTTCTTTCATGGCTGCACGGATAATATGACGCGGGCACGAATTTTTCGACGGTTTACGTGCTGTGTAGCTAAATATGCTATTATTTATGATATTTGAAATTGAAATTTTTAATTAACAAAAATGAATTAAGCAGCACACATATACATACACACGCATAAAGAAACAGACACAAACACTTCTACACACACATGGCGTATACGTATTGCAAGCAACAGTTTAGCGGCAGAGATATTGCGTATACGCCCAGTAAAATAAATATTAGCTATTTGTGCTGGTTGGATATGTAGCAGAAAATTAAATAATGTACAATTAAATTATTTACAATATTAATTAATATTTTCTGTTAATATATATATTTTACAAATATTATTCAAATATTATTTCATTATGTATACAGAAATTTATATTGTATGACAACGAACGCAAGCAGCTTTGCTAGATATATATATATACATATATACATATATACATATGCATATATATGTATATATGTATTTATGCGTTTCTATTCCGTTTGTACTCCTTTTACTTCTTTATGTGTGTGTGTATTTGTATTTGTGTCTGTGCGCAGCAGTTAAAAAATACCATTAGGGAAATTTTTGGAAATTTTCTTAAAATTCACCACACTTTTACTTTTATATTTTGTTTTTTTTTTTCGCTCCCACTCTCTCTCTCTCTCTCTTTCTTTTCTATATATACCTCGCTGCATATACTCTCACAGACTATTTGTTATCTGAGCGTGGAAGAACAAAGAGATAAAAAATTGCGAAAAATATACCTCCACACACACAGACACATCGAAACATTTATGTATTTGAAAGCGAGCAAATTCCCTGTTGAAGTTGTAGCAAATGATTATCTCTGGAGTTGGGGGCAAATACATATTTATGTGGAAATCGAACAAGTTAACATGCGTAGTACAATAACAACAATTAATTTTTATATAGCTTGTCTGCGCACATACATAATATGAACAACTTTTTGAAAAATTGGTAAAAAAAAAATTAAACAGAAATAGTGAAAATAGTTCGTTCTTATCTATGGAATTCCTTGCAACTTCATACTTTATACTATATATTTATTCACCGTACACAAAGCGATAAGCATATAATATATGTCTGTGAGCATGTTTGTAACAATTAGTAGAAGGCGTGACAATTCAAATATTATAATATAAACATATTCGTATGCTAAATCGATATAGCCATGTCGGTACATATGTCTGGTAGTATGAAACAGTATATTTCAGAAACTATAAAGTGCTATACGAAGTTTGTTTAGAAAAAGTGACAATTTAATAAATATTTTATGCATAGCAAACTAATCTTCAGCCGATTTAATACAAACGCTTTTCCTATCCTCAAAACACTTCTGATAAGTGCTTTTTGGTATGGCCTTGAGCAATTTCTATCAATTTTGGAAACAGCAGAAGTTTACAAGCAGCTAAGCATTATTAAGGTATTGTATTTGGCCAAAAAATCAGACACCTTCGACAGAACACCTTGCAAGCTTACGATTGTCATTGTTATGATAGCGAATGGTGTTTGAATTGATTTAATTTTGATTTTTGTCCACGTTCAGATACGTTTTCAGTAAGACTTCGCCAAAGAATTCTTCAACAAAAATGGTATATCATATAAAAGCTGTCGACTTTTATATGATGGCTGCAGAAAAAATGAACGGAAAGAAGTGGTACTATTTGATCATGAAACAATATACCAACCTGTCGCAGCGTTCACCAGCACAAATCATATCAAACATCGAACATAAAGTATTTTTTTCAAAAGTTTACGAAATAACAAATGCAATTCACTACATGGACAAGACCAGCTTCTCAACCGACTCTAGGGAATTCCACTGTTGTTTAACGAGCACATCTGCCATGCTGCCTTAATTACAGGGTACCGAGTACGATATGATATGCCATATAACGATCCCACAGAATAATTAGTAATTAGTAAAAAATCAGCTTCTCACCTTCGGTCCTGGTAAAGAGATCGGAGACTATCTTAAGCTCCTTTTGTCTATGAAATTGAAATAGTAATAATGGTTGTGAAATTAAGACAGAGTTGGTTGCAATGCAACACCACAATGGATAATATCCTCCCCGTAAATGTGAATTAAACTTCAGCCACCACTTTTCAGCGCCTAGGCACCTCATCCAAACGAGTCGATATGAACTGAATTTAATAGGGCTGTTCGAACTCTCCCGTGCACTGAATAAGCTGCTGTAATTAAGTTAATAAATTAACAAGATTACTTGTAAGATTTTGACACAAACGCCAGGGTTCAATTTCACATATAACTCCAAATACACAAGGTAGGACTGGTGAAGTAATATAGGCACTAGTCTTGATATCACTTTACCATCATATAATATCGATATGAATCATCGGTATGTCTTCCATGACTACATCGATTGACACTTCAACCGAACTGCAAACTCCGTTACCATTCAAAACTTCATGAACAACAAATTTAACTCTTTGTGAACACCGTTTCGACATCATTGCTCCCTCATAGAACCCAGCTCCGTGCTACCAACGCGTAACACTATAGAGCACCGTTTTGTCATGCATCGAAACCAACAATGAGCAACAATTGTTCCGCAGCTTTACTACAGCAATCAAGTCGTTTTCATCCTAGTTTTTATCAGTAAACCTTAATTTCACTAACTTTTATTGTAAACATCTAACACCAGCACTAAACTCATAATATATTGGTGCAGCTGAGAACGAAGACCAGCCAGTCATGGAAACACTTGGTTAGGTGTCGCTAGGCTATTATTCGCCAGACTGTTAAACAGTTTGTTACACTTGAGCACCACGTTGAGGTTATAGCCATCGCTACCAGCTAGGTATTTGCTATTGATCAAACTGATGATCTGTGCTTACCCTATATCTGGTCTTGCTCGGAAGTCAGAAAAGGTTGCAAGAAAGCATCTGCCGATCGCGCCAGTATGCTATCTATCTATATGCCGGTCGCCATGAATGCTACTACATAGTAATAGAATCCTGCCGTTTTTTTCTTTTTCGCGAGAAAACGAATACAGATATCGTTTGGACGGATACCAAACCTCTTATCTAATTATAGAAGCTCAGGATTTGAATCGAATGTGGTTTAACACTTAAAATGTGCCAAGATGCAAAGAGTATTTGCAAAAAACTATGATTCTGAAGCAGCTGAAAACTGCGAAACATAATTTTAAACCATTCTTACTGCATTTTCTTCACTTCTATTTATTTTGCTAATAAAATTTCAACAAATAATTTTTTTTCAGCTTAAATGGGTAGTGTGAATGGGTATTGAAAGAATACATGTGCAACACATAAAATATTAAAAAATTTGTTTCGATTTTTTACAGAGAAGAGTAAATGGGTGCCAGTAGCTGGGCATTAAAACAAAAAAATTATTTATTATTATTAAAAAGAATTAATTACAGAAATTAACATAATTTAAATAGAAACTTAAAATGTTTTTTGTATTGGAGCGGTACCTTCTAGTGACAATATCAAGTTCATTATAACTAGTGTGCTGCTTCTGGTTATTAAAAATTAACATACCAACATTCAAAAGAGTATCTCAAAGAGAACTTAAGACGGGGATGCATAGAAAGACGCGGCAGTTGCAGACATTTTGCCTAATAATAATATTATTCAGACTCTGTATGAAGAGCAAAATGTAATCGGTTTATAATCGCTTCATTGTTTTTGAAACGATGCCGTACCAAAATTACTTCATTGCATCGATTTATGGGATCAATAATTGTATACTATAATTATTTACCATTTTTGCATAAAACATTGATGTTTAACATCTTTGAAATATAATCTTAATGCCACGTTGGCCATTTTCCCTACTAACGTCAGGTATTTTCTACTGCTTTTGAAATTTTTCTTTCTAATATTTTCTCGCTTTGTTTAAAAAAATTAGAGTACAAACATCAAATCTTTGACAGTAAATGAATGCGGTATCCCGTAGTACTCAAGAGTTGTTGTGAAGACATGTCTCTTACTCAATGCTGGGTAGGAGTCTGCTGCCTGCTCCATTTTTTTTTTTTTTTGGAGTGGGCGGTACAGATATATCATCTTCTCGATCATTAAAAATGGGTTTAAATTCGGTTCAAACACTCTCTACTTTAAATTGAAGATACTATAAATAAATAGTATACCCTAGATCACTCACAAAATCTAAGACAGATCTAAGAAGCCTTAATAAATTATAATTCATTAAACCGTTTAGGCTACGGATACTGAAAAATTTATTGACCTACTAGTGACCAAGAATCATAGTCTTATTGAATAAAGTTTTCTGGTTAAAATATTTTACGAATAATTTTTCTTACGAAAACTATCTGGTTCGATGCTTCTGCGCCATAATGGAGGATGAAATTTTTCAGCGTCTTTAGCGGTATAAATTTTTATCGTTTAAAAGAGTTCGCTACTTCGAATTTGATTTTTTGTATCCATCATAATATGAATACTTTTCGCGAATTTTCTGATATGTGGAATATTGATACATTTCTACATGTTGAAGAGAATGAACAAACAAAGCAATTAAAGTCTTTAAAAAACTGGTGGATCTGTTAGACAAAAAAAAAAACCAATACTCTTTATGTGATGCGTATGGAATTATACACTCCTTTTGGTACGTTTTAAAGGAAGTCCAAGCACTTTTGAACGAAGTTAGCACTGGCCGTAAAGCTGTGAAATACTGTTACTGACATCTCAGTTTCTCCTATATGACTATATTTATTTGAAGGGTATATTATAATAAATAATATCTACATCCAAAGTAAGGACAATTCGTACGCACTGTCGTAGCAATAAAAATCTATATTTAGTTAATTACGTGGCGTATTTAAAATAATTTACCAATTTATACATAGCAAAAAATAAAAGACGAAAAATAAAAAAGCATACACAAAATAAAATAGCACAATAAAACAAAAACCAATTCAGAAATCATAACATTAATGCTTGCAATTATAAACATTTACGAGCAGCAACGCACATTTAAACAGATGCACACTACACTCGTACATGCTCGTATAGATACAAGTATCTCAGATACATTAATGCGGCAGCAACAATAAAAAATAAATAACGTATGTATTTAAGCACACTCAAGGCAACAGTCAAGGATATAATGTGCGTCGTTACGTCTGATTGTTTGGCCGATCGTTTGCTGCCGTGCACAAGATCCAGCAGTAATGCCATAGATCGAAATTGCTGCTAAATGAGATTATGAAAGCCTCTTAATCAAGTTAGCAAGCCAAATGCAAACTTTCTGTGTGTGTGTGTGTGTGTATCTGAGAAATTACATGCCCAGCACAGATAGCTACAAACGACAAGGGGCAGACAGCAAAGCTAAGGCAAACAATGTGTTGTACATCTTTAGCGCCATATATCGTATGTAAAAATCGACCCCTATCTACAACACTCGATAAATCGACAGGCAGCATGAACGTCACTACGTCCGTCCGTTCGTACGTATCATTTGTTGTTCGACCATACGTCCGTTCCATAAAACTGACTGACTGACTGACAGACATTTATTCAGTCAGTCATATAGACGCCAAAGTTCGTACATATTGTTCCTTGCTCGGTTGTTTCATTTCAACACTGTGTCGACAGCAAACGTCGAGGTTCCGCATACATTCATGGCTCATGGCGGCCATTGATGACGCACTTTTAGCCCTTCACCGCAACGCTATCGTTTCGTTGCCATCGTCATTATCATCGTCATCATCGTCATCATCGGCATTGTAATTGTTGCTGTTGCCAGCGGCAACATTAAGTGGCAGCCGGCATGTTAGTTTTGTGTTGCACTATCACTCCCCACTACATGCCTCCCCGTTACATGCCTTATCATGGCTCCGTCGACATCGTCGTCATCAACATCCGCGCTTCATTGAAAAAAAAAACTCTGACGCCGTGCACAGGGCAAAAAAAAAAAAAAAAAATTCAGAAAACCCAATTCAAATATGGCCTGCAGCAAAATCTTCGTGTCAGCAGCTTGCTTGTATATTTCGGATTTGACCTAGTTTTGAAACGCAGCCGAGCTGCACTCGGTGCACCGCGTTGTCGTGCTCTCTGACGCAAAACATGCACATATATATTTATGCAAGGTATGATTTAGAAGTTCAATCGATTTTTAAATTAACTATGAGCAATGAAAAAAAAAAAATCATTTTTTCAGTATACAAAATTTTAATGAAACTATGTATGGAGCAACATAAAACATAAACTTTTACATATATAAAACATTGATTTGACGAAAACCAAATATTTACAGTTGACGGGCTCTAAAAAATATTTAAAAAAACATATTTGATAAAGATAAGAAAAACTTCACATTCTGAAAAGGAGCCTAGTTCATCTTTCCATGTACCCAAAGATCATTAGAGCGAAGGCGCTTGTGAGCCTCTAACAGATTGAGTAGCCAGAGCGCATGCTAGCCTGTTGACATGACTTCTTGTATTCGCAGCTTCCGGAAAATGATATCATTGCGCACATACAAAGATGAGTCAACAATCTGATTTAGGAGCAAAGTTCTACATCTTCTCAATTAGATAGTAATTGGGCTAACATTATTATTTTACTTTTTTTATGAAACTTAAAATATGAAACGTTAGGAGAGTAGCAAAGACACAGAGTGAAGACAAATGAATGACAGTGGTGACGTGGCGTGAGACACTTATATGGAATAGACTTTTAGATCCGTAATGTAAATGATAGAGCAGCATAGCAATGTACAGTTTATAAAAGACTCGGCTGATGTCAAACCTATTATTTCTAGCCTGCCTTCGTCAATAAGGCATAAAAAATCCGCCTAAAATAAGCGGTAGATAGAACTGATAAGTCAGAATGCTGTAGTCTAAGTGCGGAGTTCACGACTTCGAAATACGCTGACACTTTTATTTCAGAAACTTTTTGTTTCATTAAAAACCAAATGCTTAGATATGCGATATAGGGATACGTTAATACTTTGTACAACGACATAAAGCACCGATGTTATGAGTAACTTAAATAAGAACTTTTAATGGAAATGGTTTAAATTTTAGGCGAAAGGTAAAGCGAAAGAAACAAATAAAAGTCAGCAATTGATAATCAAAAACTTATGGTAGTGGAATTAAGCATGTGTGTTTAAAATTTTTCTTTCTCTCTCTGCCCCTCTCTCTGTCCCTCTATTAACCGTTCACTCTACCTCTCTTTCTCCCTCTAAAAATTTCTCTCTTTCCCTTTGTTACAAGTTTTCACAACATATTAGTAGTGATAGAGGAGAGACAAGCGACTCTGAGGCGTATTATTAATATTTCTTTCTCTGTATTTGTTGTTGGCTACTATTTTGCCATCCCTTAATGCATTTGTCAGCTACAGCGCGGTAAAAGTGTGTACGAAGCCTTCTTAAATACTTTATAAACATTTTGAAGCAATTATAATACTTTCCCCACTCTGTTTCAACTCTATACGAATGAGCGATTTAGGCGTGACACCCACATCCTACTAATATTATAAATGCGAAAGTTTGTATGTATGTATGTATGGATGTATGTATGGATGTATGGATGTATGTTCCTCTCTTACGGCTGAACCGCTCAACCGATTCGTCTTAATTTTGGAATAGAGATAGATGGGATGATGGAAAAGAACATAGGCTACGTTTTGACAAAATCGGAGGGGGCGTTGCCCCTCCCCCCATATAAGCGAAAATCAAAATTTCCCATATCTTGGCATCCATTTAAGGTACAGAAATGAAATTCAGTATACATGTTAAGAGGACGAGGGGAAGTCAACCTGTTAAGTTTGGACAAAATCGGAGGGGGTGTTGCCCCACCCCCCCATATAAGCGAAAATCAAAATTTCCCATATCTTGGCATCCATTTAAGGTACAGAAATGAAATTCAGTATACATGTTAAGAGGACGAGGAGAAGTCAACCTGTTAAGTTTGGCCAAAATCGTAGGGGGCGTTGCCCCACCCCCCATATAAGCGATAATCAAAATTTGTCATATCTTTGCATCCATTTAAGGTACAGAAATGAAATTCAGTATACATGTTAAGAGGACGAGGGGAAGTTAACCTGTTAAGTTTGGACAAAATCGGAGGGGGCGTTGCCCCACCCCCCCATATAAGCGATAATCAAAATTTGTCATATCTTTGCATCCATTTAAGGTACAGAAATGATTTTTGGTATACATGTTAAGAGGACGAGGGGAAGTTAACCTGTTAAGTTTGGACAAAATCGGAGGGGGCGTTGCCCCACCCCCCCATATAAGCGATAATCAAAATTTGTCATATCTTTGCATCCATTTAAGGTACAGAAATGATTTTTGGTATACATGTTAAGAGGACGAGGAGAAGTCAACAAAATCGCATCATCATATATATTATCTGCGTACAGATAAGAAGTGTCAAAGTTTTTTAAGCATTAAAGGTCCAGCACTTGTTGCTAGACAAACGACGGACGAACGAACGAACAGGTAGATAATGCTATATTGACTCGGTGTTTGAAGCCGATCAAGAAAATTTCTACTTTATGAGGAGTGTTTTTATTTGTTACATTGATTTGCAAAAATTTAGTATACCATTGGCACTCCAGGACCCTTTTTATATACTTTTCTTAATAAGATTTTATTGTCTTTGAATTATATACCACAGAGTAGATTGAATATATCAACTCAACGAGCCAAATAGAAGTTGCCACATTCAACCATATCTATATGAATCCATATTAATACTTAAGTTTTGGTTTTTGGTCAAAAACCATAGTAATATTCAATGTGGTGGCTTCTTATGTACAGATGCTTCACACATATATTCATAGACTTCTTAAACACCATTGTGATTTAATACTCAACTACTAGAAGCAGACAACAATATGAATTGTTGCTTCTTTCCTGAGTCCTTACTGTAGTACATTTCGCTTTGATTCTAATTTGTTCCTAAATCATAAGATTAAAAAAAACTTTCATACTTTAGCCAAATCGGATACAATAAAAAAATTTCTGGAATATAAACTTCCTAACTTGTATTGATACGTCCTCCTTTTTTTGTTTTATTTAAAAAAGTTATCCCTATCACTCTCACCATCCCGCTCATACACCTTTTACTACCGCCTATTACAATCTTCCATTATCACAACAAAACGTAACGCAGTTCAGGAGACTGATCAGGAGACACATATGGATTATGTTAAAACTACCTGAGATATAATTGATATACAATTTAAAAAAAAATCTGGATCGCGATGTATAACATATTAAAGCATATATGTATTTACCAAAACACTTTCGCGTGAGTGTACTTCCCAAAGTATCATGGTGATCGGCTGAATGGTGTAGTAGTCCATAATGGCCAAACATACGTACAATGCAATTGAATTGCGTGCAGTTTGAGTAGCACATATGTCATAGGTTTGAAAAGAGCTAGCGAATAGTTTGAATAGCATTAGTGCTTAGCAAATTTTAAGCTTAGAAATTTAATTTATATATCTTTTGACTCTGCAGCTCAATTTAGATGAAATAAAAGTTAAATAGTACTCACTTTAAAGCTTCTTATTTTTCAGTATTTCGATTTTGAATACAATGAGAGGCTTTAACGTGTTGCACGCACAAACAAACAAACCAAAAATCCGACTTGTTTTAGTGCGAGCTGTGCTATTTCGCCTTGTACAGTCAAATACTTGACGGAGTAGCTTAGAGGTTTTCCAAATCTATTAAGCCGTACTTTTGCACGCGACTTATCTACGAAGTGCAAATATGACGTGCATTGATTTTTTGGCGTTGTGCTAAATTTTTTCATTTTTGAAGCCGCAGTTAAAGGTGTGATTCTTTCACAGAATCAATTCCTATTACTAAGATAGCGGTATCATCAGCATACGTTGCTATATTTATAGTATCTGAGATAGGCATATTAATAGTAACTATAATATAGAACACCTGGTCCAGCAAAAATCCTCGAGGAACACTAGTATAGTTTGAATGTAGGACAGACGATAGAGTATGTTGTTGAACGTAGAAGTGACCGTTTCTCAGATAAGACCCTAGTAATAAAAAATATGGTGCAGAGAGTATTATTTTTTATTTTATATAGGAATGTCATTATGATGTTGATGATGCATCATGATTTCTCTTAAACCCCAACTAATGTTTTGGTATATTGGTGAGGTTGTTCAGAACTTGTGAAATAATTCTAAGGGTTTTTTTAAATACTCTAGTAAAACTCACCAACACGTTAATCGGATGTTATGACGAAGTCTTTCTACTTGGTTTATTTTGATTATCTGTCATTAAGACCTCCGCGCATTTCCATTAACTTGGAAAGTAGTCTAGCCTCAGCATTGCATTGTAAATGTAAGTTAGAAGTACACATATGGATGCAAGATTTTTATAACAGACAGAACAGGAGGCAAGACAGACATCATAAAGTCGAAATAGACATGCTCGTCAGGCAGTCCGTATGGAAATCGCGATCTTGGAGAGTATAAGAAATAATGCCTTCAAATTCGCATTTTGAGATTCTTTTATTCATTCTTGAGATCACTTATATTTAATGAACACGCTTAGCTCCCTTCCTAAGGAAGGTGTCACTTACCATGCAAACCTACATCTCATTCTTATTTTTTGCATGATATTAAATTGGCTAGAAACACCTAAGTTCATATACCTTACGTTAATAATATATTCAAGTCGAGATGGGTCCACTATAAGCGGTAGCCCCCATAAAAATCTGTCCCAGCTTTTTTTGTTTTTGTATGACAATTTGTTTAAACACACTTGACTGTAGCGTTCTTTCTTATTTAATGTATAGTATTCCATATTTTTTTAGGTCCTGTACCGAAGGTACAAGAGCCTATTGGTTTTGTGCAAATGTATGTAACAGGTAGAAATAATGGTCGGAGACCCCCCCAAAGTTACCCCCATTATGGTCAGGAGTGATAGAGGAGTCGATATAGACATGTCCGTCTGTCCGTCTGTCCGCCTGGCCGTCCGTATGAACGAAAGGATCTTGGAAACGGTAATAGATAGAGACTTCGTGTTTTTTGCATTCGACTAGGACTGCTCCAGAATTTTACAAGTTTATTTTGAAATTTTGTCCCTCCCCCCCTTCCCCATAAAATCCCCACCAAGGCTAAAAATTTCTTCGGCACAAAAGAAATTGAGCATGCCAGTATAGAGATAACGTTCTTCTTAGCCAAAATGCAAAAAGTTCATCAAAATCGGATAATAAATGACGATTTTATAAGCAATTGAATTTGAACGACCCCCCTTTTCTCTTCATACATAAAAAAATGTTTTATAAGGCACTTTCGTGCAGTGAGAAGTGGTCATGTGTTTGGTCATAAGTACTGTTATTTCCTTACTTGTTAGGCCCTGTACCGAAGGTACAAGAGCCTATTGGTTTTGTGCAAATGTATGTAACAAGTAGAAATAATAATCGGAGACCACCCAAAGTTACCCCCATTATGGTCAGGAGCGATAGAGGAGTCGATATAGACATGTCCGTCTGTCCGTCTGTCCGTCCATCCGTCTGGCCGTCCGTATGAACGAAATGATCTCGGAAACGGTAATAGATAGAGACTTCGTGTTTTTTGCATTCGACTAGGACTGCTCCGGAATTTTACAAGTTTATTTTAAAAACTTGCCCCTCCCCCCCTTCCCCATAAAATCACCCCCAAGGGTAAAAATTTCTTCGGCACAAAAAATTGAGCATGCCTGTATAGAGATATCGTCCTTCTTAGCAAAAATCCGAAAAGTTCATCAAAATCGGATAATAAATGACGATTTTATAAGCAATTGAATTTGAGCGACCCCCATTTTCGTTTCATACATAAAAAAATGTTTTAAAAGGCACTTAGTCGTGCAGTGAGAAGTGGTCATGTGTTTGGTCATAAGCTAGGGGAACATTTAATGTGTTTGTTAGGCGACCTGCACTGGTACAGGGCCTCTTACAGTCGGTTACGCCCGACTGTGATTTTCTTACTTGTTTTTTTTTTGTATAGGTGAGGCATCACCGATTTTTTCGGTGGATCCTATTTCTTCAGGTACCCTTTGCCGAAATATAAGTAGCCTAAGTTTTTCCTATTAGACAGTGAGAGTCCCACCAAAAATTAGTCAAGCTGTTTCGAAGATAAGCCGGTGAAGGTGTTATATATGTTATATATATTTATTAAACCTTCAAAAACTTTTATTTGGATAATAGAAACAGACGCTTATATAGATTTCATTTCTACAAAGGATGTTTGAAAATTTGCAGACAAATTTGGCATGGTGAATCCAGAAAATTTACGACGTTGTCAACATCATACTTTAAATTTTATTAAGCTTAAAAACTGCATCCAAATGACAGGTGATGCTTCAGCCTGTTCCAAGTCCGATCGGCATCGTTTGCCATTGCTACTAATAATCACAGCACATCGTCTTGTAACAGCACGCTTAAGATACTTTGTTGCTCTTCAGAAGACATATTGAGCATCTGCTGTAAAGGGGTTCAGTTGTCTCAAGTAATCGGAAGTCGTTGTTTCAAATATTAATCCAGTCAGTTTCTAAATGCAGCCACATTGGTGTATTTTGTATAAATTTTATACGGCTTCTGTTTTTCATAAAAGACAGTACCATATGTTTTGGTAAATAGAGAGGGGTAGGACCTTAGATCATAGAATGCCTGGCTTATTATTAGATGCTGAATACATTCAGTTAGCCACTATGTTGGAATATATAAACTTTGTAGTTTTTGCATCGCTTAGTTATGCCTTTTACATACATTTCCACAAACTTAATATATTCTTTACACCCTTTAGGTACAAGGTGTAATAAAAAAGTTTATCTAATATATTTTAAAAGGCATCGAAACTCTTAAAACACACCTTGTATTCTGCTATACACTTTTATACTGCATATTCGTTCGCTCATTCATGCAGTTAGTCGGGCTGCTTTGAAAGTCATTTGGGTGGCGCTTGGCATGGCGCATAAATCTGCACCACATCTGATGATGATGATGGCACTGACAGGACTTGCTCTACATGGATGTGCATGTACCTTTATATAGAGCTGCATATATGTAACTAACTATATGTATGCATATGTGTATGTGTGTGTTTGTGCACGCAATTAAATTTGCAACTCAATTAGTGCACAACGTTTGAGCACTACTGTGCTCCAGGGCAATACTAACCATGACTGCTTTCTTGCCTTTCGTTTCGTTTGGTTTTTTTTTTTTTTTTTTTTTTTGTGGCAATCTATTTTCTTATGTACAAAAAAAAAAAAAAAAGAAAGAATATTTGCAAACAGAAAGTTAATTTTTGTGCAGCGTTTGCGTACCATTTTTTATTCAATTTAGAAAGGTAATTTGAAAATAAGCCCATAGATCCTTGCAGCAACAGTCATAGACATGAGAAAAACTATTACAGCTGCAACACATTCAACTGCATACTCATAAATTAAATTTATTTCATCTTTTCTGCTATTAACTAAAAAAAAATACATAAATTTAAAATTATATTATTTTTTTTTATTCTATTTTTAGACAAATTTGTTCGCTTAAACCCTATAAATTTTTGAAAATTTATTTTTAGCGCACAAATTTGACAAATAAATTTAAAATCGAAAAAACCTATAAGAAGTGTTAAAGAGCAAAAACAAATAAGTTTTTGATAAATTACAGCGAAATATTTTGCACAAAATAAATTTAAATCAGATGGTTTACGTTTGGCTTTTGTTCATAAATATTCGAAAAAAAAAAGATTATTTAAAAACAGAAACAAAATTTCTTAATATTTAAAATGTCATTCGTAAAAACAACAAAAGCAAGAATAATGAAATGCAGTCAGGATTGTTGCATATAAAAGAAGACATTTTGTATTTCACTTCTTACAAAAATATTTCAAATAGACTTTCCTAATTTTTTTTATTTTGATTGTGTTAGAACCATGCACCAAACTGTAATCGTATCCCAAAGCACTAATTGCATTTCACAAAAGTCATCGTTATCAAAAGAATCAATTTATAAAATATTATCGAATAAATATCGAAATCGAAAAATAATCGAATAAAACCATGTTCGAATTGACTAATTAATCGAATAGTAACCGACACATTTATAGTAGTACACATTGGGGGAAGCGTTTAATAAAATTTCTTAATGTTTTATTGGTAAATTTTTTAAAGAAATAATAATTTTTTAATCAAATAAAAATAAGTATAAAAAAAAATTAATGTATAAATTTTAAAACACATAAACTTATAAATATCTAACAACAAAGTTTGGTGACTCTAAGTCTATCCGTTTCTGTGAACTAATTTCTTGACCAGACGAAGCGATATATTACACATGAACATTGATAAATTGACTTGTCATGGCGTGCTGATCACGATCAATAGATATGTCCAAACTTTTTTAGCTTATTGCTCTGTCGCTGTCATTCTGCAATGTTTGTGTTCTGTCATACTCAGCATTTTACCATGAAGCGGTACAGTATTCAACAGTGCGTCGAAATTATTAAAAATTTATATGAAACAAGTAAGAAAATAACAGTCGACCAAGCTTATGAACACTTCTATTTTAAAATAAACTTGTAAAATTCCGGAGAAGTCCTAGTCGAATGGAAAAAAACACGAAGTCTCTATCTATAACCGTTTCCGAGATCCTTTCGTTCATACGGACGGCCAGACGGACATAGTTATATCGATCTTGACCATAATGGAGGTAACTTTGGGGGGTCTCCAACCATTATTTCTACCTGTTACATACAATAGGCTCTTGTACCTAAAAAAATATAAGACTACAATCGAGGGTGGTCGATTTCGAGATACACCAATTAATGTTTAAATTTGTATGGGCGATATATGTCTATCTGGATCCAGGTGAGTTATTTTACTACGATTTTTGTAAGATGTAAGAAGTTTTTTCATAAAAAAAAAAACACAGAAAGAAAGACAGATTTATGTATATGAGGATATCACTTGTAGTGGTCCGATATGAACCAATATATAATATTTTATTAGAATTGAAGTAAGATACTCCAAATGTGGCTATTTAGCTAAAATAAAAAGAAAATTTTTTTTATACAAAAATTCAGTAAGGAGTTGCAGGTTTCAATGGGTACTACCCCTTAGAGAAGGGTTGGCACATTGTTTGAAAACTAGTTATGCAAAGAAGTAAAAGAAGTGACTAGATATTCAAACTTAAAGTTCTCCGAAGTTCATACAGTCGACCAGACAGAAATTCTCTCTATCAACTAGACTTTTTATTTGAGACTACCTCTACTAGTGGTCCGATTAGGCCCTTAATTAAATATTTTTTTAGAATTGACGAAATCTTCTGCAAATTTCTTGTTTCTAACTGAATTAGTCGGAACAATAAACTTTATTTCATACAAAGTTCGAGAAGGAAAGAGAGATTTGTGTGAGGCCTACCACTTCTAGTGATCCGAACTGAACCTTTATGGATTTTTTTATAAGAATTAACGGAAGATAAACCTTATATGGCATTCCTCACAATTTAGTAACAACATTAAAAATTTTATCACACAAAAACGTAAGCAACGATGGGCTTGTATGGTAATGCCTCTTTCCCCTTAGGAACCTATATTAAATAGAAATTATCTGAAGAAGAAATAGGATCATTTAAATATTCTAGCTTCAAAGCCTTATCCCCTATAGTCTGCAAGGTCTAGATGTTCATACGAACAGCCAGAGTGGCGGAAAGACGGATATGTATTGACTTTTGATGCTGATCAAGAATACATGAACGTTTGGTGGATTGCCTCTCCTCCTTCTGCTTTAGCCTATTTTACCTTTTAGATTCTTTGTTCGGCCTAATATTTCGAGAGCTCCCAAAAATTTATTTCAAAATTCGCAAAAAGCGGTTCGACTGCAGATCAAGTAGTTCCAACCCAATTCGCTGTGCAAAGAGAATATTACAGCTTTTGTTGAAAGTGTGCAACAGGAGTTTGTCTTTATGCGACTAATTTTTCGGTATATAATTTTATAATATCCTATTGACTCTAGAACTTAAGCCTAACGAGCTCGCCCTTCATTGATTGATTGAACTCTGAGGCAGTTGAAAGTTTCAAATGGAGAAAAAATTATCTTTCGTGAACAAAAAAAGGTCATCAATTGGGCATAAAGTAATCGAAAGCAGTATCAAGAATTCTCATTTGATTCGAAAAAACTTAGAAACTTATTATTTGGTATGGGTTTTGATCAGATCAGATATGATATGAACGTGAGTAAGCCCGTTTAGACCAGTGTTTGCCCATCGTGAAATCAAATTATTTTCTTCTATTAGTATTACCGCCATAGCGTGAACCAATTTATTTATATGAAAATCCATTATACATCTTTGGAGAGGGTCTCCTTTTAGCATAGCAAATGGTCGACCGTTTTTCCATGTATGACATTCTCACAAACTCTGTACAAATCCTAGCCATAAATTTCTAGCCTAGTGGTATATCTTTCTTTGAGGTTATAACTTATAGGAGCCCTTATAGAACCAGGAACCATACTAATGGTTGATATATGGCTTCCATTTCCCTCCTTTATGTAGCAGTGTCGAATGATCCGGACATTTACTAACTGTCTATGTAAGACTAGCTGGATCGAGAAAGCAAAATAGATAGATCATATGTTCCACTCGACTATTCATGGTGTTTATATTAATATACATTTATACACCTATATATATTTCATAGGCTCGTAGAAAAATGATTCTGCTTCTAAGTTTTTAAATATTTGTGATCTAAATCAATACAATTTTTGGATCCTAATATTTTTCTAGCAGAGAAGCTTGACTTCGACAAATTCAGAAAGGAGTGGCAGATTTTTTAGGTACTACCCTTTATAGAAGGATTGTCAGGTTAATTAAGACACTAAATATGCAGAAGACACTAGCTGTATCTTTAATAGTCTTCAAGTTGCGCATAGCCAGACAGAAGGGATTTTTGCAGGGGGCTACATCTTGTAGTGATTCTATCACAGAAAGGTGGGACAGATTTATATGGAACTACACCTTCTAATGACCCAATGTGGAGCTGAATGGAATATTTTATGAGGAGTAACGTAAGTAGACCAAAGTTAGTATTAATAAAATTATTTTCATACAAAAAATCAGAATGATGAATAGATTTGCATGTTAAGAGCCGACATCACCGTAGGAAGGGCAGTTAGCACTAACATTAAATATAACATATTTGAAAAAGGAATAGGAGAATATAAATATTCAAACTTGAAGACTCTATTTCTTATGGTCCCATATCTATATCGACTCGATAAAGACTGCCTCATCTCTACTTAAGCACGATGTTGTATAGTAAAATTTGGGACACCCCATTTGTATATTGCGCTAGAAAAGAAAAATAAAATTTTCCCTTGACTTAAATTATTTATTTAAAATTTTCCAGTATTAACGTACATAATCATATTTGCAGCATAGCATCTTAATTGCTCCGAACATCTTCTACTGGTCTTCTGTCTTGTGGCGGCTCACAGCTACCTAATTTTAACAAAAATTAAACAAAAAAGCAACAACTCAAACGCTAAAAAAGAATAATTATCATTATAGCGCACACAAATAATAAACAAAAAGGCAAAAGATCGCAAAAGTTTAACACATTTTCAATTGGGCATGACTGCCAATGTTGCTGCCGCACAAACAGATAATCAAACGGTTGGAAAGATGCTTACCCGCGCGTTCCCATAGTTTGTATAGTTTTTATTTAGAGCGTCGTCGCTCCAGCATATACTGAAAATAATACTTTGTTTGAATCTTCCCCTAGCAACCTGTCTGCCTGCCTATTCGACTATACACTTTTTCACTTTGCTATAGTTTTCTGTATCTCTTTGTATCTAACAAATTGTATCTCATACAGTCTCGCTCGCTCGCTCGCTAGCTAGCTACTACACCTCATGACGTCGCATTGTACTAAAGAAAGATGTTTGCTATTAAATTTTTGAAAAGTTCAAACGGCCACTTGCCGCCAACGCCGCTGTCGACTTTACCGCCGCATCCAAGGCGCTCAAGGCGTTTCTTTTGCCAATAAGAGCGATTGCCCTCTTCTACCGCCCCCACAACTAACAACTACACAACAGACAATATTTAGTATATAGTATGTATATAGTAGCGTACCACCGCATCGCCGTGCGCTGCTGTTTTAATATCTTCTCGTTTTTTTTGTTTTCGATATTTATTCCATTTCATTCGTTTGTTCATCTGCACATTTGCTTCGGACGATTGAACCGCGAAACAACTTGAAAATTATTTTTACTATCCGTTTTTATGGCAATTGGAAAAGCTTTGAAAATTGTTTTTGAATACATCTTCTTTTGAAGAGCCACACACAGTAAAGCGATTTACTGGTTTCTATTTTATGTGCTGTTGGCGATTGACGCTTTAGTGTCTGTCTGTCTATGCCTGCTATTAGCTATTTTCAATCAATTTAGTTGCGAGAATTATCTTACATTCTGTGAAGAAAGTTTTTTAAATTTTGTAGAATATTTATAAGACTAAAAAAGTAACTTATTGTTTTTATTTCCCGAGTTTCCGAGAGTATTATATCACAAGCAATTCACAAGAAGAGATAATAAAAAATTTCCAATTTCAGTTCCATTAATTAATATCTTTCCCAAGAGCTTCTTTTAAATAATCATTTATGAATTCTATTCCAATTATTTCTAATTTTTTAGATAAACAAAGTTTTTTTTATTTTATGTAGTCAACATTGCTCTCTAATGGTTTTGGGTCTTTTAAATTTGAATACGTCTTCCTCAGGCATAAAACAGATTTCACTAGCCGAGTGAACCATAAAAATGCTAATCACTCAAGTAACCTAACTCTGTGCTATGCTCCAAATACGGGACATAGTTTAAGAACGATCAGCTTATGTCGAGGATTTAAAAACAAAATAAAGAAATTAAATAAAAAAAAAAGTAAGAAAGAACGCTTCGATATACCCTGTTCCCATAAATTTAAATGGAAGATATATTCCTATCAAGATCCATGTGGAATATTTTTTTGGGATTAATTTAAGAAACAACAAATTTGTCGTTCCAAGTAAACTAAGCCACAACAAAATGTTTTTCATACAAAAACCCATGAAGTAGGAAAGAATTGTGCCTCCAAACATAGTCTCCTATACAATAGTTCCCCTTCTATAGACCTATATGCCATATTTTTTTAGATTTTAAGTAAGAAACAAAAAATTAAGCACATTTAGCTGAAATTACAAATAAAAACATATTTTTTTGCAAAAACTCAGAAAAAAGGGCAGGTACGATTTCTTATAGAGTGGTTGACACGTTAAAATAAGAGAGACTATGTATCCAAACTAGAATAATATGTCTGTGTTGACTTTTTGTAGAGTGGCCACCCCTTTTAGTGATCAGATTTGGACCACTAAATGCAGCGTTTCTTGCTGGTTTCTAGTATTTACTGTTGATAACCCTACTATTGGTCTGATCTGAACCTATATCTAATATTTTATAAGAATTATTATAATCTAGACCAATTTATACGTTTCTTGCTTAATTAACAACAACAATACAAATTTTTTCATACAAAAACTGACATGGAGTGGTAGATTTGGATGGTAAATGCCAACTTAGCATATAGGGGTTTTATCAGTTGCTGGATCCACATATGTGCTCAGATTTTCGAAAAACAAATCCGTGAAAAGTAAACTTAAGTGTATAAAATTTAGCTTATGTGGGTTATTGCAGTTACAGAATCCAAAACTGAGCCAAGAATTTAAAAAAAAAATCTCCAAACAATCCGTCTTTGAAAAGGGGTATCGTCTGAAATAGCCAAATGGTTTTAATGGTTCTTCACCAAGTGAACCACCACCTAAGAGTCTATCGCCAAAGAGTTCTAATGGTTCTTCAGTGAGTGGACCACTGCCCAATGGGGTACCACCAAAGGGTTCTAATGGTTCTTCACCGAGTGGACCACCTCCCAATAGGCTACCCTTCTATGGTTCTAATGGTCCTTCGCCGAATGGACTATCGCCCAATAGGCTAGCGCCAAATGCTTCTAATGACGCTTCATCATGTGAATCATGCCAATAGGCTATCGCCAAAGAGTTCTAATGGTTCTTCAGTGAGAGGACCACCACCCAACAGGCTATCGCCGAATGTTTCGAATGGTTGATAATAGATAATAGAGCATGGAAACGTATTGCCACACAGTTTGGAACCAAACTAACCTCACGGGAATAACTTGTGGAGGTTTACTTATAAGAACTGGCGTTGTTCTATTGAGGTTAAAGCTTAAACTAATGCTGACAATCAAAGAATCTGATTTGAGCATTTGATTTGGTTTCAGCTGATGATATTAATTCTACATCAACTTTTCCGTCCAAGTTCTCCAATCGAAAAAATCAGACAAGTCACATTCGACGAAATTAACCACCAAATCAAGCTCCTAATACCTCTTTCTATGAAATCTATGAAAGGAGTACTTTTTCTAGTGTTCTCATTTGAGTCCATGTTGCGTATATGTCATTTTCCATTAAAGTGCATGTAAGCTGTAATCAAGAGGCTTCTAAATTCTATAGACTTAAGACTGTAAGAATATTTCTTGATAAAGAATGATATATATTTAACGAACGAAGTACAATATAGTTCCTGATTATAAAGTTTTAAAAAAATTTAAAAATCCAGTGCCAATTTTTTTTGAGAAATTTTTACCCAGTATGGACATTAAAATGACAGACCATTGGACGCTTTTGAAGAAACGCGATAAAGTTTCACCGTTTTATTCGATATTCGGCAAGGTTTAGATTGTCTTGCTTGTAGGTCTTATTAAATAGGGAGTCATATTCTATTTGGGTAGCGATAAATGGCATTCATTCGCAGATATATCAAGTCCGACTAACTTCAGATGTCTCATTGTTGCATCATAAAGAGTATTTGGAACAATCAATTTCCACAGCTTAAGGTATAATCACCGCCTCATGCTTACAACAGAAGTGGAAGAATCCAGTTTTTATTTAAATTTATGTCTTTAAATTTTATTTCTGTCTTTAAAATTTTAATATTATTTTCAAAATTTTGAAATGCTCAAAATTTTAAATGTCTAAAGTCACATGTCATGTCGTGGAGTTTGGACATACAATGAAGAAGGAATAGGAGGGTCTAAATATCGAGACTCGCAGGTTCTATCTCTAATAGTCTCCAAATACTTGTTTTTGATTTGGACAGATCGTTTGTCACTTAACTTAAAAAATTACGGAAATTCTTAATTTTCTAATTAAATGGTTTTTGATCTGACAAAGTTCGAATCTGAGCTTAATTTTTTGAAAAATTAATTGGCAGACATTTTGCCCTATAACAGCCCTCCAGCAATTGGACCACCGCTAAAAATTCCTCCACCAAATACACCACCTCCACCAAATTGCCTACCACCAAGAACACCTCCTCCAAAATGGCTATTACCAATTGGACTACCACCATATGGGTCACCAAATGGACCAACTCCGAATGTGCTATTAAGATGGTCCCCAAATGGAATTTCATCGATTGGACCAATGAACTATCACAAAACGCGCTACCGGTAAAGTGACTACCATCAAATTGATTTTTCTTCTATAATTTTAGACATTTCGATTTTTTTTCTTACAATTTAAAATAAATAAATATATTATATGACAATATTAACGACTTACCTTCGCAAATGTAGCCCTGCTGTATAAGACCCCAAAGTAAATCCGAACAATGATGACAGTACGTTGGCTTATGAAATGTCTTCTTCACAAATGAATGCCCACCATCCGCCATTTTGTGTATACTACTACTTGTGTGTAGTTGCAACGTTCAACGTGCGTTTTTTTAATGCACCTGAAGGATTAATCAAACAATCAATCGAAAGAAAGAACGATCGATTAACGATGACGACGCGACGACGACGACGATAATGGTGATGATCCACAACGATATATCTATGTATATCGTACGTTGCGAAGTACGAGAGTGAAAGAGATAGGACGTGTTTACTATTTACATAGAGAAGAATCTGCTTAACTGCGCCACCAATTCAATGCAATTCGTTGCAATTAATTTACAGCTTGCAACATCAGCGTTGTTGTTGTAGATTTTTTGTTTGAATTGTAAAAGTTTTACTTTTTCTAGTTGTTGCTGCTGCTGGTGTTGTTGTTCTTGTAAATTTAATGTTTGGCGTTTCGTTTGTCGTAGAATAGATATGCCACAATTGTTGCCAATGTTAATGTTGCTGTTTTTATTGTTGCAAGTTGTATTAATTGTTGTAACCTTATATTCTGTTGTTGCTGCTGCTGTTGCTGTTTTTGCTTTGTCTGCAGCTGTTGTTGTTGTTGTATTTCTTCTTGTTGTTTTAGTTGTTTTAGTTGCGTTTGACAATAGAACTGACCAAATGTGAGCGAGAACAACGGCGACGACGACGACAACGAAGACGATAAAAATGACGGCGAAGGCGGCATTTTCATCCATTGGTTACGAATTTTTTATTTAAACATTTGCTTGCCGGACAGCAAAAATGTTTGGCTATAATTTTATATCATATTATTTTGTTGGCTACAGCGAGCGTCAGAGTTTAAGTTCTTCACTAATTATATATGTATGTATGTATTTTTTATGTATGTATATGTAAGCCGAATTTACATATGTATTTATTTACAATTAATTAAATTTTAACGTACGCCTGCCTGCATTAAATTAAACAAATATTAGTTGAATTGGGTTTGGCTCACGTTTGTTGCACAAAATCAACAGCTGTGGCAGCAGCCGCGGCAGAAACTTCAATACACCACTTCACTTCAGTTTACGGTTAAAAAAAAAAATAATAAAAAAAAAACAATTTCCCATTACTAGTGAGCGAGTAAGCGAACAGAGCACTAAGTGGCTGCTCTTCTCTCTAGTGAACTTATTTTTGTTCTATTTGAATTTTGCGCCGCACCCCCAAAAGCAATAAAATATTTCAAGATAAAAGAAGCATTTACTGCGCGGGAGAGTTTTCAACAGTAACAACAACAACAACAACGAAAAACCTAGAGAAAACAATGTTTGGAAGTTATAGCGAGAGTATTTTGGGAAATGTGCTTCTGTTTTGCTGTGGTGTATTTTTGCTCGAAACGCTCGCACGCTGGGGAGCATTAAATTCACCAAAAAAAAAAAGCAAAAAGAACAAAAAAGAATGTTTTTCAGCAGTGAAAATATTTAGGTACTTATGTATGCAGCACACTCTTACATATGTATGCATGTATGTATGAAATAATAATAGAAGTTGGAAAATATGATATCAACAGCGTGTAAAAGAGCATAATAAAATGGAATCAGCAAGAAGGGGGTTTTTCCGAGCAAAGGTACCTCGTATTTGTGCAGTTATCAGAAGTCTAGCTTAATTTTGTACAATGGAAATGTTCGAGAAGATTTTATTAAAAGAAAAACTAAATAAAATAAATGCATATTAATTTATTTTCTAACCAAGTATTTTTTGGTATTATATGGGCTACACCTTCGAGTGGTCCGATTGTGACCTATATTCTTAGGAATCATGCAAGCTACACCAAACTTGGCGTTTCCAACTAAATAAACTGAATCGATTGACTTCAATTAAGTTAGGATCAACTGAAAATAGATATCGTTATATACTACATCAATCGGCCCAAACAAAATGTTGAATTTTTTTTTATAAAGAGTATAAGTAGGAACTCAATTTTTTAAGTAGGTTTTTCTCGAATCCACTTATTCCGAGATGTTTGTCATGATTTCTCAAATTTTACAGAACTGACTAACTTGAAATAAGTTACGATCAACTAAGAATATAGACCCCATCTCAATCGAATATATTTTATGAAGTCTAAAAAAGATGAAATATCCAATTTTTCAATTTAAGTTTCTATTTTGTTAGATATTTCTTTTTTAAATTTAAGGTAACCACCCTAACGAGACTCAAACTAATAAAGAATATTTGTTTTTTTCAAAACTTTTGAAAAAGACAAAATAGTTGAATATAAAAATCGAATTCTTATAAAATTTCCCATTAAGATCCAAATAGAAAGCATTGTCCCCACACGATACCGTGCCAGCTTTCTGGATTTTTTACGAAAAAAAAAACGTTATAGTTTTTCTTTATAGAGAAACACCGAAACAAATGTATTCTGCGTCAATTCTCATAAATATGATATTAAGGTGCAAATCGAAACACTAAAAGGTGTAAACCTCCAATAAAAAGTCAATATGGACCTGTTCGGCTGTCTGACAATGAATAACCAGAACTTGGAGACTATGAAAAGTAAATGCTTCGAGTTTGAATATTTAGTGTCTCCTATGCCATCTTAAGAAAACTAGTATTTAATGAACGTACCAAACTATCTCCAAAGGCCAATACCCATAGAAGCCTATTCCACCCTTCTAAGCTTTTGAATAATAAAATTTTAGTTTTTTTCATATTTTAGCCACCGTACATATCTGTCCCCTTTCCATCGTTTTAGTCAGTAAAATACATTTAGCTGAGGTTTAATTTAGCTTGAAACGAAAAATTTGGTTTAGCTTATGCTAATCCCAATAAAATATCCAACACGGCTTCAGATAACTATATATCACCCATACAAATTTAAAGTACATTGGGTCTACTGGGTATCTCAAAGACAAGCACACTCCAAGCTACATTCTTTTTAGGATTTTTTCTTGTTCTAAAAGTGTTTATATAGAGCCGCTATGGTCATCATTTGTTTAGGATATCCAAGTCAATATACCCGGATCGCTTTTAAGGTTAGCTGCCATATAAACCCAAAGTATTTTTTTTTTTTTCAATTTTTATACTAAAAAGTTTTTTGTTTCTAGTCAGTATAAACTTCATTTGCATGTTGGTGGCTTGTGTGGAACTATGCTTACAGCATAGGCGTGGCATGTCCCCCTGGCTGATTTGAAGTTTTTTGGATTTTGAAAGTAAAACTGTTTTAAATCACAGTTAACCGCTTCAAATACTAAATATATATAGAAGCGTGTTTTGTATATGAAAATTTCTTTTTAGTCTCCAAAGTAAGTGTTAAACCCATATATAAACAATTGTGGTCAGATAGATCAAATAGACGTAACTATAAACACTCATCGTCGAGCGGATCATTTATATATATATACTGTATGGATTATATGATATTTACATTTAAGAAATTTAGTCAAATAATATTACTTAAACTTCGTAAATATTTATTTATACTGAACAGTTCCATTATGAAATGCAGTTACATGAGATGGAATTTCTATTTTTAGGCGAACAAACTGGAAGAATAATATGCATTTTATGTTTCTATTAACACCTTCAAAAATATGCATAATCTGCCTTATATTACATTAAAGACATGGGCGTCTAAAGTTCGGAATGTAATGGGATTCGAATACAATAGGATTTTAAGGCTTCAATTTAAGTGAGCGAAATATATGGAATTTCTTATAAAATTCACCAAATATAACGTTTCTAGTTTAATTCATAATATATAAAGATCTAATAAGTGAGCCGAAATATTTAAATTCGAATGTTCCTTTTTTTATAGTCTACGAATCTTCGACGTTTTATAAATGGACTGTCAGGCGGACTAACTTGCCATCGTATATACTCGATTATCCGCTATCTAGATTTCTTTATACCACATAGATTTGAATGGAAGCCATTTTCTATAGTTATCCGATAAGGACAAATATGGGATATATCATAAAAAATCGATCAGATAGACAATCTGCGGACGAACATGTCTGTATTGAATCGTATTTTTAAGGTAATAAAGAATATTAAAAATTTATGGAATGTGTCACGTTTTCTTTAAGTTGTTATATACACACATTTCCATAATTCTATTGAACATAGATTTTATAAAGAAACACCAAATCTTACACATCTGATTAATAAATAACAACAATAACTGAAAATTTTCATAGAAAAAACTAAACATTTTGGTGGAGTTTTATATGCAGCGGGGGGTTTCGCCTTTAATAGTTTTGAAGATCGGATGCGTCTATATTTACTCAACTTTTAATATTGCTTAAAAATATATATAAGGGGTTACATTATATTAGGTTAAATTTTGAAGAATTATAACCATAGAACTTTCCATTGTAATCTGTTAAACAAACGGAATTTTTTTGAGTTTATACCCATTATTTTCGACATTGGAACACCGAACAACAACAAGTAGGCTCCGAAAAAAGCTACGATTTTTTTAAAATATTTTTTTTTCTTTTGTGAAAACTTCGCTTTTGAAAAAAATCCGGTTATAAGAAACAATGGGTTGCTTGCAAAAGAATTAAAAAATTACTTTATGAAAACTTTTTCTTGGGACCTTATATTTACATGAAGACTATATGTTATGTCTTCTTGTAGAGTCATCTCAGTGGTACTGCCAATACTGTCATGTGGCCAAACCACCATTGATTTTTTACCAAGGACAGACAAGAGATTTATCATCTGCTTAAAAATTTATGGAACATTTATACATTTAAAAAAATATTTTCGTGCAGAAAATAATATATTTTTTTCGTTTTCATGTTTTGAACGTTGCTTCTTCTTAACACTGCTATTTTCCCTAATTCCCCGAGAGAAAATGCTTCTTAAACCAAAAAATATTAAAAATATAAACATTTAATTTTTTTACTTATTATTGTTAAATTATGATCGCTTGAAACTTCGATGCGTGAACCAAAGACTGGGGCAAGAAGGTTGATTATACTTAATAATATTATTTTTCGCAAAACATTTTCAGCCAAGTTGATGTTGATTCAATTTTAGATATATTATTTATGAGATTTAGAACAACATTGACGTCAATCTGCAATTCAAAACAGTTCAATGAAGTTTGTCCTTTCAACCATTGTCTAAGATAGGGAAATTTTCCTGAGAGGTGGAGGATACAAATATAAGTGTTTTCTCTCCAAAATCTTAACAAACCAACAGAGTTTCTTCTAGATTCTGTGGTTAAAATCTTTGAAAATCTTATGGTGTCTAGACTGGAAGCTTGGTCACTCGGAATTGCCATTGTTTTAAGATCTAAGTACCAAGATTAAGACAATGTTGGCTGATGGAATAGCAAGGAGTGGAGGCCTAGTGTATGAGGTGAAGATTGATCGAGAGCACCTTCATGTATTGAATTCTATAGTTACAAAATGAAACACTAGACAAGATTATATAAACTTAAGACTCCTGGTTAGAGATTTATAACACTGGAGGCTTTATACCTTTCAGATACTACATAGAAGGCCTTGACTGTGCTCCCAGATTGTTTTCAACGAACTTTACTTATAAAATTAAACAAATGTGTATTTGAAAGTTATATATTATACTATTGTATATGCATAAACTAACTACTCTCATGCTTAACACCCACTGGAACATTGAGATTCTACGCGAAGGAAAAAAAACATCAATGCTGTAGAGTTACAGATTTTAGCAAATACAAGTACATTTGCTGAGAGTCACGTATACAATTTTTGTTAAAAAAAGAGTTTTAATAAATTGCTCAAACTCACATAGCACTGTTCTATATTAAAACAAAAATACAACTGTTATACACGAGTGTTATACACAAACTATTCTTCAAATTGTTTAACTCTATAGTTTATTTATAAAATTAAGCTTTTCACTACAGCATTAAAAAGAAAACTGAGTTTTGCTGATACTAGAAAATCGCATTAGTATATTCTATTATCCTGCCATTTTAAGGACATGCGCATTAAACAATTCACCACGACAATGGACGAATAAAGAATGTGCGTAAAAGGCAACACTGAAATTTCCAAGTTTAAGGATAAATCACGAATGTGCGCACAAAGTGAACATTGACAAGGCTTGCGAAAAGTGTTCTCAATGCAATACTATCTAAAAAAAAAAAAAAGGAAACAGAGAAGAACTGCAAACTTCAAAACTTTGCAAAGGAGTTGAAGTAGCATATTATTGAGATTATATATTTTTATATTAAAACTTTTTTTAAGCTAAAATTCTAATTGTTTAAAATAGCAACAACAAAAAATTGCTAGGGTGGGCGTGTGTTTTTGAAGGAGCGAGTTCGTGGCACTTTCTTTCAGGCGGGCACTCCAATATACACCACACTACTCGCTTTTTTTTCGATCTGATAGAGCAGCAGAATCAGCAGCTACTCTGTTTGCTCTGAAACGCTTTTCAGCTGCTGCTGCTGGTTCTCTACTCTTTTTCGGGCACGAGCAAATCGCAATAGATAGAGAATTTTTTCTGCTACTCCTGCTGCTGCTAGCAACTTTGATTGCTTCTTTGCTTTTCCATTTTCTCATATATATGTATATAAATTTTCTCAAATTTTCAGCACATATTTGGCTTTTTATTAACAATTTTTAATGCACTTTAGGCGTTTCTCTTGAATAATATCTTAATTGAACTTTGCACACGCGATATATAGTATATAATTGCGACAACAACTTTTCATTTCGTATATATACTTTGGTATATATATGTATATGCCAAAAAAAAAATATATATATATGTATCTTTTTTTTTAACGTTTAACTTGAAAAACAATTTTCCTTCTGCTTTAGGAACTTTTATGTTCAATTATTTTTGCACATTTTTTTATAATAGAAGTTGGAAAAAAATCGCAGATATCCCTTACAGCTTTTCATGCATTTCTTGCTTATTTCTTAAATAAAATATTCGCCTTTAATTAAATAATTTTTCATCTATATATACACATACTATATGCATGGAAATTGAAAACTTTTCTTCTTCACGCTATAGATATACAAAATTTTTTCATGCACAAAACTTTTTTTTCACATTTTTCACTACGAGGCGTTTTGGAGAATTTTCCTTTTTTCATTTCTTTTTTTAATTCCACTTTAAACTTTTTCTTTTCTTTCTTTTTTTTTTTTTTGTCGTTACGTTTGCACTTTAATTTTTTATGGATACGCCTCACGAGCAATTACTGGCGAATTGCAAATTGCTTTTAACTAGGCGTGTTGTAGCGTGCGGAAAATTCCTTAATTGTTTTGTAAAATGTACATTTTTTGCTTTTTCGGAAAAGTTTTTCTTTTGCTTTTCTATTTTTTATTCATTTTTTTTCTGTATGATGTGTGTGAAAAAAATATTTTGTGTGTGTGCCCCGTCGTAGCGTACGTACACGAAGAGCACACCTAGTTGCTGTGTGTGCTTCGTAGTAGACGATGGTGCTCTGAATTGTATGAAAATTGCTCACAACTTGGGAAGTGTTGAATGTTGAATATCGTGTGAAAACGCATACATATATAGATTTTCATGCATATAGCCGTGCGCTAGCGAGCGCTTAGCTGCGGAAAATTAAGCATAGGAACATGGGAAATTCCTCCGTAGAAGCTTTGTCTGTGAATGGTGAATTCGTGCGCTCGTTCGTTCAAGCAGTTCACAGGATGTCGTCTGCGCGCTCAGCAGTGTTGAAAGTTTGGCGCCCGTACGCTCTCTCTCATTCGCTCTATTTCTCTCTCTAACGCGCAATCATTTTTTATAATGAAATCAACAATTTGTTTCATCTGAGGTACTCTCCATCTTTGTTTCACTCACTTAATTTTGCCTCATACTGTTCGCACTCATGGGAACGCCTCACGTACGGCCGTATTTGATTAGACCGACCCATAACCCACAAGTGAAGTTAAGCAATAATGTAAGGAGTGCGGTATGGCGAAACCAGTGCAACACTATGGAGACTATATGGTAACATTGCGCAGCATAGTGTTACCAGATAATGTGGTCTTCCTTTTTTGAAATCCGTAGATTTTTAAATTCTTTAATATTAAAAAAAATCAAATGAAAGGAGTCGCAAAATCTACGCAAGCAGTAATTTTTATTGAAAAATCCGATATCTATTTATATATAATTTGTTTTTAAAAATGAAGTATTTCAAATCATCCTCGGGAAACGACTCATTGAATAACTGGATAGTTTTTCGGACTTAAGGCATTTCAGACCGTCTCGGACATCAATTTCAACACAATTTCTTCTTTTATTATTTAAAATATAAAAAGGTGGAAGGTTTTGGTTTTTTGTCTTAATAGCGGAACCTTTCCAGTGGATCTAATTTTCTCCATTACCCACATGCTGAATTATGAATTTTTCTGATGTGCGAAAGCGTCCCACCTTGTCATTTCATACTCTTGGCATTGAAGTGTGGATGGTATTATAATGGAATGACAATATTAGTGAACAGCGCGATAAGGGTGTCGTTCAACACATCTCCGTCTGGGAGTCTGTGTACGTATTTATTTCCAAATAAAATTTTGATTGAAACATGTTATGCAGATTTTTTTATTTCCAGTGTGAATGACCGCTATATGCCCACTAGAAGGTACCTCTACAATACAAATAGTCAATTCTTATATAATTTTCTTTGCTGAATCCGAATCAGAGGTCAGAATATACAATTTGAATCCTCATTTTTTTATTCTATAAATTTCTTACAATCCAAATCCAAATGATCTTAATTGATATTAACACATCAAAATATTCTCTTAGACTGACATAACTGACATACATACAATGCAACCAATAACAAATACAGAGAAAGAAATTTTAATAAAACTAATACGTTATTGGGATGACATACGAACGTGTGGCCTAATCACTCTTCGAATCTCCTCACTACAAAAAGTTTCTGTTTTCATCTCGGTTCACGCTTTTATTCAATCAACTTACACTATCCGAAGAACTTTTACCTAAAATTAAAACAAAAAGCAAAGATTTTTAATTACACATGGGTAAAGTTGGTCACCATTGAGAAGTTTCCATTTTCGTTTTTAAATTCAAAACCATTTAAATGATTAACAGGACAACTATTTAAAGGTTTAAAAATGAAATAATTACATTTAAAAATTATCAAAACTTGGTAAAACTTTTACCGAAACTCACGAATTAATGAAAAAATGAGCTTAAATCGTCATTGCGGTTCATGGAATCGGAATTTGGAGTGTCCAAAGACTCAATCCATCGAATTTTGGTCGATCATTTGGGCTTCAGAAAAGTGCGTGTACGATTTGTTCTGCAGCAATTAGACAAGGAAAAGCCGCTTCGGAAAAGCCGCTAAAGACATCATTTAAGATGCCAAAAAGGACCAAAACTTCCTTTTCAACATTGTTACTGGTGTCGAGACATTTAATACGACGCTGAAACCAAGCGGCCAGAATATCGCAAAGAAGGAAGTTGGCGTTTATTACTCGATCATTCGCCATCTCATCGATCGACACTTGTGACCAATTTTTTAATCAAAAATCACATTTTGACCATCCACCAACCACTCGCCGTATTCGCCTGATTTGGCACCATGTGACTTTTTCCTGTTGGGCAAGCGGAAATTATCCATGAAAGGACGGCACTATGTTGATGTGGAGGCCTGTAACTCTCATTTGAAATGTTATTGGATTAAGCTAATAAGTGTATTCATTCGGAGATAGTTTACTTTGAATAATAAAAAAAAACAAGTTCTCAAAAATCTATTGTTTATCATTTTATTCCAAAAGTCCGGAAAATTTAAATTTTGAGACACACCTTGTAGAAGTCACTAATGGTGTATTTAGTTTGAGTCAGGCAAATGTATGCCTCGCCTGAGGCATATATTCTTGATCAACATCCAAAGCCAAGTCGAATTTTCCGTCTGTCTAGCTGTGCTTATGAACTACAAGAACTTAGAGAGTAAAAGAGCTGGAGCCTTCCATATTTGATATTTAGACTCTCCGTATTCTTATGAAACCTTTTATTCATTATTCATGCCAACAATTGATGTGTGGAACCAAATACTATTCGAACTTACCTTTCTTTCTGTGTTTTTATATGCAAATTCTTTTCTTATTGTTCTTAAATTAGGTAGAATAGCTAAATTTAGTTTATCGACGTATATAAAAATAGGCAAATACAAAACTTTTCCACCCTTTTTAAATATGAAATATTCGATTGAGTTTTTTTATTTGAATGTTTTTCAAGAGAAGCATTGCACATCGCCATCTTTATGTAAAATGTTTGATCTAAGATAGTCAAAATCGAGTTAAAGCTATCGACCAGTCACAATTTGTTTTTCAGACAGTGCTCGGCACAAAATACTAACGATTGTGTACGAGGCAACATAGACGAAGTCATTTTTCTTGATTCACACTGAAACATTTTCTTTGCCGAAGTGTGTGTATATGAGCCGAACCCCTTCCTATGCCGGTGCCGAGCTCCGCTTTAAGACATCAGCTGCCTCCGCTTTCTGAATTTGACATGTAGACAGTGTTGTATTGACTGCAGTTTACATTAATGCTTATAAAATATTTCACATAGGTCGGTGTATTTTGCGTTAATCCTAATAAAATATTCCAAAAAAGATTCAAATTGGATCATAGAAACATATTTGTCGGACCCTATGAACATCGATTACATGGAGTATATAAAAGAGAGCATTCAAGTTTGAATATTTAGCTTCTTCTTTTCTCCCTTCAGATAACTAGTATTCAACGATATTATTCTTTAAGGGGTAGTTCACATTAAAACGTGCCAATACAATATCTTATATGTTTAGGGTTGGAAAAAAGGTCTTTTCGTATTTTCGCCTTTATTTCAAATCTTTATAAAGTTGCACACAAACATCGGATTTAGTTCAAATAAGCGCAGTTTTGATCAATAACTTGTTGCTTACATTATTCCCTATTGGCAAAAAAGTGAGACAGTCGATTTACGCAAGCTTCTTTTGCGGTCAATATATCGCCAGTTAAAACGTTCGACATTGACAGGAAGAGATGGTAATCCGAGGTGGATGCATAAGAACCTTCCATTCGAACTCCCGGAGTTTCTCGCGCGTCACAATCAAAGTGTGTGGTCTGATGGTACACAATTCCTCTCCTATTGGCCAAAGAGTCCAGTTGTTCACAGCAGAGGACCGAATTGAGCGTTTGAACATAGGGGAGAAGCTCCTAGTAGATAATTCCCTGGCAAACCCACCAAACACACAGCAAAACCTTCCTTCAATCAGCCGCTTCGCCACCCTTCACCCTTGACCGTTTGCGCTACACGTTGTCGTAAGTGACCCACTTTTCATCGTCACCATTAGCTTCAAAAACAGGTCGATTTTGTTGCGATTCAGCAGCGATTCGCAGTTGGATATTCGGTCCATGATGTTTTTTTGTTGTCAATTCGTGTGGCACTCAAATATCGAGTTTTTTTTGTGTAGCCAAGCTTCTTCAAATACCTTTGAACGATCATATGACTGATGTTCAGCTCCCGGGCGATGGTAAGGCTGCTACTATGGCGGTGTATCTCCATCACTTCCTTGATTTTAGCGACTTCTTCGACGACAGGTCTTCCGGAGCGTGGTGCATCTTACATTTCCTCCACACCAGAACGGAATCGAGTGAATCATTATTGTGCTACGCGAACAGTATCGGCCCCGTAAACATCACACATTTTTTTTGGACGCTTGCGATGCGTTTTTGCCTTTCAAGTATTAAAAATGTAAAGTATGGCGAATTTCTTCCTTCGAGACCTCCATGTTCGACGCACTGTAGCTCACAACTGAATTGTGCAAGCGCAATGCTGTCAAAAGAGCGTAGTACTAGACACTCACACCGTTCAAACGCTGACAAATACTTAACGACATATACCTAGTTAAATAAAAAGAGCACTTTTTTATATATTCAGATCGAACGAAAAGAAGTGGTAGCCCCTATTCAAGTCTGCCCTCTTTCTTGGGTTCTTTTTATGGTAAACAAAGAAATATATACATAGTTTCAAATATTTCTAACCGTTCTTTTACTTATAACTGCTCACTTCCAAAAAGTTAATAATAAATAAAATTATCCAAAAAATGGTATTCTGTTTATATTTTTAATACGTACAAAAAAATTGTTGTTTATATATGTAAGTAGTTATATCTTTATTCAGCATTTCCGTATATGTAGTTTAAAATATACATTTAAGTTCAATAAGTTTCTCAAAAATAACTAAATGATAAATATTTAAAATGTATCTGATAATACAATAGAACAGCCGTTTCTACGCTTTGAACTAAGGAGCTAATTGAAAGTGATGTAAAATAAATATTATGAATTTCTTTGGAAAAGTCTATGCATAATTAATGATTTAAGCTTGATTGGGTAATACTTAATTCTTTTTATATATGGAAATTAATTTTTGTATTGAATCGCGCATTTGAACACTAATACCTTTTTTACACAAGAGTCGCATATTCTCGAATATTGCATTAAAAACCATTTAATGCATCCAAAAATTTCAATAAAAAGTCTCACTTAACGAACAATTGGTAGAAATTGCTATATGTGACTCTAGTGTAAGTACGGCATAAAATTGATGTATGGAATTTTAATAAAAACATTATTTTAAAAATTGATTTTTTTCAACATATTCTAAGCAGCTATTCTGTACTATTTCGCAAATAAAACTGTTAACTTCTTCGTCAAAATATTGCGGAAGTTAATTCAATAAATAAAAATTAAATTTCTCAAAGTTTTCGAGGATTTGGAGGGAATTCATATGCTAACTTAAAAGTGAATTCAAATCGCTAAAAAAATTACCATTTTACAGAAACAAAAAACAGGAATTGTATAATAAAATATATATAAATAAAAACTGAACTATTAACTGTTCCATTGCTTAAATTGGAATGAAATTATATGTCTTCTTTTTTTTTTTAATCGCGTAGCTATATACGATAAAAATATTTGAGCTTTATATATGTAAGTTTCTATGCAAAAAACGTGTTTTCAGCAATATAGTATAACAAATATATGATTTTTCACGTGTAAAATGTTTAAAAATATTTTTTTTAGATAGTTTTATGCACTGCTTTGCATGCAGACTCATAAACATTTAAGGATATACATGAATTTTATAATAATAAAATGGTGGCTTATTTTCTGCTCTTTTTAATTTTGTTTTTTTTTTTCTGTAAGGCAACTCAAAATTGTTTTGCTTAGCCAAGACCATGATCATCGAAGAAACTTTGAGGAGTCTCATCCTAAAAATAGAAAGAACAAGTATAGAAGAATTTTTTTTTTTTATTTGCAACTATTTTTTAACTCTTCATTAGATATAAGCAATTTTTTTCAATACTAAACTTTACATACCTTCGCAAGGAAAACAAATATTTAAATACGATTTTTTTTTTGCTTGTAGTCTAAAAAGTCGCCGCTAATTAGGCGCGTGTGCAGTACACACAACAAATAGACAACAAAATTTATAATTCAAAATACATGTAAATATATATGTTTTAAGTGTTTTTTTTTTTTTTTTTTAAGATATAGTGACACCAAAACTAAGCAGAAACTTATAGTAGAAATAAGACAACGTTTAGGGACAGTAAAACAGCAACAACAAGTAAATACTTAGTAGAAATAAATACATAGATTTACTATATATACGCACAGAAGACAGTCATTTAAATAATTTTTGTAGATGTTTAAAGAAAATACATAGAAATTGCTAAAAAGTTTAAGCTTTTATTTGCTATATAAAGTATATATTTTTTTTTAAACAGAATTACAATTTTCTTGCACTAAAAACATATTAAACTATTTTATATATCTAAAGAATTATGTTTATTGATTAGCTTTTATTTTGTATATTTTAAAGTTTTTATTGTTCGAATTTTTGCTTACCAAATTTTATTGCACAATACTTAAATTTTATAGTTTATCAATAAACAAAATTTTCCATTTTTTTTTTTAATTAAATTTAAATCGGAATGATTGTTTGCACTTATACAATTTATACTAACTGAATTTATTTTTATTTATTTACTTTTTTTTCATTTTGAATTTAATTCTGTTGGCATTGTATAAAAGGTATTAAAAAGGTTTTGCATGAAATTGTGTAGCGAAAAGTTTTGCTAAAGCGTTAAATTGTTAAAGAAGTGTTTTATCCAATGAGCCAAGCGCTTTAAATTTTGTTTTTTTTTTTTATATGTATATATATTTTGCATTGTTAGCCTCTACTTATTATTAAGTTTGTTATTAAATATTGCTTGTGTTTGTTTATATATCTTACTTCGATTTTCTGCTATACAATGAGTGTTAAAAAGAGCAATAACTACATTTAAAATGTACGTTAAATAAAAAAATAAAAAATTTGGTGTTTTTAAGGCAAAGTGCACAATTTGCAATGAAGACGTTTGTTGCGCTACGAACTATTGCTGCAGCTAAATTTTTAATCTCCTTCTTTTTCGCTAAGTACTATTACGTATATTTTATTGGCTTTTATACAACATTATACATTTTTTTTTTGTTTTGCATTGTTTGTATAATATATATATATATATTTTTTAAAGGAGTCCAATGTCTCTTAAAGTGCCCTCAACAGCTTCGTCCTGGAGTACAGAGAAGAATAGATAGTGAGTGATAGTGAGTTTTATGTGTGATTTTATTTGGTTTTTAGCATAAAATTACTGTGTCCTTATAATGTGGTTTCGTGGTGTTGGTGAGCATATGTAATTTAATTTATTGTTGTTTTTTTTAGTTTATTTGATATATTAATTTAATTCACCAAGTGCGCGTTTATAATTATTATACACTTAAAGCGTTTTAAATATTGTATGTAACATCATGGCTCAAATGTTTCAATATTATTATTATGGGATAAGCGCTTATTGTATGTACAGCTGCGGAGTACTGCATTAATTGCAAAAGTTAAACCTTTTTTGAAAACTACAAAAAAAATTGACTGTCTTCTGTAACGTTTGGGCACAGAGGGCACAACAAAGGAAGTTGGAAGGAATTTGGAAATATATATGTAAATGTATGCATTCAAAATTAATTTTTTAGATAAAATATAATAAAAGAAAAATTAAAAATTATTTTCAACTGATAAAATTTCATAGGAAAATGTATTCACAATCCAATCAATAGTTAAAGTATTTAATCTTAAATTAAATGGCATTATACACAAAATATATTTTTATTATTATGGGAACGTAGCTTGTAACGCTTAAAAACCGTTAGAGAACTCATAAATAAAAATATGGGCCATCTGTATGCAGGTTGGGACGCTTTGAAAATTGAGATCATCGCTTTAATTTCAATGTCACTCCTGTTATAATTAATTAGAGAGCAAATAATTAAATATATAGCGCAGGTGTTTGCAGCTTGGGACGGTATGCAAGTTGTGACCATCACTTTATTATTATCACGACGCTTGTAATACTCAAAAGCCGTTAGAGAGCACACAAATAATAATATAGCGCAGATGTTTTTGCAGGTTGGGACGGTATGATGAAGTTTGTAATACTCAAAAAAGAGCACATAAATAAATAAATGGCGCAGTTGTAGGCATGTTGGGACGGTATCAGTGTTGGGGCCATCACTTTATTATTATCAGGAGGCTTGTAACACTTAAAAGCCGTTAAGGAGCTCATAAGTTAATTTAATTGTCACACTCATGAACAGTTAGTATATAACGCTGGTTTATGTAGGTTGGGACGGTATGAGAGCTTCGACTATCACTTTATTTTTATTGTCACGAGGCTTGTAACACTCAAAAACCGTTAGAGAGCTCATAAATAGATATATATCGCAGATTTATGCAGGTTGGGACGGTATGAGAGTGTAGTCTTTTATTTTTTTATCACGAGGCTTTTTACACTCAAAAGCCATTAGAGAGCTCATAATTAAATATATAGCTAGATATATAGTTGTATGTAAGTTGGGACGGTTTGCAAATTAAGACAGTCACACCTAACTGATGCAAAAAAGCTTCTTAGGGAATGTGTTCTATCAAGATGGCAGAATAAATGGAATAATAGTGATAAGCGACGAGTTACATACGTAACGTTACGTTTGTAGTGGATCCGCCGGAGTTTGGACATTAAGTTGTTTTCCGAAGGTAGTAACTAGGAGCCGTCGTATGCCGGAAGACAACGAGCGTTCATGGCCCTAAACATCATGTTCTTTTATGGATAGGGGGTAAAACTGGACTCTTCGCCCACTGATTCGGTTAAATTTTTCCAAATATACATGCCGTTATTTTTAACGGAAGGAATATGAGTAGGCCTCATTCCGACCAGTGTGGAATTTATGATCGATTTGCATAGTTTCACACTGTTTCATCTGTCGAATATTCTCACAGCTATACTTGAAAATTTTGAAGTGTCAACCAACCCGGAACTTTTTGAAGATTCGAATGGCAAGCATATCTAGTATTTGTCAAATTTTACGAGAGTTCGCGTGAACCTTAATATTGTACCACGGTGGACAATGGCCCATGCAATGTACTTCAAAGTTACTTCGCCATAAGTAAGGCCCTTTAGTTCTTCCAAATGTGAACAAAAGTTCTTTGAAAGCTTTTCATTTCTTTTTATTTTTGCATTTCACAACCCTGTGTTTTAAACCAAAGATAAGCACTTGGATCCATATAGAAATATATTTCTCATACAAATTTAATTAACATGATGTAGGAGTAGTGTGCGATACATAAAAATTGTCTATATATTCATGATCAGCTTGATGGAAAAAATACATCTAGCCATGGTTGTTAAGTTGGTCAATAGACTATAAAAATTTAGCATATGAAGCTCGAAATATAGACCGCGGTAGGAGTTAAAAAATATCAAATCTTCGTAAACCCAGCAAGTTGAGAGCATAAGAATCTTTTGGTAAAGATGTCATTTTTTTTACAAGACATTTCTGTGCACCATCTGTAAGATAGTTTCTGCGAAAAAGCTTCGTTCTATACTTTGAATTTCGAAGGCTCTGCCTTTAATTTTGTCTTTCGAACAAAATATCATGTGCGTAAGCGCTAAAAAAATTGCCGGTAGCCTACGGGAACTAGACAATATGGAAAGGCAAGGATACGAATTTAAAACGCGTACAGCGAAGGATCATTTGCAAGGTTCAGACCGTCTATGTACTTCTAAATTAGACGAAAACATCGGAAATGTTAGGAAAATTTTATAACACGGATATAACATCGTTTAGTTCACATCTACCATTATTAGGCGACTTTTTCGTTTTCATGCATAAAATGCATCTCACAAAGTTTGACATTTTATGGAGGATAGTTTCGACCAAAATTTATCGAATTATATAGCTTTGATCTATGCTTTATAATAGAAAATTATAACTAATATTAGTTCGAAAAGTCTAGAAATATGATTTCAGACAATAACATATAGTCCTGGCTGAATTGACACACAATGTCTAGACTAATCATAACGCTATATGAAGCGTTTAACAAGTTTATACGTTCATCATAAAAATATTACAATACCATTTAATAATAAGACACTATTTAAACGTTTAACTATTGATTGGTATAAAGATTATTGAAGTTCACTAATTTGTAAAATATTTCGATAGTAAAAATCGTATCTTACTTTTATGCTATAATTAATTTTAAATTTGTTTTCTCTTTTCTTTTTTATTATTTTTTTTTTTATTACCTGATGATTTCATTTAACTCACTTTCCGTTTAAATATTTGTATATATATATGAATGTCTAAAACATTTACTAATATATTATTTATGTTATAACTAAGAAGAATGACATGTGTTATTTATATAGGATAAAAAATATATATTTTGATTTTTTACACAATCTTTTAATTCAGATACTCATTGAAGTCCTGTGGTTGTGGTTGTGTTAACGTCAATTTATGCAGTTGCGGATAGGGTAAGCGTTAATATAACAAGAGAAAGGGGGTTTTTGGTTACACATTGAAATCGTTAACTTTTTTTTGTTTTGATTTTATGAAGTTGTTATTATATAAAATATGCATGTAAGTACACAATTTGATTAGATATACGAGTATATAAAATATGAACGACTAACAAATATATATACTACAAACCAACAATACAAATAAACTACAATGCAGTTCATGCAAAACATATAAATACCTTTTTTCGAGAAAAACTACAAATGCATTATGTGTTTTATGTATTACAAAGATTCGGCTACAATTGACTAAAATATTTGCTATTTGTTTAAATTATGTAATGGCAATTGACTTTTGTGGACGGAACTAAAGTTAATATTACTCGAAGCGCAAAAACATTTTTTTATGTGTTCAAGTATGGCAAGTAAATACTGCTGTTAACAATTAAACAATTTCTCACATAATTAATTAATTAATTGCACAAAAAAGGCAAGTTTTAAACTGTTTTAAACTGTAGGACTTACACAATCGACATGCAATGAAAAAATAAACTGTATAAATCATATTAATCAAACTTATATATATATACATAGATTCAAGAACATCCTTTGCAACTTTTGCTAAATAATTAAAATTATAAAAATTTGCCAAAACATAGAGTATTTAAATATAGTATATATTAAATATATATGTATGTACCTATATTATTAATCTTTTTTTTTTTTAACAAAACCATTTAAAAAATTATTGCAAAGAATAGAAATATTCTTCTTGCTGTTGGTGGTAACGCGTATACAGTGGTTAAAAATTATAAAATTATTAGTTGAAATAAGAAAGTTTCGTGTTATTGTTAAAGATTTGGTTGCAAAATTAAGAAGAATAAAAGAAAGTATAGAATAAAAGTTTAGTTTTTGTTTTGCAATTGTTTTAAATATAAAATTTTTAGAAGCGCTCTTTTGCTAGCAGTCAAACAAATATAAAAAAAAAAAAACATATTTCCGAAAGTATAGAAAAAATTAACCGACTGTGATATGTATAATGCATGAAATTATCGCCAAGTTAACAACAAAAAAATAAGGTATTGGTAAATTAAAAGTTGTAGAGATAATTTGGTAAATAGTTTTAACAATATACAGCATAGTTTTTTGCATACTCAATATTATTATTATTATTATATGCATTACAGATCATATGTCTCGGGTGTACTGACCTCTTGTAGCAGATCCTGCGAAGCAATTGCCTTCAAGACATTCTTCTTTGATGTCTCTTGAATTTCGCCACCAATTAGTAGCTCATCCAGTATGAAGTATGCTTTTTCAAAATTAAAAATAATATCCAATTCGCAGACCTAAAATGTAATATTAATAAAGTGCAAATTAAATTACAAATGCTTTTAAATAATATTGCAGCACTTACACTGCCAAAGTACTTATCAAGCAGCTCCACATAGCGATGAATAATCTCGAGCGTCAGCAGCTCGTTATCGTTCTGCTCGATGGCACAACAGAAATACAAACTGGCATAGCTGTAAGTAAAGTAATTTATGTTTAATATTTTAATAAAATAATCGTTTTCTATAGCCTACCGTTTGTACACAATTTTACAGTCCTTCCACTCCAAAAATGAGCACATTTTCGGCTTACGTGCCAGTATTGTTGTGACCAGTTCACGTGTAATCTTCTTCTTTGTCTTATCTGGATACGCCATATACCACTTTTGTAGGCGTAGCTTGCCTTGACGGCTGAACAATAGCATAAATAGCATCTAAAAGTTTGGAATAAAAGAAAAAGAAATCATTGGATCATGAAAATTAGTCAACACACACACAGTTACATGCGCATGTATGCATGCATGTCGTGGCCGAAAAAAAAAACTTGGCCAAGAGCCTCATATTTTGAATTTATGTTTACAGCCAAATAAATTGCACTTTTCTGAATATTTTATATCACATACCATCTTTATAAACTAAATTATTTGCTTCAATACTTTTTAAACCAAAGCCAATGCTTTTAACTAATAATTTTATGCTTTTTCGCTGTATTACATTTGCGTTTGCATAAAATTTAGCTCGGTTTTTCTTGCCTTTATTGGCAATCACTGTGAATGGCAGTTTTCATCATCTGCTACGGTAAAACCTAAAAAATATAGCTAAAGTCAAAAAGAAGATTTTTATTAATAAAAGTCTGTTTTGCTAGGAATAGTTTGACTCATGGTAACTGTTAGTTAGTAAGTACCCAGAAATATCAAGACGTGGGGCGAGGGGCTCTGGTTATATGTCAAATATATCGCACTGCGTTCCGTTTGGGAAAGGGTTATGTTAAGATGAAATTTAGTCTTAAGAGAGAGCAAGAGAAAAATTTGTAAAAAGTTACTTCGGTTAAATCGGGTCAACTATGATTTTATATAATATCTAAATCGATTAAATGAAAGCGAATCTAAAATTAAAATAGATGTAATATAACTCGACATTCTCTGTCGGTGTCCCTATTAGGTTTTATACAAATAGAGTTTGAAGACGTTTAAATTTCACTTCATTTGGTTTGATGTGTGGCGAAATTATTGTTGTTAAAACTGAAAACCTTTTATAGGGCGATTAAAAGAAGTATAGAAAGGCAACGCACCTAGGGGGCGAGTTTTTTAATGTCCGATTAAAATTAAAATGTTCATCATTACATAACAAACACTAAGGGGCAGTTTCTGAAAGTTTTCACGGACCTGAAAACACAATTTACTAAGCTAATTGCCCCAATCCACCTAATGAAAAGATGTACATATGTAAAAATAACTAACGCGTAGGACATTGACTAAATCGGTGAATAACAAGTAATTAAATGATAACCAGATATTGAGACACTTGACAGCACTAGTAATATGCCATATATTTAATATATTATACGTCCAATTGTGATAACCACTGTTTTTTTGTGTTTTTTGCACTTATGAAGAAAGTCCCGAGCTCTTATATAGGCGAGTTGGATACCATTGCGTATTGGCAGAGTCATTTGCATACTGTCACATAAACTTTAGGCATTGGCATTGGGTATAGATACACATATGCAAGAGTGTTGCAAAGGGGGTGTGACGAGGTCCTCCGGCCCTCGCACAACGCAATGGCCAAAACTACATCGGCCACAGACAGTTACGGTTATACAAACACAAAAGCAACGATACGCTACACAAGAATACAAAACGCCTTACAAGACAAACATACCGAACACAATATTAACGATACGCTACACTTGGACATAATATGAAACAAACGCACAAAAGAAACCAACAACACCGAGGTAACGCAAGCGAGAAGGCGCACAGAAACGTCCGACAGTCTCACAAGCAACGGCACCCGCCACAACAAACATACACAGTAACGGTACGCACATTGGACGAATTTACAAGTTGGACGGCAACAAGGTGTTCAGCGCATTGGACCGGTGCAGTTGGAAGGAGCCAATAGACAACGGGCGTTTGCTGACTGCCGTTAATCGGTTAAATGGAAGGAGCCAATAGACAACGGGCATTTGACCGATCGACGCGAGGACAGCAAACATATTCTGGGAGTCCAACTCGGATAGCGAAGCTGAACGGACGTGTCCGCGGACAACAGCAGCTGGGACAAGACAAAACCAGAGACAGCAGACATAGCAACGACAACAGCGGTGACAGCATACGAAACAACAGCAACGCCAGTAGTAGCATCAGCGGAGGCAGCGGGGCGACGGCATGCCGCGACGTGGTACATTTATAGAAGCTAATTTAAGTAATTAAATTTTCCCAAGCGAAGCTGCGCTCAAGTCCAAGTCAGGTAGCCAATAATCTGTTAGGAATTAGTAAATAATAAATTTGAATTAAGAAAAACAAAAACTAAGTCGTGGTCATTCCTGGAAATTTCCAACTGCCAGTGGTTACTGAAATTATAAAATTTCTGTAACGAACGCCTGGGCATCCGGCGAGCATACCTCGACCTGTGCCTCGTTACAGGGGTAGGGAATTATTTTCAATAAACGTCGAAGATTACACGTAGGTATACTATATTAGACATATACATATATAGTATATACAATTGTTTTTACTAATGGTCCCACTTTTTTTTTTTTTGTTGCCTAGATTGAGATAGCGATATACGTAATAATATATTCTGATTTGCCATATCGGCGTCTCAAGACAGTAGGTAGCTAGGCGCCGCTTAATAATGCATTTCATTTCTGTAAGCGGGTTTGCCCGCGATAACAGCTCGGTCACCACGCCATGGTAGGAGGGCTAGCATCCCATCTAACCGAAATTCACTTTTTACCGTATCGTTAAACATACAGCCTCTTATGTTCAAATGCGAATATTGAGGATTGAGACGTATAGATACGCTGACTACAGAAACATAATTACTAACTCAAAACTCCTGTAAGTCGAGCGTGAAATGCTTAAAGTTGGCAAACTGGATCTCAATAGAACGCATTGGGTTGCTCCTCACTCGTGTATCACGGAACAGCCTGATGTCATGGAACCTATCTCAAAAAGGCTTGTTTCAACATGCTTAAAGTCGAATCTTAGACGGATTTCTATCATGCAGAGGCATACACCGAAAGAAGGTGTAAAAATCGATTTTGTACAGATGCTGCTGATGAATGCTATCATGTTGTGACTTAATAATTGTTAAACGCGACTATTTATACTGACAATGACTCTCTCAAGCGTGTTATGGTTTGACATTGTCTGGTTGTCAGTTGTAAAGATATTAGTGACTTATGCAATTCAAGGAGTCTATCCATCGGCAGCTCACAGTTTGAGCACAAGATATTAGAAGAAAATTACATCGCAAAGAGTCTTCCTCATAACCAAAGTGCCAGAATATCAATATTACAACTGTATACAATAATAAAAGGAGTAAAATGTATCCGCCTTATTGAGAGAAAATTAACAAACCACATCTCCACTGAAGCGGTAGCAGCAGCTGAAAAAAACTTCTCAACACCGACGCAGAACATTTAGCACGCTGAAGAGAGCACTCACCCTAGAAAATTTTAACCATGGTAATATTGAATTCTTGTCAAAACCCTGTTGCATTATTTGTAAACTTTCATAAAGCTTTCTAAACACGTGAAAAAGCAGGAATCAAAGTTCAACTTGACTTTAATTTAATTTGCTTTGTCGAAGCAACAGCCGTAAACTACCAAAAATACTTATGTGTGTACCGGTTGGGATAGTCCAAAAAATGGACAGTGCATTGGGACGGAAGCTGTCTACTTAAGAAAATTGTTGCATTTATAAACGAAAACTACGATGGATGTTATTGCACAAAGGAAAACTAACACCCTAAATTACTATACTCAGTAGTGTACGGCAGGGTTTTATTCTGCCAACGTTGGCATTTATTAAAATGTGGATGACTTGGTGCATGCATAGAATACAATGGCAGAACTCTCTGCAGATGAATTTACAGAAGTAGACGTCGATGCCAGTATTAAAAAAAAACTAAATCCGCCTTTGGCGCACTGAGTCACTTGTGGCAAAACCATAAGCTTAGAATCTACAAAAACATTTATAGGATCCGTAAACCTGATCACCAGACGCTTGCAGTCGTTTACGAACTAATGATGGCAGTGATATATCGTGACAAGCTTTGTGTGGGACGGGCACAAAATCGGACGAAAATCTTAGTGGTCATAACTAGAATTCTGTTTTGTTTGACTAGGTCCGATCATCTTCACAAATCTAAATCCACACTGTTCATGCTCAATGTGAACCCTTAGCCACTTCGAACGAAATTTGATATAATATTCACGACAGACTTAATTGGAGAGATTTAGTTATTCAATTAACAACGGTTTATATTTTATTTTAGCTTATAGGCCAATATATTTTCCAAGAATTAGTTAATTACTAAAATATAATCATAGTAAACTCTTCAGACAGAGTATGAGCTTAAGAAGTAGCCCCCAATGTGGCAGTTATGAAAAGGTTTTGTGCGTAATATATGTCTATATATGCATTTGTATCATACTTTCAAATGATATGACAATAATACCTGAGCAATGAGATCAACAATTTGAATCACGAAAATGCCTGTATTTTTCTATAAACATGGTAATTCGAATGCAACATTCTGTTGTAATTCATATATGATTGCAAATTTAACCTACTGTTAGACTTCATTTAAATATAATTGATAACTTCATGTTAAGATAACACTCAATATTCAGTTTTACAAAGTTTTACGAGTACTACGTCCAAAAGGAACATTTATTTAAAAAGATGTTTCTGTTTTAAGCAAAATGTTCCGGCGAAAAAGCGAAACATGGAGTGGTTATTGGATCTGAACAATTAGTTCGTATCCGAGAGAGCAGTATCTTTAGCATATTTTACAATATTTGGTTTGAGTTTGTGACAACAATACAATAGATACAGGATTGGACTTATTTACGGATTTTCTTAATCATAGAAACATTAATTTTGATACAATAAAAATTTTTGTCTAATCGGTATAGTTTGGGCAGCAAATACAACCTGCCAGTTATGGTTTGGATCTCTAATATTGTGATGTTCTTATAATGATGTTCCATTAATTTGATTGATTCTATTTTTTTTAAATTCGTTTTAATTTTTTTTTTTTTTTTGTTTTGCCTTTTTTTGTTTTTGGTATTATCTTGAGCTCGTAATAAGCTTGCTTCGATAGTTAAGTACAAGTAGCGCGCTTCTTTAAAAAAAATGGAAAAAGCGCTTCTCTGCGCGGGCGTTAGCTCTTCCCATGTACCAGTTCTCAGCGAATTGTGCTTGCTGGTGGCGGACATTCTCGCGCTCGTGCATCATCTTTTCTTGCCATTCGCCATTTGATTCCGGATCATTATCAGTTTGTTTGTTATCAGCTGTTTGCGCTTCACTGTGAATATCTGTAAATAAACATAATATTTGAGAGTTGAAATTTGGTTCATTCCGCCGGTTGATGTGCAACTTTCTTACCGCCATTGTAATTATTGTAATTGATATCCATATATGGAACCGCCTCATCCAAATCTTCAAAACTTTGGAAAGGTTGGTCAAGCTCTGGTTGGTCCTTCAGCCTTGCGAATGCGTCCAATTCTTCGAGTTTTTTGCATTCGAGAGAATACGGATTAACACATAAATTATCCTCATACGATGATAATCGGTTGGCTACATGTAAAATGTGTTCCATTTCAGTACGCATCTCATTCATTTGCATTTGCAGATTCCGCAGTTTTTTCTCGAGTTTAACAGTTACTGGATCTAAGGGTGGCAAGTTGGAATTGTCACTGCTTGAGCCAGACTTCGGCCACAGCGAATATAGTTTACCAATTATGCACAGTAGCAAAAGTGCCGTGATAACAAAGAATGTATATTTAAGGATATTTTCAAAAAGCGACGGAGCATTGCGTCGCTCTTCTTCACGTCGAAGTATCTTTGCTAATTCCGGGAGCATACCATCGGACACAGGAGCTGAGCGCTTATTATACTTATAAGGCTCAATTAATTCACTAGCATGTTTTGGGTAAGCATTCAGCTCAGTTGGTATCAGTTGTGGATTTGGCAAAACCCTATTGAATAATTCATCATCAGTGTGGAACTCCTGTTCCGATTCGCATTCACTGATTATCAATATGTCATCGTCTGAATTTGGTTCGGTTTTCGTGTTACAGGAGTCATGCGCTTCTAACTCGGACGGTGACAGTGGTTCTTCTTTTGCGGCCGCCGCCAGCCCTTGTCTACGCTCAAGGAATTGTTCATTCTCTTCTTGCCGTGACATCGCCATCATTAGCAGGATTTTGTCCGTCCCGTTCAATGTTTCTACATTATATTTGCTTAAATCCGTTGTATACATATCGTTTTCTAGCAATTCGATACAATTCATTGATAAGTAAGCCTTCGCATCGGCAGTAGATTGTGTCATTGCGATGTCGTTTGCGTTAAGCAATGTCCAGGAGTCGGCGTCCACATCATTTTTTGCAGATTTTATTGTAAATGTTTTATTTTTCTTGTTATTCATTTTGTATGTGAAAATAAAATAATTATACGCGTAGTTTATATTTGTATGTATGTATCTGTATATGTAAGTATCTACTATCTGTATAAATTGAAAAATGCACTCGCGCAGAGAAAACAAACAGCTGAGAGCGTTACGATACGATGTTACTTCGCTGAAGGTTGGAAAGCAAATAAATTTGACATGTTGAACCGACCAAAATGAAACATCTCCCATGGAAAGAGCGCAGTCTTGTTGTATATACATTTATATATATATATATTATTCTCCAAATAAAATCAAAACAGAGCAGAGCCAAGCGTTATACACGGTCGTAACGAAACCTAAATGCATTCTATGCAAGCTTGCTTCTATGCATTGTGAAACCATGTGTTATATGTACAGTCTAACACGGGGGGTGGAAATTTGAAGTAAATCAATAAATGCAAATTTTTCTTTATGTTTTCCATGTGGTACATTATATACATGATGCATTAGCTATTGCATCTTTTCTATATGCTATTTGCTAAAAATCTATTTTTAATCTGTTGCCGAAATGCATATTTTAAGCCGAAAAAATCATATTTCTTCTATTTTCCGTCTTGAAAAATCATGTATTTCCTTCCTGTACCTGCTAGGTTTCTATTTACTATTTTGCCTAAATTTATATTTTGCTTTGGGCGAAATTAGCCGACGAAAACGGAATCATATGGTTCAAAATTTTATATTGATTTATCGACAAATTTATGACGTTCCCCGGCTTTCTTGACAAGTGTTTTCGTTATCAAATCAAATAATTTACATTATTCCACCAAAAGAATGCATTCTGTTTCTTGATACGATTATTTCTTTTATATTATCATCGATGAAGATATTGTATATATCGATCATTAAATTTGCGTAGATCTTGCGTGAAAATTGAAAATATTACGTTGTAACCAGGGGTCGTAACTCTTATTTAGAATATGTAAAAAAAAATCAATATTAAGAGTTATTTTTGGATTTTTAAGTCTAAGCATACCAATTATTTAAGACTTTTCTTAAATAAATCAGCAAATAATAAATTTTTGAGACTTTTATAATCTTTTCGTGATCCTTAAAGAAGTTGTTTACTAAACATGTTTAGATTTTAAAGTAAAGCTAATATCTTCCACAATTATTAAAAGAAGCAACTTTGAAAATTGAAGAATACCTTAAAACTGGTAAAGATTAGTTTAAAAATCTTCAACAGTTTCAGGCAACTTTAAAAATTTAAGAATACCTTAAAACTTGTGAAGAGCACATTAATAATCTTCACCAGTTTTAAGGTTCAGTCGAAGTTTCTTCTTTTTCAGTTAATTTGAATTCAATATATTCGTCATAAAAATCATCCGAGTAGTTGATATAACCTTGAACATCCTTGTGCGTCAACAAAAACCTCTCAGAAACTACATTACTAATTTGGATATTAAGAGTATTATGCTCCTTCTCCATACAATGTATCCAACTTCATGGATGCTTAAGTCCACTATACAGATATACTTATATACAAACCTTTTAGTAGCTTTTAACTAATATACAAATATTTTTTAGTGTCTTTTTGTTAAATAAAATTTTTACCCAAAAATTTTAGTAATTTAGTTTTGGCAATTTAGAGATGAAGTGTTTGCGAAACTTTATTTTATAGTAGTTTTCGCTTATTTCCTTTTGCATATACTTCGACAATTTACTAAAAACCTTAACACATATTATTCAGTACATAACAAACTATCCGAAAGATCTTAAATACCATTTTCGCACTAAACATGAAAAGTATTTAAAAAGGATCTTATTACACACACAGAGACACTTTCAGGCATATACAACATGTTTTCTTTTCGTTTACCTGCTGCGGCTTAAGTCTTTCTGCTTAAACGATTTTCCGGGATTTTCACAGCATATGCGTCTGTTTATTCTACCAAAAGTATTCGAAGGTCAACGTATATACAAACAAATGATTCTTGCCTGTATACCTAAATTTGTGGTATGTATATACAAAAATCCTTAATGCCGGCAATGTAAATCTAGCAAATTTTTTTTCTCTGTATAACACAAGCAAAAAATTTTAAGTTTTCTAACCGATCGTGTAAAATATTTTAAAATATTTACTAATATATAAAAATATTTCATTCCTACAGATATAATAAATAAATTGATCCATTGAATTGAATAAAAAATTTCACAAGGGTTGTGGGTAGTCGGGTCCTTAGAAAGCTGAAAAAGAAAATCTTTGGTGCTCCTAAATATTACATTACCTAGTTGTCAATTAAACAAATAAAAAAAATTTTATATTCATCCATTAAACTTTAAAATGGCCAATAGGACCTACCAGTACATTAGACTTGCTGTGCCCATTTGTCTGAACGTCAAGCATAGATTCTTACAAGCCACCAACATGCATTTTAAGTTGGCATTGCCTAAAAATTTTTGCCTAAAAGTTTTTAGTATTAAAACTCCAAAAATGGGCTTCAGATTGTGCTAAAAAAGAGCACTTGGTATACTGAATTGATCTTTTGTGACGAATGCCAACCCAGATTGTCCAGATACTGATTTTGTGTAAGATTCGATGACAGAAACCGATAAAAACATGGTATATTTGTTCTTCTTGTTGCACTGATCAGGAATATATACATACATGTACTTTATAGGGTCTCTTACGAAGATTGTATCTCAAATGGATATGGTGAGTCCAATCTTCGTGTCAAAATGAGTATGTGATTCATACTAAGTATGAAAAGTATAATAAAAACGATCTAGTCTTACAAATTAATTTTATTTATCAATGAAAACCTTCAAAATTTGACACCTAAACTTGTCCAACGATAACCGTAATATACAACCTTCTTACTGAATCCTTCTTCCAAGTTTCCTTTTGGTCGTCCAAATACATATATTCATGGTTTGAGTGAAATAAAAAAAAGAGGTATGAAGCGATGCAATGTAAAACCTCCCTCCTTGATATACAATATTTTTTTTCTTAACTTATAAAAGTATATGAAACCCCAGTTAAAACACCCCAGAAAGCGTTGTTCGGTCATGGCCGCATGCCAAGTTCGGAGAGATCTCTCCATACCTCACGGTTCATACGGGACCTAAACTCTTCGCTGACTCTAAAAGGACCAAAAATCCTGCTTTACTTATAATTTACTTGCTATTTGCAAGCGTGATTCTTCGCCTGAACTCAAGGCTGACGTTGTTCGGATTCAAGTTTTCTACAACATTAAAGTTCTACTGCGTTCCGATGATATCAATATCATCCGCGTATGCGAGTAGCATCACTTCCTTTTGGAAGATCGTGCCCAACATATTCTGTAAGTACGGACACTAGCGTAGGATGTATTCCATCAGCAGATTGAACAAATCGCAACACCGTCCCTGAAACCTCTCTTGGTATGAGAGGGTTTGGAGACGTTTTTCCCTGACAACGCTTTATGTGTGTGATAGCATCATTATGCAAAGAAGAACGATTTTTGCCGGGATACCTAGTGCAGACACGGCGTCGAAAAACGTCGTTCGTATCGGCGTGTCCAAAGCGGTTTGTAGTCAACAAATAGGTGGTTTGTGTCTCTGTTAAACTCACGGGTCCTTTTCAAGATTTGTCAAAATAAAAATATTTAGTCACTGGTCGACCTTTTTGGTCTGAAGCCACACTGATATCGTCCTATCAGTGAATCCGTATATGGCTTTAGCCTATTACACAATACACGCGACAGAATCTTATATCCAATGAAAGGGATATAAGATTCTTAAAGATAGGACAAAGAACACTGAGTTTTCAGTCATTGGGTATGTGTTCATCGGATCTTATCTTGCATAAAAGTTGGTGCATACTCCTAACCAACTCCGCCGCCGCTCTTAAATAACTCAGCTGGCAGCGCATCAGAGCCTTCCGCTCTGTTTCTCTCGATATCGCTATCTAACAGTTCGCATTGCTGCCGATAGCAGAGTTCGCTGATAGGATGCGTTCTTTTCTGCAGTATTGAATAAACAATGACCTCCTTGGCTGCTCTATCCATGGAGCGGATGATCTGTTTCCACAGCTCCAGATATTTTGAGAAGACGGAGAGGTTTCCCTGAGCCGTCGTGAGAGTGGGTTTGAGAAGGTTTCGTGGTCTGTTGTGCTTGCAGCTTGCCGACATCTAGCTTTTGTTGCATGCTGCTTGCTCCACGCTGAGCCTAGTGCGTATAAACAAGAACGTCGTCCGAGTCGATATTCGGACCACCGTCAAACAAATCACGATCAATTTAATTGCATGTAATTTGATCTGGACTCAGCCATGTAGCCTTGTGAATGTTAAGATGTCGAAATCGGGTGCTACTAACTACCATATTCCGAACTGCGGCGAAATCGATTAGCCTATCTCCATTATTGGTGAAAGGCTAATATCGTATATCGTATAGACGTATATCGTAGAATTCATTTTTAGCATTGTTGTGTTTTTCTTCTTTCGGCTTAAATATTTAGCTTTGATGCGAAACCGAATCCGAATTCGTGTCTACTCGCATGGCATTTGTAGTAGATTTCACAGGATGTTTGTATAGAGCAACCCTATTCTATCCATCGTATTTCCTAGATAACAGTGATGTCAGGCTTGTATCTTTCGAGGACATAAACCAGCTGTATATTTGCAGCATCCCTATTAAGGGTGCGGACATTCCAGTTGCATATCCTTAAATCGTGATCCTTATACCGTTTGCGTGGTCGTTATCATAGCGTTCCATCCAAAGCTTTCTTTTTGTTTTCATTACAATTTTTTTTACGTTGGCGTGTCCAAGCCCAGCGCAACAACCCTTAATCAAGGGGGATGTTTGTCGCCTTCTCACAGTTAGCTGCAAACGGCTGTTCAGAGGCTACCCAATAGATATGTATCCTAACGGGCATTGTGAGCTGCTCTGACCCCCTATTCTAACTAATATTTTCTTATATTCAGAGTACTATAAATAACTAGCCGGTACCAAAGTGCGGTGCTCCACCTCCATCAGTTTTAATTCTTATATGAGGCGTATTATCGCCCATTTATTTTAGTTGATTTTAAGTAACCTGTTGCCCTTCACACAAATACCTAGTCTCACTTATTTGCGCCAAATGTATTCAGAAATAGAACCTTTTTACTTTGAGAACTCGAGCAAGACCATTTTTCCACTAAAATTTATTTCATAGACCGTCACATATGTATATTGAAAATTTTGAACATAAGATATTTAAATATTTTATATACATATTTATATAAAATGCATGCAACCGGAATGGATAAAACAGATTTAATACCACTCCGGTAAAATTGATTCGCTCCGGCGCTCCGCTCCACTATTGCCCTATATTTTCCACACTCACGCACATCTCTACCACATTGCACTTGTTGTGTTTGCGGCGACATGTGATTGCTCAAGAGTCAAAGAAGCAGTACGATTTGTAGTGTGGCAGCTGAACGCCGTGGAGTGTTTCTAAGTTGTGCGATTTCATAATTTGAGCTCAGTTTGCAAACGAAAACATAACGAAAATGTCAATAAAGCTAAATGCAAATGTTAATGATCCACCAATAAGTAAGTACATTTTATGATTTCAAAATAAACAAATGCATTGCATTGTTTTTTTGAGGTTATACACTGCTGCACACGCACCAACGGCTGAAGCGGCAGCAGTTGTTGAATTGAACCCCCCCCGTAACATATCTGCATACAAAAAAGCAGCGGATATTGCATCAGATTATTGCGATAACAGACATATTAATTACCGCTTATAATTTTTAGGTGGCCTAGCAACGGCACATCTTATCAATGCCACTGTGCCCGTGGAAATTGTTTGGAGCAAGGAGGAAACATCGTTGCAATTTCCGGATGGCCGTCGTCTTGTATGTCACTCGAACAATGATGTGCTACGCGCGCTGGCACGCGCTGCGCCTGATTATAAACTTTATGGCGAAACAGCCATTGAACGTACGCAAATCGATCATTGGCTATCATTTTCGCTCACCTGTGAAGACGACATAACATGGGCCATGACGTTTTTGGATAAATCGATTACTCCGGTTACATATTTAGTTGCAAATAAATTGACCATTGCTGATTTTGCGCTTTTCAATGAAATGCACTCGCGTCATGAAATTCTCGCGGCGAAAGGTATACCGCAACATGTGCAACGTTGGTATAATCTGATATCAGCACAGCCATTGATACAAAAGGTGCTCCAGTTGTTGCCTGATGAGGCACGTGCGTCAGCAAAGCGTGTAAAACGTAGCACTAATGCGAAGGAAGCGAATGGTACGCCGGCTGCTGCAACCGCTAAGCCTGGTGAGCGTAAACAGGAAGGTAAATTTGTTGATTTGCCTGGCGCTGAAATGGGAAAAGTTGTAGTGCGTTTCCCGCCGGAGGCTTCCGGTTATTTGCATATCGGTCATGCCAAGGCAGCGCTGTTGAATCAGTACTATGCACTGGCATTCCAAGGTACATTGATTATGCGTTTCGACGATACAAATCCAGCTAAGGAGACTGTCGAGTTCGAAAATGTTATACTTGGCGATTTGGAACTGCTGAATATTAAACCAGATGTCTTTACACACACATCAAACTACTTCGATTTGATGCTGGACTATTGCGTACAGTTGATCAAGGAGAATAAGGCTTATGTGGATGACACACCGCCGGAACAAATGAAGCTTGAGCGTGAGCAACGTGTGGAATCGCCGAATCGTTCAAACTGTAAGTTAAGAGTCTTAATAGCACTTTTTATTTTATTATTAAATTTTACAACTACAGCCGCTGAAACAAATCTAACCAAGTGGCAGGAAATGCTCAAGGGTTCCGCGTACGGACAAAAATGTTGTGTACGTGCTAAGATTGATATGTCCTCGCCGAATGGTTGCATGCGTGATCCAACAATATATAGATGCAAGAATGAACCACATCCACGTACTGGTACAAAATACAAGTAAGTATTTACAAATAATTAAGAGTATTTTTATATACTAAATGTTTTAATTTTTCAGAGTGTATCCAACTTATGATTTTGCCTGCCCTATTGTGGATGCCATTGAAAATGTAACGCATACGCTGCGCACCATGGAATATCATGATCGTGATGATCAGTTTTATTGGTTTATTGATGCCTTAAAACTGCGCAAGCCTTATATTTGGGAATACAGTCGTTTGAATATGACAAACACTGTGCTCTCCAAGCGTAAACTGACTTGGTTTGTCGACTCTGGACTGGTCGATGGTTGGTGAGTATACAGTGCAAACTGTATATAGTACAAAACTTTAATTACATATAATTTATTTAGGGATGATCCACGTTTTCCCACGGTGCGTGGTATTTTACGTCGCGGCATGACCGTTGAAGGTCTCAGGGAATTTATTATTGCACAAGGCTCAAGTAAATCAGTGGTCTTTATGAACTGGGATAAGATTTGGGCTTTTAACAAAAAAGTTATTGATCCAATTGCGCCACGCTATACTGCACTCGAATATGACAATCGTGTAATTGTAAATGTTGCCGGTGCCAAATACGAAAAAATTGAAGTTCCTGTACATCCAAAGGATGAAAAATTAGGCAAGAAATCGGTGACACTCGGTCCACGTGTCTACATTGACTATGTCGATGCTGAGACCCTTATTGAAGGCGCAAATGCTACATTTATAAACTGGGGTAATTTACTCATCAAAAAGGTACATAAGGATGGCAACGGCAAAGTAACAGTAGTTGATGCTGAACTTAATTTGGATAATAAGGATTTCAAAAAAACACTGAAAGTGACGTGGCTTGCAGTGGAAGAACAGCAGGATGCTTATCCACCAACGTACTGCGTTTATTTTGATAACATTATCAGTAAAGCAGTGCTTGGCAAGGATGAAGATTTCAAGCAATATATTGGACATAAAACAAGGGTATGCGTTGTGTTAAGTTAAAAATTATAAAAATGCTAAATTATATTTTTTTAAATTTTGTTTTAAAGGATGAAGTGCATATGTTGGGCGATCCGGAACTTAAGAAGTTAAAGAAGGGTGACATTGTACAACTACAACGCCGCGGCTTTTTCAAAGTAGATAATGCGTATGCACCAGCTAGCCCGTACACAAATGTACCATCGCCGGTAATATTGTTTTCGATACCAGATGGTCATACCAAGGATATGCCATCGTCTGGACTGAAAATCACCGCTGCAGCTTCACAAGACACCAGCAAGAGTGTAAGTAAAGATAAATTAAAGCAATATGTATATAGAGGGGGAGGGAGCATTTTATGAATAGATAAAAATCAAGAAAGAATGTTGCAACTTTATGTGCTTGACTTTTTAACAACCTGACAACAAGACATAGTGAAGCAAGTATATACATATATTATTTGTTTATTTGTCGATGTGTATGTTCACTTTTACTAGGCTTTGTGTTAAATATTTTCACCACCTAAAGCAGACATTTAATATGAGCTTATTATTATTGAGAGCATAGTACACTATTTTTTCCCGTATCACACAGAATGCAAAAAAATGTGTAATAATATGTTTAGGGCATTTCACACTTGATTCACTTAAAATAGAATGTGCTTAAGTGAAAAAAGGATGTCTGCGGTGCAATATTCCGTAGATGTTGTTGGTTGGCCGGGCTTCACATACGATTTCTCCAGCTTGGGGTTATTGTAATTTTTCATAACCAGTAACAATCCGATGTAAAAATGAATTCTTTTTGTGGCGTTCAAGCAACATTTCCGACGTGCAGAATCGGAGTTCGACTTCTCTAGGTTTCAATTCATACGGCACCGAATTTCTAAGCTTTTGGTTGAATGCAATGAAATTTTTCAATTATGTACTTTATTTTTTAAATCTTGACCATATATCTCTGCAAATAGTAAGCTGACTAAATCGATCTTTCTTTTTACAATGTACCTATACGGTAACCTCATATATTAACGCTTAGAGGCTACAGCAGAAAATGTATGGTTATAATAAAAAAAAATTAGTTGTGGTAGGGTATGTTCAATCCAAGCAAATTTTATTGCAGCAGTCTTTCTCGTTGAGTGTTCGAATGCCGTTTAAATTAATAACGCTTTGTGTTGAAAGTCAGAATCTTCAATATTATGGGAGTTACAGATTTGATGTCAGATGTTGATTTTAAAACTAAAACGTTAACGTGAAAAATATATTTATATAAAAATATAGTAATTAGGCACTTACAAAGACTATACCAACAGTGTGATGTCTATTCCAATCCTATTAAGTTCCAAAATTAGCAGCAATCAATAGCCTGGACGAAGAAAAATGGCTACACCGTTTCATATCGTCTTCCTGCGCCCAAATTTATACAGATTTTGACATTTCCATTTTACAATTTTTTACAATTGTAGGGCAGAAACCTCTCGACTTCTTTTAAAAAGGCTGATCACTAACTTCGTCGAGGCTTGTCTGACAGATTTAGTCGTTATGAAATAGTTATTCAGCTACTCCTGCTGTTTTGTGAGACTTTAAAGACCCGCACAATTAAAGAGAAAGTGTATACTTGTATCATTCTCTTCTAGTCAGTGTCTTCACTCAGTTACTGGGTATTTGACTAATTTGTTAGCAGTAGCTGCTAAGCTTGCTGTAGTACAGGATACTTTGAAATGGTTGCAATAAATGTTTTGACCGAAGTTCAACTAAGACCGCGGAGGAGTTCATTAGGTGTTATGTGCAGAATTCGATGGCATGGATATTATATTGAGAGAATGTTTTCCAATTGTTTTTTTGCGATACAGATCATGCTATTGAGTCCGAAGAATCTCGTATCTATTTTGTTAAGGCAGTTTTCAGTTATTCACTTAGTAGTAGATGGTCCATTACCTTTTGCTTGGGAGAAGATTTTAGACCGGTTGCCGCAGCAAAGTTTTATGATGATATAATCTGTTACATTAAATTCTAAGAAACATATAAATCAGTCCCTCTTATATATGGTTTTGAAGTTCTTCCAACAGAATATACCCATGCTCGTATATATAAACGCAGTGTATAAAATATTTAATACTCGAATAGACTAGTAAAAGTGAAAAGTGAATACCTAACAAACTGATCAGCTGTTTATCATTTTTTGGCACTCTATAACTCTCTCCCGGGAGAGTTCATACGCCGCACGTGCTTCAATGCCACCAAGACAACCAGTTTTCGACGCTCTACAAACATTTGTCAACAGACTTTTGTTGTGAGCGTTTGGTCTTTGCTTAACTTGGGTTACAATTCGTGGCAGCGTAGAAGGTAAATAAAAAACGTTGCTGTGTGACTTCATTAATCAAAGAAGACGTACATATGTTGCTGACGTAGACAAAAAGAAAAAAAACGGAAGCAACGTAGACAATTACCTTTGCCTATATTATTTTTGCTAATCAATAAAATAACATTTTTAATTTTATTTTAATAACAGGGCTCACCAGTACCTAACGGATCAGCGGGTAGCGGCAACGATTTGCATCAACAAATTACCAAACAAGGTGATATTGTACGCGATCTTAAAGCCAAGAAGGCACCAAAAGAACAAATCGACGTTGCAGTCAAAACGTTGCTCAGTCTAAAAGCAGATTACAAGAAGGCTGTTGGTAAAGATTGGAAACCTGATCAGCCAGCAACTACAGCACCTCAACCAGCGGCTACTAAATCTGGCAACGACGCTGGAGCAGTTCACGTGAAGATTATCAAACAGGGTGATTTAATACGCGATCTTAAAGCTAAAAAAGCGCCAAAGACGGAAATTGAGCCTCAAGTAAAACTATTGCTTGAACTCAAAACTCAATATAAGACACTCACTGGCCAAGATTGGAAACCAGACACTGTGCCACCCACTACCGCTGCTGTTAAAGCCAACACAAACGCTGACGTAGTTAAACTGCATACGAAATTGCTTGCACAAGGCGAAAAAGTGCGTTCCCTAAAAGCAGCCAAGGCCGAGAAAAGCGCAGTCGATGCTGAGGTTAAGACCCTGCTCAGCCTGAAAGCGGAGTTTAAACAATTGACAGGTAACGAATGGAAACCAGATACTGTGGTCGTTGTTAAGCAGGAGAAATCACCGGAGCCGCCAGCAGCTAGTAACATTGCAGCATTATTGGCTAAGATTGCAGCGCAGGGTGACAAAATACGTGAACTGAAAACAGCCAAAGCAGAAAAATCAGCCATCGAACCGGAGGTAAAGCTTTTGCTTGCATTGAAGACGGACTATAAGAGTCTAACGGGTCAAGAGTGGAAGCCGGGTACTGTTGCACCAACGCAACCAGCACCAAAAATAGTATCCACAATAGATCTGACTACACAAGATACTAACGACGTTGCTGCCATTTTGGAGAAGATCAAAATTCAAGGCGATAAAATACGTACGCTAAAATCCGAGAAGGCAGCGAAGCCTACAATTGATAACGAGGTGAAACAATTGATTTCGCTTAAAGCGGAGTATAAGAAAATCAGCGGCAAAGATTGGACACCCGATACGAAAGTCGAAGTTGCTACAGTTCCAGCTCCAGTTAAGCGCGAACAAAGTCCACCAACGATGACTTCACCTGAGAAGGAGCTTTTAACCAAAGAAATTAACGAGCAGGGTGAAAAGGTGCGCACAGCAAAAACAAACAATGCTGCAAAGGATGTGGTTGATGCTGAGGTTAAGAAACTGTTGGCACTGAAAGCGCGTTATAAGGAGGTAACCGGTATTGATTTTCCAGTAGCAGGACGCGGCGGTGGTGGCAGTTCTAGCGCTAAAAAATCGGCAAGCGCTGCCAAAAAAGAACAGCAAAAGCCAGCAGCGAAACCTGTTGCGAAAAAGGAACAAGTCGCAGATGCTGCCAGTGGCGTAAAGAAACAAACTCGCTTGGGTCTTGAGGCTACGAAAGAAGACAATTTACCCGACTGGTATTCGCAGGTTATAACGAAGGGCGAACTGATTGAATACTACGATGTTTCGGGTTGTTATATTTTGCGTCATTGGTCGTTTGCAATTTGGAAAACGATTAAGAGCTGGTTCGATGCTGAAATTACCAAGATGGGTGTGAAGGAGTGTTACTTCCCCATCTTTGTGTCCAAAGCTGCGCTTGAAAGGGAGAAAGATCACATTGCTGATTTCGCGCCAGAAGTAGCATGGGTAACGAAATCCGGCGAATCGGATTTGGCTGAACCTATAGCTGTACGTCCAACATCCGAAACTGTTATGTATCCCGCCTACGCTAAGTGGATACAGTCATACCGCGATTTGCCAATCAAGCTAAATCAGTGGAATAATGTTGTGGTGCGTATGCTACTCGATTAATTGCTGCTAAAAGTTTTTATTTAAAAATATTCTTTCTTTTTTTTAGCGCTGGGAATTTAAGCATCCTCAACCTTTCCTGCGTACACGCGAATTCCTCTGGCAGGAAGGTCACTGTGCATTTGCAGACAAAGCCGAAGCCGATAAGGAAGTACTCGATATACTTGACTTATACGCACAGGTGTACACCGATCTTTTGGCCATACCCGTTGTAAAGGGTCGCAAAACTGAGAAGGAGAAATTCGCCGGTGGTGAATACACAACAACAGTTGAAGCTTTCATCTCTGCCTCTGGCCGCGCTATACAAGGTGCAACCAGTCATCATTTGGGACAGAATTTCTCGAAAATGTTTGAAATCGTTTACGAACATCCCGAAACGCAACAGAAAACGTATGTCTTCCAGAATTCCTGGGGTATTACGACACGTACCATTGGTGTAATGATCATGGTGCACGCAGACAATCAAGGTCTCGTCTTGCCGCCTCATGTGGCATGCGTACAGGCAATCGTTGTGCCCTGCGGTATTACAGTCAATACCAAGGACGATGAGCGCGCACAACTGCTAGACGCTTGCAAGACATTAGAACGCCAGCTTTCTAACATCGGTGTGCGTTGCGAAGGCGATTATCGTGATAATTATTCGCCCGGTTGGAAATTCAATCATTGGGAACTAAAGGGTGTACCGATACGCATTGAAGTAGGTCCCAAGGATCTGAAGGCTAAGCAAATTGTTGCAGTGCGTCGTGATACAGGCGAGAAACTTACGCTACCATTAAATGATGTTGAAAAGAAGATTCCGCAGCTATTGGAGTCTATACACGAGAGCATGTTGGCCAAGGCAACAATCGATCTGGAATCACACAAAAAATTGACAAAGAGTTGGCCTGAATTTTGCACACTCCTTGATCAGAAGAATATTTTGCTTTCGCCATTCTGTGGTGAAATAAGCTGCGAAGACAACATCAAGGCTGACAGCCAGCGCGGCGAAGAAGCTGAGCCAGGCGCACCAGCTATGGGCGCCAAATCACTTTGCATACCTTTCCAACAGCCAGCCGAAATTAAGGCCTCTGACAAGTGCATTCATCCCAGCTGCACAAACAAACCGAAGTTCTACACGCTTTTTGGACGTAGCTATTAGAGCGAAGATTTTCTTGGGTAACGATTAATGAAACGCGATATACAATACATATGTACCATATAAGTGCACACAGTGCATTTACACATGATGTGCATTGTTTTTCTACCTTAAAAATGTTTTGTAACCATGATACAACATACTCGTACACTGTTTTCGAATGTTAAATAAAATTTAATTTATCAACAAATATTGAAGATTATTATAATTGGCAAAACCATATGCTATACCAAGCTGATATTATTCTTTTGACGATTCAAAGCCGGCACATAGTGAAATCAAATGAAATATATATTCTATTGGTTCCTTTCTTCTATTTAATAGCTTCCAAATATTATATAAGAATAGGTCCCAAATAAAGTTTCTTCCTAATGTGTCTGAGAGATGGGCATATTAAATGCTCAACTCATTTATTTACATAACCATGACTAATACAAGTTATGTGGCGTAAACCTTAGCCCAATCTCCCTCTAACCTCTATGAGGGCTCTTATATTTCTACTTTTCTGTCGTAATATTGAATTTGGGCAGTTAATCCCAAAACGATAAATTTTCTAAAGCCTGTTATTTGTATATTTGTAAGGATCGAAATAACAAATATGACCAATAATATAAACTTCTGTTCTACAGTATTGAGTTGTTCAAGAAATCGTTCGAGAGTTTCTTCTCCAAGGAGCAGTTATCCAATGAAGGTACCCATTTTTTAATTACAAATGTGCCACTGCATCAATTAAAACAAGTTGTGTCTCAAAATTTTCAGGACATTTGATATAAAATGAAAGATTTTTAAGTACTTGTTTTTTTTATTATTTAAGTTATCTCCCTCCGACTGAATACACTAATTAGCTTGATGCAATAACATTTTAAATGAGTGTTTTAGCTCGTTGGGCGGACCTTACGACCTTGACGACGTCGGTGCATGCCTTTTGGAAGGCCTCCACATCAGAATAGCGACGTCCTTTCAGGGATAATTTCAGCTGGCCGAATAGAGAAAAATAGAGTGGATGATGGTCAAATTTGGTCAAAAAATCTGTCACAAGTGTCGATCGATGAGAAGGCGAGTTAACGTGCAATAAACACTATCTTCTTCGCGATATTAGGGTCGAATACGACAGAGCAAACGTCTCATAACACCAAGATAAAATGGCCCATTAATTGCTTGTCTGGGTGAAACGAACTCTTGGTAATTAATGTCCTTCATATCGTAGAAACAAATCAACATTGTCTTCACTTTTAAATTTTCCAAACGTGATTTTTTGGGTTTTAGCTCACCGGGCGGCTTTCATTTGCAACTTTGTTGAAAAGGAAGTTTTGATCCTTTTTTGCATCTTTATTGATGTCTTTCGAATGTTGAATCCGTAGCGCCTTTTCCTCTTCTTTCAAATGATGCGGAACAAATATTGCACACACTTTCCTAAAGGCCAAATGATCGACAAAATACGATGGATTGAGTCTTTGGACAATCCCAATTCCATGAACCGAAATGGTGATTTTGGCTCATTTTTGACGAATTTACGGACAATTTTGATGTTTTGTTCGTTCACTGAAGATTTCAGCCGGCCCGAACGTCCGTCGTCATTCAAGTCTTCCCGACCGACTATGAAACGTGTATATCAGTCGTAAATAGTAGTACGAGATAGAAAATTATTCCTATAAACATCTTTCATCAATTCGTGAATTTTGTTAAAAAAAATTCTGCGGAGAATATTCCTCTCAAAGACTTCCAACGCCGTTTCCTCTGACTCAATCACGGTCCATGCCTTTGCGCTGTACAGTAGGACTAGGTGTATCAACGTCTTATAGATCATGATATTCGTCTTCCGATAGAGGACTCTACTTCTAATTTGCTTGCACAGCCCAAAATAGCAACTTTTTGCAAGCATGCTTCTTCGCCTGATCTCCAGGCTGACGTTTGTTGCTGGTTATTTCGGATCCAAGATAAACGAAGTTTTCTACAATTTTGAACTGACCGTCCAAGAAGCCTTGACGGCGTGCGAGAGGACATCAAGTAATTCGTCTTGTCCTTATTCACCGCTAGATCCATGAGTTCAGACTGTTTTTCAAGCTCTGACCTTGCTGATTCACCGTTCCTGCGTACCGATGATATCATTGCCATCGCGAACAGCATCACATCCTTCTGGAAGATCAAGCCCGACATACTTTGTATGTACGGGCACTGGTGTAGGATGTATTCCATCAGCAGTATGAAAAAAACGACAGCGCATGACCCTGCCTGAAACCTTTCTTGGTATCAAAGGGTTCGGAGAGGGTTTTCCCTTTCCTGACATCATGTTAAGACGAGCGATGTATAGACAGAGCGAGGAAAAACTTCATATAGGTGGAGTATGTCTTTGTGAATTCGTATATGGCTTCAGCTTCAGAATCTTATATCCGATCGAAAGAAGACTTATTCCGCGGTAGTTGGCGCAAACAGCGGGGTATCCTTTCTTAAAGATAGGACAAAGAACAAAGAGGTTCCAACTATACCTTTATAATAGTTCGTATCAGATAAATTCTTTCACATCAACTATAAAAAAGCATCAAATAATAAATAATTAATTATCACATGGGCCAAAAGAGATATCTACACACTAGAAACTAACAACAAATGGCATCAGCGCGTAAAGCTTTACAGAACTTGTATGGTAGAAACCTGCAGCCATAAACAAAAAATGTCGTAGGGGTTTTTAAGTAAATCTTTTGATACAATTCCATTTGCTGCTCCAGCAACAATAAACATTTAAATGAGATATGTCTTCATGCCATGTGCTGTGTTATCTGAAACCTTCTTCTGAGTATGTGTAGAGAGTATTAAAAAATTGTAGCCCCACAATAGACCGTTTCCAAGCCAACGCGGCGCCAATCGCGATATTAGTATTGGCTAATAATACTGCAGAATGAATTTTTAATGCCAAAATCAATATTGCGTTGCCCAACACTACAAAGCTGTGTCGCTATTTGCAGTGAACCTGTGTAAAAAAGAAAAGTGTAAAGAGAACGCCGCGTGAAAATTGTTTGGCTTTTTCTTAAATCAAAGCATCAATAAGTTTAACGCGCAGCTATGGTTAAGGAAAAGTCGGCTAAGGCTTTTAAAATTGGCGACCTGGTGTTCGCTAAGGTTAAAGGCTACCCAGCATGGCCCGCGAAAATCACTAAACACAACAACAAAAAATATAATGTTTATTTCTACGGCACCGGTGAAACAGCCAATATAAAAGTGGAAGATTTATTCTTGTACGTTGACAGCAAAGAAAAGTTTGCCACTGACAAGAATATGAAGCGCGCTAAATTTAGTGAGGCCATGGAACAGATTGAGAGCGCAGCACTTAATGGTGAAGATCCAGCACCGATCGATATGCCAGACGCTGTTGACTCGGGCGCCACAGATGACGCTAGTGCTGCTGATACATCGGCGGCCGACGAAACGATAAATATTTCGTCCGTTGATGAAAATAGTTCACAACAGCGTAATGAAGAAGCGCCAGCTGTTGCAGCAGACAATTCGGTACAACCACAGAAGGAGCAACCAGCTGTGGCTGCTGCTACTACTGCTGCTAAAGCGCCTACAAACATTGAGAAACGGAATCAAGGACGTAAAACTGCACGCCATGTGGACGCTGATAGTGACTCTCAATCGCCAGGTCCGTCACGTAAGAGGCATGTGCCATCGAAAGGTAAGTACATATTTTTGTGCTAGCATAAAGTATATATGAATTATAAAATCTTCTTTTTTTTCTAAAAGGTATTGAAACCAGCAATGGCAGCAAGACCGACAATGCTGGCAGTAGCAGCAGCGCCAACAAAAAGAAGCCCACCAAGGGCAGGGCCAACGCCAAGCCTACTGCAACTGTAAGTCCAATGCAGAAACATACTAAACACATAACAGTGAGTTTAAATGTTTTTTGAGAGGTGAAATTGATCGCAAATCTATTCTCCTACACAGATTGTCAACAACTTACTAATGGTCTACTTGCCGATATCCCGAGTCGTCGGTATTAAACTTGACTACGGCAAGCCGGAATCATTTGCAAGCGAGGAAGAGGAGAAAGAATGGCGTGAAAAAACACATGCGGAGGCCACTGAATTGAAAGCTAAACTAGAAACATGCCAAATCAACGTTAATGATGTACTCGAACGTGTCATCTTAGATCCGTCACGCAGTCAGATTTCGAATAACGAACATAATCGTTTCGTAGAGGAGCTAACTGAGAAAGAGGATGCACTATTCACGGAGCGTGACTTTATACAGCTCGCACAGCAGGTGCGCGATTGTCTCGGACTGCAGTGTGCCAATGTTACCAAGTGTCTGGAGATCTTGTCGCAAATAAAATCATTTCAGTTAAATAAACTTATGTTACTGCGCAATCCCGATACCGTTGACATTATACGCCGTCTACGCCGTTATGTGGGAAATTACGATGCATGGCATATGGAAGAAGAAGATGAACTCGAGTTTAAAGAGCAAGCGGAGATAATACGTAGCGCAGCTGCTGATATTTACGAAAGTTTCAAGACACACTTCGGACCGAAGCTCTATGCAAATTTCTGGGAAGAGTTCACAAATCAGGCCAAAGTCTTTAAAGAACAAACCAAAAATATGAGTGAAACCGTGCGTATGGCAATGAACATGACTAACTATGAAAGTGTAATTGCGGCGTACGCTTCAGGTGCGGCTTTGGACGAAACAACCATCGGGTCTGGTTAACTGTAGACGGAGAATTACAATGATCCGGCTAGTTTATGTGTGACCAAAATTGGATATATCCAGTTAAATTTTACGTTAAGGTATGCCGTAAGAAAAAAAAAACTGTATTTCACTTTGCACCAGGAACAAACGCCACAATTAACATAGAAGGCGCTGGCAGTTATTTTTAAGAGAACTTTATGAATGAATATTTCGTTTTACAGTGTTTTTTTTTTTTTTAGTTAGGTTAAGTGCGACTTAACTAGCAAGATCCTATTGTCACAATTGGTAGTTAAATCGAGTTTAACTTAACTGGCAATTAAAGTGAAGCCATTTTCGAAACACTACTTTAAATTTTGTTTAAAATTTTCTGTTGAAAAGAAAAGTAAATGTTTATATTTATTTATTTTGATTTTTCGACTTTATTTACTAAAAATTTAAGCTGTTTTATTAGACACGTGCAAATGAGTTAACTTTAATTTAGTATGGCTGAACATGTTTCCTTAAGTTAAGCAGAAAGTGCTAAGATTATTGTATTAACCAGAAAAGAAAGCAACTTAAACATTCGTTTAATTTTCATAATTTAGTTTATTAAGTTTAAAGTTACTCTATTCATTCAATATTACTAAGAAATAACTAAATATCGACTTTTGAAATCTTCAACTGTTTTGTTTATAAGTAGACACACACATCAAAAATATGTTTGCATATAAGTTCACTAAAGTTTATCAGTTTATAAGAAAAATATTATCATTGTACGATACTGAAATATAAATACATTTATTTCTAAAAATAGTCTCATTGTGTGTTCTGAAATCTATGATAAGAATAAAGGATCGTGGTAATGCAAAATACTATTGCGAGGGCGTAAATTTTTTCGTACATGTTGAACCAACAAAGTAAATTTTAGCTCTTCCAGACTTGTGGCAGAGGTTCAAACTTTTCAAAAAAGGACGTAAATATTTCGAAAAATAAAAACGACCAAAACTTTTCCATAAACATCGTATTAGCATGATTTAGGGCCTTACCATTGCTGACTAATCAATAAAATCAATACAGCGCTTAAAAATCGATAGAAGTCTTTGAAGGCCATCGCGGAAATCCAATTGGTACCAGTATTGGAAAAATCGTCAGCATCGGAGGGGGGGCTACTTTTAAGGAGTTAATTTTGGCTTGACTAGTCGGAGTATTGCGAATTTGTGTTCTCTTCACCATGTGGTACAACATCCTACACATCCGGCAATGCATTCGAGTTATTGCAAGAAAATTTTACAAGCAATGTGCAATGCCCGCCAAGATCATTTGATAAAATCTGCTTAGACCTTTTTTGCTGGAGCTGTTTAGGTACATATATATATTTTTTTATTAACTGTATGAGACCAAGCATACTTTCTTTAAGGCGTTGCAAACTAATTGACTAAGTATAAAGAGTAAATATTATATTCCAAAATAAAATATATTTTAAGATTTCTTCGACTATTTAAAACAAGTGTTGGTCACCATTACAAAGTTGCATAGAAAACTTCATGGTATGGCAGAAATGTAAGTTTGCATTTAACAACACTGAAACACTAAAACAGCGTCTTGCAACATAAAAACTTGACATAAAAATTAATATACTTATTATACAGATATTATTTATAAAATTTTAAAATCATAACTTAAATATCATAGCGCAGCTATGGTTAATTCAAAGTCGAAAAATAATTTCAATGTTGGCGATCTGGTGTTTGCCAAAGTAAAAGGCTACCCACCATGGCCTGCTAAGATCACACAATTTAGCAATAAGAAATATAATGTTATATTCTACGGCACCGGCGAGACGGCAACTATTAAATTGGGCGATGTGTTTTCATACGCAGAACACAAGGAAAAATACGCGCACGAAAAAATTATGAAGCGTAATAAATTTAGAGAAGCTGTACATGAAATTGAGAAAGTTATAATGGGTGGAGAGGATGCTGCATCAATTTCGTCCTCAAATGTATTGCTTAGTAATCTGAAAGTAGAGACGGCTACTAATACTACTAATTCAAAGGAAACCACAACTGTTTTGGCAAAAAGTCCAAAAGAATCACCGAAGACAACAAAAGCCATTAATAAGAAAAAAAATATCAACAATACCGCAATCAACAAGAAAAATAACGAACCTAGTGCAATGGTATCACCAGAAGCGGCGGTTGTAGCTAAAGGTGCAAAACGTGGTCGCAAGCCAAAAGTCGTAGCAGATAAGAAACCAGACAAGGCCGGCAAGCCTACTGCTACAGTGCCACCAATGCAGAAGCGCCCAATACCAATGAATGTAAGTCAAATAAGTGCAATTCAAAACTGTGAACTAAACGAAACTGCTTTGTTCCAGCAGATCGAAAACGGACTACTAATGGCCTATCTACCGACCGCCAAGTGTGTGGGCATTATGATAGATTATGGCAAACCAAGCTCATTCCCAACGCAGGATGGGGAAAACGAGTGGAACGAGAAGGCGCGTAATGAGTCTTTAGAATTAAAAATTCGACTCGAGACAGGTCAAGCTGATGTTAGAAATTTTAAAGAACGCATTGTTATGGATCCCAAACGCAACGATATATCACAAAATGATGCAGATCGTTTCATTGAGGAACTCATTAATCAAGATAATTCTCTCGTCATGGAGGTAGAATTTGTACAAGTTTCACAGCAAATGCGCGATTGTCTTGGCTTGCGTCGCGCTAACGTAGGCAGATGTCTTGAGCTTTTGGAAACCTATAAAAATTTCGAGCTTAATAAACTGCTGTTACTGCGTAATCCTCAATGCGTGGACATAATACGCCGTATGCGTCGTTACGTTGGTAACTTGGACTTGTGGAATATGGAGGTTAAAGATGAATTGGAATTTAAAAAACAGGCAGATGTTATACGCACTACAGCCTGCGAAATATACGAGAGATTCAAAGTACTCTTCGTACCGACAGTACATTTCTCGCGTATATTCTGGGAGGACTTCTGCGAAATGTTAAAAATCTACAATATGTACACAAAGAATGCTGAGTCAATGAACGAGAATCTATGAAATTCTGCAGAAAACGACGTGGTAGAAATAAGTTAGATGTGTTGTTAAGTTCGACGATTCATTAATTTTTTTTTAATTATTGTATTTGTTTGTTATATAAACCTTAGTAATATGACTGACAATTCATAAACAGCTGTAAACTGGAAACTGTTTGCCACAAGTGGCAATTGTAGTTAACGTAGCCTAATTTTATATACGAGTATGTGTAGTTCATTTATTATTGTTTTAATGCACAATAGTTGAATTGGCATATATTGAAACCCATTGATTTCCACATCCTATAAAGTTTTTTTTTTTGACTATAATAAAGATCACAAATGAAAAACTTTTACTGTTAATAATTCGACGACTTTCCAGCCTGAAGCCAACAAAATCAACTTTGTAGCTTCAGTGCTATAAAAAGTGGGCGCCGTGTAGAGTTTCAAGAGTAAAAATGCGTCTCTGACGAAATAAGAGTAAGAACTATATTATTCAGGAGCAGAATCTGAATGCATTATATGAGTAGATGAGTTTTTTAAATAGATGAATTGTACAAGCTAACAGAACGTTCATGTAGTGCATCCCGCGATATTCTGCGACTATATTATTAGTGCACCGAAGCGATTGATCGATAAAAATGTGGAGTGCTTTCGAAAACATCTGAAACTTTCGATGCTATCACCTTGCACCTAATACTGTGAGCAGACTTTAATAGTTGCAAATCGTTGGATATACGCTTCTCTTTTGAACCAATATTTAACTCTTTGACTATTATATTAACAAGACCAGTTATCTAGTACGTGCTTAGCTTGTTACCTATTTAAATTTTTTCCAGGACGATAAACTAACTTAAATTATGCCGATAAGATGCCTGTCTTTCGGAGAACAATTCATTCTTTTAAATCCTGTACCCCAAGTTTGATTAAATTGGGCAATTCTTTCCATTGCAGAGATTTCTGCTTGAAAGATTCTAGTAAATTTATCTAGCAATGCGAAGCATTTGCTCGATGCCAAAAGAAGTATAAGTACCTTCTACTTTTAACGAGCTAATTATCGCTAAGTGAAAGTGTTATTTTGAAAATATAGTCTTTCATTTATTAGTTTTTAATGATTTTATTAGAAAATTTGCTACATATTTACATTATATACTTATGTATGTCACTGAGGTACGATAAGTACATAGTTTAAAACTACTCAGTTTATATACTACTAGTTTTCACGTGGCTCTTCACTTGTTGGCGGCGCTGCAACTTCACTAGCTAATAGTTGCTCCAATGTTTTCTCGCCCTGTTTACGCAATTTAAGACGTTCGCGATATAAACGTTCCTTTTCCTTGCGCACGGTACGCTCTTCATCAGTTTCATTTGCACGCCGCATGCGTATATATTGTTTCTGCTTTTGACGCTCTGCAATTTTACGTCTAGCCGTTTCCTCAGCGGTTTCAGTTGCTTCACGACGGTGCCGTACCCAGCGTTTCTGTTGTGCATAGGTTGCTTTACGTGCTTCCTTCTGTTCTTTACTCTCATTTGCTCGGCGTTTATTACGTCGTAAAATATTTTGCTCAACATCACGCTTACGGCGTTCTTCCATAACGCTTTCCGGCAAACGTAGATGTGCAACCAGACGCGCTTTCATGTTTTGTATGCGTCCTCGTATACGTCTGATTTCGGCTTGATCTTCAGTCTCCTTTTCACGTTTTTGTTTGCGCCACGAACGTATGCGATTTGTAAGCGCCTTCGCAGTTTTTGTTGCAGCATTTGGTGGCTTATCCGCTGGTTGTGATTTGGTTTTTCCAAATGTCGCTTTTTTCTTTTTGCGCCTTTTTTTAAGTAAAACTGATAATGGTTGCTCCTCATCCGTATCATCATCGTCTAAAGATAATTCAAGCTTTATTTTTGAGCCGCGCGTATTACGTGTGCTGCGCCTTCTTGTTGCGGTTTCCGCCGGCGAATCCAATGGTTCGTTTGCCTCTAGCCTAACAGCGGGTTTTTCTTCGGGTATTTCCAATTTGACTTCTGCATTTACTTCTGCAAGTGGATCATCGGGATCATCAAATGTGCTTGGATTATCTAATTCATCAAAATCTTGCAACAATTCAAGATTTTCTTCGCAAGCTTCCATTTCTGAACGAATGCTATATTTTTTGTTGTGTTCCAATAGGTTTCCATGCATTCCGCAGACATATTTCTATCTCATTTATTGCACCCTTCACACAAAGCGATAAGAAAAGGTATTAGTGGTTGTAGATATGTTAGTAACACTGTTTGAAGTACATATGTACTTATTATTCATTTAATAATTTTTTTTAATTTTATTGTTATTAAAAAACAATTTATATTAAATTTAAAACAAGGAAGAATTGGTATAGCAACTTAAATATTCTAACAATGTAAGATTTTGAGTATGAGATCATGGACATTTTATTGTATTATGAATTTGTATATTATTGGTTTTCCAGGTCAATTGAATGAATACTACGGAGCCGTCTATTCTAACTTCGCATCTCTTGCGCCACCTGAGTAGGCGTTTAGCTAGCATGTATGGATGATTTTTAAAATGCTCCATTTATATCACTGCTTGCTCATTGAGAACATCGCCAATTTTGCGAAAACTAAGTCCCTATCAAGGGAACACCAACATTGACTTCTGTCGCCGTTGATTCCACTTCATCTAATACAACGGAGAAGGTTGTGCCAGCCAAATACCTCTTCAATAGCAAGAACAATTGAGAACAAGAAGGCCAGAATAACGAGAAAAGCCGTCACAACATAGTCTTTGGACTGATATCCATCAAGGATGAAGTTTACCATCCTATTTAACTGTTCCGGCGTTCCTTGGGACTTACGGAATGCAAACTGAAAGGGTGGCATCCTCTTCCTGATTTTCTCGATTGATAGTATTCTCGTTAGGAGGCACTTCGCGAAAAGCTTTGCTACAGCTCCTTGCCTTCTTCTATTGTGATGGAATGTATCCTAGTCAAAGAACCGTATTCTCAGGCAAAGCTGTGATAGGGCTACTGGAAGACATGACTGGCCAGAATGGTCAAGCGTTGTCTAAACAATGTGTTTTCTGCTGTTAGAATTGTAATCGAATGCTGAAATCGGTCCTCAAAATCCGCAGCGAATAACTCTACACGTTCCTTAGGGCATTCAGCCCAAGCTGCATCAGCCCTCTTGATCGGGAATTTCCGGTACACTTGCTGCTTATACCACTTCGCCAGACAACAACAATGAGCTCGCATCCGGGGTAACATTTTGTAGGAAATGATCGGTGTCCTTCTGCCTTGTATATTCTCCATTAAATTATTTATTAAAAATTTAGTTTTTGTATGGTTAATTAAATATTAATTTTATTTTAGTTTACAATTATTTACTAAATTAGTTTAGACATAAGGTTTTTTAAAAAGTATATGTTTAATTTTAATCCTTATTACTTATATTACTATCTTAATGCCATGTACACTGCGATCATTAATTGAACCTATTAAACCGGAAAAAGAATTTTAAAGTGTTAAAAAAAAAACAAGACATCGAAAACTTTGGTGAACCGAAGCTTTAATAATCTTCATACACAGTCAAATCTAAAGACTTTTAAGAGTTAATAATGATTACTGGAAGCAGTAAATCTGTATAGATCAAAATTGATGATTTTATCTAAAAAAAGAAGAGAGTGGGATGGGCTTCGGTTATTTGTGAAGTAAGGATACTACATTAAAAACTAATAGATATTAACTGTATAGGAAGATATATTAAAAAGATTTAAAAAAAAAAAATATTTTTATACTTCATTTCATTATATTAGCCCGTAGTCCTTAATTTTTAGGGACTACTTTTTGACTTGGGACAGAGAATCGGCTAATTTGGTTCGTTTCATAGAGTATACACATTAAATCTTAGTATGAACTAAGTCCTCAACATATACAAAACTAATTTTATAATATAGTGTCTTTTTTTCCTTGTAAACGATTTTAAATTTGCCCAAAATTAAGGACATCTCTGATAAGCCGTAGTATTCAGCACCAACATTTTTGTTTATAAATTTAACAAAAGTAGAAAAAAATGCATAATTTATAATTTAATAAATTCGTTTTTACTTATTCCTTGGCATCGCCAATGCCATCAGGCAATATGGCAAATGCGGCTTCCGATTCCGGCAGGCAAGGTGAATCGTAAATCTTGCATATTCGCGTTTCGCCACGACCTTTTCTTAGTGAAAGACGTGTCGTGGACGCGTGCGCAATAATATGCCCACCAATAGGTTTCTTAGAATCGGTAACAAACATACCACCGCCGCCATCTACTTGTGCAACGACCTGATTTGTAATAACTACAGCAACACCAAACTATAAAATGGAATTAAAGTTAAACATTTTCATGTATATTGTTTCATATTTGGAGAATATACTCACCTCATCGGCCAGGCGCAGTAATAGACGCATAAAACGGCCCAAATGACACTGACGTGCACTCAGTTCGGCACGTCCAACGTAATCTGTACGATAGAGTGCTGTTGCGCTGTCTACAATAACCAATGCGTATCTGGATTCTACCATCATAGCAGCAGCTTGCGTTAACAGCTTTGTCTGATGATCGGAATTATATGCGCGTGCGAATGCTACATTATCTAGTACAGATTCTTTTTCAAGTTTATAGCGCTCTGCCACCGATGTTAGGCGCTCCGGTCGAAATGTGCCCTCTGTATCAATGTACAGACACTTGCCTTCACCACCGTTTAGTGCTACCGGCAATTGACAAGTTACGGCCAGCGTATGACAGATCTGTGTCTTGCCGCAACGAAATTCACCAAATATTTCCGTAATTGAACCTGTTTCAATGCCGCCGCCGAGTAATTTGTCCAGCTCACTGGAACCTGTTGTTAGCATAACAATGTCTGCACGTCTATGATGTATATCGAGTGCTGTTGTAAAGCCAAGTGACACCAGCTTTTCAACTTCTTTCATTATTTTGTCTACTTTGCCGTCGTTGAAACCTTTTATGTTTAATAGCGCTTTACGTGGTGAATAGGCAATGGATTCGACGGTATGAAAACCAGCTTCCTGCAGCCGTTTTATGTCATTGTTGGAGATGCCGTTGCCCTGTGTTATGCATTAATATTAGAAATTCTATTGTTTATAATGATTTAACACTTACCTCCAGTTTGGACACATAGAGCGGACCCGAATTCTCCTTAAAATCATCTTCTGCAGTAACATCGCGCGACTCGAGTTGTTCGTAAGCTTCCATTATTAAATATTTTAATACAATGCGCAAAAAATTTTAATAAGCAGGCTGTCTTCTATTGAAATGAAGTGTCAAAGTGTGTGTCACAACTTTCTGCGCAGTGTATACTAAAGCTTTTACTTGCTGTTTTAAATATAATATTAATTAAATCTTTTAGCTGCGTTTTCTATCTGCTTCTGTTTTTATTTTTTCATTTACGCGCTTACACGAAATTGTTTCTGTTCGAGTTTTCACTCTGTTCCGCACAGAGTAGCCATAGCGTTTAATAGTCTCATATTTTGGCTACGTTTTTATAAAAATTTTGTGATGTATCAAAATTTTTAGACATTTCCTACATTGCAAATAATTGAAATTATTTTATAGCAAAATTTTAGTTTGCATTTTATATATGTTTATTAAATCAGCTGCAAGTAACTCGTATTTTAAAACAAACGTTAGACAACTCTGGCGTTTATAACCTCGAATAATTACATCACGTACGTTTTAGTATAACTTCAGCTGCTGCTGCTGCCGCAAACGCATATTTATAAATAATTTTGTTTATTTTCAAATAAAATACACGCAAATCTTTAAGTTGCTTGCAGGCAACTAAACTATGAGCGGTTATTATTACTTGGACATAAAGTTGTAAGTACATGCTATTTGGATGTAATGTTCACTGAATTACAACACAAAACAAACAATTGCAACAGGAGACTACGCGACCCGGAACACGTTGTTTTGACGCCGGCCTATTTTCGTGGCAGTATTGAAAGCTCCTTGGAAAGTTTTTTCGGTGAGATTGGCGGCAAGACAACTATCGATATTGTAAAGTTCAGCCTCAAGCATCGGCGTGCCATATTTCGCATACCCGAAGATTTCTATCAACGCGCACGCACTGCTATTACCTTGATTGGACACTATCAGGAAGAACCGTGCCATTTTCAGTTGATGAAAGCTTCAAAAAATCTGCTGGATTTTGAGATCGAACAATACGAGCTGCAATAAAGCTGCGTTTAGAGGAGACGCGCAAACAATATGTCTTTTTCATTCTGCCAAGATTTTGGCAAAGATAAGGTAATCTTTGTCACCAAAGAGGATCATGCTACACCGAGCACAATTGAATTACCACCACCAGAGCCGCCACAGGGTCTAATAGCCAATGATGGTGAAATAAATTGGAGTTGTCCCTGCTTGGGTGGCATGGCAACGGGGCCATGTGGCGTTGAATTTCGTGATGCGTTCTCATGTTTTCACTACAGTGAAGCTGATCCAAAAGGTTCCGATTGCTATGAAGCATTCCGTACAATGCAAGATTGCTTTCAGACCTATCCGACAGTATACAATAAGTCAAATTCCGATGATGACGATGACAATGGTGCTATGGATGTAATTAATCTAGAAAATGATGGTGCAACATCGAAGGATGTGGATGCGGTCGGCACGACTGCGTCCTCGGCACCTGTGGTTGCAGCGGCTTCTTCATCAGTTTCGAAAAAAGATAAATAATACTCAAAACTGCGAGACACAGACATCATTATCATCATTATAGAATGTGTTCCGTTTGCCAAGAACACGCTATGTTGCTATTAAGTTTATCGTTATTTTATAATAAAATATCGAAAATAGTTAATTATTGTATTAGTATTGGACAAGTTTATAACCTCAACAAAGTGTGTGCTGAAACACGAACAAAGTTTACATGCTGAGCTATGTTTAGATATTTACATATGATGCGTTTGCTTTTCATATTTTCATATTGAAATAACCTTTAAAACTTTTAATATTGCAAAAATAAACTTTGATGGATTTGCATGAATCTTAACCAACTCGTGCACCATCATAAAACTTAAAAATGTATGCTTAACGTATTGAATACTTCAACATAGGAGAGGAGGATCATTTTTAGAACAGCTGACGATGGTTGGATCTTAACGTTTGGCTATACCATCATCCAATTAACAGCGCATCAGACATGGTAGAATGCCAGTTGAGTACAAGGTGTCTAAAAATTTTCCGAACTTTTTCTCCAGATCATTTTCTGGTGGTGACACCTCATAGTCAGGCGTTGGAAAGCGACATCTTTCATTTACATTCCCTTCAAAATTTCATGACATTTGGAAAAGTGGAAATATAGCTTCTAATGTGACAGTATGATCTTTTCATCTGTGCTAAAATGAGTGTTGAACATAGGTTTTGTTTTAAACTTGGTAAAGCTTTTATTGATGCAACAAGTTCATGAGAATAATTGTCCATCTTGTACCACTATTTACGACTGGTATACACGTTTAAAAGACTTGAATGTAGACGAATGATCGGGCCGGCCGAAATCTTCAGTGGACGAGCAAAATATCAAAATTGTCCGTGAATTCATCAAAAATGAGCCGAAATTGTCATTGCGGTTCATGAAATCGGAACTGGGATTGTTCAAAGACTTAATCCATCGCATTTTGGTCCATCATTTGGGTTTCCGGAAAGTGTGTACACGATTTGTTCCGCATCAATTGACAGACGAGGAAAAGGCGCTTTAAATTCAACATTCGACATCATTAAAGATGCCAAAAAAAGATCAAAACTTTCTTTTTCGACCATGAAACTAAGCGTCAAAGTGTCGAATAGAAGCCGCCCGGTGGGCCAAAACTCAAATGTAAAGAAAATGTTGATTTGTTTCTATGATTCGAAGGGCATCAATTACCAAGAACTCGTTCCACCAGACCAAACAATTAATTAGTAATTTTATTTTGGTGTTATGAGGCGTTTGCTCCGTCGTATTCGGCCAGAATGTCACGACCAAGGAAGTTGGCCTTTATTGCACGTTAATGCGCCATCTCATCGATTGACGCTTGTGACAGTTTTTTTTTTACCAAAAATCGCATTTGGACCATCAACCACTCGTCGTATTCGCCTGATTTGGCACCATATGACTTTTTTCTGAAACTATCCATGAAAGTGCTGATGTGGAGGCCAATCACCGACGTCGTAAAGGTCATTCTGGCCAACGAGTTAAAACACTTATTTGAAATGTTATTGGATCGAGTGTATAAGTGTATTCAGTTGGAGGGAGATTACTTTGAATAATAAAAAAAAGCAGGAATAAAGAGTTGCCGCACAGATCTGTACATAAAACTTGGCGTATATTGCATTGGAATGAATTCATGTTTCATATAATGTCATGAAATTTCAAAGATTTATAGATAATATTTTACAATGCAATTTTGGACTTGTTCGTATATAAAATACGAATATATCATAATGTCACCTACTGGATTTTTTTGTAATTGTGTGGATACGCCATAAGCTTCATATAATTTTTTCTTGAAATCCGCTTAGAAGTCCAACATTTCTCCAGATTTGGCTCACTTTTGAACTGAGGCAATTATGACTGCTGTAGGAATATGCAAAAGTAAAATTTTTGAATCGCGTTTATCCACTATACAACGCACAGCGAACAGTTTCGATAGAAATTTTTTTAGATAGACTTTTTAAGTAGACTAAGACCAAATTGCAAGACAACATATAAAGTCTAAAATTCAATTTTTAATGCAATTTTTCTTACATATCTTACAAATCTGCGCCTAAAAAATTAATAAAAAACAATAATTTTCACATATTAGCAGCTCTTGACCGAATACAACGTATAAAGTGTACAAAGGTATCGGCTCTACCGAAATGTTTTTATTTTTTTTCTGGATGTGATGCACATGTGAAAAGCGGTCAAAACAAAAATCAGGTGTTCATTTCCGTCAGCTGTTCAGTCAGCCTGTCGGCCTGAAGACAACTCTGCGTTGAATGGCAAATGCATACGCGCAGTGTGAATGGTTAAAGTGAAGAAGTGGTAAAGTCAGTAAGAGAGACGACAATACCAATTCGTGACGAGAGAATGCAATGAAATCTATTGTAAATAGATGTGTGAACATAGAAAATTATCAAATATTATTAACAAATGTTAATCTTATACAAAACTTAAGTGTTATAAAAAAAATCAAGTGTTTATATGCTGCAAAATACACATAAAGTGTATTTTTCCATAACGAAAATACGACGTAAAAGGAGAAAAAAAGAAATTTATAGAAAGTCAATTTGCCAACAGCCGCCAGGGTTGTGAGTGTTGCATGTCAATATTTTGCTTTTGCTTCTTTAATTATGCTGTGTTTCTCCAGTTAATCCAACAACAACAACAACAAGAGCGACACCGTTAAGTGATTAAATAATAGTAGCCGCATTGCAATTTATCTGCTTACTGTGAAATAAAAGCATTGATAGCAAAGTTTAAACAAATAAAAGTACAAGTAAATCGGAATACCAGTGTAAAGCATAAAAGAAAAATAATAAAAAATAAAAAACAGTGTGAACATCTGAACGTCAATGCGTGTAAGTGCATGTGTGTGTTTGTGTGTGTTTTGATTGTGCGCTCGTACCGTTTAGTGTGTGAGTGATAAAATGCAAAGTAAAGGAATAAGAAAAATAATGCAAAAATATTAAAAAAAAAAGAGTGTTAATCCAGACTAATCGAATTCAAAATTAAATTAAAACGCGACTTACATTAATCTAGTATATTTACGTATAAATACATACAACAACAAATAATAAAGCAACGCACACGTTACAGAAGAGTCTCAATTTAGTGAATTTACAAATATTTAACAACCTACAACCACTCTACAAATATTTTTATAATAATAAAAACCAATTAAATTTAGTGCAAACAAATAAAAGAAATCGTATGCTTCTGCGAATTTATTAAATGAAAAAAACAAAATGGTTTCATTAATTGATAAAATCGAAGCGGCAGCCGAGGCGCAAAAGCGGCGCTCCGCCGCAACAACAACAAATGCGGCGACAATGGCAGCAACAACTTCCAAAACGGCTGCCAACGGAGCTATCTCCGCTTCATCCTCCAACAACCCAACAACAACCGGCAACGATTCCAATGCACCAATTGCTTTAACCGCCAACGGCAAACCGAAGGAGAAACGAAGGTGAGCATGACCTAATTACATTTGCTAATTTATTTGAAATCCATTCCGGTAGTGATATATGTTTATTCTTATTGTTATACCCTTCACAACATCGGTACATAGTGTATGGGAAATACTTAATTGTCTGAAATTTTGTAAGGCATTACCATAAACTATATCTCCACGAATATTTGCTATCTCTGGAGGCTTACAAAGCAAATTTAAAACAGATGCATACCAAAAACATCAGCTGACAGCAGGCTTGTATAATAGATAATACCATACAAACGCTTGGGTCGCCTTAGGGGTTCTTAGCTGATTAAAATAATATTATTCTTTGCGCTAGACAGTTAAGATTTTTTATTAATGTTGAAAGTGCGAATTTGAGGAGGAAGGGTACTAGTTGATCATGCAAACCATCACTCACCCAAGACTAAAATTTTTTAAGATTTTTGAGTTTTTTTAAACAGAAATTATCCTACTAATATTATAAATGCGAAAGTTTGTATGGATGTATGTATGGACCAAACCGCTCAACCAATTCGTCTGAATTTTGGAACAGAGATTGATGGGATGATGGAAAAGAACATAGGCTATGTTTTGACAAAATCGGTGGGGGCGTTGCCCCACCCCCCATATAAGCGATAATCAAAATTTGTCATATCTTTGCATCCATTTAAGCTACAGAAATAAAATTTGGTATACATGTTAAGAGGATGAGGAGAAGTCAACCTGTTAAGTTAGGACAAAATCGGAGGGGGCGTTGCCCCACCTCGCATATAAGCGATAATCAAAATTTGGTCATATCTTTGCATTCATTTAAGGTACAGAGATGAAATTTGGTATAGATGTTAAGAGAATGAGGAGAAGTCAATCTGTTAAGTTTGGACAAAATCGGAGGGGGCGTTGCCCCACCCCCCATATAAGCGATAATCAAAATTTGTCATATCTTTGCATCCATTTAAGGTACAGAGATGAAATTTGGTATACATGTAAAGAGGATCATAAAAAGTAAACAGGTTGAGTTTGGTCAAAATTAGAGGGGCGGCACATCACCCCCCGTATAGTTTCACAAATGAGGCAAAATAAGAAAAGTAATTAAATATTCTACTTTTTATCTGTAGATACGCGGACGAAGTCGCGGGTAAAAGCTAGTGCATATATATTTCTGTATACTTTCCAAATAAAATTATTTAAACTCTAGTTTAACGATATATTTGACCCTTGACAAATCAACTTCTTTTTCGAAACTTTACGACAAAGTCACCCAAGTTTTGGCGGTGGTCCGGATCGCTCCATTTTTCATTGGAATCCTTATCAAAATTAGTTGTATGCCATCAACCGACCTTTTTTTTGGTTTCTAGATCATCAAACATTTTGGAACAATTGTTGGAAATAAGCACTTTTACTTAACCCCAGAGAAAGTATAATCAGCTTAGCATTTTTTTTTTTTGTAAAACAGCTTTACTGTAAGTTGTAAAGTTAAGTGAAAATTGAAGGTCGTGACCATTGGTTTAATCAATTGCTGTAAAGAAATAGGCCGATAACATGCTGCGATAACGTACGCCGTTCACGGTATTGTACATTGAATATTAATAAACAACAAAATGAGTTCTGAGTATGCAGCAGTAGCAGATTCCGCGGTATTTTCGCTACTCCAATAAAAGTAGTAGCCGATTGAGCTAAAAATGCTTCTAATCGGCGAATATCCATTTTACGAAACGTACCATCAGTCGCAAACGATGGTTTTTAGGCTTTATTGTTTTTCAAAATACTCTCCATAAAAATGTATGTACTTTTGCATTCCCTCGAAGCCTTTTTTCCACTACGATTGAGTCACATCAACAGCTTCTTTGGGCGTAGAAAAACGTTCACCACGCAGTTTGTTTTTGATGTTTGGGAATAAAAAGAAATCATTGGGTGGAAATCAGTGCTGTATGGCGGATGATCCATCAATGTGATTTTTTGAGTGTTCAAAAGCTCTTTTGTGTGAGCCGATGTGTGAGAGCCTGCATTGTCATGGTGGAGAGAGATACGGCTTCGGCGGTTGGCTTTGTGAATTTCTCCAAAGACTTCAGGCAAACAAATGGTTGCGTACCATTCAGAATTGAACGTGCTACGTTGCTCAAGCGGAACAGTGGCCACATTACCCATTCGGCCGATGCAAAAGGCGTTAATTTGCCACGCAGTGCTTCGTGCGCGAATAACTTTTGTTGGAGTTGCCTCGTTTTGATACACCCACGTGGTCGATATACGCATATATCCATGATTTTTCGACTGCGAAGATCTTATAAACATCTTTCAAAGAACTACGACCAAGTATAGATATAACTATTAACTAGCGAACTTGCTATGCCTCCTCTTTATCTTCCTTCATGACATCCTTTCGATTTTTAGTTGACCCGTGTGCTCTGCCAACCCTTTTGTGTTTCTCTCCCTCCCGGACACTTACCTGTTTCTCGGGACTTCCAACTTTTGATAAAGAAACATATAGTTGGTAAAGGTAAACTTTAATCCTGTGACTCATTAATAGTAATAGGGAACGATGTTGGATATTAGCCAACTGGTCGATTGAAGGAGGATGATCGCCACAAACAAATTGTCTTTTAAGTCCTTAATAAGTAATTTTGAGCCATTACACATGTTAGGCGAGCATATATTTCTTAAAAGCATGGTAGTTCAGACAGTTGTCCTGGAACATAAACTGTCAAAGTTTCTTTCAAGTATATTTTGGTGTCCCGCTTATACCGCTATATATAGTGCTCATTTAAAATGATTTCAGCAGAATTAATCTCCCACATTTTGATAAGGAAAAACTCCTTCACAAATATTTTGCAGTTTTTGAGAAAATCTTCATGCGTGCCTCCACTAAGATAGGCTAGGCTAGGGATATTGGGATATAATTTAAGACAGGCTTTGATATCTGCACGCGTCCCTTTTGTAACTACAGGGAGTGTCTGACGCAAATCGCCAGCGATTCACAGCTGGGTAGTTTCAGAAGAACACTCTTCCGTTCGACGTATAGATATTCGTTTTGCGTTAGATTCTCTGACATGGGACTGTTAGCTTCTTATATTTTGGTTACCGAGTCGCAGCGAGTTTTTTGCACTGGACTCTCTAGCTCTCACTTGTAGATGTACTCTCTGTGACTCGCAAGTCACTGTGTGGTTTTATGGGAGAACTCTTCTGCTCGACATATTTGAGCTGGTCTTATCTTAGATGATTGACGTAAAAGCTGAGATTTTTTTTGGGCATGGCCTTGCGTTTGAAGATTATTTAAGTTGACAACACCGCAATATAAATACAAATAATAATAATACATATATTAATAATATTAAAAATAATTATACGAATAAGATTTATTTCATTATTTTGACATTATTTGAGCAGGCAAAGCATAACAACGTTACATACAAATCTTATAAATTTTATTTACACTTTTGTTCCATTATTGAAGTTTTATTAGAGATTTATAATTTTTTTTTTATAATTAGCATAGTAGTAATGAAAGAATTTTTAAATCGGATAAAAAGTTTCGAAGATTATCTTCTATATCGTTTTTTTTATTATATTGGTATAGAATAAAACATTTGGCGTTCCCAGCTAACCTAAATAAAAATATATTTCGGAAAACGCAGAAAGGGAGGAAATTGTTTGCTACCTCTTCTAGTTGTCCGATATGGACCTATATACAATATTTTATTACAATTGAAGTAAGATACACCAAATTTGCTTTTTCTATCTACAAAAGTAAACAACTTTTCATACAAAAATTCAGAAAGTTTGAATATGTTTTTATGGGGTCTAACCGTAAAGGAGGAGTAACTTTCATTGAATAATTGTTTTATTTATATATATATAACGAGTAGGAGAGCCTAAATATACAATGTTAAAAGCTATATCTCTTACACGTTCTAAATAGATGGTTTTCATGCGAACAGCCAGACAGACGGACATGTATATATCTACTAGACTTTTCAGGTGATAAATGTTGTAGGCACAATTAAAAGTATAATCTTTTTAATTTAAATAAAATACATTCCTACTTCGATTAAAAATATGTTGTGAAGTGTATTAAGTCTTCGATGCCACTGAATACAACATTTTCTTTCGCTTTCTTCAATAAACTTCTATTTCCTGTCAGATCAGTTCAATCTATTGTTGATTGCAAAAGCGTTGCTCTTTTGTCACAGCTTCAGCTTCTCAGTTTCTATTTTGTGTATATATTGTACATGTTTCTCAAATGATAACGAATGCATTTTGTTTATACCAAGACTACTGAATTTTTAAATCGCTTTTGGAATTTGTAATATATCAGATCGTTTCCAATATACGAGTACTGCTACGACGTTGTATTGTTCATTCAAAATTCAGTGCACCGAATGGTTGCTCAAACTTTGTACTCTTCATTGTTACATACTGGAATACTTTGTTTGTTTTGTTTTTTGAATTTATGTGCGCTATATCTTCGATAAGTGACTTTGTTGTTTTGATTAGTACGAAGATTATTTTACTCGGTGACGTGTTTTTGAAAGTATAAATAGTATGTAAATTCTGTATATAAATCGTGGGTTATAGTATTGAGTTCATTAAAAAGTTTATACATTCATACAGTTCTTCACGTATATAATAATTATTATAAATTGTTTAAACCTTCTTGGGAATATTTAGTATATCAGGGGTGGCCAGCCGGTCAATCGGATTTGACCGGTCGATCGCAAGATTTATTAGATAATAATTTTCATATAAAAATAAATATATAAAAACTCTAGTCCAACGAATGTTATTTTTAATATATTTTTATATTATTACTAAACACTTTTTATGTGCCATAATTTGCTTATCTAAATAAATATTATTTTCCATTGCATGGCTAACCTAAAACGTGGTGCAAAGGTTACCAATCACTCAATCAGCTGTTCCACTCTGCCAGTACGTCATTGAAATTGCAGGAAAACTACAAAAAAGAAATAAAATCATTAATCATATGTTTATGCATTAAGCAATAATTTTGTACATTTTGCAATATTAAAGAAACAAAAAAAATAAAAGAAAACGTAAAAAAATAGTAAAAAAAAAATTAACATTGACCGAGACCTTGCGCAGCATGATGAATGCCAAAGCCAAAAAAAAATCGCTGAAAGTGAACGGATAGCAGCAATGAGTAAAAGTCTGCAAAGTAACAATTGCCAGCAAAAAATTTCACTACCCCCGCACGTCGTCTTATTTTGCTATATTCAAACAGCTGACATGCGAACATGTTGAATTTAATCTTATAATAAAAAAAAGTGATAAAAATATAGCACAAGAGAATGCGTTAATTTCGTATAAACGAATATCTAATGCCCTTCATATAAGCATATTTGAATAGAGCTTATAACAACTTATGTTCCATGCTGATCAATAATAATTGTTGACTACCGCATTTTGAATTTTGTACTTTATTTTGGAAATACATATACGTTTTATTCAATAGTATTATTTTAATCCATAACTAATCGCGGTAATACTATAAATAAACTTTTTTATTAAAAACTTTTTACTATTGCGTTAATAGGTTAGAATAAATTAAATTGTCTTTAATCGGTTATATGAAATATTTTATTATATCGGTGTACTCTAAATTTTACCTTTACATCTTTTCGTGTTTTGACTTTCGTGTTTTAATTTTTTAGAAATTTGGTTTTCGCTTAATCACTATAAAGATATATAATGACTATAAAGATATATAATGACTATCCTTACTAAGATTGAAGAATAGTATTATGTATAAATTTGGGAAAATTTTTTTGAGTTGCATTTTACAGCTCGTAATAGGTTCGATGACTCACTGGAAAGTTTCTTGGTGTTTTTTCATGATAGAGTTGTGTATAAGTGGTTACACTGGGGCTATCACGCTTTGTTTCCTAGATTTTAACTCTAAACAATTTACAATTTCGGGAGAATATACTAGACATATGGTACTGTTTAATAGGACAATAAAATAAAAATCGCTTTTTGAAATTTCCAAACCCATATAACTCTTTAATAAGGATACTCTTTAATAAGGATAATAAGGATTTTATTTCCAATTACATATATACGTAGTGTTTTTTCCTTTGTTCAATACTTTTTTTTTTTAAAACTTAATCCGTATGAACAACGAGAACTTCGAAACTATAAGAGAGAGAGATCCCTCAAATCTGAATATTTAGACTCTGCTATTCCGTCTTAAGATAACTAGTATTTAACAAACTTCCTATTCCATCCCATTCCTAAGAGGTAGCTCCCACACAAACCTTCTGTCCCACCTCACTGAGTTAATGTATGAAACGTTTTTAAAATAAGTTAATAAATTAGCTAGAATAGGCAAAAAATTTATATTTTACGTCATTTCTAATGAAGTATTCCATATGTACAGATCAGACCTTTATGAGTTTTGGTATTAAAAAGGTTTCGTTATGATTAATTTTGTAAGAAACTTAAAATTTGGTGAATCTTATATTATTCCTAATAAGGTATATCATACGAAACCAGATGGACATATATTGGAAATCGTGGACTCATGACGTTAGAAATTTCCACATCTGCGCAATAGTAATCAATGTAGGCCCACAAAATAACCTTTTTATAAAGTTTTTTAAAGCAATTTTTAATCAATCACATATGTTATATGCACATTTTATTAAAATAAAAATTGTATAAATTAAATTTGATAAAGAAAAATTTATAAAATTAAATGAATTAGAAAAGTTTACTAAAACAATTAATAATAAAATAAATTTAAAAAAAAAAAAAAATTATAAAAAATAAATTTTTATAAAGAAAAAATTTTATAAAAAAAGTGTTAAACCACAAAATATAAAAAGAAATCGTTAAAATAAATATTTAATTAAAAATATTAATACAAAAAAAAAAAATATTAAAAAAGTTGAATTTTTAGTTTTTCTTATACAAAAAATTTTAATATAGAAGTAAATTTTAACAAAAAACATAAATTTTAATAACAAAATAAATTTTAATAAAACAATTTTAAAAGAAAAAAATTTAATGATAAAAAAATCATTGTAATAAAAAAATATATATATAAAATTATAGAAATAAATATTTTAATAAAAATATAAATAAAAATATAAATAAAAATATAAATTAAAAATATAAAAAAATATTGTTTTAAATCAGAATTTAATTTAAAAAAAAATCAATTTAATGTAATCTTTCTGGTACATTTTCAGTAACGTTTAGACCGATGAATATTTTAGTCGTCTGAATATTAAATCTCACCGATGACAATTAGTAATTTTAAATCTTAGACCTAATATACTAACCAGGATTAGTAGGAAAAAATAATATTACTTTAAAAAATTTTACAAATCACGCTGAACTTCAACATTTAAAAAATATTTTTTAATATGAAGGTTTTGATTAGCTGCATAAGGTGGTGCCCAGGAATGTTGTGATTGACTTTATTATAAAAAAAAAACACGATGAAGTGCGTCTTAAATTTTCTAAAAACTTTACGTTTACAAGTTGCTGTTTATACAAAAATTTCGTAAATCGTTATGCAGCACCTTACGATTTCTTTTACTCACTTTATTCTTGTGGACTTCCTGAAGCTACTGATCAAAATCTTGTTTTACTAAGCATGCTAACCTACTCCTCATTCTGAGTTTTTGTATGAACATATTTCGTTGATATTGTAAATTTTTTCTAGAAACACTTAATTTAATATTACTAAATTAAGTCCTTATCAAATATTCAATTTAGATCCAAGTCGGATCACTAAATGGTGTACCCCCAAACAAATCAATGCTACCTTTTTGAGTTATTATATGAAAAATTTTTCTTGTGTTTTTTATTTAGCTAGAAATGCAAAATTTAGTGACACGATTTCTAACAAAATATTCCATATAGGTCAAAATCAGAGCACTAAAACGGTTACCTCATACAAATTGTTGGCGACAAGGTATCTCATATTCGAGCCGAATCGACTGTAGCGTTCTTTCTTTCTTACTTGAAATGAATCGTATAGGCTTCATATACATCTTGGTGTGCTCCACGTTTCTAACTTTCCCATATTGAAAAAAAGAACTACTACGCACACCTTCCTTCTTTCATAATTAGCCTTGATTTGCCACCAATTTTATGTCCTTCAAACAACGAAGGTGCGTTCAATACAAAAGGGCTACGTATATTCGATTTTCGATTTGCGATGTATTGGTGACAGCTCTTGCCAGAAGGTCTTATGGTTCATAAAGAATATGAAAATTATGTAATACTTGAAATTCTATAGATGATATCATATCTATCACTCAATTGGTCACCGATCAAGTGATGCTTGTGACCGCGTCCAAGGTGGGTTGTTGCAAATATGACAGAACAGTTTTTGAGCCTTTACTATATGTATTTCATTGTACCAAAATTTTAACCAAGTCATGGAGTAGTAACTCAATCAGATTGGGAAAAGACCAAGTTGGCATGTGAAACCACGTTAAAGAGTTTAACATGTACCTGACTTAGAGTTATGGGGGCAGTTTCTTCTCCATTTTATTTACGAAACAAGGAAGGCGAAAATTGAGATTTTTTTATGTTCTGACGTTCTACATTAAAATGGTTATCTCCTTTACTACATTAAAATCTTATTTTTTGCATGACAAAGTCTTTACAACATTCGCGTGACCGTTTTTCACACTACTATGTGTGAAGGGTATATAATAATAAATGCAAAATTTGCAATAAAAAAGACTTGTACGTATAATTGGGCAATAAGCTTCCGTTTCTAATTTCCGGAATTCAACTCACGGTCACTATGTTGTTTTAATAAATGTATCACACAAGTAGTATCACACAAATAGTAAGTAATATGTATCACACAGCTGATATGTAAGCATTTGTGTCCCTTATGTGTTATTGAACTCTTATGCGGCAGAGAACTTATTGCACCCAATAATAAATATCCATTTTCTTCTTTTTTAAAGTACATAGCTGGTGCATTTCCGCAATGTTTTTGCTCCTGAAACTTATAATTATTTGGTCTGTGTTTTATTTTTATGCTAGTAGCTCGCTTATCTGCTTGTTGTGTCTTTTTCTTTGCTACTTTTTGGTTTATTTTTAAACTTTAAAACTGGTTACTAAATGCTCGCACAACAACCAGTTTTCCATATTTAATTTGTTTTGGTTTTCCGTTTAATAAAAATGTTTTGATTTCGTGTATTTTCAAAAAAAAAATCTTTAAATTTTAAATTTTAGTTGCTAAAGCAGTTTATTTAATTTATTATCATTCAAAAGTATATTTCAAGTTGTAATTCATAAAGTTTTTATTTTCTTTACATAATTTTTTTTTTCGGAATGTCATATTTGCATTGCATTCCGCTTGAGAAAAGGCTTTAAATGAATGCACGGCATGGCGACGACGGCCTACGTGACTCAATTTGAGCTCAGTTTTTATTTAATTCTATTTCGACGTATTTTGTTGCTCTTGGTTGCTCTGCAGCTGACAGCTTTGTTTACAATCAGAAAAGTTGTTCTAATTATAATAAATAAAAAAAAAAAAATATACAAAAATGCATCAACTTGAAGAAAATTCCAAAACTCAAATCGAAATAGCATTTTCCATTTGATATGCTGGTTAAACTGGTTTTGTGTTAATTTTAATTTGATGCGACGTCGTTGTAGATTTCATTTAAAATATATATCTGACAGATACAAATAGCTTAGTATCTAAATAAATATATTTTACATTTACTTTTCTTATTAAAGGTAATTTAAGGCTTTTAACTGGTAATTAATATAAATTGTTTTTATTATTATAGTGTAATGCAATTCAATTACTGGTTTAATCATGTAGATGCTATGATGATTAGATAGTTGTTCGAAGGGAAAATAATAATTAGTATGTGAGAAGATTTCTGGTATGTTCTATATAAACACATTTTATTTTTGAATAAAAATAAAGCATATATCTGGAGCAAATACAGAATTTGGCTGATGACACCTGCTATCAAAGCAAGAAGCAATGACTTTCATTCATCATCATTAATTCATCGATTATTTCTTGTTACAGTATCATATGCAGTAATTGTCTACTTATAGTTATTTGAGTAGATAAGATTCAGATTGATTCGTTATGCTTGGTTAGTTTGGTAGCAGGTATAGCAACAATCGTATGCTATGTTTTAATTGAAGGATCACCTTCATGTGATATCTTAACCTACGTTTCGCTAAAGAGCTAAATAGACTCAACAACGTCTATCGGTTGGGAGGCGCCAAACGTTCGCTTAAACACTTTTTTTTCTAAATTCACAGTTTACAGAGCATATACTTACGAAGTCTTGATATCCTAGACTTAATGTCTCCAATTGTCCACTTTTATATCCTGTACTGTAGATCAAAAACTATGTCCTCTTTGTGCAAATGTATGTAACATGCAGAAGATAGCTTAATAATGACATACTCAAAAGTATATACATTTTTGATCAGCTTTAAAACTTCGAGTTGATATAGACATCCGTCCGTCTTTTAGCTGTCTGTATGAACAACTTAAATTTGATGATTATAAGATACTAGCTATACCCGCGATTTATTTCTGAACCTTTGACCCGATACATTTAGTCCATTGTTTTTCTAATTTTTTTTTATTCCATCCAAATAATAACATTGACCTGCAAATCTCAACTTTTATTCTGCGAATTAAAAGGGACATGGTTTTTCTAAATGGATTTTTCGTGCTGAACACGAGTCCTGGCTTCATTTTCCATTTTCCCATCACGTCACGTTTTCGAAAATTTGAGGGGTGAATCCGCCGATTACGAATTTGAAGTCAGATTTTAAAACTTCAAAATGAAGGATCCAATATGGTGTTCCCAAAAACTTCTAAGTATGATGTTTTATTGAAATGTTCCGAATTTTAAATTATGCTCTCAATAAATTTTTTTCTTGCACAAGGAGATATAAAGGGCATGGTTTAACCTTTGAATTCTCATATCAGCAAAAATTTTAGCACTTCAGATTTTTTCTATATTTAGGGGTTTCAACCTCTGTTTTTTTCGAAAACGTAAAGTGAGCCCGGATTCATGTTTATCACGAAAAGTCCAGAAAAACTATGTCCTATGTGTAATGTTTCTTAAGGCTATCAAAATAAGCGTTTATTTCAGAGATGACCTCAATGTTCAGTCTTGACCTTCTCTGGCCCACATTCACCTGCGCAAACCTACTGTCTTGATTTTTCATTGATCTCTGTGATATATGGTGTAGTGTGAACAATCGCTTCACCCATCGTGCGGATAGCTTTTTCTTGTCCAAATATACATGCAAAATGTTTTGTATTCTCTGAGTAGGAATGTTTAAGGTCATAGCTACATCATAGCTGACCTCTTTTGGGCGACCAGAACGTTCTGCTTCACTTACGCTGGTACAAGCACTACGGAACCCAGTATATCACTTAACCATTAAAATTTATGTTGCGGAGTCTCTATAGCTATACAGCCTTTCCTTGGTTACGGTGATGTTTTTTTTACTCAAAAAATGATGCCTTATCCGTTTTTATTAAAATTCACGAGTTTGTCTGCTTTCAATGGCTCTCAAATACAAACTGAGAGGCACAAATTGCTCCAAATAGTATTATATAGTAGATGGCAGTTGTCTTTCAAAGTGACTATTTAGGACATTGAAAATGTCACTGACTTTTCAAACCACCATCCTTATATATGAGTACTCATAATATATGTAAATATTTGCTTGTGTGCCTCAATATTTTGGGTTTTAAAGAATATTCCTAATAGTTGCCCTAGTTTTCACGATTTGTATTTCAGTTATGCTTCTGCATCAATCCTGCGAAGAATTGGTTTTCAAAACAACAAAAATTTTACAACTCAAATAAATTTATAATTGGGTACTAACGGATGACTAATTGATAACATCTCCCCGGCTTCTAATATCAGAGCCGAATGATTGCGACTATCGCCGAAGTTCTTCTTCTTTTATTTTAAGCCAATTTTTTCCAGAAACTGGAAGTAGAAGGTGATATTTAAGAACTCCCTCAAAAAAGTTTTTTGAAGGAAACATATTCAATTGCCATTAACCTTCCTTACAACGTCATTTTCTTGAGAGAATTAACCATGTAAGACTTAACAAAATACATCTCCATAATATATAATTGGGACTAAGACAAAACTACAGAAAACCGTTATGAATTGCTGGAAAACTTGTGTTATATCTTTAAAGATTTCATGTCAACTAGTTTTAAATTTTAGGAGACTAACATTTAAAACATTTTATTCGACTTCGCTTCAAGAATAGTACCATGTGTTATTTAATTTTTGAATCAGAAGTAATTAGAATGTAGTTTTAACCATTTTCGATGCTTGAATTATTTTCATTATTTGGTATGTGCCCACAAAACCATTATTATACTCGTTGGTTGAATCGATTCCTACAAAAATATTTATACTACATACTCTCCAACACAAAATATATTTGAAAAGGATAAACAATTCTTCGTAAAAAACAAATATTTTCTTCATATTTATTTACCTTATAAATGGACTCTATTATTGTTAATTTCGTGAAATTTACTGGTACATTTTGGTACAAGTTGAAGACTGATGGTTTTTGAGAAATAGTAAGCAATTCAAAGCAATTCACCAGATACACATATATCCAAGTTTCTTTTTAATGTTTAATCAATCAGCCTTAGTAATATACAATTTAGAGACCACTTTTTCACCAAACTTTATTAAAGTTTTGCAATAAAAACGACTCTAAATTTTCTATTAGTAGGGATTTTTACTTCCAACAAATCTAAATCATCTGAGTGTTTTTTCTTAAAGCGTCCAATGAAATATGATATGAGTATTTTTTCGCCATGCATCTCGATAAAATATTTGACTTATGACGGCAGAAACAAATGGTGTTTTTTCGGTGTATTACAATTTCTATTACAATTAGTTATTGTATTCAGTAAGCTTTGACAAATTGGAATGAATTGATTTATGTAAAATCAATTTTCCATACATATACTCGAAAAAACATTTTTTGAGTTTAAATATAGATTTTGTAAGAATTATTTGCACATTATATAATATGGTAATACTAAGACGCAAAAATGTGCACACTGAAGAATATATTAGAAAATAACAAAACTACATTAACCGAGTGTTGGTTGTGTTTGCATGGTTCCAATGAAATATAAATTGTTTTCTCTTATTTCAACCGATAAAATACTTTACTTATGACGCAAGTAAAAATGAGTGTTTTTTCGGTGTGATATAAATTCTGATAGAATAAGTTATTGTTCTAACTGTCGCTCTGCGAATGACATTAGTATTCATAAGCTTTCATACAAATTAGGATGGGTTGATTTATGAAAAATCAATGTTCTTGAAGAACGCTTCTCGAATTTTACGACTGACAAAGTGTTATGGTAAAACTAACAAGAAAAAAAAAAATCCACAATCGGCTTATACAATCAAACTGTGCCAAACTATCAATACATTAAGATAAAAGTTCGATGTGAACATTATTTTTGCAAAGACATCATTGTGTACTGATCACTACTAGTTAGAGTGAACAGATGCAGTAAGAAGTTTTTAAGTATAAACACTTAATCGTATTATATATATTTACACGATTTGTATTCATGATGCATTTCTCTAAACTTCTTTCGTCTTTCGTAGGTATTCGAGTTGAGTTGCTTTTGTAGCACTCCAAAGTGTTTTGCTTTTATCAAAATTAATAAAAGTTCAATGTTTGTGGCTTCACACTTGTTGCACTGAAAATTAAATAATTTCATCATATTATTAAATATCTGCTGTACAAAGATTACAATTGGAATTTTCTTTATAGTATGTATTAATGTTTATAATACTCTTGTTTTTCGTGCATATAAATGCACCTCGAGACTTCAGCAATATTCTATCTAAATTCTTTAATTTTTTTTTTTCTTCTTAGTAAGAAACAAGTCATGCCTGCCGTTGATCGCAAGAACATCAATCTTGAATCATGTGAGGCCAACGGAATGAAAAACAAAAATAAATAAAATAATAAAAAAAAAATAAAATTAATAAACCGTCTGCTGCGGCACATGTGACGACAAGATAATGCGCTATATAGTGTTTGAAAAATGACATTTTAAATGTTTTTATTTTTAAATATATACCGAAAGGTACAAGCGTGTCATAAGTTTGTCACATGCAGAAAAAGACGTAGCAGATTGCATAAAGAAGAATATATAGTATATATATCTGATGCGTTGAAACGTTATGTACTATCTGGCTTCTGAGAGTCTAAAATAGCTGGCGACAAATTAAAACTTCACCTGCAAACTAAACTCTTTTATATCAATACTTTTCAAGGCTTTGGCCGGAATGAAAATCGCCAACTTTAATTTTAATATTGAATAATAATATTGCACAATTATATAAAAAATAAAAAAATTAGAAAAAATAAAAAAAAAATATCAATTTAATAACAATACTTAAAAAAATAAAATTAAAAAAAGTGAAATAAAAAAATAAAGCAATAATAAATAATAATAATATTAAAGCAATAAAATAGAAAAAAAAAAAGAAATAGAAAAAAAGAAATAAAAAAATAAATGAAATAAAATAAAATTAAAAAAGGACAAATAAACATAAAAAAAAAATAAATAAATAATTTAATAAAAAAATAAATAAACAATTTAAATAAAAATATAAGAAATAAAGAAGTAATATTGAATATATGTATGCACAATATATAAGAAAAAAGTATGCAAGTAAACTAAATGTAAAAAAAAGTAAATAAAATAAAAAAAATAATAAATAAAAAAATATAGTTAAAAAAATTTTTTTTGTATTAAAAAATTTGAAAAAAAAAAATTTAAAAAAATTTAAAAAAAAATTATTTTATTAAAATATAGTTAAAATTTTTTTTTTATATAAAAAAAAAAAATTTTAATGGAGTCTACAAAAATGGTCATTCAGTACCACTAAATAATAAATAATAATAATATTAAAGCAATAAAATAGAAAAAAAAGATATAGAAAAACGATATAAAAAAAATAAATTAAATAAAATAAAATGAAAAAAGGACTAAAGTAAATTAAATGTAAAAAAGTAAATAAAATAAAAAATAACAAATAAAAAAATATAATTAAAAAAATTTTTTTTTGGATTAAAAAAAATGGAAAAAAAATTTAACAAAAAATATGACAACAAAATAATTTTATTAAAATATAGTTAAACATTTTTTTTTGTATATAGAAAAAATTAAAAAAAAATAAAAAAATAATAAAAAAAAAAATTTTAATGGAGTCTAAAAAATGGTCATTCAATACCGCTAAAAAAAAAAAAACATATAAAAAAAATAATTGAATAAAATAAATAAATAAGAAATAAATATGTATTGAATAATTGCATAATTATAAAAAATTTTATTTTTAAAATTAAATAAACAAAAAATAAATAAGATATAAACAAAAAATTATACAGTTTATGAAGATGAAGTGTAAACATGATCTACCGGCACCACTAAGTGAGGGGGTGGTGGGTAATGGATCGGAAAATTGATTTTTTTAATCATTTTTCTGACACTACAACTTAAAACAAATATTATCAGAAAACTTCAAGTTAACAGTAGCAACAATTTTCGAGTTATAAACAATTTAGTTTCCGGGCGGTCGATCTCGCTTGGCCGTCATTACGCTCGACGTGACAAGTGCTTCGTTGTAGCTTCTCTTTTCTGTTTCTTTGGGATGGTTTGGGTCATATAGCAGCTGCAGTCTAGTTGCTTTATGGAGCTAGAATCGATCATTAATTTTTCTGAAAACTTTTTTTTAAGCTGGTAGTCAAAATCTCTTTAAAACCATTGGATCGATTTTGCTTAAACTTGGCACAGTTTTTTTTGAATACTAAATACTTGGTTCTGAATAAAGGTTTTTTTTTTTTTTTCAATTACAACTTATATTTTAATTAAACAAAACATCTTTAAAAAAAATTTAAAATTAATATTATGGTAATTCATTCGTTCAAATCTAAGATAAACTTATGTATGTACTAACAAAACCTTTATCCCCTAAAAAAAAAATAAAGAAAATGTACATGAAAAGAAAAAAAAATAATAATTTGGGTTTTGAGATTAGTACCATCCATTCATCCGCAAATGAGATAATATAAGCCAATACAATCTCTGACAAGTCGGAAGTTAGGCTTCCTGGCCCAAATTAACTAAAGTATAAATATCTACTGATCATTACTCTAAGAAACAAAAAAAAAAAGGTAAAAAATGTTTTAAAAAAACATAAAAAAATATTATTGAAACATAAATAAAAAGAATTTAAATAGTGGCATCAGCACATGAGTCAATGAGCCTTTGCTAAGGCTATATTTCAAAATTTGGTATTTTGTCTTGCATTTTCCCTTATAATCTGATCACGCATTTAAATATCTATACTTCAAAATTTAAAAAAAAAAAATAAATAAATAAAAAATAGTAAAAAATTAAAAAAAAAAATTAATAAATATTTATATAAGAATTAAAGAAAATGGTAAAAATTAACAAATTAATAATAAAATTTTTATTACTTGAAATATGAAAAAGATTTGTCAACCCCTTAACCTAACCACGTATTTAAATTTTTAAATGCACAAATAAAAAATAAAAATTAAATAAAGATAATAATTAAAATTAAATAACGATTAAAAATAAAACATAAAAAAATAGAAAATCATTTAGGTTTTAAAATCAAGTAACATCAGCACATGAGTCAATGTGCCCAAGCCACAGCAATCTTTAAAAACTCAGCAGTAAACTAAGTATTTACAGCAGATTGACAATCGAATTTCCTGAGTCTTGCGTTATCGGATAAATTTGCATATAAAGAAATAATTGATTGTTGACTGTATTGTCTTGTGCTGTTCATCGCTAGAACTTGAATTTCGCTTAAATTTCACTTCACCATTCACAGATCTCGTTTCCTAGTGATGTGCAGTTCGCATGAACTTTAGTTAGTGATTTGATTAAATACTTATAAATTGAATAAAAAACCTTGTTTGCCAGATAGGGACTTTAATTCTTGATTAATCAAAACAATGAATTATTTCATATGTTTTAATTAATAAATTAATTTATTCCAAATCAACTTGCAAATCAATAGTTCCATTTGGCATTCACTAGCGACAGCCAACAGCGATTTACATTCTTCGAACATATGCTTATCCATGGTACAAAAATACAAGGTAGCGCAACTCCCCACCTATAAGCCACTAGTGAAATTTCACTATACTGAAATCGCTCATACTGAGTTCAAATACAGGAATTAAAGAACAAAGTGCAACTATTTTGAGACTACATGCATGAAGTGGCGTCACTATTATTACACTATGTGCTAAGCATGACATTAATTTTTAAAAGGTAGTTGTAAAATCTCTCACTAAATATAACGCGGTTTTTTTCTGGTGTTTCTATGTATTAATGCTTATTTTGAGCTATTATGATCAAACGTCATTTACTTGATTTATTTAAATATACATATTTTTGTCATTTTCAGAAGATAAGAATAGCATTAAGAAGTCAAATATTATTATATTTAATAGATGAAGCATAAAATTAAATTTTATAATCAGTTTGCTATGGATCATTTCTATGACTTTATCAGTGAAAACATTTTTTTACATAAAAAGCTTTATTTATAAAATCGAAAGCTGAGCAAAACAAACCAAAAACTTTGTTTACAAAAAATGCTCACAAAAACCAAAACACAAAGCAAAATAAGAAAAATAACGAAAATGTTTAAAGAAAATAAAAAAAATAACAATATTTATATATGTGTATGTGTCGGTTTTTACATATATACATAGGTATATATATTTGTATACATATGTTTCAATATCATCATCCATGGGGGCACGCACGACATGAAAACAACGCAAGAATGAGCGAAAAAGACAAACAAAAAACTCGTTGAACATGCGATAGAAAGAGATGCTCGAAGTTAAGTTACATATATGCATATAAAGTAAATAATTTAAATGAAATTCCATTTTGTTGTTGTTTCATTTTGTATACTTATATCTCGCTTACTCGTACATTCTACTTGGCTGACCAGTGCAGTGGGGAAAAAAACAACTACAATAGCGACCCACTTTTGTTTTTACTGGCAAAAACAACAAAAATAACTAAAAAATATTGTAGTGTGCAGAGGGGGCATTTTTTGTTTTTGTAATATTTTTCCTTCAATACGAAATCAAGTTTCTAAAATTTCAACAAAAATTTCGAAGACACTGTATTCTCTATCCTTAACAAAGAAGGTGTTTAGCTGGAGTTCCGATAAGAACTTTGATACCATTTAAATGAAATTTAGTTTAATTTTTATTTTGATTTGTTAGTCCCAACAAAAAAACAATGGGCATTACAGTCGAAACATTTATTAACAATTACCATTTTCTGCTAATGTCGAGTTGCTTGTTATTTTTTCGAAAGAACGAGAGGGTGTCTTCTTTTAAGTCTTCCAAGTACATCACTGTTGTCAAGCAACTCGACAGCCAACCAATTTGGATTCTTTTAGAGGCGATCAATGTACATTTAGCTAAAATCGTGTACTTTTTCCACGACAGTTTTCAATTAAAAAGCTCTATATAAGTCATGGTTTCGTTGCTAATCATTCGGATATTTTTGCTTTGTATATTGTAAGTGTGCACACTGGAAAAATCATTGTAAAGCAAAAACTTCTTTGATGGGTTCACTGACCTCGTCTTCTTTGCATTAATCAGTATAATTTTCTATGGTTCAGCTTGCAGTTGTTTACTTTGACGGTGATATGTTTGCTCCACGTGAGACCTCTTTCTAAACACATTCCGAAGTACAATGACTTCTGACATTGTTTGATTGTTACAAATATCTGCGGAACAGTTACCTCTTTTTTAGCAAATGTCATATGTGTTGATTTATTGTTGTTCGTGGATATATTTTAACTATTAAACCAGTCAATTAATGCATTTAAATACATAATTATGCAATGCGGGTGAAGTCGCATCCTTGTCGGTGTCACATGAAATAATGGCGGTGTTATACGTACATATCTATATAGCAATGTCAGTGGAAGTCGAGCAGAGCAGTTCCTAGGTAGTGTACCTCGTGGAACTCCGACGTTGATCAAATTAATTTCTTCATTTTAAGTCAAAGTCTGGAGTTCAGTATTGTTGGATTTCTTGAGCTTCAATAATAGTAAGAACTTCTCGGTTGAACATTTCTGGATACCCATGCTTCAACCTTAAACAAAATTAACATTCTGGGATAATTCTACGTCCTTAGAACAAAGAAAGAACTATATCAATTATTGTACTTTCGAATACTTTGGAGAATACTGGCAGATACTAGAATACTAGGACGTAATATGCTCTTTAGTTTTTCCAGGCATTTGTATAATCATAAACGCATTTTGATATGATGTAGTATAAGCATATCATGCCAGGCTATGTGGTGGGCTTAAAATTTAAGTATTGCTGTTTGGATTGTGCTTCTTTTAGAACATTCTCTACTTCGCAAATTTAAGCAAATTAAAATGCTAAAAAATGCCCTCAAATGAAAGGCAAAAGCTTTAGCCTTGGCTTTATCTGATCTGCACCATCCTATGTTTTCCTTTTTGATTGGAGGTTATCTTCGTGTGGATCGATTTATACACTATGTTGCTCTCCATAAATTAAAGTGCCTTTTATCGGATGTTCTTCGAGCAAGGCTCGTTTTGTCTAGTTTTACTAACCTTCCATCTCCGACGAAGACACAAGATAACGCACTTCCACATTGAAGCGCTGATATCGTTGTGTTTTGTTAATTTATCCAGAGAGGTGATGCCTGCAGCGTGAGAAAAGCAAACTGATATACATTTCTGGTGAAGAAAATATCAAAAGAATCATCAAGGTTTACTATATTCATGTTAAGGTCTATTCGTTCATTCAATACATTCTGGAAATATTAGTTTTCACTATGCGGTTCGCTTCGACTATTAGATCAGAAAGATCACAGCTTAAATCGGGTCCTTCATAAATTGAGAATACGAAAGAATGCGAAGTCTAAGAGGTTAGGAATGCTAGTTGTTGGTCAATATGTTGGGATATCTGTTGCCAGTATATCATAGTTTTGACATAATATCGTTTTGTACAGTTTATGACCTCGCTGATTATCCAGTGTTGAACTCCAGCAAGTGTGCTTAGTATTCCAGTCACCGCTTACAGTAAAATATCTACTGATTCTAGATATTAGTTGTTAGTTAAAAAGTTCACATTAAGTAATAATTGCTATCGGGTTCGTCAGTGGTCCAATCTCATCTGGATATAAGTACAAATATATGAGTCATGGCAGATCCCATAAAGTATAAATATGTTCGTCTGTCTGTCGATATGAATAATGAGAACTTGGAGTCATAAAAAAAAGAACTTTCAAATTTACTTAGATGGTTCTAGTCACTCTTCAGATAACTAGTATTAAAGGAAAGTTGCAAATCTTTTATAAGGCGTATCAGAAATTTGTTGTTGTTTTTGTGTAAATTACGTCAATCCTAACAAATTATTCCATATACTTTCAGATCGGACCTTCAACCCGTGCCCCCTTTTTGAACTTTAGTATGCAATAATATATTTTGTGGTGACAAATTTATCTAGAAACTTAAATTTTGATGTATTTTACAACAATCCTAATAAAATATGCCACATAAATCTGGATTGGATTATAGTCCCACGCAACGTCGAGCTCACACCACCATTGTATTCCTTCTTACGTCCTCTAACAAAAAACTATTTAAAATTTTTATTCCATTCAAAAAATACAGAGTGACCCAACTTAATATGGCCTGACTCATGTTAACTAAAAATAAATTTATGACAAAGTGATTATTTAATGTGAATATTAGGCGGCATAAGCCGATCTGAAAACAGATATGTATCGTACACTAAATTGTAAGAGTTTTAAATGAACCAGTTAGATATTATTTTATGTCTTTTATAATTGAATTTATAATTGAAATCCTCTTCAAATTCATTATTATGTATATCTAGATTCCAGCATATTTCCATATAATTTTTGTTCAATTTGAATAACTAATCGTTTTTCATTCGACCGTACTATATGATTTAATTTTTGATTCGACTGCTTTATAGATCGAGCACTCTTTAATCTTTAATCAGAAATAATTGAAATCTCTTATTTCAACACCCTTTATATTTAAAACGAAATGCAAGAGAAATTCCACAACAATATTATATTTGTGGCGTGTAAGAAATTTTTTTTCTTCTACCTATTATGTTCAACCAGTTGATTATGGAGGAAAGTAAATTTATGGCTTACGATCACACAATCGAGGTCAATGCTGTAAATAATGCAATAATATTTTTTATTTAAGATATTGCCGCTTAAATTATTTCTTCTTAGCGCTTGTAAATTTTTATTTCATTGCATAAATTTAATTAAATTGTATATTTACTAACCCCGCAATTAGTAGCACATGCGGTGCGCATAACAGATATGGTCATAAAAATAGTTACGCTCAAAAAAAATATATATATATTAAATTGTTTAAATATTCTGGTAGTAAGTGTTAAAAAATATACTCAATCATCATTACCCAATTTATCGAAACGTTGGGAGTCTGAAGAATTCCGTAGAAACATGTATTTTTTTTTTTATTTTTGTAAGGATACACTACTCGAAGGAGAGCCAATGGATGAAATTTGTCTAGAATCCAGTTCCACATTTAAAGGTTGTACTCTGTTTCTTTAAGTTAAAAAAAGAGCAATTTCCATTTAAAATTTCATAAGTGAAATATGCTTTCGAAATTTAAATGTTTTCACACATTTGTAAAGGAAGTTCAGAGAGACTAATAGAGTATTCTTATATACCATTTTCATGAGCTGTAGTTTACTTTGTAGTGCTATATAAGCATTTTGCCAAATCTACTCCTTACATTCTACTATTATAGGAAGCAATCAATATAACCATTCTTTTTTAGACTCCAGCGTTTACACATTCCAAGGGGTTGATGGTCTTATAAAGATATTAGTTAAATTGCTTTATTGTGAAACCACTTCAGACATATTATAAATTCATATTTTACATCGAAAGATTCTGTTCCACGCTTTTTAAGTTCTATACCTGAAAGTAACTGGCAATTTTTCGGTTGCAAATATTCCCATTTCTTTCAAAAAAATAAGAATGCTTACTGATATAAACCAGATTTCTTGCCAAATATAAAACTATATTTCTGAAGACATTCCTAATCCATATAATGGACAGGTACCTTCTTTAACATACGGTATAAAATCATATACTATTCGAGATCGTTCAGCAAGCATTAATATTTTAAAGCCCCATTTGTATGGCTTAGCTGGGTTGTATTGTTTGAATATGATCCACCTAAAATCAAGAGTATTAATAACAATTAGTTCGGTAATATTTATGGATACACACACTTGAATGCAATAATTTTTTCGTCAACATTTTGATGTTCTTCCTGAGGTAGTTTACTAAAGTTTTTCTTCTTAATATTTAGACGTATCTTGTATATTTTGATTTTGAAAGATTTATTTAAAATTTTATGAGTGACACTATTTCTATGAACATATATGTAGCAATCAAAAGTTTTTTGTAAACAAAATAAATTCACTGGCTACCTCTAAGCTTGAGTGTATCTGAGATACTTTGTATGTTAGATACTTCGTATCTGTAAGGCATACAGTTATGAGTGTCTAAGCTAGCTAACAATCGATACTAAAGTTTTAAACTAAACTGTACAATTAGTTAAGTAAACAGCATAACAGGTTTTACTGTATCTCAAATGTCTTAGCATATCGTCATAGTAAGCAAGATATCGCGCTGCGTATATTGACTTTACTTCAGTGATATGTTTTTGCCGCCTTCAAGTTGTTTACATGTTTCTTATCGGCTTTGTTAAGCTTTGTCCACTTTTTTAGATAACCGTGTTAAAATTAAATGCTGTGACGTTTTGTGATATATATACATATATCGCGAGATGTATAATTAAATTGTCCTCCACATTTCTAAATAACACCCACGCGCTCTGCATCAGATTCTATGTTTAAACAACAGCTTAAACATTGTTTCTAAACGCGTTGAAAAATATTCAAAGGTTCTGTTTATTTTTTATCGGTGTTACTCTAAATTTAGTGCCACTTGTATTTAAGTTTATGCTATTTGAATTGCTTGTTTTATTTAAGAAAAAAAAAGAAGAAAAACTCTGCATTTAAACTGAGTCATTTGATTTGTTCATCTGACTATTTCTTATTTGCTAATTAAGATTGCCACGTACATTTGCACGGATTATGTTGTCTGGTTGTGAGTTGCTGCTGCTTTAATGTCTGATGTAGCCCTTAGTGACTCTTTTAATTGTAAATTTTTACAATTTATGAAAATATTGTTATAGAAATGTCTGCAATATACGAGTACACAGCATAAATTGTTGTCAGTCATTTGCAATAACCTTGGCTTAATATTTTGTTATGATAAAAATTTTAATACAAATTTTGTCTAAATTTAAGTACTTAATGGTTTAAGATGTTATCTATTGCAGAAGCTTGACAATATAGTGAATGAATCATCGGAGACTTGACAATTATATTATTGTGATCAACACAATAAGATTAGTCGATCTTGCCATGTCCGTCTGTCTCTATATTTTAGAAGTCAAATAAGAATGAGAATTAGAAATAGGATAATTTCAAGTACAAGCACAGAATGAATATAATATAAAACTCTATATTTTATTCCCCTATTCTTGTACACTTAAACACCAGAAATGTTTGTGAGTTGTCCCCTTAACACAGATCTTTAAAGCACCCTACTAAAAGTCCAACGGTTTAAAATCGAAGCACATAGGCAAATGTACATCACCACGACTGCTGATTACAAGCGAAGATTTCTTATTTAATAGCTATATATCTTGTATTTCTGGCCATAAAAATTCGGTTGGTATCACTTTGAAGTGTTCGCCGTTTTCTGAAACCGTAACACATCACAAAGCACATCAATCTATCTCGATACGAATGCAATGTCTTGAATACGATTATGTGGAGGTTTTTGTCTGTCCCAAATTCGTTAATTTTGCTTGCTTATTACACAGCCGGCCGAGCGGAAATTTACCTCTTCCAAGAACATGATATTTCGTGGGAATTCTTCCTTTATTTGTATTTCAATATATGTCAACTTTGGTCATATGTATTGATTTCCTAACGTAGATGTATGAATACTGAGTTTATTTACACGAATGTATTCGAAATCGAGTTACTTGAAAATATCAAATTTACATATGATATAAAGATAAACCGGTAGATGCCTATGCTATTGTTGTACGAGTAAAAGGTAAAAAATATTATTATATACCTTTTCTTTCATAAAATTCTTCTATTTAAAACAGTATCAGAGATATAACGACTTTACAAGGGAGTCGTGGCACTGCCCATATTTTAAGAAGAATTTATTTCTTCCAATGCTTTTTATATATATGTATAGCAAATCTCATCCTATTCCGAAGATAGTCCTCGATATTTAAAATGCAATGCATTTATTCATCATGGTATCTTTTCTTACAGCCTAATGTAAATATGAAACAAAACTCATCCATCTACGTCAAATAGTGGCTGTGATATAACAGATTTCTCATATATTTTGTATGTATAGCCTGTAATATTCTTCTAATCTATAGTTAGAAGATAGTTAGAGGTAGAAGGCGTAGTTACAAAGAAATCATTAAGAATCAAATGTTTATGTAGTTCTGTCATGAAATAATTCTAGAAAATTATCTCAACGTTTGAATCAAAATTTGACTATGAGGAACAAGCAAAAACTCAGAAACGAATAGCTAGTTTGTATGGAGGCTACCCAACCAATCTGGACTAGTTTGGATTATTTTATTAACATTGCCGTAAGAAACATTTTGGCGTTTCTAGGTTAATTAACAAAAATGATTTTTCATACAAAATCCAGAAAGAATGGACAAATATGTATAGGAACTACCTCTCAGAAAACGGTTGGCACGTTCATTGAATATAACTTATCAAAGTTAAAGGCTCTAATAAGAACTCCATGTTTTCGATTTTCATATGTATAGTCTACGGATATACGAAAATTTCCAACTATTAATGCTTATTAGGACTGTAATATATTTTATGAAATCTTACTTCTGCCTGTAAAAATTAGACAAACTTTATGTATCATTTTATCTTATGGGCACAGGGTATATGAACTACACATGTTTATAGGATGATTCAGACGGTGAAAGATATCCGGCAAGAATCTGCTTTTGATTGATAATTAAAAATATTTGAAATTCTTGATTGTATCAGATATATAAGACCCTAAACATGGCTTAAAATTACAATCTTTTCCAAACGAATCCTTTCAAACAAACGGACATATATCGAATTATTTCGACTCTTCTTTGTAGCTTCTTTGTAGCTAATCACGTCGAACAGTTTTTTCTATGCTCTTTTCTTTGCTCAAACTGAATTTTTGATCGAGATAAAATTAACTCATTTCTGAGGTACAAAGATTAATTTCAGTAGAAACATGAGGGTGATGGCGGTGTTTCGAAAGTGGAGTTGAATTCAGCTACACAGATTTTTATAGTCATAGTAAATGAATTTTGGATAGCTCAATTTGGATCAACCTTATCCGACGGAATTAATAGATTTTAAACCCTGTACCTATAGGGTTAAAGGCTAAATTAAACTTATAACAGGCAGAAGAAGGCAGCCCCATTAAGCATCAAAATTCGAGTAGTTATAGAACAAAGACAACTTGGAGACTATAAGACATTGAACCTATGTTCGGATTTTTCGATTCTCCTATTTTTTCTTCAGATAACTTGTACTCAATCTTCGCGCCAACTCCTCTCCCTAAGGGAAATGGCGTTAAACATACAATACTACACGTCCTACTAAGTCTTTTATGAAAAATACTATATTGTTGTCTGGACCTCCAAATTTCGTCTAATTACGACAGCAATAAAATATTTCTTGTGGGTCCAGACTGGACAACTATAAGAGGTAGCCATCATGCAAATCTGAGCCTAAAAAGGTTTTTGTATAAAAAGTTTTTTTTTTATTGTTATTTCACTTATTTTGAACATTAAATGTATATGTCCTATTCAAATATGTATTTAATAACGGTCCAATTCCGAAAATTAAAAAGGGTAACCCGTCTACAAAAAATCGAGTCGATATAGACATATCCGATATATAGGATATCAATCTTTTTAGCTGTATAAAAATTAGAAGCTTCAGGTATGGATAATAAGTCTGAAATTTGAATCCGTACCAATTTTTCGAGATTCTGTTAATAGCTAGTCCCAATGCTATATTTTGTGTTCCAATTTTTCCAATTGGATAAAGACTTCGTGACCGCTTATAGCTTTAATTTTAAAATACCTCCAAAAGTATTCGTGTTTTTTTTTTTTTGTTACTGCTTTGGTTTACTGCAACCTGCTAATTAATGATGTTAATTGATATTAGAAGGCTTGTATGGAAGTGATTGATTTTCAAAATTTATATTTTTTTTAAGTGTTTTTACTAGTAACTTTAAAAAAATTACAAAATAGAGATTGAGATTCTTTGAAGAATTTATAAAAGTTTTATTTAGTAATGATCTTTGAAAACAACCTTTGAAGAGTTTATATTTAAATGTAATGTTACGTAATGTCTTCTAATGTACTACATACTCATATCCGAAAGTTACAAACATTCTACAAATTCTAAAATTCGTGATGAAAACCCCAGCGATGTATTGGAATTTCAGTGATTATACGTTTTTACCATATTTCGTAATGCTTGCAAATCAAATAAAAAGTTTACGGAACATAAAAAAATTATTTAAAAATATATTAACAAAATTTTGTAGCAGTTTTTAATTTTTTTCAAAGTTATAACAAAATACTGACGATCATCTTCCATCATTGTTCGTGTATAGCAATTGAAAGGCCCTCTAATTCGAAATTTATGGCCCACCTTTTATACGTGCGCTTAAGAGTATGCAACAAATAATTAAATAATCTCCATTTATTGAACAACCAGCACGGTTTTACCATTCCTGATAATTATCAGAAACCAATACAAAAAAAAAAAAAACAAGTAAGAAAATTACAGTCGGACGTAACCGACTGTAAGAGACCCTGTACCAGTGCAGGTCACCTAACAAACAGATTAAATGTTTCCCGAGCTTATGACCAAACACATGACCACTTCTCACTGCATGAATAAGTGCCTTATAAAACATTTTTTTATGTATGAAAAGGAACGGGGGGTCGTTCAAATTCAATTGCTTATAAAATCGTCATTTATTATCCGATTTTGATGAACTTTTTGGATTTTGGCTAAGAGGGACGTTATCTCTATACTAGCATGTTCAATATTTTAAAATAAAGTTGTGAAATTACGGAGCAGTCCTAGTCGAATGCAAAAAACACGAGGTCTCTATCTATTACCGTTTCCGAGATCCTTTCGTTCATACAGACGGACGGACGGACAGACGGACATGGCTATATCGACTCCTCTATCACTCCTGACCATAATGGTGGTAACTTTGGGGGGTCTCCGACAATTATTTCTACCTGTTACATACATTTGCACAAAACCAATAGGCTCTTGTACCTTCGGTACAGGGGCTAAAAAAAAAAGGTAAAGACTTTTAGCTTTTTTTTTCACTGACACGTTTATGAGTTATCTACAATGTACTGCTGATTTGTTTGATTCGATTGATATCAGCGTGAAGAACACACAGTAGCACCAAAGTTTTTACTGCCCAGTAGCGAACGAACCAACCAACCAACCGACCGACCGATTCATTGAAAAATAATGAAGTAAAAGCCTAGTAAAAAAGTCAGATAGTTATGGGTATATTCGTGTTGCCTACAATGTTTTATAGATTATGTTGATGATTTTATCTTATCAGAAGCATTCCCTCACCAATCCATGCACACAGGCGAGCGTTCTCTGCTTTTGAAGCACTACTCCGACTGATAAGAATGATAAGTTCGTTTGCCATTTGTGTTTCATTCGCACATTTGCACTTTGAATTGTTGTTGTTTTTTGCGACAGTAGGATTTATAACTCAGATATTTTTGTTGTTACTTTTAGTCAGTTGTTGTAACCAAGATAAGTGGGTTGTTACAGAAGTAATTGGAAATTATTTAAAAAAGGAACATACTTGCATGCTTCTGATAACAAAAAATCTTTATGGAATGAGCGAGTTTGGGAAGAGATTTAATAGACTGCTGAGAGCTTCACATGCACAGAATAGATGCAATGTTTTTTGGACGCCTGGTAATTTTTATTTGTAGCAAATATCATTGTTTGTAATACGCAGCTTAAACAAGTTTTTTTTTCTATTTAAAGAGAATGCTTGGGATTAATTTTACAAAACTATACAAGTTGAACTCTTTTTATCGTGAATAATAATTTTATAGAAATCTGTTACGGAACTTTATTTCCGTATCTCCATTCGTATGTTAAGGCTTTATAGCACTACCCTCGTCGCTATGATTAGACTATCTGATATCGTTATTGTTGTTGTTGTTTTTTGGCGCTAGACTATATTAATATTAATTTTCGAATTATACAACTTTTTGTTCATTTAAAATTTGGACGGTCGTGCGTTCTGTTCTATAATACGGTTAAAATCGGTGCCATTATCGTAAAAAAACAAAATAATTCAAGTATATATAGTGTGTGTGTGTGTGTCTGTGTGTGGGTGTTTCTGCCAATTGTTTCTATATTTTTTGTATATGGCGAAATTTGAAACTTAATCGCAAATATGTAGCATGTTTATATCTTTTTAATTTTTATATAGTCTAGAATTCCATTAAACAAAAAAACAAACGAAAAAAAAAAAAACAAAGTTCAATAAAATGTTTAGCGCTTGTAATGCCTGGGAAAATGGCAATTTTCCGCGTGGTGATAATAGTTTTTATGATGAAACTTTGTATTATGCAAATGAAACAAAACAAAAACAAACGCAACAACAACAATGTTCACCTTATCACGATTCAAATTTAAACAATAAACCAACACATTTCTATGCAAATTCTTCACCCATACATGAACCATGTGTGAATTTTAATCATGGTTATTATCCAATGCAAACGCCACCATCACCGCTGCCAGTTGCAACAGCTGTGCATAGTAGCACCTCTTGTGGAGACAATCAATTTCTAAGTAATGTTGCTACACGTCATCATGCTTATCAGCAAAATATGCAACCAGCGTCACCCATGGCATATGCGGTGCAACGCTATCAAAATGTACAACAACCACAACATTTGCAGCAGCCACAACAACATTTTGTTGGTTACCCCCAACAACAACAGCAACAACAGCAACATATTTTAACGCCTTCGCCACCCTCATTTTATAACAATCCAGTTGCATCACCCGTTATGACTGCCTCAGCGCCATGTCGCGGCAATCAACCCTGGACCTATGCCTATTGCTATGGCTATGCACCTAATAATACGGAACCATGTCAATATACGCAATTTGTGGATATTGAAGATTTTATGTAAGTGTGATAAATATTTGTGAGGAGCTCAAAAGTTGAGTAATGGAAAAAAATAAAATAGTACTTTTAAAGTTCTATAGACTTTTTTATTTACTTAAGTTTACTTTTTTTTATGATGGCCCCATATACTTATCTTTCTCTTGTTGTGACGGCTGCTACGTTCATATTAAAAAAAAAAACACTTACATATATGTATATAAAATTTGATTCATGCAGAATCTATATTTAATCAAAATCGTATAAATAATTTGGTTGCAAAAGGTTTTTAAAATCTTCTATCGTGTCCCATTGTTCTTTCACGCTAATCTCCGAAACCACTGATCCGATTTTAATAAAGCTGTGTAAATTATTGTTGTTGTTTGCCTCAGTTTAAGAGATGGAATACTTTTTATAGCGATAAGTGATTTTCAATATTTTTTATGGAAAATTTTTATATTTTTTGACTACAAATTTGTTTTTTTTTTTTATATATTTTTTTTTATATATTTTTTTACTTTACTATTTCCAAACCGGAATATTCAATCTGTATGGAAAAGGATGCTTATTAGACTATGTATATTCATTTTTACAACTAGCTGAACCCCGCCGGCTTCGCTTGTGCCAAATAAAGTCAAACTGTTTATACTTGTTCAATGAAACTTACTTCTCTCGATCCCATTTCTTTGTATATCAAATTTCATTACTTTATCTCAAATGGATGCAGAAATAAGATACATTTTATTTATCGCTTATATAAGGATGAAGGCGGAGCAGAGCCTCTTCCAAATTTCATTTCTCTACCTCAAATGGATGCAAATGTATGATAAATTTTGTACATCGCCTATTTGAAGTGCAGGTCATCGCCCTCTCAAATTTTGACCGAACTTAGTAGCAATACTTTCCCCGATCCTATTGATATGTATACTAAATTTCATCTCTGTACCTCATGCAAAGACATAAGAAATTTTGTTAAAACTCCATATTTTGACTAGCAGCAAAATTGAAGACAGCGTCACTATGAGTATTAGGTCATCTTGAGGATCCAATTCAATTGAATCATGTAGAGATATGTCGAGCCCATCATTTTTAAAACCATATTTTATTGTAACCTCCAGGACGTTGATTGGTCTTTTGTTTTTGTCGAAGAAAGCAGGCTTCGATAATAAATAAATAATACTATTCCGAGTCGGAATAGTATTATTTTCAATTCTGCATGCCTTTTTTTCGGGCTATCTCCATCAGCCATTTGGTCATTAAATCGCCATTTAATGGGTAACTTCTTGATGTCTGCTGAGGCAAATGCTCTGCTGCGCACAGATTTCTCAATCACGAGTGAGTTTACTTTCTCTCCGGCAAAACTTACGCAAAATATGACAGTGACTATTTCTTTGGACCATTATCCACCATGTCATTTTTCGGTTTTGAGTGCTAAAGTTTTTTTTAGCAAAGCTTTGAAGAAAATGCCAGTCTTATCAGCGTTATAAATATTCAGCAGCCTTTGAAACTAACCGTTAGATGGTAAAAAATCATTGATTCCGAGTTTCAGAGCTATTTCCTTCGTCTTCATTTAAATAATAGATCAAGATGATCCAGACGTATAAGCCAATAGTATAATATTCTTTCCCAACTTAAGTTCTTGTGTTTCTACGTTCTTTTTATGTCATAATTTTGTGTCAAAATTTGATCCTAAGACGTTCGCTCCCAGCTAAGAAATACACTTTTCACAATTCATAAAAATTTATTGTCAGCGTCTGATTAAAAGGGACCCCATCTAAATGTAAAATTTTTCCGAAAAATAAATAAAGGCATAAGGCAAAATTTTACGCAAGAGGGAGTCCGTCTAATAGGAGTGTCCGTTAGGCTAGTTTCACTGTGTAATTCTTCTGTACGTGTGTAAGTCAGTGAACTCCTCCTAAACGGCTGGATTGATCATTTCAGCCACAACCAATACCGCCAATATTTTGCTCTATATTGTTCTGGAACTTCTCTAATATTGTTGGATTTTTGACATAAACCAACTACTTAAAGTAACTCATAGAAATAAAAAAACGGTGTTAAATCGCATAAGCGACGTGGTCATGTTGCCGGATCATATTTCCAGATTTTAAGGTTACTGAAATTTCCCCTTCAATAGATCAATTGTTTAATCAGCTGTATGTCATGTGGCTTCAATTTATTCAAATCACTGACTTGAGTCCATCAAATTCTGGCTTAACATGGCATGATAATAACGAATATTTTCATCGACGAATAATTATGGACCAATCACACCTCCTGCCGGAATTTGTCACTACACCATCTCTTGAATGACATTTGAGTCTCTTGCTATCCAATTTCAGGGAAGTTCGGGAACTTCAAATGATCATGAAGCTCTAATTTTAAGTTAATTTAATCATCTAATGGTGTATCTTTAATCTTTATGCAAAATTCACCACAATGTCGTTTTATAGATACCAAATTCCTGTGAACGTCGTGGAATTGACAGATTTGGCTCATTTTTAACTGAAGCACTCACGGTTGCAACATTTTTGGAAGTTCGCGAAGTTCATTATGATAAAAATAGGAATATTGATTGACGTTCCATTGAACGATCCAGAAAAAAGAATGGAAAATCCGTTACATATATCCCTATTCAGCATCAAAAGTTGAGTCGAAATAGCTATGTCTAATTATTCGTAAGCCTGATTGTACGCGTGGAAATTGTGGTATTTAGGTTCTCTAATACGCGATTCGCGACTATTAATTTTCTGGTTCCTACGTCCACAATACCCACCACGTGCATTATAAGGCTATTTATCTCTGATATTTAGGCTTTTTTCAGTCGCACCGCCGAGGCATGCATTTTTTATTTTGCTATTTTTGGATAGTTTCTTATTGTTTCGTATTAGTTTATGTGGTTTTATTAATTAAAAGTCAAACTATTTACGGGGTTTGTCATCAAAATCACATCGCAGTAAGGAAAGTGCAGAGTGAGTGAGAGTCATTGGTAATTCCTTAAGTGTTTATATTGAATTTACTGGGCATTCATATTTACATTTGCGTCAGTTTATGACGCGCATAGTTTAAATGAAATTTTGTATTTCATCAGCAGTATACTTTTTTAGGTTCTTTAATCTGAAAAGAATCTTAGAAAATCCATCCCTTTTGGTGCATTTGATATCGTCTGCAAGAAAACTTTTGTATTGCATTACCTTGGAATGAAATATTTAATTATTCTTAAAAGTTAACAACAGCTTTTTTCTACGCGTAGTGACTGAACATATTTCAAACTTGGAGCGACGATGATGATGTATTTTTTTTTTTATCGTGGAAATTTCCCATAAAGCTGGTTTTTGTTAAGTTTTTGACAACTTATGATTATTGGTTTTGGTTGTGCCCTGAAGCTCAAGCTATTTGATTATACTCTTTGAAGATTAAGGTCTTCATGTACACAGTGTACACTGCTATTTATCGTTTTATACGAATAGGAATACGATATACCCTGTATTCACAATTAGTCTAAGGGTCTTTATTCGTACCATAGATTTCTATGGAGGCTGGTACGATTTAGATGCATGATTTTAACGGAATTATTATTAAAATCTTGTACACCAGATTTGGTGTTTATTGGTGAAGTAACAAAAAAAAAAAAAAAGTGATTGATTCGTAATTGTGATAGGTTTCTATGAAGGCTATCACCCACCATTACTAAGATTGGTCGTTAATTTCACTAAGTCTATCTGAAGAAAGTTTATATATTGAAGTTATGAGACTCGAACACTTATGCTGTTAGTCTTTTAAATAATAAATGGGGTACTAAGCGCTTTTTTGGTGATGAGGTAAGGCGCATGGGTGATTGTACTGAAATTTTTGCAGGATTTCCACCATTGTCTTGCTAGTTGTGTTCTTTGTGCAACTTTGGCACATTTCCACTATGTAGAGATTTTATCAAGCTGTAGGAAGGCATCTATTAACAATATTTTTATGTAGTTCAATGCATCTGAGTGATAGCACTTTAATGGCTTTTCCAACTATACCATCATAGCCCGGTTAATTTGTTGCTTTAAGTCCTTGTGCAATTTCTTTTCGTAGGTCTTTCTAGGTATTTGTTTGTTAATCATAAGCTCAAGAACGGCTCAGAAGTTCCAAATCTTTCGAAGAACACGAAAATGCTTTATTTTCTTAATCTTTAAATATCTTTGATTATCCGGTCAAGAGCTATTTTGTTATAAGTATTTAGACTATACAACGAATATGGCCGATTTTGACCAAACTTAAGAGGTTGACTTCTCTTGATTCTCTTAACATGTATACCAAATTTCCTCTCTGTACCTTAAATGGATGCAAATATATGAAAAAAAATTTTCTCGCTTTTATGGGTCCACGCTCCTTCCAATTTTGTCAAAACGTAGTAGAACATAGTTCTTTTCCATCGTCTCATCTATTTCTACACCAAAATTCATATCAATTGGTTTAGCAGTTTAATCGTAAGAGATGGACATACATACATCCTTACAAACTTTCCCATTTATAATATTAGTAGGATATTGATTTTTACAAAAAGTTTGTAAGACTCAGGAGGAGGCGCAAGCGGTTCCTTATAGTATATTTATTTCCTTGATCCACTCGACAGATTTTTGTACTAACACATCCTCATGGCTGGGAGACTGTGTATGTGTGAATACGGGAACACGTCCTTTAGTTTGCATCAACACTTTCTAAAATAAAAGTTAATGACGTTTCACTGGCTAAATAGCCTTTGCAAGGCTTCCTCTACTAATATGTCTATCGCTCACTTAAAGGGTTATATGTGGTAAAAAATTGTATTATAAATAATAACTTGAACTGGGATATGGTGGCAATGCTAATGTTCATCCCATTTTTAGGGGCAGCTCCTCTAGGGCTAGTTCCTCTACATTAGCAATCTGTATTATTGTGCTGGAAACTAACCACAGTTACAACGTTACAACTGTTTGACAATTTTGTGAGAGTATAAAAATGGTTCAACCACATTGAACCATTTTATAAGCGTATATGAAACCTGGATCCATTCTATGCTCCAGAAAATAAATATTTTTAAAAACATTCAAACAAATGTACATGCACATTAGACCGGCACTTGTGTGGTCCTCACCGCCGCCTAGCACTCTTAGATTTTGAAAGGAATTTTCAACCTTTTCTTAAAAAATAATATATAAATTATATGGAGTTAAAATTTATTGAAAAATCTAGCCTTAGCTGCTCGAAACTGAAAATGTGAATGAATAAAACAAATAGAAAAAGAAACATAAATAGGCTTCACACTTCTGTTGATAACTTTATCTTTATTGAACCATGAGTTAAGTCTAATCAATCTAATCGAAACCAACCAAAACTATGATTGTAAAAATATTTGCTAAAATAAAATAAATGCAAAAAGTTTTGGATGGGGCTTATCACCGCGATTAAAATAAGTTTACTTCCTATAGTTATAAAATCTCCATGCCAAATTCTAAACAAATAATACAAAGCAAGCCAGAGGGCAAAGGGGGCATATACTTAGACACAGACAGATGAACAGATAGGAGCACATGGCGAGAATAGCTTATAACGCTACGGGATGTCTAATGCTTTAGTATAAAAACTGAAAAATTTTTTCTAGTAAAATCAGCTGTTAAAAGTCTGCCTCCACCATCCCACCATCCACTTTGCGGGTAAAAATTTTATAAGTTGATTTGAAACGCGAAATAAAATCTTTAGTTGATTGTAGAAAGTATTAGTCACCCAGTTCTATAGATATGAATTTTTCTCTGAATTTTTGTGTCATTTCTTCTTATTTGTTTTCGGATTTATTTAGCCCAAAAGATTGCATTATTGGAATTTATTTATTTTGGATTTATTTTGCTTTGATTTCTGTTTGAGCTGATAACAAATTTTCACTTATGATTATTTTATTTATTTTTGTTTGGTTTATTAGATTACTTTTAGTTTCGTTTGTTTGGAGTTATTTAGGACAAAGAGGTGTTAAAGGTTGTGGTTGTTCTCCTTGAAAGCGCTAATGAGATGTGTTTATGAGTCTTTTGACACTGGCAGTGAGATGTGCTTATAAATTTGATTTTAAATAAACTTCAAGAACATTTAAATAAATTAATACATGTATACATAAATAAAGTACATAATTGTTAGATTTTAATTGTATTTTACAGGCGTCAACTACAGAAAAATTGACTAATATGCATCTAAGTGCTTAAAAAGTGCAAAAGTCCAAACATCATATTTTTATATAATATAGTTATTGTGTTCAAGTCGTATGACGAAGCTTCTTTTTTTAATGGTTCTTCAATAAGTACAATTCGTACGAATTTCTTCATTTACATCAAAGTAAATATTTTCTCTCGTTTGAAGGTTAAAACCTACATAAAACACCTTGTTTTCATTTCTACTTTTGCATAAACGATTGATTCGCTTCGATACATTGTTGTTTTGAAGTTTTTTGCCCGCAGACGATTGCTACCGGAAACGCAAATATATAATAAAAAAAAATTTACGTGCAACAAATTATAGAAAAAAGTATTTGAATCGTTTATTGAATATTTAACAAGTCTTTGGCATTTTGTTTACTTAAACAGATTTGGCGTGCTGACGATTGTTTAAACGGGTTATTAGTATGCAATAATTGCAAAGCAAACAAATTTTAATAAGGCGATATGAATTCTATAATATTTTACCTCTATTGCATTTAGTTAGAATTATTTATATATACAATATTTAGTTTTATTAGAAAATAAACAATAATACGATAAATGAGTGTTAGAAATTGTGATTGTTATGCCAATATTTCTATAGGAAACAAAAAACATTTTTATATAATGATTTCGGGATTAATTAATTCGGTTAGTTTGCCATCGCTATATTATGTACTCACTCCAATTGTTGTGAATTCCAAGCGATCTCTCTATATCTGGTCATTGTAACAAGTGCACAGTCAAACCGTTAAAAGTTTGCTAATTAATTTTTCGCCCCCATGTACACCGTGTAAGCTCTGTCCGCCATCAGAATAAAATCACCAGCACAGTGCATCCACTGGAATTTTATACGGTAGACCAATCTGGCAGCCAATTCAAAAAAAAAAAAAAAGAAAAGAATCTTCATCTTGAAAACTTCAAAAGACTTTCCATCTGAGTCTATTAAGGTCCACGTTTCAGCGCCATTGAACAGGACTACGACAGTCAGCGTTATATCGAATTCAATATTCGATATTTGAAAGCGATCTCTCTATATCTGGTCATTCCAATAAGTGATCACTCGTGCCAATCGTTTGCCAATTAAGTTTGCACCTCCATGTACACCATGTGTGCTGGAGCTCTGTCTTCTATCCGAATAAAAACACAAGCACAGTGCAATTTTATACGGTCCAATCTGGCAGCCAATTCAAAATTATATCGAAATCAATATTCGTCATTCGAAAAAGGGATTTATTTCTAATTGCTCTTTGAGCCCATAATAGTATCATCGGTAGATCTCCAGGATGACGTTGTCGTTGCTTTCAGTTTTTTACCAAACTGAAGTTAAAATTCTGCATTGTCACAGATCTCCAAGACGTGAGGACGGTAGACGAGAACATATTAAATACTTGATACTGTCTTCATTTACCACCAAAACCATGTCTCTGTTTTTTAAACTCTGAGAACGCCTTGATAACTCGCCAGTCCTGTGTGCCGATGATGTCAATGTCATCTGCATACGCGAGCTGCATTACTTTCAACACCGACAGATAAAACAGATTTTTCCTCTCATTATCTGTCGGTCATCACTTGCTTAAAATGTGATATTATACTAGCTAACCTCACATACATACAATTCTCAAAGACATACGGGATTTGACCCTTCAAAGTACTACTCATAATCAACTCACTCCTTTAGAAATGTTTGACAACTTAAATAGTAAAATAATGTGTGCTATGTACAAGTACTAGGATTCTTATATTTAAAGTATGTCTGGACCCACCGTCAAATTAAAACGAAATTATTTAAGATCAACAATGCTGATTGGAGTTATAAATTTTTCACTCTTAAACCTAATTCCAAACCATTAACATATACAAAAATGTAATTCCTAGCTTTAGATGAGACAACCAAGTATATGCCTTCAGTGTCGAAAAGCTAATTTTTAAAGCATAATACTCGCAAATAAAACACCATCAGGTAAAAAAAATTTTAATCATGTCAATATCTCCCTGGTTGTGCTTTAAAACGAACACATTTTCATTGCTCCTTTTTTAACTGCTGCTGAGGTCCATGACATAATATATTTTACACCTTTTGTATTTATATTCCGCAATCGAAGATCTTGCCAAAATTTGTTAACTATTTTAGTAAAATTCTCTACTTCCCACACATATGGGAAATAGCCAAAGTATTCTAAAACCTGGAATATTATCAGATGTTTCTGATTGCTACCGAACAATCAGTTTACACTCTCCCACCTGGGCGCTCAACCTCACGTGACACACCTCTCAAACAAACGCCTATCACAATCATCCACAACCAAACACCAAAACGTAAAGCATTAATATTATTCCGGAGACTTATATGATACTAATCTACTAATCATACTTGTATAATAGAATCGTAGATAAATTGTTGTTGCACGCACAATCACGCCTAAACCGTCAAACTAATTTGTATGAACTTTGGTATAGAAATAAATCGGACGTTGCAGAAGAACATAGGCTGTTTTTTTTTCTAAAATCAGTGGGGGCTATGCCCATATAAGCGGTTAGCAGAATTTGACATATCTTTGCATCCATTTAAAGTACAGCGATGAAATTTTGTATAATAGTTAATGGGAGAAGTAACCATATAATTTTTGGTCCGCATCGGAAGGTGCTATGCTTCGCCAGCGCAACCTTCACCCTTATACTATATAATCAATATACAAAAAGTGTCATATCTTTGCATCTATTTGAGGTACAGCGATAAAATGATATACATGGCAATGGGATGGAGAGAAGTTAGATCCATTGAAATTAAACTATTTGAGAATTTTAATTGCCGTAAAACTTTTAAGAATTCTGGACCACGATGCAGATCAAAAATATACAAATTAGATAGAAATAAATATATTTTTGGGGTTGATAAATAAGGTAAATAATATTTTAGCAGCATATATGTATAATATGAATGTTCCAATTCTACGATACAGTTCTCCCAGCAATGTTGAATACATTTGAAACTCTGTTTATAAAAAGAATTTTGAAAGTAGCCATTAGCCTACATTGCTTCTCTGTTTATAATATTTTATCACCGAACTACTTTTCAAGTTTAAAAACAGAAATATTTATAATACGCGAATAAGAATGCATTGAAGTTGATAGGTTTTCTTTTCAGAAAATAGTAAATTAAATTTAAATCAAACTTTATCAAAAAAAAAAAAAAAAATAGAACTGTCTTCGCCTTCCTTAGGAGATATTCTGCACATTCTGTTCATTGTTTTGGTTTATAGTTCCTCGCAGAGGTTAAGTAATCCTTCCATATGTTGTACATAGTTTTATATCGAAGTAGAAACGCTGCTAATTGCCACGAAACTTCGCCAAACACTCGATTGGAACATTTACATAAAAAAGTAAGCAGTTGTTTTAATATAATATCCGAAGGGTCACTCCTTTGAACATCTTATTACTAAATAGAAAAAGATACACTCAGACCCGTTGAAGGATTTTTGCTTGGTCGCTAGGCAGATTGACTGTGCCCCGACTCAGAGAAGTGTTCCAAACTGCCGTAATAACAAACCAAAAGAATTGATAAGAACAGAAACATAAAATTACAAATGATGTAAGATCAAAGTCGAAAATAGGTGAACATATTTATTATAGGTTTAGCAGAAATAGAATTATGGCAGGCTTTATCGACAACCTTGAAGGTACATAGTTGAGCGTAAACCGAGATGGAACATTTGGAAAAAGGGATTTAAGCAAATATGGGGAATCAATTTCACCACAAAGAAACTGAAAAAAAAAACTGCAAAAATCATAGTTCGTCTCCAAGGAGGTTAAATACCTGGGAGTAATATTTGACAAACGTACCATAGGGAAGACTCAGAATATGCAATGAGGAAAGCCACTATGGCAATGATGACTTGTAGAGTCATTGCCGGGAAAAATTGGGGGTGTATCCGCAATACAATGAAGTGGATGTATCTCACAATGGTCAGACCTATAATAACATATGGTTCCATTGTCTGGGCGGATAGGGCTAAATTGACCAAAGCTAGTAAACAACTGAACAAAATTCAGAGGTTAGCTTGTGTATCTATAACAGGCGCAACGCGAAGCTGTCCTAGTGTGGCATTAGACGTGCTATTAAATCTAATGCCACTGCATCTTTATAACGAACAGTAGGCTGACAGAGCCATTGCTAGGGTAGGAAGAATTAACATTGATAGGAAGACCTGTATCAGGAATCAAACAAATATTAATATGAAAGATGCCCACCTATTCCTGCAATACCTTAGCGACAATCTAGGCATAATGAACAACTTCATCAGAAGATTTAAAGTAGGGCTCAGTACTAAAGAAGAATAGAGGAACATAACGTTGAACTACAATATCAAAACAGGGGCAAATAGCTGGTATACAGATGGCTCCATAACAGATGAAGGAAGTGGCACAGGAGTCTTCGGACCTCGCACTAAATACTTCGAATCACTTGGGAAAGGCACTTGTATTTTTCAGGCAAAAATATATGCGATAGAAAGATGTGCTCAATTCAATTTAAATAGGGGGTACAAGAACCAAAACATCGGCATCTTCTCCGATAGCCAGGCGGCTATTAGAGCAGTAAGATCGCCTGTGATCAAATCTAAACTGGTCATGGAATGTATAGGTAAACTAAACAACCTAGGTAGATTCAACAAGATTACTCTGCACTGGATACACGGTCATGCGGGCATACCAGGAAACGAGCAAGCAGACGACTTGCCCAGGAGAGGGGCAGCGTCCCCTTCATGGGTCCAGAGCCATTCTGCGGGCTCGGACTAGAAACAATGAGAATCCTGGTAAAAGAGAAAGAAAATAAAGCAAGAGACTTTTTCTGAAGGCTTAAAACAGAGCAAAAAACTGTTAGGCCCTTACAACAAGAGGAGATCGGTAATTTGAGAATGATTTCGGGCTTCCTGACTGGACACTGTAGACTTATAAGACACTTATGTATAATTGGAATCGGGAGTGATAGCACTTGTAGATTCTGTCTGGAGGATGACGAAACTCCGGAGCATATCTTGGGAGACTGCCCAGCTTTGACCCAAACTAGGCACATTTATCTTGGCAATTACCAAGTGACATGCACTTAATCTCAAAAACCTAGTGGCCTTTTTTAGGGCAGCAGGGCTGCATGAGTTGTTGTTGGTCAACTACTCACAATAGACCTGAAAAGTTCGCAGTGCCTACTACCTAATAAAAATAATAATAGTTCGTCTTGCAGATAGAATTGGAAGATCAATAAGCTTCAATCGCTTCACAATTTGAAGGGAGATGTATATAATAACTTATCACTTATAATAAACTTTTTTCCCTAACCAAATTTTTCTGCATAATCTTCCTTCACGTTTGTAGGCTATTTTTTGAACGAAGAGTTCTATGCTCATCTTGTCAGGTCATGAGGCCTCGTGTCCGATTCCCGCATAATCTTCCTTCATCTTTTCAGGACATTATTTGGTCGAACAGGACGACGTTCAACTTGTCAGCTCATGAGGCCTCGTGCGACTCTTGGTACTTTCGTCCAAATAACATTTACCATTTATATGTTAGTGTGGCTACTTCTAGCAAGCTCTACAACAATTTCGTTTCAGCCGATAGCCATATAGACAGGTTAAAATCAGGCTGAAAGACTATGAGCTTGAATTCGTAGTAATTAAAATTCATCTGTTTCAAACGAAGTTCGTTGTACAAAAATCTCATATTCTTGACTGGATCATAAAATAATTGTTTGTTAACTTTTGGTTCGTTTTGGAATGCCATAATGGGTAAAAACATTGAGAAATGTTTCCCAAAGTAAAATTTTATAGAGGCATTATCTAATATTTTCCTACAAATTATTAGAAGTTCTTATTTAAGTTCCTGATGCATGAATGAGTACCTCACGTACCATGGTGTATCAATTAGATTAAATTTACCCACTTCAGCTATAGCCTATTTATATTGAAACCATATGTATTATATGATCACCTTCTTTAGCTACAAACTGTAACAGTTGTGATCCAAATTTCAAATATCTCAACTCCCTCTACAGTTTACGAAAAGTTGAGTAAAGGATGACACGAACTGCTCTTCACTATATCATCTGAACCCATAAATTCTTCCGCTTCCCTCATCAATTTCTTAATGTTAGTGCGAATTTTTTTATGTAATATATTTTATTAAATAATAAATTTGTTGTATCTTTTTCGATGATTATAAAATATTACAGATCAATGCAGTATAGCCCTCATAGCCATGATTCTAAGGGTACCTCGAAGTCAACCACACTCGACTGCACTGCTGTTCTAACTTGTTTTATCTTTTGACATATCTGTGTAGTTGAAGCTAACTAAATTATATTTTCACTTTCTATTTCAACTGCTTTTGACGTATCAGTGATTGCCGCCAATTCACTCGCAAATTTTGATAAGAAGGCATTTAATTTTATTTCTATTTTGATTTTTTTAATATATAACCGAGTCAAGCGCCACACATCAAAAAGAAATGCATAGACAACTGATGACTTACGAGTAATATTGATCCTGTTTGAGTGAGACATTTGACTTTTGATTGGCAGTTGAAACTACTTTGAAAATTCGGCGGCATTGTAAATTTTCACAGACTTTCTCGTTAAAATGTAAAGCTGAGTGCAAAAATCAAAAGTTGAAGGTCTTTTCGAGTGACTGATTTCAAGTCTAAATGCTAAATAGATGGGTGTCGGTTGCTAAGCAGTGTAGTAGACATTACTAATCAGTAGTCAAAAAAAAAAAAAAAAAAAAATTGTTTATTTGTATTATCTTCATCATATAGTATTTGCGAAACTAGTTTAAACTTTGTACTAAATAAAAAAATAGTGATGCCGGTTTAATATATTTGCGCAGTCAACGAACTTTTGTATATGTGGGACACGACAAATAAATTTTTTATAGACTGAAATATTTTTTTTAATTTATGTTTGCAAAAGTTTTTTCTAATCTTTTAATACGATGCTCTAAATTTGCAATTATTTTATTTAATTTATTTATTTTATTAATTTTTTTTCGATTTTTTTTAATAAAAGTGTTTTTTGTTGTCGCTCATTAATCTCACATGACTTTTTCCTTTGATTTTTTCTTTTTTATGATGCTCGAATAATTTTTCCACTACGTGACAAATCAAAAGAGTGTCGTATGCCCTAAGTATGTATATGCGGGTGTGAGGGCGTTTTAATGTGGTGTTTAATATGTTTTATGCGCTTGTTAATATATTAAATATGTTTTTATTTAAAAAATTTAATGCCAATATTTCTCTTTGTGTTGGCTGGCTATATATTATCTAGTTGACATAAAAATGTATCATGTGATGTATTGGTTTTTTTTTTTGGCTTCATAAAAGCACGTAGCTCGAGAGAAATAAATATGAATATCTACTAATATCTAGAAATTAATATTAATAATTATCAGTCGTTTTCGTTCTTTTCATTCGTTCTGATTATATTATTGATTTGGCTTCAAATCATTTTAATCACGAAAATATGCCCTTTAAATCACATTTATTGTCATTTTCGGTATCTGGTTATTGTACAACAGATTGTATAATAATAGATTCTATAATATTATCATTAATGACAGTTTTTCAACCAACTAAAGAGGGCATCGAATACCATAAAATATGTATTATTCCAGCTCAGCTCGAAATGTTTGTTCGACTGTATACCCTAATGTCTATATCTAAGTAAGCAATACTAAAATTTCTGCGGTCTATAGTTCAAACCACACTAATTCTATATCGTTTTCATTTAAACAACAACATGCTAATAAGTCAGGAAAAATACGTCGGAAAGTTGAGTGTCCGCTAACAACAATTCGTAATGCAATTCGTAACATCGAACATACACAAGTTCATATAACTCGTGGATGACACCGGGTAATGTGTAAAATAAAAGTGATTCTCGTAGTGAGAATCTCCAAGCGCGATGCATCAAACTCGATAAATTATGGTTTCCCGATCTCAGTTCTATTAAGTATATGTGGTGTGATGTGAAGATAGTGAAAATATCTGATCAATCGCAGCAGTCATTATAGTCTATTGTGAGTCCTCTCCAAACATAATTTTGTTAAAGGCAAATCATTTTCAATCAATTTGCACAAATCTTTTAAAATCTTCTTCTGTTGTTAATAATATATTTGAGTCTAGATACCAACATGATGCCATATACACAATGCATTTTATAGAGTGTATCGCAAACACCTTTTGTATAAATTAAAAACTCATATTTATACGGTAGGGCACAAAAATTACTATTTAGCTATTGTTTATCTAAAACTATTGTTGTGTCTTCTGGTGTTCCTTGGGGGAGTCACCTTGGTCAAATATTGTTTCATATTTTTATAATTAATATTCCTATGGCTATTGTTTAGCGTTGGTCGAAGTAATTTATACAACTTTAATACTCTTTACTTCACTGGATCTTCCAATTTTAGAATTGTATGGAACCCTAACTAAAGTACTCACCAAGACCGTATTGATTCGGTTCAAAAATGTTTCTTCTTTTTGCTGTTCACAGTCTAAATTGGGCAGCTTCCATTTTATAAGATAGATTAAAATTTATTGGTCTTTCATAGATCACGTTAATCTATTCACTTTGTTGTTCTTCTTTACAAAATTCTTATTAGTGAAATTGATTCTCCATACATGCTTCACTCATTAAATGTCACCATTCGACCAACTCGTCACTGTCTTTTTGCACAAAAACTTACGTTCTCATTGAATCACTTCGAGTTCCTTGTTCTATCTGCAATAAATTTTCTCCTTTTTTTTCTTCTAATTCGACCTTAAACTCTATTAAAAAGCACTCTTCAACCAATTTGTAATTTAAATTTTTCTTAAAATTTTTTTTGTTTTTGTAATTACACACGCTTGGAAACCTGTCTCAAGCCCAGCGCAGCAACACCTAATGAAGGGGATGACTGTCGCCTTCTCACAGTTAGCCCACCTCTGAACGGCTGTTCAGTGGCTACCCAAGAAATACGTGTTCTAGCGGACGTTGTGAGCTGCTTGGGCCACTTGCAACAAGAATCATTGTTGGCCATTCTTCCCAAATAAATGACAACAGTCAACCACTTTTCTTACAATGTGAACTTGTGCAAACGACCCCATCTCTCATTATATAATACAGTTCCTTTATGTGACACCTTCTCCAATTTTGATCGAAGAAAAGTTAAAATAAAAAAAATTACTTTTTTTTTGTTTTTATGAATTTAATGTTACGATTAATCAGTATGATGCATTTGTGCATCATATATATTTAAAGTGAAAATAATAGTTATTATCCATATAACAATAACTGAGCGAGAATCCTGAGCAATTTGAGAACTTGCAACGAAACCGATCCTGTGAAACCATTTAATTCGGCATTTGTTGTGATGGTCCTCTTTACTTCTACTTTTTCAATGCAATTTGGAGATTGCAGCTCCGCATCCTCATTCTAAACTTCTATGTTAATTCAAAAATCAGCTGAGGTAAAAAATAGTTTGATAGTCTTGGGGACACGTTTGTACAAAAGCTACGCATTGCTCAGTGCTTTCACTTGTCACCGTCTGCATCTTATTGAAATTTTATATTAGCTTATTATATTATCTATCAGATAAACTTGATATTGTATTGGGTTACTGCAAATGGGCGTTCAATTTGTATGTATTTTTATTTGGCTATGGTTTTGGTAATAAGTAAAAAAACTGAAAGGGCAGCAAAAACTCCATTATCTCTGTAGGTAATTTGGTACTCTGACTTGCCTCATGATTGTTAAATTTTTTAGCCTACTTTGTAAAACTGCTTATTGTGTCTCCTCCATAGAAGATAGCTTTTTAATTCGTTTATGTTCGAAATAGTGGAAGGTATACCTAAGTCCTCGTCAGGACTTTCAACAGCCTCTACATTCATACAAGATGCTTGATTGTAAAAATTTTCATTACTTATATCTTCTTCCTCTGGGAAGTAATCGCTTTCGTCATTCTTAGAACAGTCAAAATCATCGTCGCTTTCCATTTATTGCTAATCTGAACTATTTGTGAAGTAGTGAACTTCTTTGCTGACATTCCTAAACAGGACAACTGATCTTAACTGCCATTTGAAGTTATTAAATTTAAAAAAAAAAAGAATAAAAATAGTTATTGATTGACTAAACTGACCAACAGAATTTAATCAGATTTTATTATTTTTTTTGTCTCTTCAAATTTTTTGATCCACATGTATTGTGCTCATTTCTTTGAATGTGTTTATCCGTTCACTAATTAAAGTTTCTTCAACTTTTACTTTTATTTCCTTTAATTAACCCTTTAACTCCAATCAATTTTACACAAATTAAATTTATATTTCGAAAATGTTCGAGTTTCTCCACAGTGGCCCAGAAAATAAATTTATATATACATTTTAATATAAATATCAATTTATATAAATTAAAACAGACAGCTTTTCATTTTAAGCATCGTTTTATTTTCTTTTTTTAATAAGGTTCAATAATTTGTATAGCTTGTGAAAGATGTGAGCTGAATTTATTGAATTCATTTATTGTATAATTTACTGATTTATTTTTATCGAAAACGTAAATGAGTGCATGGGGCTACTGAAATGGAACGTGCGGCTTTCAGCTGCCACAAAGGCAAATCTTTATAAATCAAAAACTTAAAAAATATATAACATACCACACGTGTGAATAAACTTGGAAACATAAATGGACTGACAAACGGACAGACAGTCAGACAGATAGGCAGACAGACAAATATGCGCAACATTTTATCAGTAAGAAATTATAATAGAAATGTGTATTTCGAATATTTTGTTTTCAATTAAAAATAAAAATTAAAACCAAATTAATCACATGTACTAAAGGTTTATCAAACGAAGGGTGTCACGATTCTCTAAGGGGTATTTACTTAAAAAGTTATTAAAATATATTGTTCTTATGAATTTATTTACTAAATAAAAAGAATTAATCATGAACAAAAATCTTGTGATCAGCTTGAAATTATTTATTATAACTTTTTCTAACCGAACGAAACTATTTCTTTGGCAATTAAATAATTTGGTAGAAATTTATGGTCTTGATTCGGTTATGGCAACAAAAATCCAGCGCTTTGATGGATTCGAGTTAGGATCAGTATGTTTGAAGGCAAAAGTAAGTGGGGCGAGCTTAGTGTTGTTAGTTGATCAATGACATGACGTCATCTTAAAACATCTAAACGTTCTTCAGATAATGGTTCGTTGCCGGTGTCGCTCAATCTAAATTTGACAGGCGGTACATTTATACTAATAATACTCTTTTAAAAATATGCAATTTACTAATCCAAAATCTCTTTCGAGTAGAAGAAAAAATGGGGTCACAGAAACTAGTATTCATAGTTGGGGTCTTGCGGTTTGTAATGTCCAAGAGCAGGCGTCATATACCCCATATAAATAGACATCTCAGTTTTCATCCAATCTTACCTAAAATCGATTTGGAATCTCTCCGCCATTCTCGCATTTTTAATAGCATCTCCCATACAAACCCATATTAACTTGAACTACACGAATATGTAGAGCATGCTCCAACGTTCCGGATCCTTTGAAAGAACTGTCTTTTAAAATATTGGTTAATTTCTGCAGCTGGTGACAATTAGTTTCCTAGGCCGATTGAACATTAACAACCCTGACATGATTGTTCTTCCTTGAATAGAACACATAAAACTTTCTATACTCCAAGTAGCATGTTATCGTGAAGGAATCGCATCTATAGTTTGTTATTATCGATGCCAAAAAGTTTACTTTATAGCGGTGATTCGATTCCAATGCTTCAGATGAGTCGTGCTAACCTAAACAAACGATCGTTCGGGCAAAGTTCGCTGTACTTCTCCGGTAGCAACGTGACTTGTAGTTAAAGCCATGAAATCATTTGAATGATAGACTTGAATTAACAGTTGGTTCTATTATACGTTTTAATGCGGCTAGAAATGTATCGGTCGATATGTCAGACACCACCCAAATACGGATCGAAATGACAGCCAGGCTGATGAAGATTGTTATAAATACGCAATAACAGGTCCGCACTACCGGACTACCCATTAGATTTTGTATTATTTTTTGAAGTTACTGGACGATCCTCGAAAATGTATTTGGCCTTTAAATGGAACAGAGCAATTAAGTGTGCACCAAATAGCTTAAGTTGCGGTAGTGATTGTTCCTTATAGGTTTCCATTTGCTTTAAGTCTATGTACGTAGATAAATTATTCATAACCGCGCTTAGATGCATCACATAATCCATGTACCTGTATGTCTTAAGCGCGATACTGTAATCAAAAACGGGATGAAACGTGATGACATTAGACTTAGCTTATCAATTAGAGACGATACTGTGGACAAGTCCGAATCTTTGTTTTACGTGTACATCTGCCATATTGGTTTAATTAGACGGTACCTAGTACGATATGATATCATCAAGTCCGGTCTCCCCAGAGTAATTTACTTTATTTTGAAGTTTGTTTTGCATCTCGAGGAGGTTGTAGTCACTGCTACCAGCTGGGTATACGTTTTCTATTAGTTCTGGCGCCTACCCTATATATTATATGGAAATTATAATGTGTTTTGTTATCGTCTCAACATATCGAAACGTAACTAGCCGTTGGACCCACTTTGGGTACCAAAATTTTAATACAAAGGGAATGCATTCCATTTCTAGATGAAGTGATATATTAAAATCATATAAAATTAAAAAAGTTTTTGTATGAAAAACTTTTTCGTTTATTATCAAAGCATTGAAAATTTCTGAATCGCAATAATTTGTAGCGTATACTAAAATCGAAGACCTCGACTATGACACACTGCTGACTGTCTGCCTGCCATAAACTATGTCTGCTCTGCTGTTACTAGAAGTTTTATTGAATTGAAAAATTGCACTCGATCAATTTAAATTGAGTTCGCTAGACTAGGCAAAATATTTTACGCATTTTTCAAGCGCTAACTAAGAGTTTCGTAACATACATTCTCACGCCCACTTCAGCCGTTGCCTTTACTAGTTAGATTCGTTTAAACTACAACGTACTACAGCGAATCTTGTATTCAATTAATTACAATTCGCGTGCATTGAAAAATGGGCGAAGCGAAAAAAATGTATATTCGCGCAATTTTATTAAATAAATTTATTTGTGCGCTGCTATTGTGTTTAATACGCCAAACCGCCGTGCCGCAAAACGTTGAACAGGCTTGAACAGCAGACACTGAAGCGTTGTCCGTCCGCGCGGGCATTGGTAGCGTTGGCAACTGTTGCTAGGTTGACGGCGTACGTGATCACCGGCGGCAGCAACTTTTCTCCTCAGGCCATAATTGTTATGACGCAAATTTGCAAAAATTTACACTTTCGCTCTTGTTTGTCGATGCTGTGTTCTTCTTTACATTGTTTTCTACAAATGTTTTAAAGATTCAGTTCAGTTTCTTAGTTTAAGATGCATTTTTTTTTATCATGGAAGATGCGTGCGTGTCTTTTTATTTTATATAATATGTATATTAATCGATTTAATACAAACTTCTTAAAATTTGTTTGATTTATGCTATTGCAGGAACAATGAAAAACGCAAGGAAAAATCACGTCATGCTGCACGCGATCGCCGCTCAAAGGAAACTGAAATCTTTACTGAGCTCGCGCAGGCGCTGCCACTACACCAAGAAGATGTCAGTGCACTGGACAAGGCTTCCGTAATGCGTATTGCCATAGCCCATCTTAAGATACGCGAAATGTTGCAAATGTGTAAGTAAAATGCATAAAAAAAACTTAAAATTTTCATACATGATATAACTTTCCATTTCTTATTTTAGTTCCCAAATTGAAACAGTTCGTCGCTGGCGATTTGAATTCTGCTATAACTGAAAATATCACCGATGATGTTACTAGTACTGATGACATTGCTGATCAATTGTTGAAACCAAAATTGGAAAATATCGATGATGATGATTTGCTTAAGTGCGCCGAGGCAAGCCAATTGGTTAAACAAACTATGGATGGTTTTCTGCTTATACTATCTGGTGATGGCGATATAACTTATGCTACGGATAATATTGTCGAGTATTTGGGCTTAACAAAGGTTTGCAAAAACATCTTTTTGATTTTTAATGATTTGAATGAATTACTAAAATTTATCAATTTAATTTTGCAGATTGATATACTGGGCCAACAAATCTGGGAATACAGTCATCAATGCGATCATGCTGAGTTAAAGGAGGCACTCAACATCAAACGCAATGCCATTGCTGATAAAGTTAAAGATGAAATTTTGCAAGAAGATGGCATTGCTACGCATCATCGTGATCTGTTTGTGCGTCTAAAGTGCACTTTAACTAGTCGCGGACGTAGCATTAATATTAAGAGCGCATCGTATAAGGTATAATTGGCTTAGAATAGTTAAGTGGAATGTTTAGGTCTACATTTATTGTATAGGAAATATTAACTGATAGAAGTAGAATATTACATTATCCAGTTAGCTACAAATAAGAGTAACACCGACCGTGTTAGAAAGACTTGCTTTAGCTGTTAGTTACTCAGACGTTTGTTCGATAGTCATCTGTAAGCAGAGAAGAGCCAAGAGTGTTTAGATAAACTTAGGAAGACGAAAAAAAAAGAGTAGAAAAGATGAAAATTGTAAGTTAAAATAGGTCAGTTAAATTTGCTATTTTAGAAGCGACCACACAGTGGCTACGACATCCGTTTTACAAGAATCAGACAACATGAAAAGTAGACAACACTAATTAAAACCGTTTACACCTTAATTGGGACTGGATCTTTCAATAGAGAACCAACCTTTCTAAATTGATTTCAAAATGTTTTTATCACGAGGTTTTTCCAGTTCATAGCACATAACATCTGATTTCACCCTATACAAAGCATTGTTCTGATCCATTATTATTTGAATTCCCTGTTGATAATGATGGCTGGGCGTGCGTAACATATGACTTTTTGTATTTGTGAAACTTGATTCGCCATCTCAAGCTAATATCACTTCTTCTAAAGCATTGTAACTAGTTGCGACAAACACTTCTTCTTGAGCAAAATATGTGTCGATTGTTGGAAGTTTTACTTTTTTTTTTTTTTTTTTTAATTTGAAGAAAACTGGCTGAAGCGTGCCGCATGCTTTTAGAAACTTATAGTGGAGTCAATAATAGTGATAGACGCAACTAGTTACAATGCTTTAGAAGTGGTGATATTAGCCTAGATCTTAGATATGTTCGAGTAACCAAATTTAAATATTTAGACTTTTCTGAGTAAATATTAGAATTATATGAAATGAAAGGATAGTTTCATACAAACATACCCTCCCACCTCTATTTATAATTTTTTGTATACAACATTTTTTTAGTGTTAATGAACTTTATATTAATCTTGGTAGAATATCCAATGTAAAATAATACACTGTAAAAAACTGTGTTGTTCATCTAAAGACTTAGACTGTGTATAGAGTATGTCACTCACTTTTTCAAGCAATATTTGTAATTCACCTTCTGAATATCTTTCTTCAAATCTTCCATTCAAGTTTTGTTTAAAACCTTGCATATTTATCATGTAAATTACCTTTTAGCCTACTAAAATTCATATCTAAAACCTCTTCCTAAAAAATTATAATATAATGTAGGATGGAAGAATTATATTATTGATACAAAGCTGTGTTGTGCATAGAAACTATTTTTTCGCATTATTTGAAGAACTAGAAATAAAGATATTTCCAAGTTCCATCCCGAATAATAGTTTTATGCTATTATGCTTCTGATATTCTTTTGAATTGTATCATTGTGATGCTTTTCATCATTAATAAAATGTTCGATCTTTGTGTAGCGTACAATTGTTAGCAATTTACCTGTGGTAATACAGAAACGATCAATAGAGAAGATTGGGAGCTCACCAGTATCTTTTAGGCAGAAATATTGTCTGTGAAAGATTTGCCAATTCCATTTTAATAAGCTGAAAGTATAATCATCAAATTATTTGAATACCTTCTAACAGCCAGGCGGCTTTTATTGATTCCTTATTTAATCAAGTCTTAGCTAGTGTGTTATTTTTTAAAAGAGTACCGACATAGTTGGTACCAGGCCATTGTTGGTGAACCGAAAGTTAGTTAGTTTTATGTCGCTTCAAGGTTTACCTTTCAGTAAATAGAACATGATACACTTAGAACTTTATTGAAATCGAAAGAAAATAATGAATACAGAAACAAAAGATCTGACTTATGCATGAGCTGAAGGATGGTACGGAAAATTATTGAGGTTAATATGAAGGATTTCGATTGAATGTATACTTTTGAATAGGGGTTTTTTGACTAATCATTACTGTAACCCGAAAAGCAAATAAATGTTCTCTATGAAAACTATTAGACCAAGTTATGGTCTGCATAATCGACATACCGAACGCAATATTGACAATTTTCCAAAAAAAATTGAAGCTAAATTTTCATTAACTACAAAAAATACTCTGCGATAGAGTTTTTCGTTAATTGTATGATGATGAAAATGTTATGGCTAACAGGGAGAGCTACTCGATGATATTTGAATGATGGCTTTACAGCGTATAAATCTGTCGTGTGATATCACTCAACTTAGATTCTACTATGGGAAATAGTTTTTTGACTCTTTGAGTCTCAGTAGATAAACCAGTTTCAATTAGGTCCTTGGTTGTTAATATTAATCGCAGTATTAGAACCATAACTGTAGTTAGGCTCGCAACAGTTTTTGAACATTTGATCGTCAAAATAAAACACCCAAAGCGTCGTCACGGTCATCATTAAAAAGGTTTGCATGGGTTTAACAATTTAAAAGAATAATTGTTTTGATTGTCTTATTAAATAGTACATATGTATGTATAGAATATTCTCTCAAGTCAATATTCTTTTAAGTTAATTTGAATAAAAGTTTATCCCATAGACTAGAGCTAGGTAGGCCCGGTGCGTCGCAGGAATATTGAAGCAGCTGCTTAGTTGCTGAAAACTTTTATCGTGTTTTTATAAAAACTCTGTTTTTAAAGTCGGTTACAATATTTCCTAAAAAGTAGGGCACAAATCTACTAGAAGTTGTAACCCCATAAAAAAATGTTACCTTTTTTTGGGGTTTTTGTATAAATACAAAAATAAAAAAAAATTAAAATTTTTTTGTATGTTCCGTCATTCCTAATAAAATATTCCAAATGGATGCACATCGGACTAAAAGGGTTAACTCCGAAATAAACCAGAAATCCATTTTTAATTTTTTTACGATAAAAATCTGCAGTTAGTTTAGCAATAAACGCAAAATTTTTGGCTAACTAGCGTCATTCCTAATAAAATAGGTCCAGACCATGTACAAAATATTTCCCTTCGTCAGTAATGATTTGAACGTCTGACCTTAGCTTTATTTGAGTGGATTGACAGTGCTTTTCTGCTCTTAAACCTTTCGAAAATCATTCGTATTAAGACACACTTAAGTATCACTTTTTAGCGTTTCAAAAATTCTAAGAAAGGTGTGGTCAAATTTCGAGCTTTGGGTGAACTCTATAAATTAATATCTTTCGTAGATTATGTTTGAAATACATTTTTTTATCCATAATTCAATACAAAAGTTCAGAGGGTGCAAGATATACATATATAGTCAGTCAATGAAATTTTCTGAATTTAAAATTGAAAATTTTACCTGTCAAAGTCTCTAACATTCTTTTTATTTATTAACAGGTCATGCATATAACTGGTCACCTTGTTGTCAATACCAAAGGCGATCGTGTACTTGTGGCCATTGGACGCCCTATACCGCATCCATCGAATATTGAGATTCCATTGGGTACGAGCACATTTTTGACTAAACATGCGCTTGACATGAAATTTACCTATGTGGATGACAAGTAAGTGTTTTAATTTGTTTATAATACTTTTTATTTTATTACTAATATGCTTACTTCTTCATTATTATAGAATGTACAATTTGCTCGGCTATGCGCCAACTGATCTACTCGAAAAATCACTCTTCGCTTGTCATCATGGCGGTGATTCCGAACGCCTAATGGCAACATACAAAAGCGGTAAGTTTTTAATTAAAATTCATAAATAATGCGTATATGTTTAAATTTGCCATAATTAGCAGACAAATGTCTGCATTTTTAATAGTTAGTCGTCGTCTGTACTAACAACAAACTAATGTCAAACTAATTACTTTAATGTACAAATTAAAATGTTACGCTATTGGCTAATGCCGGCGAAGCATAAAGCAGACGTTGAAACAAGATTTGTCTGCTGCTGCTGTTACTGCGAAAGCAGTGTATGAGAAATATCCTTAAGGACACAACGCGTTGTGTTAATGTCACCCCATCAAAACTAAGTTGTCACTCGTAATGATTTTTACTTTGTTTTTGTTTTTGCTTTGCTATGCGCTGCACTTAATTAGTTTTATCACACCGTGTTGGACACTATTCTAGCAACCATCCATGCTGTCTGAGATTCACTCATTTAAGTCATTGTTTTACCTTTTATTTGTGTTGCAAGTCGAAAGCAGTTTCCTTCGTTTTGCTTGTCTTGTCGTGCAACATAATTTCACTTTAGTTGCTAATTAGCTTTTTTGAAACATAAATGAATTGGTCAGCATTGTCCTTCAATCTGGCCATTTTCGTCAACGAGTTAATGCTAGAAGGCATGTTTGAGATTTAATATAATTATGAAATCATTTGGTTAATTTATTTTGTTTATTTTTTTTCTGTGTTTATTAAATTATGCTGAGCACTTTATCTAATAAGTTGAGTTACTAGCTTTTAGTTTTGGCGTTGTTTATGTCTGTAGCTTCTTATTTTTGTTTATTTATTTTGTTTGGTTGTAATAAAAAATTTTATCAGCTTTAATTTTTATATCACAACACATTTAAAAGTCATTTACCTACCGATGTGTCTGAGTTAAAAATAAATACGCATGTATTTTCTTTCCAATTAATTTTTGATAATATCTAACAAAGCAAATAAATAAAAGTTCTGGATTTACCAGAATTCATGTTTATTTTAACAAACGATTTTTGTTATCAATTACGTGCGACGCCAGCGGACCTTCATTAGTATTTTAATCATTAGGCCCTGTACCGAAGATTACAAGAGCCTATTGGGTTTGTGCAAATGTATGTAACAGGTAGAAATAATGGTCGGAGAACCCCAAAGTTACCCCCATTATGGTCAGGAGTGATAGAGGAGTCGATATAGCCATGTCCGTCTGTCCGTCTGTCCGTCTGTCCGTCCGTCCGTCCGTCCGTCCGTATGAACGAAAGGATCTCGGAAACGGTAATAGATAGAGACTTCGTGTTTTTTGCATTCGTCTAGGACTGCTCCGGAATTTCACAAGTTTATTTTGAAATTTTGCCCCTCCCCTCCCCATAAAATCACCCCCAAGGAGAAATATTTCTTCGGCACAAGAAAAATTGAGTATGCCAGTATAAAGTTAACGTCCCTCTTAGTCAAAATCCAAAAAGTTCATCAAAATCGGATAATAAATAACGATTTTATAACCAATTGAAGTTGAATGACCCCCCTTTCCTTTTCATTCATATTCGAGCAGTGAGAAGTGGTCATGTGTTTGGTCATATGCTCGGGAAACGTTTAATGTGTTTGTTAGGAGACCTGAACTGGTACAGGGCCTCTTACAGTCGGTTACGCCTGACTGTATGTTTACTTGTTTTTAATATTGATATTGAGTTTACAAAATATTTTTGGTGTATTTTAAAAGATTTTATACAGTTACTAGCTTTCACCCGCGACTTCGTCCGCGGATCTTCCGATAAAAAATAGCATATCTAATTACTTTTATTATTTTGCCTCATTTGTGAAACTATTCGCTGGGTGGTGTACCGCCCCTCTAATTTTGATCAAACTTAACCCGTTTAATTCTCATGATCCTCTTAAAATGTGTACCAAATTTCATCTCTGTACTTTAAATGGATGCAAAGATATGACAAATAATTTGTTTTCTAATTTCATGTATGGAGTAGACCACGAACATTATAATCCATTATTTTTGCCTCTTTCTGCCAGATCCAGATCCTTTCTTTGGCCCATAAATATTCAATTTAATCAAGAATTTATTATTTGTAACTAAACAATTTTTTGTGATCGACTTTTGGAGTCAATTTTCCATCACTCTTCCACACGGTCAAAATGTTACCAATTTCGTGTTCGATCCGATTTCTGATCTCTTGGGTTTTTGATTTCTTGGCATAAATCAATGACTTTACATTGCACTATAAAAAGCGACGTTAAATCGCATGAGCTAGTTGACCATTCGACAGGATCGACATAAATCGGAGATCATTTTCATGGACGGTTACGATATCCGGTACGATATCCATACCACAAGGCCACTTTTTGTGAATGAAATGGAGTCTATTGGGGCTTGTGGCTTTCAAAAATGGGCTTTATCGCCGAAGATGATTTCTCGATGGAGCTCAGGATTTTCTTCAATGTTTTGCGGAGCCCAATCATAGAAGTTTCAGCGAGTTAGTTGTTCAGCTAATTTCATCGTGTCAGGGTATATATTTTCCCTAAGTATGTATTGCATCGATTTAGTATTACATTTTCTTATCACCGAACGTAGAAGATTTCAAACAATAACAGTGTGGTATTTTGCTTATAAGGAGTTTCCCAGCATGAAAGAAAGGATCCTTTGCCAATAAAATGTTGAGTGCTCTTACTAATTTTAGCTTTTACTGGTGAATATTTTTTATATATCTAAATGTTCTGCCTCCATTGTACTGGAGATGCTATAACCTGCAATAAGAATTGTCACAACGTTATATTGCTAAGCAATATGGCTGCTAGAGAGTTGTAATATATCTGTAAATTACTCAGCACTATTTGGAGTAAAGCTGAAGGGACAAGTTGTAGACAAACTTTCAGAATATTTAGTCAAGTTCAATGCACATCGGAGGTGGGGAGTAGAAATAAAGTACATGAGAAAGCTATGAATACAATCAAAGAACTGAAAAGATACAACTGTGAGAAAAGAAGTGAAAGCTACAAAGGGGGAGGGGCAAGTTTTTAAAATAAACTTGTAAAATTCCGGAGCAGTCCTAGTCGAATGCAAAAAACACGAAGTCTCTATCTATTACCGTTTCCGAGATCCTTTCGTTCATACGGACGGCCAGACGGACAGACGGACATGTCTATATCGACTCCTCTATCGCTCCTGACCATAATGGGGGTAACTTTGGGGGGTCTCCGATTATTATTTCTACCTGTTACATACATTTGCACAAAACCAATAGGCTCTTGTACCTTCGGTACAGGGCCTAAAAAGGGTACCGTATTTAATTTATAAGAAACTACCGAATAATAGACATTTGATTCGGGATCATGAAAATGGGAAGATAACACAAATCTCGTTGGATGGAGTCGTTGAGGCATGCAATATTCATTTGTGGAAAATAAAAAAATTGTTCATCAAATACAAAAAAAAACAAGTAAGGAAATTTCAGTCGGGCGTAACCGACTGTAAGAGGCCCTGTACCAGTTCAGGTCGTCTAACAAACACATTAAATGTTTCCCGAGCATATGACCAAACACATGACCACTTCTCACTGCACGAAAGTGCCTTATAAAACATTTTTGTATGTATGAAATGAATAGGGGGGTCGTTCAAAATTTTAAAATAAACTTTTAAAATTCCGGAGCAGTCCTAGTCGAATGCAAAAAACACGTAGTCTCTATCTATTACCGTTTCCGAGATCCTTTCGTTCATATGGACGGACAGACGGACATGTCTATATCGACTCCTCTATCACTCATGACCATAATGGGGGTAACTTTGGGGGTCTCCGTCCATTATTTCTACCTGTTACATACATTTGCACAAAACCAATAGGCTCTTGTACCTTCGGTACAGGGCCTAAAAATATAGGTAAAGTACTGACCGTGAGAATGATTACATATCCACTCTAATGTTTGGTCGTTCTCTTGTTGCCACTTCGCAAAGGTTGACATACTCAAATTTAGTTAGCACAACAGAAGTCAGCACGATCTGTGGCTAGCACACAGGTATACGTCAAACTTTCTGGCTTTCACGCTGGAATAGCTGGTTGTTGTATTGGTGACCTCACCATGGACGTTCTCCATTAGCATAACTCTTGTAGTAGCCGAGGAACACTGCCTACCACCATCGTTAATCGTTGTTGAGGGGTGAGCGGTTTCTTCTATCTCTTCAGCAGTGGCTGCACTCTCTCCCTTCTCCAGGTATCTGAGATTCACTCCCAATTCTCTAAATTACATACACTTCAGATCGTTCAAACCTCCTGGATCTTCTGGTGTTGGCAGGAGAACTTTTGGTTTTATCGACTGCAATTTCTATTTGAAGTTACATGACTGGACAGTGTTATCAGAGCTGGCTGCCTGTCTGCCTGATTCTCGGTGTCAAAATATACCAAATTTCATTCAGCTGCTCTGCTCCTTTTTTGTTGTTGTTCGTATACAGAGGGCGTGGCAGTGTCGTGTTCTCCTATGTTATTTATGGGCGCAGGTGTGGGTAGTACATACGTTGAGAACTAATCACAGTTTAAACTTGTCGAGTTTGACGTCTAAGCGAACTTCAAAACTATTTTCCCTCGATGGACTACAATATTCGCTCCAGCAATCAATGATGTTGTCCTGAAGTGTGACCTAGCCAGTCAAACTTAGTTCAGTATTGAAAGTAATCTATGTTGTTTTGGACATAACTGTCAATTGGCCGATAAGAAGCAATATTGTTCTTGACTGTTTATGGAATGAGGGTGACCTCGGCTAATTTAAGCTGAGTAGAAGAGTGCAATTTCCGAGTTAGTGCTCAAAAACTGCATGCTAGACATTATGCAAAACTTACACTTTTTACTGTTTCCCTATTTTTTTTTACTACTTCTCCATTTTTGTTTAAATTTTAATTCCATCAACTTTAATAACTACATCAACTAGAACGTCTATATTGCATTAAGAATAAACTACCATACTCGAGACGTTGCAGTGTATGAAGTGCGGCGCTGAGTGCATTCTAGAGACAATCGTAAAAACGTTCAAGAAGTTGCAAACAACAACAACAACAACAAAAACTATGTAGTTGCTGCAACAATTGCGCTTAGCATGCAAGTGCTTCAACAGCGGCAATAAAAATATTTCTTCCTTTTTTTCTATTATTTTTTTTTTTTTATTAGCTGCTGCTGACCAACAACATTTGTTTTTGGTTCATTGTCCTACAGATATTGCCGAAAAAAAAAATAAAATAAAAACAGAAAAGGCATCTTCTTCTAACTATGGCTCGTTCTGTGCTGTGTTGGTCCATCTTGACGCATCGTTAAAAAGCCAAAGTCGAGCTGGCTGCTGTGCTACAAAAGAAATTGTCACCGTACTACAATTGGAATTATTATTGGCTGCAATGACTTTGACTTGTATATGTGCAGTTCGTCTATGACTCCTTGTTGCTGCCGCTGCTGCGGAAAATGACTTTCGGTTTTATGATTCGAATGCGACTTAGCAGTTGGTCAAATATTGTCTTCATATCCTGGACTTTACTATGTAGCATGGCTTTTACTCGTTTTACTTTTTTCTTCGCAAATGTTGCAAGTAAACTTGTTGGCAAAAGCTGTAAAAATGTCTTCGAAAGTCGTAAAAATATTTTGTGCTTAAACATTTCTTTTTTATACGCTTTATACAAATATTTAATAAGTACATTATCAGTTTGGTGTATAGTTTGTAACACCAGAAATGAAACATTGACTCGAAGGAATGCTAAGGCTCTGAATATACTTGTGTCACACCATGCAAAGCTCTGTAGCAGTAGCGGTGAGTGGACTTTTAGTTGACTACAAATCTGATTTAATAATTTTCGAGAAACTATTCTTTTCATTTTCTCTGGGCTTTATCGAAATTTTGTTTGTACTAGGATCTTTAGTTCACAAGATTCCCCAAAATTGCTTCGTCCAAAGTTTTCGATTCCGAAAATATTTATGAGTTGATGTAGGGAGAAACTATAACGAATTAGTTTTTTGAAAACCATCGATGTAGTAGGACACTTCGCTCAGAAATCTGATTACTATTTGAATCCGACATTACGGCGGAATTATGACGAAATATACATCCCTCGAGAATAGCCGATCTAGCAAAATGTACCGATCTAGCAAAAAGAACTTCCGTTAGGTAGAATCATCAATGAAAAATACGGGTGGCTGAGAACATATCTACAATATGTTCACCACTTGTAAATTTTGTATATCACGAGCTACAGAATATATCTAGATGGCTCTACTTAGATGGCTCTACCTAGATTGTGGATTTTTCCATATAACTAATGCTTAAAGGTTTCAATTGAAATTTTTTCCAGCTGTTACTTAGCTGGTCGTGGGCGCATTCAGGAAAGCGCACCAGCTGGTGTAGTCTAGTGCGCGATGGAGCCAGTTGTTTTAAATGCCCAATACGGAGATATCTCTCCATATCTGGTCATTTCAATGCGTGCCCGGTCGTCCTCCAAACAAATTTGACGCTCTTTCATTCATTCGAATGAGATGACCTGCCCTGTGCAGCAGCTGGAATTTTATGCGCTAGACTATGTCAACCTCATCGAATAGCTCATACAGTTCTCTGTTCACATGGGACGTAAACTCGTCGCCGATTCTATTGGGACCAAAAATCATGCGGTCAACCTTTCTCTCAAAGACTTCCAAGACGCGATGACGGCGTATGTGAAGACACCAAGAACATCGTCTTGTCGTCATTCACCGCTAGACCCATGACCCTGCCTGAAACCTCTTTTGGTATCAAAGGGTTCGGAGAGGTTCTTTCCTACCCTAACATCGATTTCTGTGTCTGATAGCGCTGTCTTGCAAAAACGAACGACCTTTCCCGGGATACCTAATGCAGATAAAAAAAAAAAAAAAGAAAAACTTCGTTCCTATCGGCATGACGAAAACGGCTTTATAATCGATAAATAGGAGGGGTGTGTCCACGTTTGTCTTTACAGAAAGTTACTCCGGGTTTAGAACATTGATCTTTGTTAAATTTTTCAAGCTTCATTTCTGTCACATAACTTCTCTCTACTTGGCAGTCCTATGCATGGAGCGTGTAATATATTTCCACTGCTCACATCTATCTTGAGAAGACGGAGAGGTTTCTCGGAGCAGTCGGGAGTGTGTGGTTGAAAAGGCTTCGGCGGTCTGTTGTGATTGCAGCTTGCCGATGTTTAGCTTTTGTTGCATGTTAGGACGTGCGGCGTACACCATGCTGAGCCGAGTGCGTACCTTGGCTGTGATAAGCTAGAGGTCTGAGTCGGAATTGGGACCACATAACGTTCGCACGTCCAACACGCTCGATTAGTGCCTTCCGTCAATCACAACATGATCAATTTGGATGTGTTTAGTTTGATCGGGTCTTAGTCACGAAGCCTTGTGTATTTTGAGGTGTTGAAATCTTTTGATGCTAACTACCATGTTCCGACCTGCGGAGAATTGATAAGCCTCTCTCCATTATTGGAGGTAGTGTCATGTGAAGGTTGGGCCAAAGATTTTTTTCCCAATTTTGAAATCGCCACGCACGAAACTGTGAATCTGGAGACGAGGCTACGTAGTTTCCTACTTACCTCAAAACAGCATTCAAATTCGTGCTTACTCACATGGGAACTATAATAGATGTCACTGGAGGTTTAAAGTGATGAAGAAGAACACCTCGCATAAACACTTTTTTTGGTACGAAATTCGACATGTTTGAGTCAATATTTAGTATTGTTAACGTTTCAACATAAGAACACAAGCTACTCATTCACAATAGACTCATTCACAATTGGCTCATTCACAATAGGCTCATTCACAATATGCTCATTTATAATAGACGATCATTCGTATACTATCGTATACTATTATTTGATATTTTTTTTCGTTACTTTCGGGCTTCTGTCATATTACGTTCTTTCGTGGTTAGTCTCGTGCCCAGATGACGCCCGTACGAAACTCGATTTTCAAAAATTGAACAGATATGAGGAACTTCAATTATCTTCTTTGGCCTAAATGATTGGTGCTTGCAGACACTTGTATAAACGATTATAATTTATAAAAGGTAACATAATCCGACTTTGATTTGGAAGGTGTCACCATAAGATTTGTAACTATTTTGCAGAGTTTTAAAGATTCGTTTTCACTGAATCTTAGACTTCAATTGATGTTTTTTATTAAGAATATAATTTTGTTCTAACAAAAACATTTTTTATTGTTTATGTCCATCGTAGATTTTTATTTTATAACTTTTTCATAAAGTTCAATTCCCTGCTTCTACTATATAAAAGCGTGGTGGCATTTACAGTTAAATATAGTCGAGTAGAAGAAGATAATATGTGCCCCACTACTTCTATTACTTTCGAGCTTTTTTAGTTGCTATGCAAATAATGAAATTCTGGCGTCTAATTAAAATTTCAACAGCTAACCGCGCAAAACCGCAGGTGCTTAACTTGCTGGCTAAGACACGAGAAACTAATTTACAACCACAGGAAATGTCTGCAAAAGCAACAAACGGATGCAACTTTTAAAGTTTTCGCTTTCCGGTTGCTGCAGGGTTTAAAGTTTCTGCAAGCAGCTATATTAATTTGTCAAATGCGCGCACGCTCGAGTCGAACTCAATGTCGAACGTAAAATTAACTGGAAAATTTTACTATGCATAGCGAAAATAACCGAAAAAGCAGAAGAGAGAGTTTTCTAAGGATTAAAGTTGCAGCCGGCGACGCGACACTCGAATTGGACCATTAGTTTTGACGGCATTAGTTAACATTTTCATGGTGCAGCAGCGGCAGCAGCAGACACAAATAGACAGACGGACGGACGGACGGGAGGATTTTTGAAAAGCCAAGTTGAAGTAGTCAGTCAGTCAGTGAAATAAAGGCGATTCACTTGCGCCCGTTGTTCCCACGTCACTTTTGCCGATGAAATTATGCATGTAATAAAATCCGGCGAATCAGCACAAGTAGCAGTGACGACGAGGCACACATTCCAACGCCCAAAAGCGAGATAAGTTGTAGAATTTAAGTGCATTAACATAAAGTGCCCGGCGGCGGCGCCACCGGCGTGTAGTCTAAACACTGCGATAAATAAAATTGTATGCAGCGAAGAAGTGGGAGTCCTTTTGATGTTACTACTGCTGCTACTGCTGATGAGTGCAACGACATCGCATCGTCATCGCCAACGCCAATCGACACATTTGCAGGAAGCAGTTAGTTAGTTAGACAGGCGGACAGACAGACAGACAGATAAATAGACATGCTACCAGACAGACGCGTCGCAGACAGGATACGAGCTCGCGCGTGCATTGAGACGCAGTACAGACTCGTAAAATGTTGCTGCATCGCGCCTGATTACCACTTTCGCAATGGAGTTATCCTTCTGCACCCTTGCTGATCCTGTATTTTGTATAACTTTGGATAGCGCAACGCGCTCCACTGCACATTTTTCGGTTTTTAATATGTTTGTACAAAATTATTTAGCATGAAAATAATTTAGCACGGAAGTTACTTTGGTGGTTTTGCAGCTCCGTAGTATAGTATGGTGTTTGCGGGTATCACTTATTCATGACAGGAGTTAGTCTGTGCATTTTCACGGTGAATTTGCACAAAAGAATAGCGTAAACATATATTTTACATTAGCGCTGCTTGATTTAATGCAAGGCGTTGCTTTGCGTTGAGGGATTTTGACAGTGGATAATGAAGATTTAGTGCTGTAAGAAAGAGTGTTCTTTCTTTTAGTGTATGTGTGTGTGTGTGCAGGTAATTAGTTTTGAATTGAATTTGAGTATTATTTGCGTTAGTTTAATTTGAAAATAAATATTTAGAGGCATAATTGCGAGTAGTTACTAATTGTAGAAAGTTTTATTTTTATTTTTTAATTATATTTTAAAATGTTTTTGTAGTAAATTAGTGGTCCTCCTTATATCACTCACCAAAACCTAACGCAAAAATATTGTGCAGTATCTTATGGTACTCATCTGTAATATGTTTAAACTATTTGAGTATTATAAAACAGCATGTACTCGTGAAAAAATCTCGAATGATCCATTTTCAGGTGAAATACATGCTTATGTTCTTTTCGGCAAAAAATTTTTCGTCAAAAAAAATATGTTTAAATCCATTTAAGCTACAGAGATAAAATAAGTATACATATTAAAGGGGTCGAGAGAAGTAAACCTATTAATTTTGGTCAAATTTAGAGGGGCCATCGCCTCAAATTTACATTTATTTGATGTTCAGAATTGAAGTATTCCTGTTAATAGGATCGGAAGAAGTCACCGGAATCGGAGTGGACTATTATATATGTATAGCCTTTAAGTTGGAAAATTTAGACGCTCCTATTCCTTCTTCATATAACTTGTATTCAATCTACATGCCCATCTTCACCTCTAACTCTAACTTCTAAACGAAGTTTGGCAATTTTCAAACAAATTTGTAAGATAAACGCCAACCCCTTCTATTATGTTTTGAGTTTGATGTATTTTCGTCAATTCTAATAAAATATTCTACAAAGATTTAAATCGAACCAGTAGGCCAATACAGTTCTGCCATTTCTTTCTGGGTTTTTGTTTGAATGAACAATTTTGTTCTTTAAATTCAACAAATTTGATGTGTTTTAATCCTAATGAAATATTCTATAAACGTCCATAAAAGTCCATAAAGGTACAAAAAGTCGAGTCGATGTGGGCATGTTCGGCGGTTTGGCTCTCCGTTTAAAACATCGAGTAGTGAATGAAAACGCGAACCGATATGAAAACGGGGACTTCATTGTGGTGGGAGAATTAAAAAGTACGAGGGCTACCAATACATTTTTATGTCACCCCTCTCTTACCTCGCTCGCATTCCAACAATATAACTAATTCTCATTTGTACAGTACAATCTGCTCAGATAATGTATTCTACATCAAGCGACATCGGGTCATACGAACTGAAGAGAATTATTTTATTGGGCCCACGGTACGGTACATGAGAGAGTTTTTTAGGCCCTGTACCGAAGGTACAAGAGCCTATTGGGTTTGTGCAAATGTATGTAACAGGTAGAAATAATGGTCGGAGACCCCCCAAAGTTACCCCCATTATGGTCAGGAGTGATAGAGGAGTCGATATAGCCATGTCCGTCTGTCCGTCTGTCCGTCTGTCCGTCCGTCCGTCCGTATGAACGAAAGGATCTCGGAAACGGTAATAGATAGAGACTTCGTGTTTTTTGCATTCGTCTAGGACTGCTCCGGAATTTCACAAGTTTATTTTGAAATTTTGCCCCTCCCCCCCCTTCCCCATAAAATCACCCCCAAGGAGAAATATTTCTTCGGCACAAGAAAAATTGAGTATGCCAGTATAAAGTTAACGTCCCTCTTAGTCAAAATCCAAAAAGTTCATCAAAATCGGATAATAAATAACGATTTTATAACCAATTGAAGTTGAATGACCCCCCTTTCCTCTTCATTCATATTCGAGCAGTGAGAAGTGGTCATGTGTTTGGTCATATGCTCGGGAAACGTTTAATGTGTTTGTTAGGAGACCTGAACTGGTACAGGGCCTCTTACAGTCGGTTACGCCTGACTGTATTTTCTTACTTGTTTTTTTTTAGTTTGCCCTAAATGTTTTTTCCTGTCATTCTCATTAGCGACCAATGATGGAAATTCGAGCTTTGGGGTTTGCCTCCGAAGTTCCCTTCACTACCGCATACAACATGCGCATTCAGCGAAGGCGGAAAACTGCCGAAGACCACTCTCTGCGTGAGTCTTTGACAAAATGTATTCCTTTTACACCTCAAGAAGTTTCACATGGTCTTCAAGCACGTATATCTTAAACGCATACGGATAAACCTATTGAGATGCTGAATCTCCTCCTTAGGTACCACCACGATCTTTCTTTGACGTTTTAGCTTGTTCAGAAAAAGGAAGTAAAATTAGAAAATCTGTCAAAATCGGCCAGAATTATGGAAAAAGCATTAATACACCAATGTTTTTTTTCATAATTCTTGACATTTTTGACAGATTTTCTCACTTTACTTCCTTCTGTTGAAAGCTCCTATTCTAATAAAATTGTTCATGATTTAATAATCACTATCTAAAGAACATTTGACCATCTGAAGGCTGCACTAATGCCCTTTTTAGAAAATAGAAGCCAGATTTAGTTCCAATCCCTCTTCAAAAATTATGTTTTGGGTCTATAAGAAAATGGTATGGTGGCAAAAATCCTACAAATGTGGTCCTTCAATGACATTTATCACTCCACGTTGACCGTGGATCCAGAATGGACTGTATGAACACATGTATGCTTTGGCGGCTTCTCTGACTTGAGGGTTCCACTGGAAGGTCATCTTCGAAATGTTGTCGTCTTCTCTGCGCAAGGTGTGATCTATCCAATTGTTTGGGTTCCACTGAAAGGACATCTTCGGAATGTTGTCGTATTCTCTACGCATGGTGTGACCTATCCCATTCCACTTGCGTCTATTTATTTTAATGTTGATAGGTTCGGTGTCTGTGGCTTGCCGTAGGTCAGCGTTTGAGATCTTTTCTAGCTACAAGATATGGCAGATAATCCTCAGACATTTGTTGACAAAATATTGAAGATTCCCGCTTATCCTGTTTGAAATTATTCAAATCTCTGAACCATATGGGATGGGTTTCTTCAATTGTAGCTGAGTTCGACAGTTAGTGGCGCTGCTGAAGATTTTGCAGATCCATCATCATCCAGTCTCTGCAGATGCATTCAGCATAGTCTAAGTGGCTGTTCTCGCCGTAATTTGTAGTTGAATGTTGGCGAGTTTCTGGCTAGGATGATGAAAGGCAGTACTTTTTTATGGAGTTTAGAAGTGTTATACCGCGCCGGACTGAGGTTGACCTTTTTTTTATCATCTGGAATGGCCTTAGAAATAATGGGGTATATGAGATGGCATTTGCGCTATATTTAAGTAATTCAGCTGGTAAAATGTGTCCCAGATGCTTTGTACGCCCAGTTAATATCGTCCCATGTAGACCGCTCGGTGGAAATTTTTCTGCAGCCGCACTAGCCGTGATAGGTGAATTTTTTGCTTAACGTAGCGTGATCGGTGGAATTTCTTCTGCTAGAGTTTCCACGCTGCTCGGTGTTGGAAATGACTGGAGTTCCTGACTCACTGTCATGGCTTTCGGGGTACACCTTCCAGCGTGCCAGTTTCTAGACTGACGTTAGACTGAACCCGTCACCATCCTTGATAGGTGGAATATTTGGCTAAATGTTTCCTATTTTCTTTACCTATAGACTCCTATAGTGCAAAAAAAAAATAGTATAAGAGAGGAACTGCATAAACCAGCTCTCAATGCATATCGACTGCTAATAAAAATTTGCCACTGTTCATATTATTCTGCATAAAATTTGCTTAAAAAAATAATCACTAAATCGCTGTGACAAACAGTTCAATAAAACACAAATATGCGGAAAATGACAAATACGGTATAAACAGAAAAGAAAACTCTGGAGAAAATGGAACACAATGCGTTTTTTTTTACAACTCGAGCTGTGCATTCAAATGGAAATATTTAGAAACGTTTCGAATGTAAGCGTATTATGTGTGATGGGATGATTTCCAAGATATAGTCACAAGGATATTCATTTTTCTTCTACATGTGTGATGCTCTACTGCAAGCAGCACGCAACCAAAATACTCGTAACAAATAGAGACGACAATTTTGCCGCAAGGCGAAAATTATGAAAGCGCTGCAGAAAAATTTTCCAAACGATAGTAAATTTAATGTTGCAGATAAATATCGTCTGTCATGCGAGCAAAATGAAAATGAACGCGCGACGTCGTAATGAAAGTAATGCGCGAGATAAAGTCTTTGAAAATTGGTTGTTCGCTCATTCGCTCAAAATGAAATCCTTTTGGCTGTTGTTTCCTTCCTTTCTTCATTTATTCATTCGGTAAAACTTTTTTACATTTTACAAAATTTTACAATAAATTTACAAGCAAAACCTCACACAGTGCAGCAAAGTAAAACAACAGCATATTCGACTGGGTCCTCTCGGTGAATGTGGGAAGGCGTGTGAAACTAACTTTACACGCGCACAATTCAAAGTTAAGTAAAAGATACCAAAAAGGACAGAGTTGCAGAACGATGTCTTGGCTTTCTTGTTTGCTTATCAGTGAGCAACTGCATCCAAAGTTGTGCGCTGCAGCAAATCTTCAACATCTGCATTTTCCACTACGTGAGGGTAGAGTTGAATGGATGTGTTGCATTTGTCGTTGCATATTGCTTTGGCAGAATTTTCCGGGGCCATTGCCGCGGCATTTTTGAGGCATTCAACTTTCAACTCGCACACACAGTGCAGTTTGTTACTTTGGTTGGAGTTTTGTTTGAAACTTCTTTGATTTGCTTTGGGTGATGCTTGCTGCTGTTTCTATTCCTTTAGATGTTGGGGTGCATGATTTGGAAAAATGACAGTTGCGCTACGTGGGCGCAATATTTGCAGTAGTATTTTGATAGTATTTTGTTTGAAAATATTTCTTTCCATTTTTTATTAGTTTGAATTTTTTTTATAAACACAACAAATAGTAACAACAATCGCACGTACGTGAAGATTCTGGCTCATCTCTGCAAATGCATTTGAGTTGCTTTGCAGCTGTCAAAATATTTTGTTTGTAAACTTTTAGGAAGCTTTTCATGCATATAAAATTCGGAAGAGACGCGGAAGTGTTAAAAAAATTTCATATATTTAATTCTAATTGAATCGTTGAAACAATTCTACGGGCATCTATCTTTATTTTTGCCGAATATAAGGAATTGTTCTGCTGATCCATATAGCTTGTGGAACCGAAAGTGTAGACAGGTTGCGTTTAGTCAACGTTCATCATGCCGACCTTTGTTGACTTGACAATGTGCTTGAATCCGGTTGAATCATTCGCACACAAAATGGAGCCGGAAATAAGTTTAAGCGAATAGGGAGAGCAGAAGATTTGTCAAGCTACGCTATCATCTTTCATAAGTTCTTCCACTTTATTCTTCTCATACTTGCTTCCTTTGTCTTCAACGTCTTTTTAGGCCGCCCTGTACCGAAGGTACAAGAGCCTATTGGGTTTGTGCAAATGTATGTAACAGGTAGAAATAATGGTCGGAGACCCCCCAAAGTTACCACCATTATGGTCAGGAATGAAAGAGGAGTCGATATAGCCATGTCCGTCTGTCCGTCCGTCCGTCTGTCCGTCTGTATGAACGAAAGGATCTCGGAAACGGTAATAGATAGAAGACTTCGTGTTTTTTGCATTCGACTAGGATTGCTCCGGAATTTCACAAGTTTATTTTGAAATTTTGCCCCTCCCCCTTCCCCATAAAATCACCCCTTAGGGTGAAAATTTCTTCGGCACAAAAAAAATTGAGTGTACCAATATAGAGATAACGTCTCTCTAAGCAAAAATCCAAAAAGTTCATCAAAATCGGATAATAAATGGCGATTTTATAAGCAATTGAATTTGAACAACCCCCCTTTTCTTTTCATTCATATTCGCGCAGTGAGAAGTGGTCATGTGTTTGGTCATAAGCTCGGGAAACATTTAATATGTTTGTTAGGCGACCTGAACTGGTACAGGGCCTCTTACAGTCGGTTACGCCCGACTGTATTTCCTTACTTGTTTAACGTTAATTGCTCCCAAATCCAGTGATAATTGCTAATTGGGAGATGATTATTCTGACTATAGTCATATGAAGCTTGTCCAGTACCTATTCTACTCGTAGAGTAATAAAGACCTTGTGTTGTTAATGGTGGCTATGACACGTTGGATATCATCACCCGTATGAAAATTCATACGCAATTAAACAAGAAGAAACGCTGTAGTCGTTAAAAAAAATGTCTAGCAAACATTTGTTTTTTCATTTAAAAAGTTAGAAAGCGGTCGGTGTTCGGCACCTCTTTCAGTGATTCAATTTGGAGCCTAATGGAATATATTTTTAGGATTGACAGAAAATACAATAAATTCGGCATTTCTAGATGTATTTAAACCGAGAACATACTTTTTTCACCCCTTCTGGTGAACCGATCTGGACCTTAATAGAATATTTTATCAGGATTACCGTAAAGAAGACCAAACTTGGTGTTTCTAACAAATTTACCAACATAAAATTAATATATTCATACAAAAACTTAGAAGGAGGAGCAGTTTTGCATGGTCCAACCCTTCTATTAACTACATTCATTGAGTACAAGTGATCTGAAGAATGAACAAAAAAATTTAAATATCTGGAGTCTTCAAACTTCACACAGACTGGCATGTCTATATATGGCTCGAATATTGATGCTGCCTCCATTAATTGGCCTTAATATACCCTTTAACTTATGAGTACAGGGTATAAAAACTTACGGGGAATGCAACCGCAACTTGTTGTGAATAAGCTGGTGGATTCTGTACAGAACGAAGATCGAATCCGAAACGTAGCACACCGTCATAAAGTGGTAATGTAACGATAAAAATGGTAGGACAAATGAGCATCCATACCATATCTCCGGGTACTCCTCAATAGCTATATCGACTCCTCTATCACTCCTGGTCATAAAGGGGTAACTTTGGAGGTCTCCGACCATTATTTCATCCTCTTACATACCTTCATAGTGGGCCTAAAAACGAGACTATATAAAACGCCGCAAAACATGGAGGAATTAAACAGAAGGTCACTTGTTCACAAGTCCTAAAAGTCACAAAAAGAGAGCGCATCCAAATAGTGGAAATCAAAAAAGAGCCAATTTATCACATTTCAAACCCATTTATAACACAAAAACTAAAGCTAAGCAGTGCTGATGCGTTCTTAGTCGTGTTTGATCCTCATCCGGGAAGATTTGGGTAATGTGGAGAAGGAACTTCTTGTTTTAATGAAGTGAGGCTGGTTAGTATCACTCGAATTCAGTTAGCTGGCGCCAGGAAGTGTTCTCAAGGAGCGCTGAGGAGTAATTGTAATTTGTTGGATCTGTTCAGTCGTTTATTTATGTAAAGACTGGAATCTCTCCTAAACCATAGGCTGTCGAATGCAAGAAACAACAATATGACGGATATTTTTAATTGAGCAATAGATTCCAGTTTAAGAAAATATGTAGTAGAACACTGTCGCAATTCACTATTTTAGTTTTAGCCGCGATATCTCGCCAACGTTTGATCAACAAAAGATCATTTCCAGTGCTTTCCGGCTGTTTCTCAATATGAACTTATTCTTAAGAACTAATTTACTCCTTTTTCATAGCTGAAACGCGGAGTTTCTCTCGTTTTACTTTATTCTACATGCTCCTCGATTTATTCTGTAAAAATTACGAGATGGACGATTTCATCATCAGTAAGTTCTTCTTTGCAATTTCTATTGAGGTTCTCGTAAAAATGAATTTGTTTCATGAAGCTGTGCAAGTAAACATTGTCTTCAGTGACATCGGTTTGATTTGTCGAAGTTCATATTTTTGCCCATGACCTTCCAGTGTTTGGCTGCTGATAGCATCCTAAGTTTGAGATGGCCAGTAAATAATCCAAACACCCTTTTAAGGTTACTTCCGGTGGTATTTTTGTCCAGAATTTCTTGAAGTAAAAACGTCGATAATGACGTTTGAATATTTCGATTACGTCTTGGTTCATTGGGTGTCTAATGGAACGTTGTGTGGAAAAAATTTGACAATGATGTCTTCACTTTTGAGCATAGAATCGTTTCGGTGCGATGGAGCATAACTGACTAACAGAATGATTTTCCTTGAAAGACCTTTTTTTTAAAGCATCTACACCGTTTTTCGAATAATTTGCGACTCATTCAAGCACTATTTTGACACAGCTTCAGGTTTAATGTGTTCTATTGTGTTTAGTTGATTTTCCGATACACATTAGCGGAACTTTGCGTGACGTTAATGTGTTTGAAGGCATCATTCAAAAATTTAGATCAGTTCCATCGAAGTTTGAATTTGATCTCGCAAGTATCCTTCTTCAACTTCAAGCTTCTTCAATTCTGTTTTAAACTTTGTCAGTGCATCGTCATCAGCTGACATCTTTCTGCCACAGATTCTCAACTGGCGATTGGCGCATCTCTTTTTTCAACAATCCAGCCAACCTCAAATTGCTATAAAAGACTCACTTTTAACAGGAAAAGGTTTTGCAAGCACCATAACCTTTTCTTGTAAAATAGGTCCTAAAGCGGACTTTGTCAAACTTTCTCATATTCAACAACAATTGATAAAGACAAAACTCCGCTAAAAAAATAAACGTATCTACCTGATACTGGTAGTCCCTTTTCTCTCATTTGAGTAAATCATGGGAATAAAGCTTTGCCAATCATATTATATTCTGCAGATTTCATTGTTTTACGACTTGCATCTACAGACTTAAGCGCGAACCATAACAAGCCGCGACATGTCGAATAATTTCTCCTCTATCCAACATTCTCAATAAGTTGTGACAAGCATAGTTTAATAATACAAAATTGACGCCACTTCATGCATGCGCGCTCATAATAGTTGCACTTTGTACTAAGTATATTAACAACGAACAGTATGATTGATTTTAGTATGTGGTAACAAGAATATTCGCCTTCACCCGTTTTATCCGAGTTTGTTCGTATTATAGAGCTAGTTCGGTATCCCAGATAACGCGGAGGCTCGCATAAACGAGGTTCTACTATAAATACTGACACTTTTCGCTTCTTTCGCAAAACAACTCGGTCAAAAATTGTTACTAATATATATATAAATCAGCCAGTTAAAGTGACTTGTACCTGATTTACCATAAAGACACTTAATACAATGATTGCTTTATATTCGCACAAAAATGAGTTAATTACACAAGAGATATAAGCTTTAAATTAGTCAGCAAAATCTCTACTTTCAACACAATTAATTTTATTTGTTGCATGAAATTAATGCCATGCAACTTGCACAACTATCTAAAGCTTAATTTCTACTCTGAAATGCATAATGAAGACAATTTAACAATATAAAGCTACCCTTTGTGAAGTCATTAAGCAGTCATAATACAATGAATAAATATTCAAGACACATTCAAAGGAATTGCAGTTCAAGCAAAGCAACGAGCGAGGGTAAGCTAAGTCAATGCAGCAGGATATATAATTACCAACTTTAATGCGTAACGAGGGCATTAAATGTTATTAACGCATTTGCTATTATCGAGTTGAATGAATGCTTAAATGCTGCTGATAGTTCAATAGAATACTTATCTAATTTAGCTGCAAAGAGTAGCGTATACCAACAGGACACAGAATTCAAACAAACACAAACACACATTAAGTGCCAACATAAAAATGCTTTGTTCCGAGTTACTAACTGATAAAATGCAATTCACGCCATTCTACAAATTCACATGCAACGTGACAAATACTGCAGGCACGTAGCATAGCAAAAAAGTCAAAAGTGCAATGAAGCATCTACTACACTATGTAGTATATACCTTAAAGCGTCATATTTGTTGTGAACTTTAAGACGTTTATGCAGCGCACTAACTGATACATCACGCCATTTACATTCATCATCATAAGTCACATCGAATGTCTAGGAAAGAAAGCAGCAAACACAAATGAAATGAAATGAAATATATTACCCAAGACAGCAAATCGTGTAGCAAGCCAGCAAAGCCAAACAAGTTTATTCGCATCTCAACTATGCTATACAACTACCTCTGACAAGGATTAACAATGCCAAACACTAAATACGTACTACATCCTTCGGTGTTATACCTTTTAGCAACGAAGCGTAACTTGCGCCGCAGTCCAGAGTCCATCCAACTGACATTTCTACAAAATAGAGTTGTAAAGCATTTCTTGAAAGGTAACACACAGTCACTCTGGCTGGCTGGCTGGCAGTACAAAAGGTATTCTTCTTCTTCGTTCAGACAAGTTCGTTCTCCCCATGCTATATCCTCCTAAATACTATTACTGACAACTAGCTTTCACTTATATTTTATGTACTTAATGAAATAAACTGCGCTAAAAATGGTTTTGTATAAAATGCGAATTACAATGTGTCTTGGAGGGTTGCCTTCTTGAAATGCATTCAGACAGATCTACGCGCAGGACGACTACATTTATGCATGTAGAATGGCAAACAAGTAGCACCACCGGATACAAGTAAAAAATATTTAATAAAAGTTGCTAAATTAAGTAAGTGTTGGTATTTTTGTTTATCTATTTATTATTCCGGTTGCTTTTAGCTGCGTTGCACACCTTTTGCACTCGCTGCTGCTGCTTATAAATCAACATTAGAGTCTCGTTTATAAATGAGTCGTGAGTCTATGTGGTGTCGAGTATTTTACTTTCAAGTCAAAAAGCCAAAGCAACAAATTGTCTTGAGTACATGAAAATCAACTCAGAATTTTTGAAAATAAATTAAATTTGCACTAAGTGAAAAAGCTATTAGCCGAACCGCACTCTATAAATCTTTTGATAAGCTATTTGATATTAAAATATGCTTTTTAATTAATTAGTAATGCTACAACTTATCATGTTTCTTCAGCAGAATGCTTCTTTTTTTTTTTTTTTGAGAGAGAGTTATGAACTTTCAACCGAAATATCGCTGTATGAAGGGGAGCAACATACTAGTCAAAATGTGGCTACTAGAAAGTGTAGCACCCATACCACAACGCTTCGATATGTATTTCATTGTATCGAAAATTTTCAAATTTAAGAAATTTATTTGAAAAAATATTTTTTTCAAATTCGTATTTTTTTAATTAATTAATTTTTTTCCATTTTTTATTATTTCATACCTAATAAAATTGTCACCAGCAGTCTATTCCATCGGAAATATGCCAATATAAATGGTTTATAAACATATTTTATTATATCACGTTATCCATTTCGTGGTTTGTCGTTAGGCCAAACGTTAAAACCTGATCTTAACTCAGGTGCGCACAGCTTTGAACATGTTTCTTGGCCCAGCACGACACATCTTAAAGTCAGATCCCAAGTGTTGATAAGGGATGGTATTGATTTAATTCAACCAAATATTACCTTCTTATGCGAATGTCTGTAAGAGGAAGTTTATGGCACGAAGTGGATTGCGGGTATATTTCCGCAGGGTCCAGAATTTGACATTAGGCATGTCCGCATTGATAAACAAAACATGACGGTCCACCAAGAGATATCAATAATAACAAGTAAGAAAATCACAGTCGGGCGTAACCGACTGGCAAGTTTTTAAAATAAACTTGTATAATTCCGGAGCAGTCCTAGTCGAATGCAAAAAACACGAAGTCTCTATCTATTACCGTTTCCGAGATCCTTTCGTTCATACGGACGGCCAGACGGACAGACGGACATGTCTATATCGACTCCTCTATCGCTCCTGACCATAATGTGGGTAACTTTGGGGGGTCTCCGATTATTATTTCTACCTGTTACATACATTTGCACAAAACCAATAGGCTCTTGTACCTTCGGTACAGGGCCTAAAAATATATATTGGAAAATTCTTGGCCAGTCTCGACCTACGGGGCAACATTATTTGACCTTCTCTAAATGTTATGGATGCTTGTATCAGTTGAAAGTTCAAACTATGTACGCTTAAACTATCAAAAGAAGCAGTTATCCCATTATTAAGTAACTTAATATCTAGGCTTAAAATCCTAGTTACAATCTATAGTGAACTCGAGTTGCCCTGGGTTTACTAGGAAGCTATCAGACTTATCAGACTCCTACCTAAATCGACACAACAGGCACACTTACACGCTTGCCATCAACCAATTTGAAAACAGCTCGACTACTGGAAGGCTCAAAAAGTGTCACTCGCTTTAGCTCTTCCCATGTTAAGAACGACCTAAAATTTAAATATAATGGAAATTATTCACCAAATTCAGATATCAACAATATTTAGACCAAAGCTTCGATATCAATTGTATCTAAGGAACGAGTTATTTAATTACTACATTTAAAAAGATATTCCAAAAGCAAACGCAATAATAGTTTTGAAAAGAAACTAAAATGTTTTTTAGAGTCATCTGAGAAGTTTTCTGGTAGCAAATTCACTTAGTTTGAACCTAAGAAGATTCACATCAATGAAAGAATTTGTTTGTTGTATCAAAGAAATGAAAGAAAAATGGTTATAAGCGGTGTTGAAAAGAAACAAACGGCTAGATTAATGAAACGAAAGCAGAGACAAAATGAAGAGTCAATAAGGTTAGCAAAAATTTCGAGTTCTACACAAACAACCCAGCAAATTGTAATGAAGATCCAGTGTGTGAATCTTCCTTAGAAACTAATCCCCGACAAACATGCCCTCGATTGAGACACCATCGACTTCAACTGCCAATCGGTATACATTGACAGTTGCGCAAGTCTGTAATAGATACGGTTTATCGACGCGATGTTGCCTCTGCGGTATTGGTTGACGTCGGATTAATTTCTACCGGAAATTTAACTCTAGTTATTAATAAAAACAAAATTTACAGAGCTGTATCTATTAGAGATATTACTATAAAAAGTATTTACTTTGATGGACGAAAAGACAAGACTCTGATAAATGAGAAGATAGGGTATCGATACCATCGCAAAGAAGTTTTAGAAGAACACATCTCTATCTTAGTAGAACCAGGATAAATTTGTTTGGAACATACAACGCCAAAAATTCTAACGTCGATCAAAATTTTATAAGAGATGAATTTAGATGACTTGATTTGCGTTGGATGTGACGGAACTCGAACTAATAACGGTTGGATAGGTGGCATGATTCAATATTAAGAGGATTATTTGAAGAGACTGTTATAATGGTGTGTTTTTATGCTTCATGTCATTTATTCTTAACTCTAGATGGTCGCACTTCGGGACCTAGAGAATATTCTGTACTTATGGGAAAACAATTAGCTTCTTCCGAAATTAAAACTAGTGGATGGGAATTTTTCAGACTTGCCGAAAAATGTGTTTGACGAACTAAGTACGGATCAAAAATACCTTTATGAGATATGTCAAGCTATATCAACTGGTTCCTATAGTCCTGAGCTAGCAAACCGCAAGCCTGGAAAAATGGTGCACTCGAGATTGCTTACTAATCGTATACTCAGACATTACGTAAGTACCCTTAATTCTCCGAAAATATGAGATCTGTTATTGAAAGAAATGCTTTTGTGCGCACCCCGAAAACCTACTGGTTAGTATGAGAGCTTGCATTGAGAGTTGGCATTGCAAAGATTAATCAAAAGTAGAGAAGCTGAATGTAACATCACTGCTAGAGACTACACCGAAACTATTGTGTGTCACAATTTCTCTATATATATTCATTACGGACCACTAGAAGCGGTAGCCTCCATACAAATCTGTCCATCTTTCTAGGTTTTTGTAAGAAAATTATTTTTTTGTAGTTTATTTTATATTAAAACGACAAATATGTTGTATCTCACACTAATCCCACTGAAATATTACACATGGATCCAGATAGGAATATGTACCCCATGTCATATGTCAAATGTCACGCTTAGAATTCTGAAACTCTTCAAGAAAATGTATGCTTTTCGCTAAATTGAATTTTGTCATGATTGTTTGAAGTCAAGTACAGATCTATTTGGCACCGACTTTATACAGATCATTCATTGATCTTATAAATTCGTATTCAATGTATAAGTTATTTTATTTAAGGTCCTAAAGAATAGTTTCTTTTTTCTTCTCGATTTTAATTTGCTCTAGCATCATTTAAAGCCAATACTTAAGATACAAATTGGTCTGCGAGCAGAGGAAGATTGATTTCAATCTAAAGTAGAGTATGGCAGCAAAAAGACGGGCTAGTTTACTTTTAGACTATTCCAGAATATTATTATTTTTGGATATGAATAAAAATTACTTGTAACTCTGTATTTTAGTTTCTTACGTTTATTAATAAGCTAGTTGATCCCGGCATTAATATGTGCTCCATTTGGTTTAATATTTCCCATTTTCTTCTTTTCCATTCTTATTTAAGTAACAAAATAATTAATGTATCATGTAAGACATTATATTAAAATTTTTGCAATTCTTATAATTATTTTAAAGATTTTCAGAATTAAACTTTTATTATTATTTACGCATTTCATTAGAACTTTCTTTCCTAAACATGCACACTATATGTCGCCTGTAAAAATTTAGTATTCATAAATGATTAAGTTATTGTTGCCACATAGTTGACAGAGGACATGCCACACTACTCGTTAAAGTTCACACATTTGGCTGCGTACATACCCTACCCTATACGAAATGAAATGCTATCAGTGCATTGCATACTTTAGAGCGCATCAGACGAAGACTTAAACTTTTGCGCTTTTGTTAACTTTATTGAAACTTTTTCGCTAGTCTTGCAGAAAATTGCACAAAAGATGAAGAACAAAAAAAAAAAAAAAAAAAAAGGAAAGAATTGCATGCAAATATGCATTTGATTACACAAAAACTAAACGACTTGTGCCAACAAAAGTAATGAACAAAGTACAACAATAGCAAAAATCTAAAAAGAGAAAAATAAAAAGAAAAGAAATAGAAAAGGCGCCGCAGCGTATGCAATGACATTTTCACTTGTGCTCGCTGCCACACACACATACCACTTTTCAATTTCTTTTTTTATGCGCTACACACATATAATGAATAGTATTTTCATTTTATAACAAAGTTTGTAGCGCAAAGAAGACATTGGAGTCACGTTAAATTTATTATGAATATTCTTAAACAGCTCGACTAGGCGCCACTATTGTCCGTCTATCATAATTTTAGTTTCGTTTCTAAATATACTGATTTGAAAATTGGTATCGATGCTTTCTGGATTTATCAAATGTGTTACATCTCTAAATCTATGTTCCACTTCACTTCTACGTTACCCCTAGGCAACCCAACACGCTGAAACATCATTTTGCATTACGTTAATCCTTGTAATCCATAGACTCACATGTGACTATTGAAGATTAAATAATTTACAGTGCATTTCAAAGTCGCATACACTTCACTTTTCAACATTTTAGTTTATTTTTCTTCTTATATGTAGTTCCATTGCGAAAGTTTTTTACAAACGCGCTTTGCACCGCAAGCCAAAAATAAGAAAACAATGTAAGAAAAACGCAAAATGTCAATCGGCGAAGTGGAAAATTTTCATTAAATTAAAAATGCGCTGCAAAAGGAGCTGCTCTGCAGTAAAGGCTGACTTAAAGACAGACAGACGGGCGGAAGGACAGATAGTTGAAATGCACGAAAAGCGCCAGCGAAGAAATATAAATGTGCAAAATTGTTAGTCGTCGTCGTCATCGTTGTGTTGTTGCTGCTGCGAGGCGTTAAAGCCATGAAGTGATTTGATAGTCTCCAATTTTTCTATATATTTTTTTTTTTTTGTGCTTTACACAATAATCGTTTGGATACACCCAAAACAAATAAACGTGCTTAGGTAAGCTAAAAAAGAAACAAAGATAAAGGAAAACTATTTGCTACGATGAATCCGAAACTTTCATATGCTACACTTGTTTTTTAAGACGTGCGAATTATTAGGGAACAGGAAGAAATGTCGATAAGATTATAATAAAACAGGATCAGAAGTTTGTGAGCTACTTGACTGCGTCCATACCGTAAACACTCAAAAATGACCCATGAAAGAACTTTTTCCATATAATTGGACTCTTTCATATTATCCTATTCAATTGGTTTTATAACTTCTATTTTCGATCCTTCTTCTAATCTATCTATCAGTCTTCCATCTATCTAAGTTTTATCCAGTTCTTCCATCAATCTTCTATTTAAGATCTTCTAAATATCTTCCATCTGTCGTCCATCTAAATGATTGATCTTCCATCAATCTTTCATCTATCATTCATGAATCTTCTATCTATCTTCCGCCTACATTCTATCCATCTATTCATTTCATCCCTATTCCATATATCTTCCATCTATCCAAATTTTATCGTCAATCTTCCATTAATCGTTCAACTACCTTCCATCTATCTTCCTTTTAGCTTGCAACTTACTTCCTTTTATCTTCCAAATATTTTCCAATCACCTTCCATCTATTTTTCATCTGCTTTCCAATTATCTTCAATCTATCTTTCATCTATTTTCCATTTATATTCCATCTTTTATCTAACTTCCATTTATCTAAAAAATAGATGTTTTATCTATCTAAGTTTTCGATTTATGTTCAACCTATCTTCCATCTATGTTCTATGTATCTTTCATCTATCCCCCATTTTTCTTTCATCTATCTTTCATTTATCTTTCATCTATCTTCCATTTATCTTTCATCTATCTTATATCTATCTAAGTTTAATTCAGATGTTGCAACAATCTTTCTTCTATCTTCCATCTATTTTCCATCTATTTTCCCATCTATCTCCCCATCTATCTCCCAACTATCTTCCATGTATCTTCCATCTATCTTTCATTTATCTTCCATCTATCTTCCAACTATATTCCACCTATCTTCCAAATGTGTTGCAGCTATTTTCGATCTATCCTCCATCTATCATCCATCTATCTTTTAACTATCTTCCATTTATTTTCCATCTATCTTCTAACTAACTTCCATCTATCTTCCAACTATATTCCATCTATCTTCCATATATCTTCCAAATGTGTTCCATCTGTTTTCGATCAATCCTCCATCTATCATCCATCTAACTGCCATCTATCTTCCAACTATCTTCCATCTATCTTCCATCTACCTTTCATCTATCTTCTAACTATCTTCCATCTATCTTCCATTTACCTTTCATCTATCTTCTAACTATATTCCATCTATCTTCCATCTATCTTCCATCTATCTTCTAACTATCATCCATCTATCTTCGAACTATTTTCCAACTATCTTCCATCTATATTCCATCTACCTTTCATCTATCTTCCTACTATCTTCTATCTATCATTCATCTATCTCACGAAATATTTTACATCCCAATACTGAAGAATTTTCTAATTTTTACACAATACTGTGAATTCAGACAAAAATTCCTTGGATTCGAGTCCAGCACATAAAAATTCGTAAAAAACAGTTGGTCTACCCTTTATACCCTTTATGAATCCATATCTTTATACTCTTTATGAATCCATATCTACATATTATAGTTTAAAATACCTCGGTAATCAGAGAAACTACTGTGGGTTTTTTCATTCAGTTTTAACCAATAGATTGACTGATTCATGAGGAAGATTTATATGTGTCATTTAAAGGAGAAACAATCTTGTCTCTTGGAGGCTTGACTACGAATTTGAATTCCATTTTTCTTCATCATCGGTAACAGCATGTCTAAATTTTCTAGTTCAGCATGACGTACAGTGGTCCAAATTTACAAAATGCGTAGCAGGTGCTTTAGAACTCGCTGATAACGAATCTCAAGTCAAAATTTTCGAAACCCAAATGGTGAATCCAATATGGTAAATATTTTTTCCGAAGAAGTAAATTTAAATTAAAATGGTCTACGAATTTAAATTATATTTTTTTAAAACAAAATTGCGGATTCTCTACGGCAGACAATTTTCTAGAAAGGGCATTTCAAGATGCTAAATCAACCATTCTCCATTGAAAACTCAATCGGATTTGACAAGGCTTTCTACTTAGATCTTTATAGAGAAACCTTTCTTTCCATTTATTTTGAATGTTTACCAGTTTTCAATTTGCTAAGTCATGTACAACTTAAATCCGCCATCCGTAAAAGAGATTGCGATCAATTTTGAGAAATAATCGAACTATCTATATGTCCGCCTGTCTCTTTGTTGATGCTTACTAAAGCACTTAGTGAGATTTAAAGCAAAAAAAAAAAAAAAAAAAATTGTATGGAGGCTTTTTGTAAACCAGTGCAGCTGTATAGTACATTGATAAACCCTCTGGAAAACTTCCGATGGTGACGTTTACATTTCCGTCGTGGAATCTCAAAATAGAGTTCTTTACTTCTAGCCAGTGCTAGAACAACTTTATTCGGGATGATATTGAACTAGGAATTCAAAACACCTTGAGGTTTCCTCGGGTTAGTTGTCTTAGGCTACAGGTAGTGCAAGTATATAGGAGAAGTTGGAGACTAGAAGAGTAGAGCTCCAGTTTGGATATTTAGATTCTCCTATTCACTCTTCAAATCGCTTGTACTCAGCAAACAAGCTAGTATCAATCTCTAAGGGAAGGTTGGCACTGACTATGCAAACCTACTTCTCATCCTGAAAATATATTGTTTCTGTTAGAAATACCACATTTGATGTACCTTTTTTTTAATCCTTATAAAATAATCCAGTTAGGTCTAGATCTAACCTCTTATAGGGGTAGCCCCCATACAAGTCTATTCCAGCTTTCTGGGTGTTAGTATGAAAACAATTTTTTGGTTGCTCTTACCTTAAATTTCATATATTTTTCATCTATCCTAATAACATATTCCATTATGTTCCAAATCGGACCACTAAAAGAGAGGCCACCTACCTACAAAAAGTCAATATATAAATGTCCGTCTGTCTGCATATGAACAGTAAGAATTTGTAGAGCCTTCAAGTTCGCATATTTTGCGCCTCCTGTTCCCCATTTAGTTAGGTTGTTTTTAATGAACGTGCCAACCCCTCTCTAAAGGGTAGTACCTAGTACCTAGTACCTGCACATCGTTTCTGAGTTTTTGAATGATATTGTTTGTGTTTTTCTAATTATTTTAGCAACGTAGGGTATATAATAAGCGCGAACAAACGCATAGAGCATACCTAAAGGAAATAGTGAGTGAGCAAGTCTTTTCTGACTTTTGATATTAAGTACACACAACATATACGCGCGCTATGTCTGCTGATTTTGATTTGACGCAAATATCCAAAACGAAAATAAATGCTGATGGCTTTCAACTTTGAATGCGCATACAAAATGTTAATATATGCGCCCACTTAAACCCAGCCAACTTCGATTTGTATTTGGGGATGTGTCAGAATGCTATTCACTAGCTAAGCACCATAATTTGCTTAACAAAAAACCTTTTGACTTTACATTTGGCTTTGCTCAACAAAATTTTGTACAAATCTTTGCACTCGCCATGCTTGCTTGCCTCTCCATTTGTGAGGCGCATGTTTCCCTTTTTATTTGTTAATCAATCAATCAAAAGCCCTAGGAACAAGCTACTTTTCACACAATTTTCTTCCATTTGAACCTGAGCGACAAACGCTTTTGCAATTTAACAACGCACTTCGTTCGAGTCTGTTTAAATGTATTTACGATTCGTGCTTTCATATAAAAAGTTTTATTTCTCTAATGAAGTGCCAAATCGTTTTGGCAGACATCCCTTTGCCTACTGGCGGCATATTACAAAAGCCAAAAGTTGATAAAGGCAGATGAAAATATTATTTGAATCTTTGGCTTTTGCAACTGAAGTTGAGATATTTTTTTTTTTTGTAAAAACCGATTTGGTTCGGCGAGCAGTCAATTTTGGTTTTTTTTTGCGGACAGAAATCTTCTTTAATCAATATCAATTTTGGGTTTTCAAATGTACTTTACGGCTTTTGAAATGTTATACACTTTTATTTAGTTTGTAAAGAGTTTGAACAGTTTGTTGGTAAATTTGTAACGCTTGGATAGAGACCGACTATAGATGAATATTTTTTTGTATTTCTATTCCTGCAAGGGATATGAATCGTTGTGAATTACTTGAAATTTTTTCTTAATTTGAATAAGGTACCACCATGTCACATATCAGGTACTATAAAAAGTTAAAAAAATGTCATACAAAAACTTCTAATTGGGTGGTAGGATTATAGGATAGTGTGGTTCTTCTCTACACAAAAAGCATCGGCGGTCATCGCTAGTACAAAAACTCGCTTTGTTTTTTTCGTTTGTGTGAAATATGTGCAACAGTACCCGTTAAATTTTCGTTTACACACAGGACTGGATTTTCGACTCAAACCGAACGGCGGAAAGACTTCTGTGAAGCCAAAGGTTGTTCATACCAGCTATTCATACTGGCTTCTACCATACACTCATATAGCGCAGAGTTCTCCTACTGTGGTTCAATAATATCTTCAGAGGGTGTGATGCTACAACCAGGTTTGCTGGTTCACACTATGAATCATGCAATGAAGTTTCCCAATAGAATACGGGTGGGATAGAGAGATGCGATCGCCACGTTCACTGACAATAGACATATTCCTGCTTGTAGGTTTACTAGAATTACCCTGGTTTTTCAATGGACGTTGCGTATAAATCGACGAAGCGTAGATTTTAACTCGCGATGTTTTTTTATCTCATGAGTTTAATAAACTCATTACGGAGCAAGCAAGATGGCTGCAACACTTGTATAATTGTGACTCTGGTATGCGATATCTGTGGAGCACTATTAAAAAACGATTCATTCCCCAGGAAAAAATTCTCTCATCCATCACTTAAGAGGGAACGCAAATATGATCGTCAACTATGTGTGCAGCCTATTCCGTACATAATTAGACTTCAATTCATACGTTTTGTTGGAACGAAGAAAGCATAATGGAATGTGGAATCTTTTTGAGAAGGTATCTGACTGTCTGACTGCATTTTGCAATGCTGATGCTGATGCACTTTAGAACAAAAACTTATTTACGTGTTCTTATTTTAAGACAGGGCTTCCGTCCGTACATAGAGTACAGGAGTGCGTAGCTAGGGTATCATAAGTTAGATGTGGTTGTATCGCACGGTAGAGTTCTCTCCTTCCTGGTGTTTAATCTGTTGTTATCTAAGACACCTTTACGTTACGTCCCTTTATAAATGTGATGTGAACTATGCGGATGATTGTGACATTTTATCTTTGCTCTTTCTATTTGGAAGAAATTTGAAGAATGTGAAAGAATATATGAAAAGTTTCACCTGAATGGAGATGTCTGCTGCTATTGGAAAAGCTAATTCTTTCAAGACACTGGGCCCAGTCGACATGTCAATGCTGATGCTGAAATAATTTTGACGAATATGTATATGCAATATTTTAGATTCATGTCAAACTCCTCTACTTGAAAAACCAAAACCCTGTCTATTTAACTGCCGTAGTATGTTTAAGGCGCTCTTAACTTCACGCAGTATGAAATTAGTGACCTATTGCGCCTTTCAATCCTCCGGTAAAGACATCAATTTCATTCGACAATTTATATAATTTTTTCATTGCTAGTAACTTTAAGCGATCAGTTCATAGGTACTCGTTTTCCATATCCACCTCTTGGACTAAGAAGGTTAAAATAATACTAATTATTTTTGTTGTGGGACTTTCGTTCGCCTGCTTAGATTCTAGGCTCACGACACCACGACGAATAAACGGCTATTGTCGATATACAAATTGTTGAAGCCGATAGTTGGAACTTACTGGGGTCATTATATAATAAGAATTGAACTTTGGTTCATATTTTTCAATTCCTTGATACTTTCACTCTTATCACTCCTTTTGGAGCATATGACGAATATTTTTGGTAATCCTAATAAAACATTCCATAAAAGGATTCAAATCCACGAAATATGAAATAAAGCTATTCAGACATGTTCCGCTTTTCACTTTCGAAGAAACAATATAAAATAAACTATTTAATTATTTGTTAAATACCTATTCATATTTTTATATTTAAAAATAATTTAATTATTAATATTAAATAATGTTTTACATTTCTTTTCCTTGCAGGTATGTAACTAAATTTTAAAATAATTTACCCAAAATAGTTTTGAATTGTGTAAGTAAAAGTCGAAATATTTTATACACTATAAGACGTTTAGGAAAAATGAGTAATTCGTTAGCATGGAAAGGTATTTTCTCCTATGTTATATGGAGGAACAGTTTTGTCTGCCGAATGCTTTTAAACTCCGTTAAATACTAAACATGTAGTTTTTTTTGTAATGCCAGATCTAATGTCCGAACCTCCTGAACCAATTTTTGTTGGAAGTTTTATTGACAAATATAGTATTCTCTAAGATAGTAAAAATTTTATTTCTAACTTGGTTCATATGTATATAAAGTGCACCGGGTGAAATCCAATGGAAAAATAATCAGTTTTAATTTAGTATATGTGAGCACGGTAAAAAGTCAATCAGTTTTCATCGAACAATTCTGCAACCCGGTGCATCAGTACTATGTGATCTTTAAACAATGAGATCTTATAACAATGAGTTTTGAAGGATGTGTAGATGTGCTCTTTAATATGTTGAGCTAAAAAGCCTTTTTGAATAAGGACTACAAAGTAAAATAAATACATCAACGCCATGCATGCATAATACTTGCAGACACCAATGAACGTTTTGTTCATTTTCTCTCTCTCTCTTTCATGTGTGGTTTGAATTTCACAAAGTAACTTCTAATGCAACACTGCTCCCGTCAAGTGGCATCTTTGAATAGACTACTGTAAAGTTTTTACTAAGCTGCCTCATTTAGTTTGTCTTTGACAGACATTGAAAATAGCAACGAAATTGAACAAATGTGAATTTCGTCTACTGAGTGACCCGTTCTAAATTATTTAGCTCAGGTCTTAATATATTAGCCACATTCTATAACAGTGCTTGCAAGGAGCTTAAATTACTGTTCAGAGGATCGCCACTAGTTGTTTACAAATGAAGAATACCAGCATGAGAAAACGGGGATAATTCTTTATCGTCTCCAAAATGAAGCAATTCTATGAGGTGCGTTCTTGAGTAATCTTTCGAATCATGGCAACATCATGAGTGTCGTTTATACATATATCGATTTACAACTCAAAATCAAACTGAGAAAACCTGTATAAATTTGGTAGGGAGCAATTGCACACGGAGGCTATAAAATATTATATAGGGACCTTGAATTAATAATGAAGTTTTTTTTAAATTTTTTTACACATCTATTGTGCAAAAATTGTTACAAATGTATAATTCAAATAAGTGTTTATTGCTGGCACAACTTTTTGCCATCTTTCTGGTAATTTTGGGATACTAATTCGGAAGAACGCTTCATGTTTTGCTGCTATCTAATTCATGACCAATTTTAGGGCAGGTGGGGTAGTACTTTCCAATTCAGCTTTTCACCACTTACCAAATACAGAGCATAACCTTCATGTCATAAATATTGGGCTATGCAAAGGATGTTGATCGATGGATGGCTAAATTTTTATGCTTGTGCGATGCAAATAAACCTTCTGTTTTTGATTTTCAAGAATCTATTCACAAGCGAAAAATCGTCTTTCGACGTCTTGCGGCTTCAACTCTTATGGCAACCAGTTTCCTTACTTTTGATTCCCAGGATTTTTAGGCGTTTGCTTACTGTCTACTCATCCACTCCCAATGATTCGAACAACTCCTGAAGTATTTGGCATTGGTCCACATAGAGGAATGATTCCAATGTTTTGTCTTCAAATTTTTTGGGTTGGCCCTGTCGTTCCTTGTCTAAAAGTTCAAATTTACCACATTCAAAGCGACCAAATTGCCTCCGTAACGATTCTTCAGATAAAGCATGCTGGACGTAAAAATCCATAAAAATTCGATGACCCTTTGCTGCACTTTTCTTCATATTAAAGTAATGAAAAAGAAATCCTTGAAAAAAAACTTTATCCGGTACGAAATTCGACATGTTCGAATCATCAAAGTTAAATCAAGATCAACTTCAATTTTTTTTTTTTTTTTTGACACCGGATTCAAAAAGATTAGAAAATTGTGCTTCCGAATACGCTTTAACCTTTTTCATAAACCAATCTTTCAAGGTCAATTGGAAGTCAGAAATAAAGGTTCTATAAAGTGTTATACATGTAGGAATCGAATCAGTAACAGTACCAAATTTTGCTCTCCTGAGTGAGATGAACCATTTGATGATACGACCCTCCATTTAAAAAACAAGATGAGTTTTCATACTATCGAGGGCCGCCGGTACTCGTTTAGGAGAATCGCCCTAACACTCAATGTTGCTAACCTTAGAAAAAAATTATTCTAATTTTTATAGTATTTCATATTTGTTCGCTTTAAATAGCGAACCATGTATATAATGTATAAAAGATAGGCATGTGATGAAGGGTGTAAAATCTTCCCTCTAATCGAAGTTGAAATATTTTGCTGTTGCTTTATGCCTTTCAGGTTTTATTTATTTATTTTTGATTATTTGGCTTTGGTTTTCGATGCCAGTTTGGTGCGCTGCTGCTTTATATACTTATCAAAAAGGACATTAAAGCACTTAGCGCGATTTGTTGCTGTATTTTTTTGATGAATGAGGCTTTTTCTTTTTAAATATTTATAAGCTTATTTTGATATGAATTGGGCTGCTATGCTGTGCAGCTTACATATAAATGATTTTAAATTTTTAAATTTTGTGTAGCAGGAAGAGTTTTGAATGCTTCTTGAATATGATGTATCATACCCGAGGGCTTGCCTGAATGGTGAATTTCTTTTTTTTTTTTTAATATTTTTATGCTAACTTAGAACAGTTTAAACCTACGACCTTAGGCTATGTTCTTTGGACAGGACAATGCTCTTTGCTTAATGCCAGCTCACGTTTATACTTATATCCTACTTCCGTGCTGTCAACGCTGTCGGCTGCAATTCAACATATTTCTAGCGGATTTTGATAGTCATTTTAGAAAATTGGCATTTGTAACGATATAAGATTGTTGTAAAGCTCGCGTGAAAGCCGCAGCAGTGGCTTCTTCGTTGTCGTCTGTCTGCAAGGATATCAAAGATTTTGCGCCAGAATGCACACAAGCGCAAGCATTAAGTGTGAGTTTGAGTAGTTTACGTAGCTAAATCTTATACAATGGGTGCATTCACCTACGTTTAGACAACATGCTGTGTGTATTGTATCTTATATGCTGTCTGTTGCATGTTTCGTTGGTCGGTCTGTCTGTCTGACTGTCTGTCTTTCCTGCTCGTCGTTGTCTGTCAGTCTGACTTGGCGAAAAGTGTTGCCAATAACTTTAAATGTATATTTTCGTTCTGTGTGCAACGTTTTTCGTTTCTTTTGGTTTTTCTTCTTGCATTTCGTTTATTAAATGACAGCACGATATCTGCAAATGAAATTTTCCACGTTCAAGTCTTCGCATTTGCTGTGCTGCTGCTGCTGCTGCTTCTGCAATTGTTGCAATTGACAGTCAGAAAGATAGTTTGACATTTCGTGCAACACTTTTGCATTGAACTGAACGCATTTAGCCGCATCATAAAATTTTTGCAGCATTTTCGTAACTTGCGCTTGTTGAAATGATGCGCTGCCATTTGAAGTTCTTTTTCTACTTATCGATGACAGCATTTTGCTTTTTATGTGCTGCATGCATTGATAGCTTTTCGACATTTGAATGAGGTTTATTTTTTTTTATTAAAGCATTTTTTTGCCTTGTAAGTCTAACCAAAAGTTTCTCTCTTTTATTTGTCCGCTTCAAGTACTTTGTACGCGTCATTGTTTAATAATTAAATACAATTGTTTGTTAACTAACTTCAGGCATACCTTCAAACAGTGGCTTGCATGTGCCTTTCTTGACTTAATAGTCTTTTATTTCCATTTTTACCTCGACGCCCACGCAAAATCAATAGTGAAGCCAATAATTGTTTCGAAGGTAGACCTTCGCTGGCAAACTATAATTATAATATTATGCTATAAGCTTTGTTAAGTACTCCTTTCAGTTTGGTTATTAAATTTACCTTTTGTAGCATGTCTTTTTGTTTGCCAAAACGCCTGTGTGGAGTATATTTAAAATTATTAATTATTAGGTTTTGTAAATATTTCTTTTGAACTATACACAGCGGCTTACATAAGGGGTAAGGTCCCAGACCTTGGTATACCTCCATGAGTAATTAATTCCTTCTTTATATGTATTAGTGTTGACCCCATTTATACCAGTCACACATAACATTGAAATAGGCACCGTAGACGCCTTAAAAGAAATATATTTTTAGCGTTATTTAGTTATTAATATTTGATCAGATTTATTTTTATAATTTACTCTGAAATTTTGAAAATTATTATTTTGATTATTCAATACGTTGAAGTAATACTTCAGGAGTTGCTGACCGAACCGATTCTCATAGTTCATTATAAAATATCTAAAACCCTGTTTTTTTTGCTATACAATTTTAATATATCTGGATGTATTTCTGTAAAGAGTGTTCCCCCACTTTTTGGGGTAGCTCCATGCAGACCCTTATAAGTTTTTGAAGAACTTATTTATTTAAGTCAATATCAGCTTAAGTCAATAAAATGGCTTCTTACGGACATCCATTAAACATCTATATTATTAATATGCTTGTTCTCCTATCCGGGGTAGTCACCATACAAATCTCTCGCACGATTTTTTTTTTATGAAATCTTCGTTAATCAGCTTAAAAGTCGATATTAAAGCGAATTTGTTGTATTTGAGACTAGTATATGGTACTGAAATAAAAATAATTATGGCCCAAAAAATTGTACGTTCGAAGTCCGAAGCTCGAAATTATATTAAGTCACAAAATGTCGGTGATCAATATTCGTTATCGTTCACCGTTGACTGATCCAAAACCTTCGCTTTTGAAAGAAACTATTAGCCAACTCCAAAATCCACTCAAATATATTTGTTTTTTTTACACAGGTAATAGAGTATCCAAAATCCTCCTGTGAATGCTTCGACACAGATGCGAATATTGTACTCCTTTACGTGCGTGCACATTAAGCCAGAAGCAGGCCAGTTATTAAACATAATTTTATGCAGAAACGATATAAAGAATTTAGTTGAAAGATTCACCAAAGATAGACATCCGTTTGCTTGATGTTAGATTCCATATAAATGGCTTAATTTCAGCTATGAAAAAAAAAAAAGATCTTGAGAAAATTTTAAAGTAAAGGTGACGACAAAAATCGCGAAGCAATGGAAGACACTGAAGTGCCGAATTACGGAACGGTCCGTAAAATTTTGACAAAGAAAAAAAATTCTTTTAGAAAATACACAGAATAAAAATGGATAGCAAGGATACGACATTACCAGAAACGGTGATCGACATTTTCTCGATAAGCCCTTTGAATAAACGTCGGCATACATCTACGAAAACCGAGTCATCATCTTTTAGGGTTTAAAAACAGTAAATTTGTTTCCTCAGAACGCTAAACTATTGCCGCCATTGACTCTATGAGCCCAAAAAGTCCTTTAATAAACTAAAGTTGGTGTGTGAAATGAGGGACCGTGTTTAGTTAGTAAAGTATTGTAGGGTATGAAGCATGTCCTGAAAATTATAAAAATTATTTTTCAAATAAAAAAAAAATCAAGAATACTAATTGACTGTAAATGAAAGTATGCAATGTTTCCATATATCTTTAGATCTTTTTTAAATGTAACAGTAAAAAAACCCGAATTTCGAATATTTTTGACAAATTGGATCCCGAAACAACTGTTGCACTACAATGCAATCCTTCACACTTCAATTCAAAAGAATTAATTTATTTCTTCAAAGTGCTTTTGGACTAATTAGGCTGGGTCATTCAGACTTTCATCTTATAACCTCTCTTCGGGAACTCACATGAATGGAATGGTGGTGTAAGCAAAGATTCTCAACTGGAAGGAAGAAGATGATGGTAGAATTATTTGTAGAGGGCATTAAGAAGCTTCTGTCACGGTTCAGATCCTATATAGAATGGGAAGAACGTAAAGACTGACATATAAATAAATAAAATTATGAAAATACTAGCAGACCGGGCGAATTATACTGTGCTGCTCGCTCTTGGCTTTCTCTTCTATAAATAAGCGTGCATTGCTGATTTTTTTCGTGTGCCGCCTATTTTTTTAGTTTTTTCCGATAAATGGTTGTTGCTTGTATTGCGTTCATTGCAACGCGGATAGTTAACCGACTCTCGAGGGCGCCACATTAAAGTACCCATGGAAAAAATACAGCCACTCAATATTTATTCCACACACTTCCAACAGTTTACCTAGCGATTTATTAATCGACATTCCGAATGCCAAAAACTGGATCGGTAAGTCGGTTGGTTTCAGAGGTGTTCTTGGACGTAATATGCATTCACATTGTTCATCAGCTTCTTTACAGCTAGTCTTGTTCCATTGCATAGTTTTGGTTAGTTCAGATTGTGTATCGCTCAACCAAAAATGTTTTATGTAATTTTCACCCATATTCGGGAACGCTTTCGTGATCTTTCGACGTAGGTATTTAATTAGGAGAAAACGGAACGGGGTCAGTGTAAACTTTAACTAGACTTTTTCCGTTGCCAATAAAAATTGCTTCCAATAGTTTTTCATTTTTCAACGCTACTCCCATATTTGTTTTTAATTAAAAAGTTTTCACGAATTTCCACAAATTCGATTACTTCAAACAAGCGTTTATTTCATCAGCAGCTTAGGATCTTGAAATGACTGGCAGTGTTTGGTGAAAATCGTCGGCCAACAGAATTATCGTTGAAGAGTTCCTGACTGCTGCGTAAATCTTTCAACGTTCAATGGAGTGCCCCCAGTGCTCGATTATGTACCATCAAACACTCTTTCTAAATTATTATTTTGCAATTTAGTAGTACATTCGCCATTTCTGATTTTGTGCCAGTGTTACACGTCGGTTCATCTATCCGTCTGTTTTGTCGACATTCCAAATTAGTGTTGACGTTAGTTTCTACTGAACGAAGTCATAATTGATGGCGCTTGCTGTGTGCGTTCTTCTGCAGCTTGAGGAACATGCATGCAGTTTGCATTACACGTACGCCGACTGACATTTCGACGTCACATTAGTGGCATTTTTTCCAAATAACTATCGCTCTTAGTTAAATAATTTTTATACAAATTATCAACATTCAATTCGGATTATTGAATATGATAACATGTATCAAGTCATTCTCGTTTAAATATATTGAATCATCATAAACTGCTTACGAATTATAAAGCATTTATAGTCGCAAACGCAATTTTCCCGAAATTTTCTTTTATACATGCTTTGTTCTGACAATAACGTATAAAAAAAAAAAATTCATGAGTGAACATACATGTTTTTATATACATAATAGATATATATTCTTGATCAGCTCGTTGAAACGAGTTAATGTAGTCAAATCCATCTGATAGTACCTTCGCACATTTTGGTTATAGATTTTGTAAATATGATGAATTTTTATGCGAATAAACATATTTCTGAACGTGTTTTGTATGTTGCAAATAGTCTGTAAGTTCAACGAAACGAGCAACATATTTGGGGTTTCTCGAAAACTATATACTTTTTACAATTTGAGTTTTACATAATTTTGTCTAGATTTAAGGTGCTTCTATCTCCTTTTTCTCTTATGGCTTGTCTACTTCTCCTCCGATTCAAAGCAAAGAAAATTAAACGTCTATTCTTGTTAATTTCTTTTGTTGAATTAGAGAATGATTAAAAACGTACAAAAGTGTTTGTAAGTGTTTTTCACGTCTTATACACAATTGAGAGTTAATATTTTCATTCATATTCATTTAATTTCGAGAAAGAGTCTACTTTGAGTTGTTTTTTCAGTAAAATTGGTTTGAGTGAAGACGGTAAAGTCCTAACGTCTGAAATAGTTATCCGATTTTGATAAAAGATACATTCTGCAAATAAATAATTTGTGATCCTAATCTGTGATACAAATCCTATTTGATTATTATTATATAAGATTGTGTCTATCAGTAAGCATATATTTTTGAAATTTCTTAATAATTTATAAAGTTTCCCAAACTTTTATAAAAAAAATTTGCCAGCTTAATTTAATATAAATTTTCGTACGCTAAATTGTCGACAATTTGTTAAACTTTGCTTGGAAAAACGGAAAATCTCTGCGGAAATCTTTACAAAGACCAATTAGACTTTCGCAAATGGACAAATAAACGCAAGCGCTCAGACCAAGCTAATTGTACAATATGAAGCAGCAGAAAAAAAAGTTGTACGAGAAAAGAGAAGAAAAAAAAGATGTGAAAAAAAAACGTTAATGCAAAAGCAGCATGCGCAACTTTTTACCGTGCAGCATTTGTTGCAAGTCAGCAATGGTGTGATGTATGCGTGTAACAAGCAAGCTGGCAAGCGCCAGCGTTAAACTTTACTTAATAAAGTTGCAGTTGGCAGTCGATGTAGCGATGAGGATACAGGAAAAAAATTGTTTAACATCAACACTTAATTGTTTTGTTGCAACAGCAGCCAGGAAGCAGAAAGCTGCTCAAACTTTTAGCTTGGAAGCAATAAAAACCTGAAGCTCAACTAATGTTGCAACATTATTTTTATTTTTCTTGCAACTTTTTCTTACTAAGTAAGACAGGCTTCATTGGTTCTTTAGTTAGGTTTGATGCTAGCAATAGATATAGTATTTCTTTTTTTTTTTTGCTGCAATTGCAAACGCTTTATTTGTATTGAAAAAGTCGTAAAGTTGTAAGCGGCAGCGGAAAAAAACACGCTGTGCTACTCAGACATGCCGTAAAAAACTACTTCACTTGATGATGCGCTGCTTCATTTTAGAAAGTCATCAGTTTGTGTGATGTTGTAACAAGTTGATGTGTTTTTCAGTAACTTAACTTTAATCTTTGTCTATTTTATATATAATTTAAATATATTTTAAATTTTAATACTTTAAAAATATTATTCCTCGAAAGTGTTGCAAAGAGTTGATATTTGAGTAATGGTAGGAACATTGACTGCTTCCTCTCGTTGGTATTTATATACCAGTTTATTTTATGTATATTCTATGGCATGCTGGTGCTGTTCCTGCGTAGCACGTTGATTATATTTCTTTACGCTTAAATTGAGTTAATTAAACTTGAAATTTTGCTACAGGTGCGTTTTATAAACGCAGCTGAGTGCCGCACAAATGCTACAGAGACCAAGCCAGAGACTACTGACAAACAGAATTAATGAACGCAATGTTCAGGAATGAATGTAATGACATTCAAATAGCACAGGCCATGGTAAAAGTGTATTCACATTTCCCTATAGTCTTTGTGCGGGTGTTGTACGAGAGTTGATTGAAATATTTTGAATTTGTATGATATATTCAGTGGAACCGAAACTAGGTAGCAAAGCTTGGCTCAATAATGCTAGCATTTTGTGTTGCTTATTAAGGAAGTATACCAGACTGTTAGTTCTCAACTTTTTATGTTTTCTCCTAATAAAACCTCTATTAAATAAGCAGTTATTTGGTTTAAACAAAAAAATTAAAAAATTTTCGTAAAAGTTTATGAGTCACCCACCTATAATTTTCTGGATTATATCCGGTTAGTTCGATTTCTTTCTCCAGCAGTAGTTGACCAACATCATTTAAAGCCATTTGCCCTTATAACGTTTTTTCATCTTTGCAATGTCCTGATGGAACTTATCCCAGTTCCCCTAAATTCTTCGCGAAGAAAACCAAGTTGAAATTCAATGCTTTGTACGCCAATATGACCTCGTTAATCAAGTCTCTGTAGATCTTTGATTTGAGATCCTACGAAAATACCCTCTTTAATTTTAGCACCACTTTTTCTAGACAATTTTTCTTTTTAAATACAAAAATCCATATTTTGTTCCATTGGCTTTAAAAATTGTTTAAAAAGGCTCCACTTGATGTGGAGTGGTGGAAGAAATATATTAAATACTTCACAAGTGGTAAATGCTTTACACTGTTCCTACACCCCCATTCACACAAAAAGCAGAATTTAGTATAGCCTCACTATAAGTCAAGTAGTAAGACAATAACTTTTTAATTACCGCAGATTTCGAAATGATATCCATTAAATTGTTTATGTTCAAAGTACTAATTCCTTCACTTTATAAGTTTATTTCATATTAGTACCATGTGCTACAGGAACAGATGGAGTATAACTGCTTTTAGACTCGTTTTGAATGAGTCGATAAAAAAACGCTACTCAGAGGGATCGAATTTCATCCACAACATATAACTAAATATATATTATTACAATACTCCTAGTCCTCAACTTCAGAAAAAAAAAACTTCATCATGATCTCGAAAATGGCTTATTTTGTTTTACGGTGTAGCAAATTTTAACCTAGCAAACGAGATCCTAACAATTTTCTTAATTATTATTTTTTTTTTTTTGAGAAATTTAAATCACGGACCAGGTCATTTAGATCACCTAGAGTTAACAAATATGGGTTAAGTTGATCTTCTTCAAAATCAATATCATCGTCATCATTTCTCTATCAATCGGAAGACACACCAGAAAATACAATGATAGGTTGCTAAGAGACCGCAGTATGCTCCCGAGAGGCTTACTCCCCAATAGGCTTCTAAGACGATTAAAGAGAATAGGGTTTGCCAAGACTATTGGTGAACCGTAACCGTATGTGTATATAAATAGAAATATCAGTTTTAATATTAATTAGTACATAATCAGTCCTCATGCTCAGAGTATGAGGTTTGGCTAAAGACAAATTAGGGTATTGGACTGATTAGCATTACGTTGTTATGTATTTATTGGAATTATACTAAAAAATGAGATTGATTATATAAAAGAAAATCTGGTGATGATTGAAAATGTATTTTGGTAATTAGGAAGGATTGTGAAAGCTCCATTACTTATAAGAGTTCGTGTGGCATGACTACTGTTGATCAGTGTTTTTAGGCCCTGTACCGAAGGTACAAGAGCCTATTGGTTTTGTGCAAATGTATGTAACAGGTAGAAATAATAAACGGATACCCCTTAAAGTTACCCCCATTATGGTCAGGAGCGACAGAGGAGCCGATATAGACATGTCCGTCTGTCCGCCTGGCCGTCCGTATGAACGAAAGGATCTCGGAAACGGTAATAGATAGAGACTTCGTGTTTTTTGCATTCGACAAGGACTGCTCCGGAATTTTACAAGTTTATTTTGAAATTTTGCCCCTCCCCCCTTCCCCATAAAATCACCCCCAAGGCTAAAAATTTCATCGGCACTAAAAAAATTGAGTATACCAGTATAAAGTTAACGTCCTTCTAAGCCAAAATCAAAAAAGTTCATCAAAATCGGATAATAAATGACGATTTTATAAGCAATTGAATTTGAACGACCCCCCTTTTCTTTTCATTCATATTCGCGCAGTGAGAAGTGGTCATGTGCTTGGTCATAAGCTCGGGAAACATTTAAAGTGTTTGTTAGGCAACCTGCATTGGTACAGGGCCTCTTACATTCGGTTACGCCCGACTGTACTTTTCTTACTTGTTTTTGTTTGGCATGGTCGATCTTCTAGTGTGTAGTTTTCGGTTATGAAAAAATTACATAACAATATAAAACCAACATCTGTAAGATCATGAGAGAAGGGAGAGACAGAAAGAAAGATATGGCTTAAATGTCTCGTCTTGCAGCGCTTATCACTAACATCTAACATTTTATAGGGTGTCCGAGGCCTATTTGATTAAAGTATATTACTAGGCACATTAAGTGCGTGGAGTATTAAGATGAGTAGGTTTGTATGTTGACTACCTTTTTTACAGATGGAATATTTTATTATTATTGACAAAATTATTTAACTGTGTAAGATAGCGCAACTCTTAAAATATAAGTAACTTTTTACTCAATTCATCATACGGAAATAACTCATACTGTGCAACTACTCCCTCCTTGTATAGAACCAAGTGCAACTATTTTAAGCGCGCATGCATGAAGTGGCGTCACTATGTATTATTACATCATAAGTCAGTGCATGTTTTGGGGCTATCCAAAATCAAGGACTTTTTCTATCACTTAAATATTTTTATTTAAATATTTTTTATTCGTTGGTATTAAATAATAGAACTAATTTAAACAAAATATTTTCAAATGAAATGATTAAATGTGATAATTTCAGAATTCATTAGGTCTAAATCAAACAGAAAGCGATTATGAAAATTGAGATACAAAAATTCAACACGGAATTGTATTAAAATTCTTTATAAAAGATCTAGGTCAGTTTCAGCGTTGATTTTATGAGTTATACAGCACATTGGAGATTTTTCCTTTGTACCCGAATGCAGACCAAATCGTAAGGGAATCACCGTGACAGTTGCTCGACACTTCGAATTGAACTTTTTCTCATCGCTAAATATTTTATTTCTCCTCTACAAGTCCCTAGACTTGTGCCGATCTGCAAAATGAAATCGAGCAGTTTTATGCGTAGGGAAAAGCGCTGGTTTAAGAATTGTTTTTGCTTTTAAGATTTTGTTGTGCTCGTCAGATGGCTATCGAGAGACACAAATTATGTCGGTGCTATAATATTATCATTGACTGCAAGCATCACTGTGAGTCATCACAGAGAATGAAATTTTTCAAGTCCAAATACAATATTTGATTTATCATGGCATGCTACGATTCTAAGCTGGCCCGACATGCTCTGCTATACATCGCTTTGGATTTTTCTTACGTTAGATTCCTTGACATCAGCTGTTACTTTCTAGGTATAAGGTAGGCTTCAAAGTGTATTAATTATAACACATAACCTTTAGCCGCGTATGGGTTTGAATAACTTCAATAACTTCCAAAAGTTTTAAAGTGATCGGATGAATGGTTTCTATATTGGATCTATATAGGGCATTCAAACACAGGTACATTAATTTTTATATATATACTAGCGTACACGGCTTGCATTGCAACGCTCCCTTTTTGTCTTCCTTTTTTAAAGGTAAGGTATCGCCAAAAATAAAAATTTTCAAGTAGATTTTAGATTATTTGACTTATGGCTTACTGCAATGACTTAATAAAATTACTTCTCCCGATCCCATAAACATTTATACTAAATTCCATCCCTGTACCTCAAATGGATGGAAAGATATGTTAAATTTTGTTTGTCGCTTATATAGAGGGCGCGATACTGCTTCTTCTACCGATCCCATTAACATTTTTAGTAAATTTTATTTCTATTCCCCATATAGATTCAAAGATACAGATTGTTTTCCTAAAGGCCTGTTGTCGTATAAAACAGAAACTGAAACTAATTTCAGTACATTAGCTGCTGAAACTGAAACTAAAACTGAATTTTAGAATTCAGTCGTACGCAGCAACTGAAACTGAATTCAGTACATCAGCTACTTAAACTGAAAAAAGTACTTTTGACTTTTTTCAGTACTGAATGACAGAAAAATACAAAATACAAACCTGATAAAAATGTAAAGTGATGAAAAATGACATTTAGTTTCAGTTCATTTTCGGTTCTATGCGGCAACCTCCTACTGAAATTTCAACTGAATAATTGTTCAACAGAAACTAAAAATCAGTTTTAGTTTGTATGCGACAACAGGCCTTTATGTAACTGATCAAATTAACAATGGAGAAAAGATCCAATTGATGTAATTCAGTTTTATTTCCCCTTCACTTAAGAATTTGTTATTATCGGCTCAAACACGTTTGCCTACTATTCCCCAAAAAATCTTTATAGGATTTAGATCTAGTAAGAAGGCTAATGAGTCTAAAGTATACACTGAAAATGCATTCAAAGATGCTCTCGTCTGACATCTTGTATGAATTCGGGCGTTGTCATGCATATAAATGTATGGACGGTCCCTATTTTTAGTTAAAAATGGGAACAGACTGTGATACAATACCTTAACATATTCAGAATTATTCATTCTGGAGAATAAGAAGCGCATTGGCAGAGTATCAGATCTTGAAAAACCACCCCATATCATTACGGATCCTCCATTGAAATTTCGCTTAGACAATATGACTGGTTTTATTTTAAATCCATTCAAATCCATTTTAATAGTGCTTAAATCCATCGGTACCATCCCAATTACATTTCTTTTTGTCCCAAGCAGTATTCAAGTTATTTAAAACAAATTTAATCGTTACTGCTTTATAATTTATGGCATATCTTAAACAGGTCAAGACGTCCAACTGCTGTTGACCTGTTTAAGATACGCCATATTATTGTCACGGTCCTATGGGGGTCCTATGGGATATGGCGGTGCTGCTAAGTGCACCACAATGCTGTTGCATTGTTGTTCTTTGAAGAAATTCAGAAAACTTCCGATATGAATTTTTTCGACAATAGATTTGTATATAAAATTTGCAGTTTTGTGACTGTTTAAAATATTTAATTGTTTCAGTTTAATACGAAATTTTTTGTGTTTTTAAATAGATTAAAGACTATTCAAATCACTCTCGAAGATGCGTATTCCTATTGCGTTGCGTTGTACTCCACAATTCCCCACAGTGCGATAACAATGCGCTGATTTGTGCAAAGTTTTCAATTACCAACATTTATTTTTGTTAATTTTTGTTAATTAGCGCAGAATAACTTTTATTTTGCATTGCTTTGAGTTGTCAGCGCGCAGCGGTGTCTTTCCTGTGCTGCCTGTCTGTCTGTCTGTCTGTCTGTCTTTCTCATCCGTGCTTCGTTTAGTGTTGAAGATTAATTTCTAAATTATTTAAATTTGCTGCATTAAAAAGCAGTTCGACGCCGCCTGCATAAATATTTACTCTTGTGCGGCGGCTGCTGCTGCTGGTTTTTGGTTGTACTACGATGACGATGACGACGGCGAGATGAGTACATTTATTTATTGTTTCGCTGCTTCGAATGTATCTCCATTTTTGCGTTTTTTGTTTTACAAAACCTAAATGAAATATGCAAATTCTTTGCCGGCGACTTTTGCTTTTCAATTAAGTTTTGTGCGTGTATATATATATATTTTTTTTGCTTGCGTGCGGAATTCTAATTTTTGTACTTTCTCGCACTTTGTTTATATAAGACAAATTTATGCAATTGCGCAAGACTTCCTGATTTGTTAAGAGAGGCAATATTAAAAAGTTACCAAGCACTTCTGTCATTTCCTTCTAATTTGATTTGCGGCCAAAGCATTAGTCAAATAGAATTTGTGCTCCAAGGCTTCATTGCAATTTTATGGCATTCTTACTGTCCTGCTGTCATTTTGAGTAGTTTTTAATGCGTTCACCGCAAATGTCTAATGTGGTCTCAGTCGTCCTGAAGTTCGCTTTTTATTCACAGTTTTTTTTTGTGCATATTATTTTCTATGTTTAGCTAGCCAGGCATAATTCATGTTAGGCCAACATGTGTTGCCATTGATTTCGGCTTAGTCCTTTTTGTTTCCTTGCCCCTGCGGTTAGGCTACAATATTTTTAATGGCCTACACACGTTGTATGTGTGCCTCCCTGCTGTTTGGTTACATCCTTAATCTTACTCTGTGCCCATTTTGACATTCTATTACACAATTTTGCTTGCTACTTGTTGTTTTTGTGTAAATGTTGCTTTTATGTCGTTTAGCCGTAAAATATCTGTCCAACTTTCTTTTGTACAATGCTTTGCGCTTAGCTTGTGTTGACCTTTATTGGCTGAATTTGTTGTTGTACATTTTATTTATCGTATTTCATATCAATATAGTAATTCGAAAATTGTACGCTCAAATATTCATTAGATTTTTTTTATGGCTTGGTTTTTTTTTTTTTTTTTTTTGATTTAAGCTGAGATTTGTGCTTGTTTGATGACTGTGTAGCATACTTCTGGGCGAATTGTTTGTAAAAATTCCATTTAAGGCTTTAAGTTATGTATAGGGGGGTATAAGCTTTGCTGTAGTTCTCCATGTTGTATTTTCTAACCCTTTTTCGTTGCTTCACAAAATTTTGCTGTTGCAAGTTTCTTCATAAAAAGCGCATTATTTGGCGTATTAAGGTGTACTTTGATGTAAGCTCAGCAAGTGATTTGCAGCAAGTGTTGCAGAAACATAACGAAAATCTTTGTGTTGCAAAAGTTGCTTTACGAAATCCACAACAATACCAACTGAAGTGTATAATACCATATGATTGTATATATGTAGTCGATAACAGCTGTGATGCCAAAAATTTGCCATCTTTTTTAACCTACTGAGATGACACTAGCAGCGTTATGGCAGCTGTGCAACTCTGAAGGGAGACGCTGCGCCTCTTCTTGCCAAATCGTCTGTTTGCTCGTTTCCTGGTATGCCCACATAATCAGCTACCCAGTACATAGTAAGCTTGATAAATCTTCCTCGGCTGTTAAGCTTACTTATGCACTCCATGACCAGTTTAGATGTGATCACAGGTGAGCTTACTGCTCTAATAGCCGCCTGGCTATCGGAGAAAATTGCGATGTTTTGATTCTTGTACGCCCTATTTAGGTTTAATTGGGCACATCTTTCTGTCGCATATATTTCTGCCCGAAAGAATTTTCCGAAAACCTCTGCGCCAGTTCCTTCATCTGTTAGGGAACCGTTTGTAAACCTGGTTTGACATTGAAGGTCAGCTGAGCCGTACTTTAAATCTTCTGATGAAGTTGTTCATTAGACTTAGGTTGTCACTTGAGTATTATAGGAGTGGGTAGGAGGATTCAAGTAATCATTTGATTGATTTCTGATGCAAGCCGTACTTTCACTGTTACTTCTTCCATACTACGATGGCTCTGTTCGCCTATTGTTGATATGGAAATGATATGAAAATGCAGCGGCATTAAAATTAAAAGCAGGGCTAACGCCACACAAGGACAGGTTCCCATTGCTCCTATTATATTTTCACAAGCTAACCTCTGAATTCAATTCAGTTGTTGGCTGGCTACTAATTTAGCTCTATTCCAATGTTATTAGAGATCTGACCGTTGTGAAATACATCCATTTCATTATTTTAGAGAAACACCCGCAATTTTTCCCAGAAATGATTCTGCAAATCAATTGTCATAGCGGCTTTCTTCATTATACGATTTTAACGGGTAAGTTTGTCGAAGATTACTTCCATGTTTTTGACCTCCTTGGATAATTGTATCAACGTGACTTCAGTAATTTGAGCTTGTATTTCCTAGAAAACGAATAATTATAGTTTAAGCTGGTATAATACCCAGTCCTACTTTGGAACACCAATTTGAACACATAGTGTATCCTCGTGCTTCCCTTCACAGACAATAACTATGTCGTCTGCATGGCCTTGACATTCGATGGAATTTTCGGTTATAGAATCAAATAATTCATTCCATACAAGACTCCTCAGAAGAGGAGATAGTACGCCCCCCTGTTGGTTATACTTCTGTGGCTTTAACTATGATGTTTTTATTAGGTAAGCTGTTCGCGACTCTTCTTAAGTCTAGTAGTTGCACTAGCCATCTGGTAAGAGAAGGATTTATGTTTGTCTTGTTAAGTGCTACTTCCGTGTGAGATGTGTTGCGAAATCCACCTTTTATGTCCAAAAAAGCAGAAATAGCAGTTTCTTATGGCGTTCTGAGTTGAGATGTTTAGTTGGTTTATTGGTAAAAAGCATAATAGGGCATTTTTAGTGGATGTTCCTACATCATCTTTTCGGTCCTGATGTGGTTATCCACCATTTTCTCCAAAGTTTTAGCATGAATAAGGTAAGGCTTATTGGAAGGATTGTATGCGGTCGGAGCATTGCCGTATTAAGACCTTGGTAAGACCTTTTCATGTCTTTTTAGTTATTTTGAGACAGGAAACTATGCGGAAGTGATCTTTCCATATCTCTTTTAGATTGAAATTGTTTCCTTCTGGCAAAGCAACGCTGGAAATGTTCTTCAGCATAGATTTTATTGTAGTGAAGTGGGTTTTAGAAGGCAACAAGTTAAATGAGATGAATTTAAGCTCTTCAATTAGATTATGTTGTATGTCTGTTGGATGGCAATATTTATTCACAGGCAAAAAAACCTTATTGACCCAATCAGTGCCTCTCTCAAGCTTTATTGTTGGACCTTCACATGACATTTAGCATAGTTTTGGCGACAATATGCTTTTATTATGTTGTATTGTCTGACTGATAGACGAGTGGTTTTATTTTCGAAGCTCTTATATTTCGCATTTAGTTTATACATAGTCGTTTGTAACTGAGAGACACTTGTTCCTAGAATTGAATAATTTTATTTTTCGTATTTTGTTTCTTCTTCTTTTATTGTATTTTTCGTTTATCTGTTTCATGGAAATTTCCCAGTCTTTTCATAGCATATAACCAGTAACGAGTAATGAAGTTTTATTATTCTTCAAATGAAGGAAAATTGTTAAGCTATAAAAAAAAAAGAAATTGTTATCGACCTTTTGGGCGGCCAAACACATCTTTAGATCTTCGTGTCAGGTTGTAAAGATGCAGTTTTTATATAAATAGCTAAAAGTGTGAAGTGGGTTGATATCCTATAAACAAATCATGTCTCACCCTTATGTAATAAAAGCTAAACTGTAAAACTATGATCTATGAACGCAGTCGACTCCAATATTAGTCCTTGTTGAAAGCCCTTGCAAGCTTTTTGTCAATATTTAGGAGCCTGAAGTTGTTGCGGCTTGTGTGGTGAATGATTTCCAGCCTCGCTTTTGTGTTGCGGACGTACCAGGGGCACACAAAAATGTTTTTTTTTTTTTTTTTTTTTTTTTTTTTTTTGGGAACTTTTGGATACGCTGCCTGTGTGTTTCGGCTGCGATGACCCATATTTGTATCGCGTATCTACAAATAGGAGCCACAGCACAGTTGTAAACCACTCGCTTGCAGCGTAAGGCTAGCTTACTCCTTCTATTGAGCATCCAAAATAGCTGCCTTGGTCTGAGGCTACATATAGATATTTAATTATTGATGTGTCGTCCAAATGTAAGCCTATTGTTCAGCGTCACACCTAGGTAGTTGATCTCGTTTGCCTGATCAAGGGCGTTTTGCCTGATCAAGGGCAATGTTGTTTAGTCAAATCTGGAGCGGGGTTTTTTCCCAGCATTAAGTTTAATATTCCATCGCTTGTCCCAATTCTCCAGCTCGTGGACATACTCCTGCACCACGTTTCATGCATCGTATTCGCATTTAGCGTTGTAGAGAATGCCAATATAACTTTCTCGGGTGGCATTATATCCGCATTGGGGACAGGGAGATTGGCAGTAAACAAGGAGTACAGCAACGGTCCCAGCACACTTCCTTGTGGAACTCCGGCTCTCGGGATAAGCAGTTGAAAGCTTCTCGCGCACTTTCACTTGAAAATGACGGTCTTCCCAGTAAGATCGTATCATCAAAAAGAAAGGGGATTGAAGGCTGGCCTTGATTTTCGCTAAAAGACTAGCGTGTCATAATCGGTCAAAGGCTTCCTGCACGTCCACAAACATTTCTTTTTTATCAAATGACTTTAATATGTGTTTCACTAACCTGTGAGGTTGCTCAACGGTGCCATGACGTCGCCGTAAATCAAAATGGGGCTAGAATCCAAGCTCTTTTACCCGCGTCGCAAAAATTCTTTCCCAAACCTTCGACATGGAACGTGGGAGGCTTATTAAACGGAGCTAGTTATATCCTTAGGCTTGCCAGGCTTGTGGATCATAGTAATCCTCTCTTCTTTCCACTTGCTAGAGAAATGCTCCATCCTCACTCACTAGTATGTGAGTGGATCGTCCATATGAAGCATACTTTATCAAATTTGAAGCAGTAATTGCTTTTTAGAGTGCATAAAAAAACTGAAAAGGTGCTGCTTTCTGAATAATCCAAAAGCAGTTGACGCAAAAACCACTACAGCTTACTCCAACATATGTTGTACGGTCGCCCCAGTAAAAGAATTCTCTTTGGTTCGCATGGCCCGATCTCGTCAGCTGTGATGATACGCGAAAGGATCTTATTGTGACGCCTGACATACGAATGTGTTGGTAACCTTCCTAGTCCTCAATTCACCGCATCCCAAAGCCGTCCCCGTTTTCGTCTCGATCCGCTTTTTTATTCACCCGACCGGGCCTAAGAAGTCACGCTTCAAATACTCCAATAAAAATGCGAAATAACTACTAAACGGCAGACATGGAGACACACACGGACATGGCGAGTTCTCTTTAAGTTGATTATAAATATTTTATGGGGTATATATTGCCTCTTTTAGTCTGTTAAAAACTTTAAATAGTTGTAAGTACTCTTAATTTTATTCTTCAAGATTTCTTTAAATGATTTTTAAAAGTTATTAAGAAAAAGTTTTAAATGTTGTTTATTTTGTTATTGTAAATAAATATTATATATACTCTCCCCCATTCTCTTTGATTTTCTAAAAATGAAATTTGTAGACCAAACAATTTTATTAATAGATAGAATATTTGGCATATTCTATTTGATGTTTTACCAGTGGGTTGAAATTTAATTCTATTTCAAAATATTTGCTTCATAAAACCTTTGATTTCAATTAAATAAGATTACGTATACGCCAAGGAAGCCAAAGGTCAATGCTACGACTACGATTCAAGTGAATCTTTCGAATACATATTTTCATCTTTTTGCTTTTCCTTTTCTCCTTTTTTTCATTCTTGTTGTTCAACAGCATCTTTTGCTTAGCATTCGAGTAACAATCCGCAAACAAATCCTTGATTTATGCGCACATATCCTTTCGACGAGCTCTAAGCATTTATTTCCTTATCCACTTGTGCCAATGTGATTTGCTTCTGCTAAACTTGAAGAACAATTTCTATTTATATATTTGGCATTTTGCAGACAGAAAAATGGTTGCTTTAGCCATATAAAAATAAACACACGCGTGTGCAATCAAATGAAAACAAACTAGCGCCAGGATGATATGACGACGTTGATATCCTTAGCAGTGCTGCTTCCGTGGTCAAATGGTCAGTTAAACTTTTTTCTGCTTTATTTTTCTCGACACTCTCTTGGCTGCAATGAAACATTGACTATGATTTAGTATTATGTGATTTTGTTCTTTCAAGGATTTACTTGTGTACTCGAGCGTGTCTAAGGATGCTGCTTGCATTCAGGCATGCATGCATCTATCTGTCTGTGTGCTTTTTCTTTTCTTTCATTTTATTTGTATTTGTTTAACTTTGATACATAACCTTGAATGCGGTTTGCTGCTGCTGCCATTTTCTATTTGTGTTGATGTTTGATGTGTGCAGCAGCAGCTTGAATTGCATTTCTTGAATGGCTTTTCTTTTTGCTATAAATTCGAGTATATTTGTATAAATGACATTGTCTGTCGTTGCTGGCCGCCTGCAGATATGCTATACTTTAGTCCTGTGTGTTCATGCGTGTAGTTATCTGAGTTTTGGAGTGTGTGTGTGTTTGTCTTTTTGTGTGTTTAAGCGGATTTACTCTTAGTTTACTTAATGCGCACGCATTCGTGTTCATAAATTTTTCGACAAACGATGCTCACATTCCTTTCTCGGCGTAGATTCTACGTTGTCGGATAATATTTGCAGTTTGTTCTTACACGGTGCAGAATTTTACATTTTTCTTACAAAAATAAATATTTTTCCTTGCTTTTCATTCTTTTAGTGCGCACACATTCCTTTCAATATTTCATTTGTCATTTGCTGCATGATAAATGAAGCAACAAATATTTTAATTTCTATGTTTCTCTGTGTCTGACTATGCTGACTGACCTGACCTGACTTCGCCTGTCTGACCTTTTGTCTGACTTGCAGACTAGTATGAGTACGAGACAGGGAAGTGTAATAATTGTAGTTTGGCATTTCTTCGAGTGTACGCTGTTGCTTTTACAACAACTTTTGTTGCAACCGGAAAAGTCCTTGAATAAAGGACAAATCAAGTTCATGAAAGGAAATGTACGATGCTGCAACTGCTGCTGCCGTCGTTGTCTGCCATTGCACTTTGTGTTCTTTGCCGGTTACGTGGCGCGCACTTTGCTAATTCCATAAACATTGCACAATGTCTAAAGGAAGATATATATATTTCGTATGCGCGTGAGCTCTATGTATATGTATTCGTGTCCTTACTACAATTTACCAAGACATTTGTGCGCAGAATATGTATAAAGTGAAATATTTTGTATTGCATATTGCATATCTATGTTAGTCACAATCTACGCAACGTGTTGGTCTAAAGATATTATTTTTAGACATTGCGACCTTTGCATATTTTTTGACCCTGACTGTAGTATCTGCCTACAGCACTTCATTCAACATTTTTATAGGCTTCTTGAGTCCTTTACATCTTTCAGATGTTTTGTTATTGCAAGAGCCTACCAGCTTCAAAGTTCTCCCAGAAAATGTTTCTGGATTTTTTCACTTTCTTTGTTACAAAGAGATTGGTTGTATCTGGACTGCTTTTCTTGCTGCTCCTCAGCTGGTTCATATCACCGGTGTACCTGCATGACCAAGTACCCAGTATAGAGCTATCTACATTTGAACTTAATTTGCTAATAGATCTCTGTTTTTGGATGTGAAGGTGCAGCGGAATTAGATTTAAAAAATCGTCTAATTCAGCACTTGGACAGGTTCGCATTGCCTCTGTTATAGAGGCTAACCTCTGAATTCTATTCACTAATTTGCTGGCTTCTTTTAGTTTAACCCTATTCACTCATAGAATTATGATGTATGTTTCCACAGGCGAGACCATTGTTATATGCATACATAAATTTAATTATTTTTTGAATGCACCTCCAATTTTTTCCAGCAATGCCTATTCATGTCATCATTACCTGCATTCTCTACGATAAAATTTATTGAAAAACTGTAAAGCGTGGAATTCAACCGAATTGGCTTGAATGATCTTGGTAAATGGAAAAATGTTGGTCTTATCTGAGATAATATTGAAGTCCTTCTGTGGAGCACCAACTTCGATCTATGATGCCCTTTTTTTCTTTGCACTTAATTAGTCTTCCATCAGCAGGGAGTGTAGTAATTCGTCAACTGCAACTCAAGAAGAAATAATACGCAACCCTGCGAGCATCCCTTAATAGTTTGAACCGTAATACTACTTTTAGTCACAACTATTCTCGTGTCTGGTAGTCGAACTAGTCAACTTGTAAGAGTAGGATCCATTCCTCTTCTGTTCATAAAAAATTACTATCACTTTGGTTCTTAGGGTGCCTTGAATTGAGTAGGTGGTTTTGCCTGATCTATACGCATGTTGATTTCTGTGCATTGGTCCTCTAAGATCTTCAGCATAAAAGAGGCGTTGATTATTGGTCCGTTGAACTTAGAGTAGAAGGGATTCTTCCTACCCGCCTTCGGAATAGATGTTGCTATGGAATAGATGCTACTTATATAGCCGAGCTACTACTACTACTTCTGAAAATTTTTAACATTAGACCTATTAAGTCTGATCTGTCTGCAATAGTACAGGAAAGATATAATCGATTTTATCGACTCACGCCCAAATCGAGAAGGTTCAAAGTGAAGATGGTAGCATTGTTGCATATTTATTTCCACTAAAAGGTAGAGCAGCTTTGCAACCAATAGATCAAAAACTTATAAATCTAACAAAACTAAAGCCCAGAAGAGAGCTACTTGCGACAGCGATGATGATTTGTCCCTAGCAGAATTGATGCAAATATAATTTATTCAAAATAACAAATAAACTTTATTAAAGAAAGATTATTTGTTTAATATTAAAAAAATTTGTAAAAAAAAAGTTTGCGGAAAATGTGTTTTCTAAACGGTTAAACGGTTTTATTTAGACTAACCTGTTTGGATCAAATTTAGTAATTAAAATTTTATCACCTTCCGATGACCGATTTATCTGAATTTTGGTACACACCAGATGACAATGCAATTATTTAAGTTCAGTTTTATTGTAAATCCAAGATGACCGTCTGCACAAAATGGTGAATTAGATTTTTTTCAAGTCCCCTAATATGGGTATCAAATGAAAGGGCTTGACTAGTAAAATTCAGTACAAAATGAAAATCCAAATTCAAGTTGATCCCTAAAACGAATTACTCGAGGGAAAAAGTGATGCTTAAAATTATAAGTTCTTTAGCTTTATTATTTTCTTTATGACTTCAAGTGGCAATATTTTGTGGATCGATGGAGCACCTACAATATCGCTTGATTTATTGGCTAGGTTCGAATGTGTCATGCCACTAAGCTGCTTAGCAAACGCTTCTGCTTTAATTTTTTCTTTTCTACATCATACTCCCTGTCGATTTTCAGTTGGAACTTACATAATGAAGATTTGAAGTTTTCCTTAACATTATTTCTATCCTCAAGCAATCGCTGCTTCAACTCTTTTGTTGCCCGGTTCGAATTATTTTACGATGGCTTAATTTTCATGCTTTACGTAATCTTTTTTTTTTCTGGATGTTCCCGATTATTGATTACCTTTTAATGGCTTTAACTGGTTGGAATTGTTTGACTTTGGTGTCAAGGCGGCGGTTTAATAGTCAGCTTCATGAATCATATTAGTGAAATTCTGAACAAGTGAAGTCTTCAAATAGCTTTATATAAGTCTTTTTTTCTAAAAATGTTGCATATTTTAGAAGTTTTTGAATTTCGCAATTAAAGTTAAGAAATGGGGCTATGTGATCCAACTAATAGGTTTGTATGCCACATATACCATCAGATCAGATATTTTAATCGGACCCATTGGCCAGTAGTCTGGTCTTCCAGTTATTAATACAGAATACCAATTGTCTGTTACGAACTTGTGTAATTGTACTCCTTTTAGACTGTTAAGTATTGATTTCTACCAATGATGCTTTGCATTATAGACCCCTGCAACAATAAACTTATTGGCCATAATTTCAAATTAATTTTCAAAATATTTTGTAATATTTTGGTAAGACTGTGAATTTTTTTCCAATAAATTTCTAAATCTTTGGAGTGAAATTTTGTTTAGTTTTAAAATAATTTTCACTTTAATATGTTAGGGAGCAGATAGTTTAAGAGTCTGAAAAAAGTGTAAATCCGGTTTTACTGAACGATTAGTTTTGAGTCATAAAATCAATATAATTTGTAATCAATCAGTCTTAACAAATAGTCCAATAATAGTTAAAGTGCTTAGTTTACTCCAAGTAGAAGCAAAACAATAACATTACCAGTTTGACGAAAGAATGCTGCCAAGACGATGCGTTACACAAATCTCAGGCTGCAGAAAACTTAAGCAGAGTTCCTCATTTTCTACTTAGCTTTATTAATATTTAAGCCGTTACTTGTTGTCATATATGCCGGTGTGAACACCCTTTAATGAGTTTTTTCTATCTGTAACTCCTTGAAATTGCTTAGTATTTTGTTTGTGCTTTGTTGGCAACTTAATCCTTAATCAGCAGTAGGCAGTTCTTCCTTCATCTGGCATCATTTCTTTGCTACGACTGTAGCAAGAAGCATTTTTATTAATGACTTGACATAATTACACTATTGACTTCTTTATGTCGATGCTTGGCTGATCTCAGCCGCCCAGCTTTACATGCGGTGCTGACATTGCTCAAACGCCACCGCTTTGCCTGCCGCCCACACAGCAACAAATCGAGGCAACTAAGCCATGCGCTACTTTGGTTGAAATTAATATGCGCTAGCGCAAAACTAATTTTCTGCTGCTGATTTCGAATTAACTGAATGAATGAATTCGGTATATCAAGTGTATCTACGACGAGTATATGTATCTTTGTATCTGTATCTCGTTGCTGTTGCTATTGCTGCTGTTATTTGTGTGGCATTAGCTGCTGCTGCTGTGGTGTTGTTTGCGTATTTGTACTTGTGGTCGTCGCATTCATGATGCTACTATACTTCTCTATTTATATATATATATATATATTTCTTATAATGATAATGACGGCGGCTGAAGCGTTGATTATACAAATCTACACCGACACAATAAAGCCAGCACAAGCAGCGAAATAGTGAGTTAGTACTTGAAGTTGGCTTCTGCTCAAATTTCATGGCATTAATTTGATTTCTAGCCACACGCGCGTGCTGTTTTTGGTCAAATTGAGTATGTAATTAATTTTAATTATTATTTTTGTTAATATTTTATAGTAAATAAGTATGAAATTAATATTTTACATATAAGAAATTTATTTTTATTTTATAGCAAATACAATATTGTATTACAAATCCCTGCTTTGGAAATGTTGTTCGCTTAATAAGTTCTGACAGTTTGCTTGAAAAAACATTTTATTTCTTACCTTGCAAGTATAAAATTTACGTAATTATATAGTTTACGTCAAATAGTATACGCTCATAACGATTTAAATAAATAATATCTGTTATAATATAAAAGAAAACAGTTGAACCGAAACATTAAAAAAACACCTCATAACATATAACTTATTGAACCATGATTAAAATGAATTAAGTATTTCTAATGTGGGTTGAGGGAATTGGACAGATGGACAAACACATGACTAGACAAATTGCCTTTCACAGCTATACTTCGTGCATAAGCTGTATGGAATAATCAAAGAATGCGATGTAGACCCTATAAAGTATATATTCTTGTTCTGCATTTAAATTCGAGTTGATATAGACAGTCATGCCTGCCTTCCTTATGAAAATCGAGATATTGGAGACTATTATAGATATATTTGTATATTCAGATGATTCCATTAAGATTTTCCCATTTATGCTTCATATCACTTCCTTAATGGAGTGTTGGGACTTACCATGCAAATCTGCTCCTCATTCTTAGTGTTTTTATGAAAATATTTTATGGATATTGGTAAAATGGCAATAAATTCCAAATTTGGTCTATTTTACGGTAATCCTTCAACAATATTCTATCTATGGTACCCATACAAATCGGTATATCTTATACTACTTAAAAAAAAAAATATCATAAATGGATCTAGATAGGAACGTAGCCTCTGTGCAAATTGATGGTGTAATGTGGTACAGGATATCGCCAAACCGAGCATACTCGACTGCAACTGTCCATTGTATTGTTCATAACTTGTCACTTTATATATCTTATATATCTGGCATCATTAAGATTTCGCTTAGGAAGAACGATACTCGCACTTAGAAGCAATCTAAGAATCGACTTTTTTTTTTGTTTATTCGCAATTAAGGCTTTGCTGCTCAGCCAAAGCGTTCGGCATCCATTTTTAGGCCCAGTACCGAAGGTACAAGAGCCTATTGGTTTTGTGCAAATGTATGTTACAGCTAGAAATAATGGTCGGAGATCCCCCCAAAGTTATCCCCATTATGGTCAGGAGTGATAGTTGAGTCGATATAGACATGTCCGTCTGTCCGTCCGTCTGTCTGTCCGTCCCTATGAACGAAATGATTTTGCAAACGGTAAAAGAGATTCCGTTCTTTTTGCATTCGACTAGGACTTCGCCGAAATTTTACGAGTTTATTTTAAAATTTTGCCTCTCCCCCTCCTTTTCCCTTTCATTTATTTCCTACCTTTTTCTTTTGCACTGCTTGGTCATAAGTTAGGGAAACATTTAATGTATTTGTTAGGCGACTTGTACTGGAACAGGGCCTCGGTTATGGCCGAATGTAATTTTCTTACATATTTCTAATAGTTTTATTCGTTTTTAATAGGTTAAAAAATATCAAACCCTATATGCACTGTCAAATGCAGAGTATTAGCTTGGATCCATATAAATTAAGCATTCCTCCTAAAAATCCGTTCTCTTCTATCGTTCAATCAAATGTTTACTGGGACAAAATTCAATTTTAAGGATGTTTTTTTTCGAATTTGGCTGAGAAAATATTTCTCTAATTGTGAACTATTGATAGGCTGGCCTGAACGTTCTATCATTTAATCAACTCTTTAGAGATGTAAAATCAACTTTCTATGTCTCTTGTCTTGATGGTAACCAATTTCTCAGTTTTTTGTTAACTGTCAATGCTATCAAACGCTTGGTTCTTCGGTTGTTCGATCAATTCCCATTGAATTTGTCAAGTATTGTCGACAATTCTTCATTTTCATAGAAATTATATAATTGCAAAGTCAACAGAAACCATAAAAACTTGAAAAATTAACGAGTATTTAAATCGAACGAGAAGCTGTGAACAAGACAGTTAAATTTTGTTTATATTCTCATTCATTTAAAAAGCTTACGTTTGGTCATTGCTGTTAGTTTAGAAATCTCTTTTCTTTAATGGATGTGTATTTCGAACTAAAATTATTAGCATTAGATTGGCTTAGAAAATATTATATATAATGAACCCATGAGCCCGAATGTCACCATCTCCTATCCTCGCATAGAAGGACATGTACGAAAGGTAGCTCCTGAGTAATAGAACTGCAATAAGCTCCTTCAACAGTAGTCGTCGCAAAAATACTCTTTCGAGTATCTTAGAGAATAAGGGCAATACGCTGATCGGGCGGTATGAGGCAGGGTGTTGTTAAGGCTTGTGATGCTTGTGAATAAGAACAACTTCGGCTCACTTCCACTGAAAGGGAAATTAAACAAGTCTTAGGCAGCTTTTGACTATTGCCGTAAACAATGTCAAGCAGTTGTCTGGAAGGGCCTTCAAGGCGGCCATCAATGCGGCCATACCCAGCTGCCTTTAATAATTTCAGCGCTTAAATTTTTCCTTCAACTTCATCACTTTGAACAATTGTCCAATGGAGAAATCAAGCTCAGAAATTCAATTGTTTCTATAAAGTGGAACAAGTGTTGAATGGAGAAAATGAATTTCGTAGATAATCAGCACATGCGTAGGCTTTTCTTCCGTCCGACACCACAGACCAGTGTCATTTTGGATGAGTGCCAGTCCTTAGTTGGTCTTTTAAGGTAACGTGTTGACCTCCATAAATAATGTTCTCTATCATTGGGTTCAAGCTGTATTATGTAGTCTTCCAGGGCTTGGTTACGCAGTGTATTAAGCAACTGTCTCAGATCCTTGGCTGCTCTGTTGAGTGCTGCTTTACCAAGAGGATTACGTGTGCGATGTTAGACTGTCCTAAATCTCAATAGCTACCAATGTCGACATTTTGATTAGAAGTCTACTGGGGACAAGAAGATTGTGACTGCCGAACTTCTCTCCACTATCGTGCAGCACTTGCACGTTGCATAAGCTGTAAACTTACCAAATTTAATACTTCGGACGAGCTCAGGTGTCAGTACCTGGTTTATGGCTTTAGAGTCTGAAATCGTGAGCTGCGCAGCCTCTTGTATAAGTCGCGTTTTATCCTCAGTAGCATCATCAATCTCGTCAGTCGTGATAATGTTCTGGTTGATGTGCTGTTCTAGCCAAGACTGGTAAATATTGATGTAGGTGTTCTTCTTAAATAACTTCACTTGCCCCGTGAAATTCTTGATTGCTATGATCAGAACACAGACCAAGACAGTTCCGCGTGTGCACTCTAGTTAGGTCGAAACCCCACGTGATGGCTATGTCAAGCACATACGGCATCTTTCTGCTGTCTGTGGGCCAGAACGTACGATTTCCTGATGGGTGACTGTGCATGTTGTTGGTGTTGAAGAAGTATTGCAGAGCACGACCTTTGGGGTTGATGAGCCTTGAACCCCACCAATGATTTTTTTAGTTCATGTCACCGGCAATAAAAAATCTAGTTCATTAAGAAGCTGTTGAAAGCTGTTGATAGTTAAAGGTGGCAAGGTATTTCAATTGACAGTGGATCAACTGATTTTCGGGGCACCCATATTCCGTTCTGTTGAACCTTCCGTATAACACATAGGCTCATGAAAATGTCTGAAAGAATAACTCCCAATTTTTCCATGCATGCATTTTATCCAATTGGTTCTTGTCTTACATTATCTGTAAAAGATGGATGGTCTTCAACATTCTTGGATCGATTTTCTTCTACTCGCTCTGGTTAAAAGTTCCTCATACAAATTCACGTGTCTTGTTTTCGACAAAGTTGGCGACAATGCCTTCAACAATCGTTGAGATTCGACAGCCAATTTCATCAAATTGAAGCAGAAAAGCGGAACTTTCCGGTTGTGCAATTTTTCTGGCAAAAAGTTGGACATGATTTCCAAAGGATCTGATAAGAAAATACTGAGTGTGATCTTTTAAAACGAAAAGAAGATCAAAACTATCAATCGCTCAACTACCCAATCACTAGATTAATGAACATATTCAACAGTTTTTCGATAATTGTGTCCTTGTTTGAGTTCGTATGTGTGAACAACTTCGGTGACTATTAGAGATGGATTTCTATCTTTAGATTCGTCTTATTGTTATGCTGGTAAACTGCAGATGCCATGCCCTCCCTATTTTTTAGCATAGAGAACATGTTCGTCGATCGTCTTGTCGTTCAGACATGCGTAATTCCATGTAGTCAGATGACCACAGGAAAGCAGATGACCACAAACTGATGAAGTCGTAAGTCGAGAAAGGACGACTGCAACCATTATTACTTGTTTTATACATATTTGATAAAGTTATTAATATTGGCGGAGAATTTTGTTCAAATTTCATAGGAAGTTTTATTTAAAGTACATTTAATTCTTTTTTAGTGCATTCATAAGCATATCCCTACAAATTTAAACCCAACTACCTCAAAAGTCCATAGAAATGGCTTAAACACATGTTTCAACATAAAAACGCATGAATTACAATTGGGTTTTCTTCTTTGTCGGCCATTTGTCTTTATTTTGTTTTTGCAGCACATTGTGCTGTGCGCATTATGAATTTTCATTAGAAGGAAGCCGTATTTTTTTTCTTGAATGTCCTTTTTCATTTCGCAGAATTTATGTTTAATTTTTGCCATTTTGCGGCACGCATTAAATTTTATTGAAGTTGCAGGCGCACACAATATCGGCACAAAACAAACAAATTCATTCATTTCGATATGGTCCTCCGGTCCGCCTATATATTTTACGTTTTTTAATTAAATTACACTCGTATAAATACAGGTCGACTGACTGCGCTGTTGACTTTGACGTAAATTACTTTAGACGTCAAGAATTGTTTGTCATTGTTTTTGTAGTATTTACTGTTTTTTTTTATTTTTTACTGTGGGTACTGCATAATACTGGCATAATACGTTGTTTTTTTGTTGTTAATTAGGCCCTGTACCGAAGGTACAAGAGCCTATTGGGTTTGTGCAAATGTATGTAACAGGTAGAAATAATGGTCGGAGACCCCCCAAAGTTACCCCCATTATGGTCAGGAGTGATAGAGGAGTCGATATAGCCATGTCCGTCTGTCCGTCTGTCCGTCCGTCCGTCCGTCCGTCCGTATGAACGAAAGGATCTCGGAAACGGTAATAGATAGAGACTTCGTGTTTTTTGCATTCGTCTAGGACTGCTCCGGAATTTCACAAGTTTATTTTGAAATTTTGCCCCTCCCCCCCCTTCCCCATAAAATCACCCCCAAGGAGAAATATTTCTTCGGCACAAGAAAAATTGAGTATGCCAGTATAAAGTTAACGTCCCTCTTAGTCAAAATCCAAAAAGTTCATCAAAATCGGATAATAAATAACGATTTTATAACCAATTGAAGTTGAATGACCCCCCTTTCCTCTTCATTCATATTCGAGCAGTGAGAAGTGGTCATGTGTTTGGTCATATGCTCGGGAAACGTTTAATGTGTTTGTTAGGAGACCTGAACTGGTACAGGGCCTCTTACAGTCGGTTACGCCTGACTGTATTTTCTTACTTGTTTTTTTGTGGAGATATTATGCTTGAGAAATTATTTAATTTTTATGCTTGAGCGCAGTTGGCTGGCGGTTTCGTTGCTATTGTGTAACTAAAAACTTAACAATTAGTAAGAAAAAAAGAATATAATTAATATTAAAAAATTAAAATGAAAATGTTGAGAAGACAACATACAGGGTGACAAAGAAAAGAAGCACCGTTATTGCAAATTGTCAAAATTTTTATGTCACAGTCATCTATAATAAGTATAAATAAAAAGAAAAGAGAATGTCCTTTCGGTCATAAAATTTTGCACTAACAAGAACTGCTGAGATGGCACCAGACTCTCAAGAGACCATTTTATGTCAAAATAAGAAGCAATCAGGTACTATTTGCTTATATCCGTCTAGAATCCAGTTTTAGTACCATATTAAACTGTTGCGGTGTTCCCGGGGACTGTGGGAAACAAACTGAAATGGTGAAAAACATCTTCCCAACACCAAGTATTCTTGTTAGGAGGCACATCTGGAACCTGATAGGTCTATATGATTGCAATGACGATGGGCTTTTTCCAGCCTTGTGAATTAAACATTCTGAACTATTTTTTTTTACTGTGATGGGATGTGCCTATCTTCGCTTGTAGCCTTTCCGGTCTTCAGATCTTTTATGTGCACCGTAATTTCCTGGGTAGTGATGAAGGCGACTGTGATGCATAGCTGATAAGGGTGGTCACGCGTCGTCTGGACAATTTGTTTTCTGCTCCCCTAGTTGTATTTAATTGGCTGGAAAGAGTCTCAGCTCAGGAACAATCAGCCCTTCTGATCGGATCCTGTTTTAACCTTTTAGCCAGAGTCCATACGAAAAGTTTTGTGCACGCATCTAAGGTGACATTTTGCAAGAAGCGATCAGTATCTTTCTTCTTCTGCAGCGCCGGCAACTCTATATAAAAGAAAAAACGAATTTATTTCGGGAATAGCAAATAATAACAAAAATCGTTTAAATGAAAATGGCTTTTTTTTTTTTTTAAATATTCTCCATGAAGATTTATACACTTTTACATTTGATCAAACCCATTTTCGAAGCACTTTTTCCACTCCGAATGAGGCACCTCCAAAACATGGGTTTTGAATGCATCAACAGCTTCTTCGGGCGTAGAAAAACGTCCACCATGGAGTATATTTTTGATGTTTGGGAATAAAAAGAAATCGTTGGGTGATAAATCAAAGCTGTGCAGCGTATGATGAGTGATCAACTCGATGTTTTGAGTGCTCAAAAACTGTTCTGTGCGAGCCGATGTGTGAGAGCTTGCATTGTCATGGTGCAGGGTGTTGCGTGTTCGGTGGTTGGTTTTGCGTATTTCTCCAAAGACTTCAGGCAAACAAATGGTCGTGTACCATTCAGAACTGATCAACCTACGTTGCTCAAGCGGAACAGTGGCCACATGACTCCTTCAACCAAAGAAACAGGTGAACATTTGCTTCCCATTTGGCTCGTCTTGTAACACCCAAACGGTCGATTGCTATTATGTTCCTCCCTCATACGCATATATCCATGGTTCGGCACCGGGATCATATTTTTTCAGCTTTTCTTTGCACAAATCCACACGATTTGATTTTTTTAACTCACTGTACACAACAACATAGAGCTTGTCACAAAAACGTTGTGAGTACTTTTATGCTCAAAAATGTCAAACTTTATTTCAGTATTCTCAGATTTTACCTATTGACTCTAGTGTTGCCACTTTCCGAAATATTAATAGTGACCCTCGTAAAAACCTCAAAAAAGAAAATTAACTTTCGGACGCAGAGATCAGACCATGTTTTTTATTCGTTTTTTAGGTCGCGAAATTTGAATCCGTCGTCCATTTACCCTCAACACCTTGAGCTAACCTCAAAAATCTCCAAAATATTGAAAAATTCTGATCTATAAGTCTTTCCATGAGTATTTTATGTTTTTGGGATAAATTAAAAAAACTTCAAATTTCTAACCCATAACCAAGGAAATAAATCATAAAAACAATCTGTATTAATGTAACATATCACATAGCTTAAAAAAAAAAAACAAGTACTGAAACGCAAAAACTCCCATAACACCACAACGCCATACCAGCGGGAAAAAATTATAAGCAAACTGTATGACGGGACTACGGGACGGTCCTGACAATTGAAGTTGTAAGAAAAATATATCTACTGTAACATTTGTACAATATAATAAATAAGTGGTCAGGGAATTGAAGGAGAATGGAGGTTTTGGGTTGCATAAGTTCTTAAGAAATCCTCAACCATGTTTTTGCTTTTAAGTACTTAGGTTTTCAACAAGTCCTTTTATGTCATATTTTGAAATAATACAGGGTAAGATTTGTAGATCGGAATTTATCTTGATTTTAAACTATTGGCCTCGAATTTTGAGGTTTTTGCGTTTATCTCAAGTGGTTCTCGGATTCGAATTCCGCTACCCAAAAAACGAATAATAAACATGGTCTGATCTCTGGGTTCGAAAGTGAATTTTTTTGTGTGTGGCTTTGTTATTTAGACTCTTAAAACACTGCGTTTCGAAAAGGGTTTGACGGAAATAATTCAAGACGAAAATAACAAAAAACATTTAAAATCAAGCTTCTCGACTATTTTATACCCTGCACATACCATATTTATTCATAGTAAGACTTAATTATGCTCCAATTTTGCTTTTTAAAAATTATTTTACATATTAGGGTAGATAAATATTAAAAAATTTACCAAAAACAAGGCATATTATAGAATATATATTATTAAAGTTTAAAGTTACGGTTGCGAACCATACAGAGTCTTATATTCTATATTCTTATGAACTGCTTATAAGTGGCTATACCCATATGTGGTCATCCACAAAGTGTCACAAATAAAAAGGCATAATCCAAAAACTCCAACTTGAAGTTTTTCGCATTTATAGTTTTTGGTATATGATTGCCAGACAGACATGGCTATATCCACTCAACGTTCGATGCTGATTTGGTTTTAATAAGAACATCATAAAAATATTTCAACTAATAGACACCCTGTATATAATTCTGTAAGAGAAACTCTTGTCTAAAAATAAAAACCGCAAACGTTGCTGCTACGGTTTTATGTAATTTTAGATAAGCTGTCAAGTTCTACTTATTAAATTACATTGAAAAAGGCAAAAATAAACAGTTCTATTTTTATCATTTACAACAAACCAAATTATGCCGACTCATCTTAAAATAAATCTAAGATAAGCCTTAAAATTAGTATTTCTTTATTAACACTTAATTAATTTTGCTTTAATTTCCTACATTTTGCTTTTTCTTGCAGTACTCAGCAAAGGACAAGGCGAAACGTGCCGCTATCGTTTTCTAGGCAAATACGGCGGCTATTGTTGGCTATTGACACAAGCCACAATTGTCTACGATAAACTGAAGCCGCAGAGTGTGGTCTGCGTGAATTATGTCATTAGGTGAGTCAGAACGTTTGCCAATATTTGTACTAACAAGTATCGTATTAATGAGTTTGAATTGAGCTACTTAGTCGTATTATCAAACGCTAAGTAAAAAAAAAACATAATATTTATTGTTATTTATGGAAATTGAAATCAATGCATTGAGTATATTTTTGTATTTGTTTATGCCTATTTATAGAAAGTGCTGCTGATAATATCTTTTAATTAAATTACAGCGAACGGAAATTATGTGTAGGCAGAGTTTCGTTCTTTTACCATTTAGTAATAAGAATTTTTTTAATTTCCTAGCTATAAAATATTTAACAAACATAAACTCTCTGCTTTCCATTTCGAACTCCCATTTCAAAGCCGCTGATTTACACACAATTACAGGCAAACGCATAGAAAGAATAAAGCTTCATTGAACTGCAATCAAATCTAAAAGCAAATGATTTTCATTTTCATTTACTTTGCTTTTGATTTGCATAAAAAACGGCTTCAGGCAGCAGCACTAGCAGCAGCTTAGCGCATTGATGTACGCTACTTTGATTTGAATACGATTTTTCGTCAGTCGGTACAGCGGAGATAATTGTGCCAGTCAGTGACAGGCGTCATCGTCATGCCAGTGTCTGGCAAGCGATTGATTTGCAAAATGTCGTTTATTATATTCACAGGAATGAAAGCAGTGTATATATGTAAGTGAGTATATGAAGATACAGCTATATACTACATGGGTGTATTAGATAGTTTTCATGGGATTAAAATGGAGTTTTAAAATTTTTCTATTGAAGATTTTTCACGAGTACTATTAAACCTATTGGATTGTATAGCAAAAATATTAAAAACAGACTGCCTAGCAGATGAAGCTAATTAAAATTTTTAAACAGATAGTTTGGGAAAATCTGAATCATTTGCTTCACATGTTAGGCCTTGCAACCATTAAGGTATTTTAGGCATAGACCTTTTTTAACACTGTGAGAGACTCCCATTCAAAAGACTTCTATTGCTAAGGTACATTCTCTACGTCGGCTTCAGGCCTGACCACTTATCCATCCAGTGGTAATGTGCTTAGATAGTTCTAAATATAAAGTCTGTTGAACCTAAAAATTAACTGTCTTATCATTGTTCTAAATGTGTCCTTTTCTCTTCGTAGAATTCTTTCTAAATTGGATTATGGATTATTAATTCGTGCAGATCAATTTGGTCTTAGACATAACCTTTGGAACATCTCCAAGTTATTAATCGACTCGTGGTGAGAACCATTCTAAAAATTTATTAAAAATAGTTCAGTCATAAGCGAAGCACTCACTGGCCTCTCCGTTAATAGTCTGCCTACGGAAGGAAAGATCGTAAAGTCAAAAACTTTATACGTCCGCACAAAAAAAAAATTTTTTTGCTTGCCGGACCAGCGTGTCGTCTTCGTATTTTCAAGCGTCAGCTTACAGCACCAATTCTTGAAGCCAAAGGGACGAGGGATGACTTCCGAAGATTCAGGAAGATATTAATTGGGCCAAGAAGGTCGAGACTGAGCGCCAAATCATGACACTCAAAAGTAGAAAATCCATCTTCTAGGCTTCAGTAGCTTCATATAATTGTGCAAAACATATTAAAGGTCTTTGAGGAAAACCAATTAGGATCTACGGCATTTCTTGCCAGAAAATAGGCCCTCGTTGATGCAAGTATCTATAGTAACAGATACAGGTTAGGTCCCAAAATTCTTTACATATATTGTTTTTAAATTATTCCTTATAACATCAGCTATTAAGCAGTTAAAGTCCTGTCATAATCGGTCCCACAGTTTTGGAAATTAGCACGAACAGTCAAACATTTAAAAACAATAATTTTTTTTGTGTATATATACTTCTACAATTTGTTTATCATATTCAAAGAAGTCTCCATGAACTTTTACACAATATTCATACCGACCCTGCCATGCACGGTATACCCCAACAATAGCTTCGACGGAAACCTCTTTTAAAGCTATTGTCATGAACTTTATCTTGAATTTTATCCTATAATTGTGGTATTGATTCTAGAAAACATAATTTAAATCGGCCGGGATCCGTAGGCACATGTCACAACAGTTTTGTGGGATTAGCTTCGAGCACACCTCTTATACGCTCTCTTAATCCAGGATTCTACAAATCCAGCACACAAGTTGCAATTTCTTCAATTTTGATTGGGAAAGGGTGAGTTCTTGAGGTCATCATCCACCCCTTTCTGGGTCTCCTCAAACTCTTCATCCATCTTATAATTTGCGGTTTCGATAGATGAGATTCCTGAGTTCCGTTCGGCCAATATTGACTAAAATTATTCGCTTGAGATACATTACGATTCTTCCCAAGCGATTTTAGAGGTCATACTGAATCTAAAACTTATACTATAATCAAATGGCAACCCAAAGTGTAGCTAAACTTCGGCAGCTGTATTGTAGCTCACAGTACCATCGTAGATTTACAAAAGAACACAGCTAAGGACTCAAAGAAATATATGAATCTACTTCGATAATCAGATTTCATTGAAGGCTTTGCTTTCATAAGCCATGAAAAGCAAACTCATCCGGTATACGGTGGCAGCATGTCGAACAGCACCCAATCGAAGTCATCTGATTTTAGCGGAGCAGATAACGAGATAGCGGACTGGATCAGCGCTGCCAGCGAGTCCTGCGGTAACGCATATTGACATAATAGCCCAGCAGAAGCATATGCTCTCATCAAGATTTCTAACGAAACTATGTATGTTGATAAACAAAAGATACAAAGCATCCCACACCTCCAATGTGTGTGCCTTGCACCTCTAAGAAAAAGTACACGAAACCATACTTTGAAGACTTGGAAATTCTAGCGAATCAGCATATTTTATAATAATAAACACCTAAGACAATATGCGTCACAATGAACCTATTTACTTCTGGGTGAATTCAATCTTCGTTCTAAGCGGCTGGATTAAGCTAACCCCTCATATTTAGCGCTACTACAGAAACTTCTTCAACTGCGTGCAACTATTCAAATATGTCCAAATTTTTTCAACGATGCTGTTTTTAGGCATTTTAGACTATCCCGTCTTAATTGTGTTAATTAATTACTGCTTGGTCTAATCTTCGATACAGTATATATTATATAACATCAAAAGATGTATCGTTATGGCCATATATCTATCATTGAACAAGTGATAGATCCGGACTCAAAAGCTGTGGAATATTTACACTCCTTGCTGGCCCTCACAGATACAGAGTATTCATATTCATATTGCAGTAGATATTTTTCTGCTTAGTTGACATTGGCAACGGTTTTTAAGACACCAATTTGTAGAACTTTTCGGCGATGCTCAAATATCTGATAATGAACTGTTTTTATTTCTTTATACACTAATCTCTTCAGTGTATGGTGTTATTTTTGATCGCTTCCGTTGGTCCATTTTCTCCACATAAAAAGCAGTACTCTTGAAGAATTTAAAAGACTTCAGACATATTGAATCCTATAGATATTGGAGTATATTATAATATTTTGTCAGATATCTAAATTGTAATTTGTTTCTTTGGCAAATGTTCCATTTTACAAACTTCCAGCTCACATATTAGTAAAAGAAAAATGGCGAAAATTTTCATATACACACAATATAATGCCACCCAGTGCGACAGCGTTGCGTTGCGCACACGTGCTATCATTACGAGCGGAAATTGTTTTTGCATTTATTCGGAATTGGCATATAGCACAAAATTTATATTGTAAATTGCCACAAGGCCTGCCGCAGCATTGGCATATATACCTACTCATGGATGGATGGTATGCCTACTCGTACAAGATTTATTGAATATGCCTTGAAAATATGCCGAAAATTTATGTTAATTCTGAAAGTGCTGTCATTTGAATATGTCAGTTAATACGACAACGCGGCGTATACGTCATACAGTTGGTATGAATGTGTGTGCTTCATTTTTTGGTTTAAAGCCGCATAAATACGCTTTTATTATTCTACATAATATTTCAGTCACCTGCATTAAATTTGTACGAATTAATGTACACTTTTATTATAAAAAATATATTTTGTAAGGCTGTGCTATCCTTTTTTATGTATTTTACATTTGTTACAGCTCACTAATTATGCTGCAGAGAAATTTCAAGAAAAAAAAAAAACAAATAACATTTCTTATTTAACGAGCACAGCTGCGTGACACCTAAAAAGAGGAGGTCCTAAAAGCAGTGAAAAATATTCATGAACGCAATGAATTATGAATTTATTATTAGCGCCGCCAACACGAATATATATTTTTTTTATTAATTCTTTTGCTATATTTGTTATAGCTCTTCCATATTTGACATTTAGCCTTTGCCCTTTTTTTTTTTTTAATATATTTTAAGCAATTAAAGCTTATATAAAGGCAAACCTTTGTTAAAGCATGCCAGGACTGCTTTAAATTAGCGTTTAAAAGTTTTCATTGTTCTGTGACGCTAGATTGTAGGCGAGGTATCTGCGAGCGTATTTCTGTGTATTGAATATACAATTCGAAATATGAAAACTTAAAGTCTCTACGTTTTATAGTTTCTGATATCTGTTTTCCCATACACAGATCCGATCGGACGGATATCGGTCGTATTGATTCAGTTCTTGATGCTGATCAAGAGCTTGGTTCTTCGGTTGAGCGATCATCTCTCAGTGCATTAATTGCGTTTGAAATGGGTCTTTATCGAGCATTATCTCCACTTTTTCTTTGTAGAAATCGTATATGTTCGAAGATTTATACTCAAAGTCAACAACCAGAAAAAAATTAAACAAATAAATAGAAAATAATTTGTGTTCTATTGAAAGGCTAGACTGAATGTTCCTAACAATTCTTGTCAAAATCACCACTTCTAAAGCACTACAACCAGCATAAGTTTCTAAAAGAATTCAGGATGATTCAGTCGCAGTTTTTTTTTCCAATTTAGACACCGGCACCGATGAGAGATGACTTACAACGTTATTATCTAACATATCTGACTAACATTTATTACTAGATTAGAACTAAATAACACTTCCACTTGGCGTTTCTTTCTGTGATAATAAACCAAACAAAAAACAAAACAAACTGAAAGTTAATAGTTGGCACAGAATGTCTCCTTTCAGAGCTGTACCGCGACTAATTCGAATTATTAATACACAGAGTAACCAACTTCGTGAAACTATAAAAAATATTTTGTTGGAATGTTTTTTAAAACAGTTTTTAATTAATTTTATGCGGACAAAAATAGATTTTGTTAATAATATTTTCCGCATATTTTATGGTACGAATTGCTTCTTGAAACGATTCGATCTAAATATAATAAGTCACATCTATCTGACAAGATCTGACAAAGTAATTGGCTTGAATAATTTAAATTTCAACGTTTGATTTGTTCAGTTTGAACGAAATGTTTTTAAAAAAAATTTTGTTTGCTCTTTGATGTGCTTTTGAGAACAGTAACTCCATACTAGAGACCCGTTCATCAGGATTGGTACAAAAATGGTTTTAACTATGATACGTTTGTTGAAATTTATTTATTTACACTTTCAGTTAATGAGCAGATATAATACACAGTTGGTATTTTAGATTAGGTAACTAAAAATAAGTTTTTACAGGGTTATTCCTAGATAGGGTGAGGTGGGAATACCAGTGTTTCATTTGCAAGGAGAGCTTACTTCTTAGAGCTTACATCGGAACAGAAGCCAGTTCATGCTGCGTATACTGCTCCGGCAAGTCACAACCTTAGATTAAGTCACCTATTCAGATTAAGGCCTAGGAGGTATCTTTAGATGGCTGTTCCAAGAGGGTGCCGTGCATATGAATAGCTGAGATATGCTGTCGACGAAAGGTGAAACACATATTAAACCTTATTCTGGCGTTGAGTTTCTCGTTCCACATGTTGGCCTAGTCAGCGAGAGCATCTACGTACGTGTGTACGATATAGACAGCCACCAGCGACGATTTCTCAGATGTCATCATGCATACATCATCTGCATATCAGGCCAAGTGCAAGGATGTGTCTGAAGCTTCAATCGTAAAAGCATCCAGACTAGATATGTCTGTTGCATATAAATACCATTGAAGAGAGAAGGCTCAAGGACACTTCATTAAGGCGCTTCTGCAATTACTTGGTGAGGAGAGGACTGATCCTGAGACTTTTTAGCTTACTCTGCTATAACGTAATGAACAGAGTTTTTGATATCACTTATCGTTTCAGTATGTTGCCAGTCATTATTCCTGTGAATGTTGTAATCTATTATGGGTGTCAAACCGTCATCTCAAATAGCTTCTAGTTTCCTGTTTTGAGTTTTCTTTGTTAATAGAATGTTGAATGAAATTTTAACGACTACAGATAGTTCTTCAGATAATAGATCAGTCGGATTGTTAATGACTCTAGCCATATTAGTGTGATATAAGTCTATGGAAAAACGGTTTAGCCTTGTGGCACGATTGGCACGATTGTATATAAGTGGATTCTTTAGCGTTTAAATAATACAGCTCTTTAGTGGCGAGATGTCATTAAGAATATATTTCCAAACAATTGAAATTTGCACAATTTCACACTGTATTACGAATTAAGGTCATCTGCAAATAAATAATTTCTCTCCAAATGAATTATTAAAAGTACGTCACTTTTGTATAAATGTATGAAACGTTGAGGCCATTTGCAGTGAAACCAGTAAAGTGGACCGAATATTTTTTAAATTTGATCTCAGTATGTCTTTCTGTATAACTAAATTTTCAATTAGTTGCGTTTCAATATCGGTGAAGTCTTCAATAGCAACACCATCACCTCTGCTTTCACAGAAAATTCTTTTGTTTTTTGTTTGTACATTTCGACTATTTTTATATTTAGCTATAAATGCTTTCTGCAAATCACCAAACAAACAGTGAATAAATATAATGAACGACTATTCAAAACGAACGAGCATTATTGTACAATTGATTTGGTTTTATTCATATTCTCGTTCGTTTGAACATTCGAATAATAAAAACAAATGAGCAGTTTTGAACAGTCAATTAGCTTTTCAACATTAAAATTTAACGAATATTTTTAAACTAGTCGTTTTGATTTTATTCTTATTCTCGTTTATTCCAATATTCAAATCGAACGAGCAGTTTTTAGTAGTCGCTTTGATTTTATTCATATTCTCATTCGTTTAAACAACATTCGTTTGTAATCTATTTTATAAATGTGCATTTCAAAATAATAGTTTTATATTAGCATCAGTTTGTCTTCGAGAATAATACTCCATTTTTAAGCAATTTTAGCTGTGATGCACATTAAATAGTTCCATTTGCCGTTAAGTGATTTATTTGCCTGTAATTAGTGTACAGCTTTGCTTTCCCTCCATTCCCACTAACCATTACAGCTCTGCGGTAAGTACAAATAATTTATATTTATTAATTATATTATTTAGTAAAAGGCATAAACAAATACAAATAAGTACCAAGCTTGTTTATTATATATAATTGCATTTATTTCTTTTCTATTTATTTATTTATTATTTTATTGGACTATATTTGCGCTTAAATTAAATTAAAAAAAAAAAAAATTAAATAATTTTTATATCTTTTTTGCGCATTACTCAAACAATTATATGTTGTCTGAGGTTATGCTCATTCATTCACTCATCCGTTCGTTCGACTGCGCTCATACACTACTCAATTGTTCATTCCAATAGATTATTTGTTCAAATATTCAACAAACGCCAATCGTCGCTTATGCGCTACAATTTCGTATTGTATAATTCTAATTGGATACACACGCTTTTTCTCTGTTGCGGAAAATAATTTTGTTTGTTCTTTGTGAAATTGTTTTTAATTGGAGGCATTTTTTTTTTTTGTTATTTCAAAATGTGAAATAAAACTCAAACACACGTGCCGTTTATTTGATGAAATTTAATAAAAGAAATTGTACTCTTTTTGTGCGATTTTTATAGCACTTTAGTACGAAAAAACATGAAAGAATAAATGACAATTTAATTAGTTGGCGTAAAATGTGCAATTTTAAATGTACGAGCTACAAAAAACTCAGCACTTTCACTTTTACACGCTTTAGAACGCAGTAAGCGTTTCAAATGCCAATTTGAGGCACCCAAACCCCAATTGGCATTTAATTTAGAACGTTTTCTAGAGTGTTCTATATTTTTACCCTACTCCACTTCACGCACACACATGACTGACGCATTCATGCGATACAAATTAACGCCAACGATTTGCATTCACAAAATATTTCACATTCGTGTGTGTGTGTGTGTGTCGATGCCGCCTCACATATAATCAAGTAAATTCAATTGTTCAATTTTATATTTAAATAAATTTTTACAAATCGATTGTGTAATCGCTGAAGGGGACAGAGAGGAGCACCCATTTCTCTGTAAATGTAATTTTCATATGAGTATTTGCATGTGTCTCTGTGTGTGTTTTTATGTATCTGTGTTGCTGCGCGCACATTTAAATGACAAAAAATTTATTTCTTTTATTTCATTGTCGAGAATTTAACATTCTGCAGTGGGGGTTTTTGTTGTTGTTGGTTTTGTTGTAATTGTGCGCTTAATTGAAAAATAAAATTAAACAAATATTTTTCTATTTGTTTTGGTTTTCTTTTTTTTTTTGTGTCGCTTTGGCTGCCAAGAAGAAAGAATTGCTATTGGGTGTTCTTTTTACTTTTTATTATTGAGCATTTTTTTAAAGCCTGCACGAGGGCACACCTACTATTCTATAAAAATAAAAAAATTGCACTGTACTAACGTGTTGAAAGGGTATATTAAGCTTAAGCAAGAGTATGCAACAACTAAAGAAAGGCGTGACAGCATCCATTTACATATGCAAGAAGGCTTGAGCTGATTGATATGTACATTGATCAACACTCAGCCGAGACTACTAATGCTGGGCAGTTTATTTCTGGATCGTGGTATCCGTTGGTACACCCAAATGAGAATGAAAAGTGTTTCCCCAAACAATCTTTTGCAAGGGCAAATTTATGTTTTCAGTCTCGATTTATATACTCCACACAAAAAATAGTTAAACAATTGTTTCATAATTTTTTCTGTTCTAAGTGAGAAAACGCTGAATACTCTACACAAAAAAAAATAATTGAACCAGTGCTTTACTGATTTTGGATAATTGCAACCTAAGGGCTTATTGTACCCTTAGAGAGAAAAGGGGGGTGAAAAATTAAATGGACTAAAATTTTAGTTTCATACGATGGTCTTAAAAAACTATTCGTACACTCCGCACAAGACATAATTGCATACTTGTTTCCCTGGGTTCCGAATATTTAACTTTAATTCTGGAAACAACTCAAATCAATTAAGTCAACATTATTTTTCATCCGACTGTCTTGAAAATCGATTTGTATGCTCTACATTAAAGAAAATAAATAATTTTGAAAAGTATCACCTCCAAGGCTATAATTGTGGAGTGTCACAATGTCGCGCCAATATTTTTTATTTCATTATAGGGGGTAATATTTTTTTCATCTGAAATAATTAAACAAATGTTTTGGTTGATTTTGCAAAAATATGCCACCAAAGCCTTAGATTGTAGAGCTTTTTTATTATATCACAGACTGAAGCTTGGTCGCTTCGCCACGCACCCAGTAAAGCCAAATTGTGCACACTTGTCCAATAGATCATACTTCACCCGATCCCATTTTACCAAATTTCACCTCTGTATCTTTTACGGATGCAAAGATACGACCAATTTTGTTTATCGCCTTCTCGGATTTTAATAAAAAGTAGCCTATGTTCTTTTCCAATGTCCTGTATATTTCTATATCAAAATTCATAAAAATTGGATTAGTGGTTTCAGCTTGATGCGCACACAAACAAACAAAAAATGTTTAATTATAATGACTTGCGACGTGTTCGGGTAGTATCACTACGAATAAGTAAGTTCAGTCACGCAGACATAGTTTCTAAATCTTTAGAACGAGTAATACAAGATTATAATACTATTTGGTACAAGAGTATAATACTTCGTTATTCTTTCTCGGCTTAGAATTTTTACATATTCAGGATCTCTACATTACTACTTCTACCAAGGTGTACAATAACAAATTCGGGGAAGCATGTTATCAGTTGAAAATTAAATCAAATTTTATTTCAATACTCTAAATTTCCATACATGATAAATTATGTGCAATATAAGCAACAATATGCTCTTCTACCAGTTAATGACTCATTTATTTAGTGGTCTACTCCATGATGGTCCATTTCGTTATGGCCTGTTTGGCATTACCGTTCTTTGGTGGTGATCCATTTGGCGTTGGCCTTTTAGGCCGGTCTATTTGGTGATGTTTCTTTAAAGATTAAGCTCAGATGCGTATTCAGCAACTGTAATAATTCTCATTGGCACAGCTCTATGTTGTCTTTAATTTCCTTTTCGAAAAAGTGTTTTGAAATCAAGCGATTTGCCAAATCGCTAATATAACTTCATTAAAATATGAACGAGCATTATAGTCGTATGGAAAGTTTTGAACTCGATTCGATTTTATTCATATTCTTATTCGTTTAAAAATCATTCATTTGGTCTGTTCTTCAAAAGACTACATAGAAAATTTGCAAAGTATTTACATACATATCGTATATCTTCAAAGAACAATACGCAACATAAGAAAATAGAACAAAATCGACTGGATAAACAGTAAATAATCGATCGAACAGGGAATAAAACAATGAACCAGAATTCAAATCGTATATTTTCGATGTTATTCATTTTCTCGTTCGTTAAGTCATTGCTGTTTGTTCATTTGATTTTTTTCTGTTCTGTTGAGTTTGCTTATTGCAGTTTGAACATTTATAATCGAAACATGCTTCCACTAATAAATAAAGTTGTGTCACGGTTTCAGTGTTTCTTTTTTGTTTAGAATGATCAATGGCCAATGATATGGCCTGCCGTTCACTCTTATTGATTTAGGAGCTTTCCTTGTACATTTCAAAGTGATACTGATGCTAAAATAATGCTTAACACCAATTTTGTGTAATATTGATGCTCAGTGTTTAAACCCAAGTGAACTTCACTGTTCACTGCACAGAGGTCTCTAGCTCAACACTTAGTCTTCACATGTTGGCATTTGTAATCTCTTTTATTATAGTTTGTATCAACTCAAGTACTATTTTAAAGTGTACCTGGAATGAATGAACAAATGTTTGTATATGAAATATAGGATATTATTGATATTCGAAATGTGTGCCTAACATTGTTCGGTCTTCCTGTCATCATCGCCAACACATTATTTATATCCTATCGTAAATTTAACGACCTCTGCGACGATAGATAAACGTGAAAAGCAATTGCATGTTCTGCGGTATATATATTGAAACACCCAGTCTAAGCTGATCACATAATACTCCTACAAATTTACTCTTGCCTACTAGCAATATGTTATCTGCGTAGTCGTAGTATTTTAAGCCATTGCAGCACATCAGAGACCAGTTTCCACTTTGAAGTTTTGGCAGAAATGCTTTTCTTTGTAAGATCGCCTTCGATCTTCAGCGTATCCAAAAGGATGGAACGGCCATTTTGAGTGACCGATGTCAATCCCTTTTTTTTTCTGATGGAATTTGTTGTCAAAAGCTCTCAATATCCATAAATACATACAAGGGTGTCTCCATACCCTGCAAGGCATATTCAATTGATAGGGTGGAGTTTCTACCTGTCTTATAATAATGTTTCTTTTTTTTTTTTTGCTTTTGTTTTTATTCGATTGCATAGAATAATTGGAGTTGTACTGAAGTAAAGTAGATGAGGTATTTATTTCTTTATAAAATTATTTTTTTGGTCTGCTTTGAAGTACTTGTATGTAGGTTTGCCAGTAAATAAAGTGTATAAATTATATGATGCTTTGCTAAGGCGGTATATAATTATATTCCAATGGAATTGTAAACCCTTTAAATCATCAGATCCAAAGAGAGTCCTCAGTTATTTTAAATCTTGACCTTAAGCCATAGATTGCAGAGAGTGTATATTTTTAGGCCCTGTACCGAAGGTACAAGAGCCTATTGGGTTTGTGCAAATGTATGTAACAGGTAGAAATAATGGTCGGAGACCCCCCAAAGTTACCCCCATTATGGTCAGGAGTGATAGAGGAGTCGATATAGCCATGTCCGTCTGTCCGTCTGGCCGTCCGTATGAACGAAAGGATCTCGGAAACGGTAATAGATAGAGACTTCGTGTTTTTTGCATTCGACTAGGACTGCTCCGGAATTTTACAAGTTTATTTTGAAATCTTGCCCCTCCCCCCATCCCCCCCCCCTTCCCCATAAAATCACCCCCAAGGCTAAAAATTTCCTCGGCACAAAAAAAAGTAAGTATGCCAGTATAAAGATATCGTCTTTCTAAGCCAAAATCCAAAAAGTTCATCAAAATCGGATAATAAATGACGATTTTATAAGCAATTGAATTTGAGCGACCCCCCTTTTCGTTTCATACATAAAAAAATGTTTTATAAGGCACTTAGTGGTGCAGTGAGAAGTGGTCATGTGTTTGGTCATAAGCTAGGGGAACATTTAGTGTGTTTGTTAGGCGACCTGTGCTGGTACAGGGCCTCTTACAGTCGGTTACGCCCGACTGTGATTTTCTTACTTGTTTTTTTGATGCACAGCGTGGTTGTTTGAAGATAATAACGTTTTCTAGCCATTTAGCTTCTCAATTCCCAGTTCTTCTTGAGGTAAAGCAACCATTTTACGTATTGAAAAGTGCAGTCATGACAAACATAACTGTATCTGTTGTAAGTAGTCGTCATCGTAGATGAATGGTCCGGTGGAATACTGTCATTTCAAATTGTGATTTAACTGTTAGTCCTTAAGAAGATTTCTTTTGCATGGTTGATAAGTTTTAAGCTCAAAGTCAGATCTAAATGATGCAAATCACTCTAACCAGAACTTTTACGGATATGTTTCCTATATTAAATCGTTCCTTATCTGAAAAGTTTTTATCAAATACCAATATGTGGACTATTTTTTCGGCAAATTTCTATATTATGCCGTCGAAATATATTTAAACATGCCTTCGAAATATATTTAAACTTATCCACTTTTATTTGGAATTTATTTAAAAAAAATAGAATCTTTTTGGTGTTGTTAATTTAACTAGAAACACAAAATTCATCATTTATCCATATCTAGCCTTCAAAAAAGTCTTATTTGCTAGTCTAACTACAGTGTATATATAAGTCGATCACATTCAATTGCAACGCTTTTCTCTTTGTTTGTATTGTTTATTTTTGTTTATTTTATTATTTTTAGGTTAGCATGTTAATCGCTTGGTATGGGCGGTTCAATATTTTGGGTTTTATTTGTTTTAAATTTTATTTATTGTATTTTGGTCCTGGTTTTTTTCACTTTCAATTTCTTGAATGCCCTTAAAAATTTTCGATTTGATTTTATGTAAATTTGTATTTGTTTATTTTATTTTTTTTGCGAAAAGTTTTCCTTTTGACCAACGCGGAGTTTCCAATTGACTGATTTTTAGTAAATAGAAAATTCTTTGAGAATTTGGTTTATAATTAAAAGTTTTAAATAATTGAACGCATTTGGAATGCAGAATATTATGCAAAGTAAACTGTCACAGCGGAACGTTTTATGCTTCAAAAATAAAAGTTTTGGGTTATATCCGGTATAAAAATTTAATAATTTCTTTAAAATTTCTTTATTTACAAATAATAAAAAAAAAAAACAATTTCTCTACTCCAAACCAAAGCACTAAAAATTTACTCATTTAAATTGCGCTGCAAATGCACATTATTTTTACTACGGATTGCTAATGAATTTGTTATTTTGGCACCAAATTGTTTATTTCTTTTTTTTTTTTTTTTTTTTTTTACAATTGACACAATACCTAAATGCGCATACATGCTACGTATACACTTAAATCAAGGCTAAATAGATAGTTGTTTGCTTTGATGATGCCCCGAGAGACACCGACGACGACTGTTTGTCTCTAAATTTGTACAATGTCCGTCTGTCTGTCAATGTTTTGTTTGCCAGCAATAGCAATTATGCAAAATCTAATGAACGCAAATCGAGCAACGTCATTCGTATTTAGCTACATACGTACTATAAATATATAGAGAGAAACTTATTTTATATTTAAGTAGATGCCACATTGTTGATGAGTACTGCTTCCTCATGCTTCCACATTGAAAAATCGAATCGAAAATTTGCCACGCAATAGTGCGTGTTTGGTTGCTGACTGGTGACTTTGCCGCCGTTCTCGACGTATTTAAGCCAATAAAACTTTGCTGTCAAATACTCATAACGAGCCTTGAAATTTTAATTACCCCTTAAAGTTTTATGCGCCGGACTGGCGGCTTATCTAAGCAAAACAATTTCATTAGCAATTGGGAAATTTTTTTCTCTTTTTTTTTTCTTTTAATAAATTCACAATAATCTGTCTCAAGCTGCGGCTAGAAAGTTGTTAAAGTAGGCTTTAATAAAAGTGAAATCCACTTTTTGTTACTGCCTTTAATGGTTTGAAGTCGAATCTGCATTTTTATAGACTGCTCTTGAGATAATCCGTTGTCGTTGTGCAAATTTTGTGGCATGCTTTTAGGCTGTGGCGCTTGGTTATTGTACCCTATTTATTTATTTATTTTAAGCGGTTTGCACTTTACATATTCAAAATGTTTTCTTCTATCTGTTCTTCTATCGGACCAGTGAAGAATATTAGTAACATTTAATCCTCCTTGTTTTGGTAATCCTTTCAAAGATATTTTTTTACCATATTAAAATTTTTTTTTATGATTTATAGGAAAGTGTTTTATAATTTCTCCGCATTTGACAGTCTACTGCAGGGTATTATGTAGTCAGCCAACTCATCTGCAAACCTGCTCCCCATTTTATTTAAATTTTTTTCTTTATACTCCATGAGAACATTTACTTCAAGTTTCACGCGTTACTTTTAATTACCAAAAATGTCGTTTCGTAGTTGATTTATTTCGCATTCTTTGTTGAAAACACAGTCAGTCTCTACGCCTCTGGGTAGTCTACTACCGACTACCATGTTTAATAAGAATGTATATAAAACCAAAGTTTTTAGCATTAATGGAATTTACACGAGATCTTAACACTTTAACAAAGTTTTTCAACACGCGACAGCCGAGTAGTGTAGTGTAGCACACAAACTCGATTTCATTTTTTTTTTTTTTTTTTTTTTTTTTGGGATTATAAAGAGTAGAGTACTACCCCATAAAAATTGGCTTGCTTGGCTTATAGTATGAGTGTGAAAGGGTTCGAGACTCATTTGCGGCTCAAATTAAAACAATAAATTAGAAAAGAAAAAAATGTATATCATAAAGAGTAAAAGGATCTGCTGCTGCTGCTGCTGCAACACTTGACTGGGCTACATCGTTAGTGGCGTCAGAAAATTACTTTTTAACTTAATTTATTGTTAAAGCTGAAAAGTGTTGCATAATTTTTTGGTTACTAGGCAAAGTTTTTGCACATTGTACGCTTTAGATGAAGAGTGTAATAGGGTATATTAAGTGTGTGCAAATATATGCGACAGTCAATAGTAGATTAAGCAGACACTCTTACTTTGAAAGGCTATTAATATAGGCTTTACCGTAAATCTTTATGAATTAAAACATCTTGAAGCCTATAAAATTAGATCCAAAAAATTATATTTTATAATATAGGGATCCAAACTGTATCATAAAGTTGTGCTGCCACGCCCATAACACAGCTATTTGTCTGTTATGAGGGAAACGCAAAAAAGGACTTTTCTGTCAAAGTCAGACATTTTTATTAGTTCCTCGAAAAAAGTTCAAAAGTTAGACTATCCTTCAAAATCTACTACATTTAACCCTCCATCTCTGGCTCATGGGTCAGAAATAGGGAGTCTTTACGAGACTTTACTTGGGGCAGTTGTTGAATCTCTTGTTAACTAGCCTTGTTGCATGTTAGTGCCTAGGTTGTCGGTTGTCCTTCTGAATCGACTGAAGAGAAAACTTCGCGATGTTTTCGTTGTTCCTGTAATGAAGAACAATAGAAGACTAATGATGTCATGCAGTTTCGAGTGTAATATTAGTTCGATTCAAATCTGTACATCGCTCAAAATCCTAGAAAATAATGTGTTAAAAAAAATATTACGAAAGAATAAATAAAAAAGAATTGAAAAAGAATAAAAAAATTCCAAATTTAGACGAGTTTATGGATGAGTAGAGTTCAAATTTCCAAACATCATAGCTCTATTCTTTATAGTCTCCAAAACCGTATTGCCTACACGTACGAAGGACGGGAAGACAGACCATATATCGACCAGACTATATCGAATCAACTTTTGTTGCAAATCATGAATATATATAAACTTTAACTTCCATCTAGCAGCTTCTCCCGTGCCGTTGTAAGCATCCATTTCCACAAATTATAGAACACACAATGTCCAATACTTAGAGAACTAGAGTACTTAGAGTACTGCATTAAAATGTTATGGAGATTGCTCTCCGCCAATGTTTATCCCATCACATACCTCCTCCATATTAAATTATTGCTGATGTATGACAAATTTAATTTTGATTTATTTGGCGACATGGCCACGAAATAATATTAGGTTGGAACAAAAAGTCGTTCGTATTACCGCTTTTATTTTAAATCTTTATAAAATTGCGTACAATCATCGGATTTAGTTCAAACTTCGTTATGCCCCGCTCATAGAAGGTTGCTTGGCAAAAAAGTGAGACAGTAAATTTTCGCAAGCCTCTTTTGAGGCCAATTTCTCGCCAGCTAAATCGTTCGATATTAACAGGAAGAGATGGTAATCCGATGGTGCCAGGTCCGGACTATAAAGTGGATGCATAAGGACCTCCCATCCGAACACCCGGAGCTTCTGGCGCGTCACAATGGTCTGGCGTTGTCTTCATGGAACACAATTCCGCTCCTATTGGCCAAAGATGGCCGCTTCTAGACGTTTGCTGCCTTCAAGCAGTCCAGTTATTCACAGTAGAATACCGAATTGAGCGTTTGGCCATAGGGGGAACAGCTCATAGTAGATGATTCCCTGCCAATCCCACCAAACACACAGCAAAACCTTCAATCCGGGCTTCGCAACCATTTGAGCTGCTTCGCCACCCTTCACCAACGACCGTTTGCGCTACACGTTGTCGTAAGTGACCCACTTTTCATCGACAGTCATCATTCGCTTCAGAAACGGTTGCGATTCGGCAACGATTCGCAGATGGAATTTCTATCCATGCGGTTTTTTGGTGTCAATTCGTGTGGCACCCAAATATCGAGTTTTTTTCGTGTAGCCAAGCTTCTTCAAATGCCTTTGAACGGACACATGACTGATATTCAGCTCCAGGACGATGGTACGGCTGCTACTATGGCGGTGTATCTCCATCACTTCCTTGATTTTAGCGACTTCTTCGACGACAGATCTTCCGGAGCGTAATGCTTCTTCCACTTCCTTAACATCAGAACGGAATCCACGTGAACATATCACATTTTTTTAGCCGCTTGCGATGCGTTTTTGCCTTTCAGGTAGTAAAAATGTAAAATAATGCGAATTACTTCCTGCGAGACCTCCATGTTCGACACGCTGTAGCTTACAACTGAATAGTCCAGAGCAGGGCATCAAAAACAACATGATTCATAATCAATTTTTCGCTAAAGAACTCTTTACTTTTTTTTTTTTTTAAATATTTATTTACTGGTCGTCCTGTTATCTTTGATATAATTTTCACCAAGGAGTAATATGGATTAAAGAAAAACAGCTTAGCTTTTTAAGGTAAGTTTTGAGAAGAACAACAAATTAGTATGTACAGTCTCTGTATACACGACAAGACGAAACTCATTGTTCGCTGCACGGAACTGTACCGATCAATTCAAAATCAGTCCTCACTGCTTCCAATCTATTATAAAATTCATATTATGGGTGATCGTATATTTAACGACCTCTGCGATCACAGATAAATTGTGAGAAGCGATTGCTCTATTTAAATGGGTTTAAACAAGTATAAAAAAATTATAACGCTGTCTGCAGAGAGATTATGAGCAGGGATGGAGTATTTAAAGTGAGTTAATCTATATACTTAATGTTAATATTTAATTCATTCCCACTCATCAATGTATATACTCCTTAAGTTTAGGTTCCTAGGAAGAAGTCTTGCATTTCTTCTTCGTTTCAGAAGACTTCTGGCCAGCTGGTTGCGATGATCATTTAGTAGTTTTATATAGTCTGCGGTCTGCTTGTTAATGACGTCCACGATTTTAGGGAATTTACGTTCCTCTAGATTGACCAGTCTGTGGAGGATCTTCGCATGTCTTATAGAATGTGTAAGTTTGCACCAATGCTGTACACTTGTATCCTTGTTTCTCAGCGACAGTTAGTTTTTTGTTTCGCTGAAAAATCCAGCCAAATTTGTTATTCCTGACGTTTAGGAATTTCATCACAGTTTTAATGAGTGTTCTTAAGTGGAGGCGCTTGTATACATACACTCCTAGCTACTTAAAATCAGTGTAGTAGCCAATTAGCTGACCCAGAAGGAAAACCCCAAAGCATTTGCCATTGTTGCACATTTACTGAGGTTTATACAAATATTTTACCGTTTAGCCCATTTGCCAAACTTGTAGAGCTGCAGTTGAAGCCTGTCAGTGGCGTTGTACAGGCACGAGTCTCTGTTAAGGATGTCATTGTCGTCAGCGAGTGTTCAAGATGGAGCTTAGAATGTTACAAGGAACCTTTTCGTGCTTGATTTCACACCATACAGAATCACCGAGAAGATACTGTCGCTCAAGAAGCCTCCTGTCAAAAAGACTGTCGGATGCCAAGATAAATCGTCACTGTGTACTCCTCGGAATGCATCTATGATAAAGTTTACCACCCTATATATATAAATTATTACAATCCCTTACCATATAATAAGTTTTAAATATTTTTTAGCTGCAGTAACTAATATTTCCGCAGCGTACATCCTAGTCGTCTAAACAAGATTGCAGCAATTTTTACTTGTTTCTTGTTTAAATCTTCTGGCTTATCTACAGCAATTTTCATTAAATTCGCACAATTAAAGCAAAATAATTTTATTTTAAATAGAACAAAGTGAATAATTAAATTAATACGCAAACTTTTATCAGGTATGCAAAGGGTTAAATAAGTTTTGGGTGCACAAAAATAGAACATAAACTTTGCTCTAACCTTGCATAAAATTTTAATTTAGTTAGCCTAGCTTTTTCTTCTTCTCCTTCTTCTTCTACTACTTTGTGTTTTCTATAGAAAGTCACAAACTTTTTATGTGGGTTTTCGACATTGTTGAGGTTGTTTGAAGCGTTCATGTACAATAGTAATTTGATATATTGGTCAATAGTGCCCATAAGTATGCTTAACAAAGCTAAAAGCTGATCTTTCTTTTAGTGCGCAGCGCACAATTTTTGCAATTCCAACACAAATGCTTTTGTGTATCAAGGGATTTCATTTCGAATTCGGTTTGGCTTGAGTTGCTTGTTCGGTTTTTCTTTTCGGCCAGAAAGTTGCCTGTCAAATTTCATTTGGCAGATTTGCGCCACAGCCTTAGACAACTTTCTTCTTGGCTTTTATTTGCACAATTTGAATTTTTATCGCTTGTGTTGTTCGATATGGCTTCAATCTGCTATATAAGTATATATATATAAAAAAAAGTTGTTACTAAGAAGTTTGTGCTTTTCACTTTACTTTATAAGTGGTTTGGTGAAAGGTTAATTTTGATTTTTTCCAAGTGATAAGTTTGTTCTTTGGTATAAGAGAAAATTGAAAACTTGTAGCTAAAATGTAGCAATTCTATTTTATCCTTTTTTTTTTTTCTAAACCAAAAATAAAACAAACAGTTCACTGACTACTGACCTTAATTACATTTGTTCAACTATTGATTAGTATATTTCCAATGCTCCCAAACACAATTCTTTTATTTTTATTCTTACAATAAGTAAAATTTCCCCGGGGCATAGTTTAGGCAATACAGGAAACGTATAAATACAATTTTTGCCTAGTTAAATATTTGTTAGATAACTGAAAATTTGTTGCAGCTTGTTATTTTTTTTGCCGCTTATGACTTAAGCCATTAACAAGTCCAAAATGTTACGCTTAAGAAGGCGTATAATGCCAAAGGATCAGCGTGTGCAATAAGCGAAAATTACTATATATATATATCCTTAAGATTTATTGGACAGCAATAATTTAGATACGAATACACACATATACATATATTCGTAGCTACTTCCTGTATGTATTGTGTAGCCTAGGCAAGGCCTAGCAGTAGGCATATCAAATTGTACGCGTGTAGCCTTGCATTATAATGTTTTTCATAATTTTCTGCACATTAGGCTGGCCAGTCACGTTCCATCGCAGTAAGAGAGCCTCGCCGCTGCACGTGTTTTGTAGTCGAGTTGTATTTCTTTTTTTCTCTCTCTAAATAATGCTTAAGGCTTTGTCAGTGTTTATTACAAAAAAAAAAAATTTTACCTATATGAGTATATTTTGCAGTTGATTGCGTATTAAAAATGAAGATGAAGTGTTTCACAAAATGTTTTTCATTTTGGTAGTCATCAGCTTTGGTTTTATGTTCATTTGCAATACTATTGTGGTTGGGTTTGCTTATCTTTTTAAGTACAATAAAAGATTTAGTCTAGGTAATTTAATAAATTTATATATAAGCAGCTTTGTTATTGTTTAGTTATAGTCGAACCGGATGTACATAAAATAGCACTGAATATTAATGATAATAACATAAACAAACATCTGTAGCCATGATTCGAGTCCTAATCTGATTTGAGTACAATTACTTCGATGCGTTCTTCTACATCAATTAACTTTGATCTATTAGACCAAGCGTGCACTCCTACGCTCCTTTTAGTGTCCTCTTCCATAGATGGACACTTTGTATTTTTCAAGTGTACATATATAATTTCCCATGGTGCTCTTTGCATACGCGTCAAAAAATAACTTAAATATTCTTCTTCTGATATTCTTTTAATGTAAAGGATATTACCGGCCATTTTTCAATTGGATCTTATTAGGCCCTGTACCGCAGGAACAAGAGCCTATTGGTTTTGTGCAAATGTATGTAACAGGTAGAAATAATGGTCGGAGACCGCCAAAAGTTACCTCCATTATGGTCAGGAGTGATAGAGGAGTCGATATAGCCATGTCCGTCTGCCCGTATGTATGAACTAAAGGTTCTCGGAGACGGTAATAGATAGAGACTTTGTGTGTTTTGCATTCGACTAGGACTGCCTTCTTCCCCATAAAATTACCCCCAAGGCTAAAATTTTGAGTAAGCCAGTATAAGATAAGCCAAAATCCAAAAAATTCATCAAAATCGGATAATAAATGACTATTTTATAAGCAATTGAATTTGAACGACCTATAATACTTCCGTCCTCCCTTTTTCTTTTCATACATAAAAAATGTTTTATAAGGCACTTAATCGTGCAGTGAGAAGTGGTCATAAGATTGGTCATAAGCTAGGGAAACATTTAATGTGTTTGTTAGGCGACCTGTACTGGTACAGGGCTTCTTACAGTCAGTTTTAGTCAGTCAGTAATTTTCTTACTTGTTAGGCCCTGTACCGAAGGTACAAGAGCCTATTGGTTTTGTGCAAATGTATATAACAGATAGAAATAATAGTCGGAGACCCCCCAAAGTTACCCCCATTATGGTCATGAGTGATAGAGGAGTCGATATAGACATGTCCGTCTGTGCGTCCGTCTATCTGTCCGTCCGTCCGTATGAACGAAAGGATCTCGGAAACGGTAATAGATAGATACTTCGTGTTTTTTGCATTCGACTAGGACTGCTCCGGAATTTCACAAGTTTATTTTCAAATTTTGCCCCTTTATTTTTTCTATTATAAGAAAGGAGGTCATTGTAAAGATATAATTCAAATTAAATAATAATTAAAATCGGAGAACATTTAGATTTTTAAAATATTTATGGAAATAATTTTGTCTTCATGTATTGAAAAAGGCCAATCTAAACAGAGACACTCTTCACGAGCTGAAGTAGACATATATAAAGTTTGATTAATTATTTGTTTAGTGCAGTAGTTCTAGAGTTTATCCCTTACAAACAAACACGCTTCACTATTGAGTCTATTTCGACTACTTTTTTGTGAAGCCCTCATAGAAACCACCATCCATTGTTGTACTTATAAAACAATACTTGATCAAGATTTTATCAAAGTTTCTTGATATTTCATCTTTATATTTACATAGGGCAAACTGATCTGGATCCTCTTTTTACACCCCATTCAAAACTTGTGCTTTCCATCGAGCAGATTTCTTCCCAGTTTCTTAGAAATCATTTCTTGTGTCAATTATATATTTAAGTCTTTACTAGGGCCAAATTTTTCTGGTCGCCGTTTCTCGAGGCACTTGCTTTTCCAAAAACTTTGCAATCTTCGAAACCACAGTTTAATTCATATGCATTTGTTTCATATCCATTTTGTAGTGCTTTGAAGATCTCTACTGGCTTGAATTGACGAAAACGAACTAAATCCAATACATCACATAGTGATTTGTGACGTATTGGTGTAAGGCTCTACAATCTAACTTTGGCAATTTCTATTTTCTCTTCTATTTCGAACTTACTGAAATAGACTTTGTGAAGTTGGCTGACTTCTTGGGCGAGGTCACACAAATACCAATTATTCCTAAAAGACGCCGATCATAAAAGTTTTAGGGCTTCTGTAGTCCTGTAGCATTGTTACGAATGCCAGTAACTAGTTGAGCATGCTGCTAGCTGCCTCTTTCAGTGAAACGAGTGAGAGTTCCTAGGGTATTTTAATCTTGCTATGGCGCTTGCTAGGCAGCTGCAGATAAGGTGCTTCCTTTGCGTTTTCTGCAGCCGTCCATATCAGTTTTACCAAGCTTTTTCGCATATAGTTGGATTTGGAAGTCATGAGTCCGTGCTACTACGTAAATAACCAGTGGGTAGACTTTTAGCATTGTTTCTAGTGCTTCCGCGGCTCTGTCGTTGGTTACTCTCCTTAAGCTATCTCTTAAAAAAAAAAAATTGGTTTTGAACGTCTGCCATTTTTGAATTTAATACCAGCCACTAACCGGATTTTGAATATTCCCCCTTGTGACATAGATTATCATACGTTGAAGCATATTACGTAATAAGATTTTTTCCAATACTACACAGCGACTATTAATCGTTAGAGTTGTACTGCAATCTGTGTTGGCTAGGATTCAATTTTCAATTCAGAGCGTTATATTATGGGTTCTACTAGTTGGTCCCACTACCTTTTTAGCGGATAGTCTTAGGCGTCTTCAATGTTGGCAATGGTGTTGTCTCACTGACCTTTGACAGACATAAATAAGCCTTTATCACCATAGTTTAAGCTTCACGACTTATCTTCGCTGTAGTATTTTCGACGATATTTCGTTTAAGTGTTTTATTATTCCACAATATTAATTAGTGTAATAATATGGTTTATGTAAGGCTTATAAGGGTTAAATCCACTTTAATCGCCTTTTTTTTATCAAATTTAAAACACTAAAAACATAGAAATATGCATTTTTAACTAGATACAGTTTTTTTTCACATCGAAAGGAAGCTACGGAGACAATTATTTCGGTTTCAACTATGAATCATAAGTCTGTTAGCTATGACAATTCAATATTTGCTAGATCTATCATGCTTCTCAGGAAAAGCGCCCTGTGTATTATATTCATTTTTGTACAGAAATCACGCTTTGATCAAAATTCGATTAGGAGTTAACCCATTCTGCTCACGCCGTAACTGAGTATTTAATGGTGGCAATATTCTTGACAAGGTAACAGAAGCCAGAACTATTTGAATGGACTTGATAATTATTATTCGCTGCTAGTTTCTACAGTGACCTCATTTACCATAGCCAGAACAATTTATCAACAATATACATACATATATCGATCAAGTATATATATACTGTATGGTGATTGTGAAATTGAATTCACCATTGAACACATAAAGCATCCTCTCATTCATATAAAAATACAGACAGACGACACTTTATGATGGGTCTGTCTCGCTTTCTTATGCTTGTTATTGTTTAAAAAGATTTAAAGATTTCGAGTTTAACTATGAATCCTTATCAGACCGCATGTCAAATTTGCCTATTAATATCAGAGAAATCTCTTTCGAAAACACAGTTTCTTATCAGCTGTACCGGTTGCTAATATCAATGCTTCTCAGTTGCCAAATATGTTTCTCTTCCCACTTTGCCAACTCTTTTCCAAGTTTTCCATTTTGTTGTTGCTTTATGGCGCTAACTTGCCGTAGATAAACTTAAAGTATTTATAGAAACTTTTTAAGCAAAAATTAAAACTCACAAATCCAAATGCCTTTAACACTTTTATGCTAAACTTCGAAGTCAAGCCACTCCACTAAAGAAGTTATTAAGCAGCATACAGCCGCAGGCAAACAATAAAATCACTTGACCTTAACCCATACTGCGCTTAACGGCACTTTAACTCCATACCCGAGCCGAAATAAAAACTAACGAAATAATAAACAAACAAACCGAAAAAAAGGACTAACTTGCCTACACAACCGGGCTAATTTATTATGTAAATGTGTGCAAACAAGAGCGCTTCGTGCGCAATCCTAAACTAAAAACATACACATATAAAGTAAGAGAAGACCGAATGATTTTTGCTGCTAATAGCCTGCTACACAAAAATAGTAACAACATTTCTTGCTACAATACACACACACATTTAGCAGGAAATGTTGCTATGCTTCCTGCATGCCAGACAACAGCAGCAAATGAGTCAGCCCGACAGGCTGTCTGCACTTAAAACAAGTCGCACTTTTATGCGTATTGTTCGAAGTTTGCGCTTATTTGAATATGTTGCTACAAACAATAAATTTGACAAGCGTTAACAAGCGGCCGCATATACTAGTACATATAAAAGGGCTAAATTTCGCAAAATTTCTGCTTATTTACGTCATAACAAATACAGGCTTCTGCTTGTTTCCGGCGTTCTTTGCTGCCTTCCGGTTATAGCCGCACCACAGCTGTTGTATAGTATTTATATATACTAGTAATTAACATTAAATGTTGCAACTCTTTAACACACATAAAAACAAAAATAACAACAACAGCCAGCAATGTAGCACTTAAATTTAAGCAGACAGACATCTTCTCGTAGGCTTTCAATGAAAGCACTTCCGTTTCCGCTATCCTGTCCGCACAGCTGATAAGCAACCGCTCTCTCTTATGTTGTTGTTTTTCTCTTTTTTTTTTTTTATTTATTTACTGACACAACATTTTACACACGTGTAATCCTGATTATGCTCCTCCAAAATGAAAGCGTCCAAATGAAAAACAATTTTGCCTTCGCTTTTGCGCTTCAATTTAGTAGGAAAGGCAGAAAACTTTTAGCTGCTTCCGCACGCTTTGCTTCTTTGCTTTTGGCCAAAGTTGTGCTCTGTAGCAACTTATGTGTGTGTGTGTGTGTGTGTTACTACTTTAGTCGTGCCTTTTTTCTCTTTCTCTTCTTACTACTTTTTACTCATTTCGAGTCAGCACGTTCGCACAGTCCTTTTCTGTTTTGGGCTGAGCCTGCCTGTGCGTTTTACGATTTATGCCTTTGTGCCTCCTAAAATTTTTCGACAGCCTGGCGTTGGAATTTAATTTGCGCCACGTGCTCCCGCTCTTACGTCGACATTCTTGTTTATTGTAAGTACATAGTATATACCTACTACTACTACTGCATGATGTGTATCAATGGTTTCAGAACTATTTTGGGTAAAATAAAAAAGTTTACTGGACTTGAGGAAGTGTTTTTTGATATCTAAATAGAGTTTTGGTGGGTTTTTAAACAAGAAAAAAATATTCTTGTCCTCGTAACTGCATAAAAAACACAATTATTCTGATTTGGCGTTACCAACTACATCTTGACAATATTGCTAAATCTATTTAGAAATAAACTTGAAAATTATTCTAGAGCCGTGCCGAGAAAATCGTTGCAAATATTGACTATCTTGCCTTTGCTTTTGCTAAACCTGATATATTCTTATTTGAGCCACACAAATTTAAACTACAAAGAGATACAGCGTAGTTCCAACTCTTTCACACTCGTATGCTGTGTGTGTCCTTTCTTGTCTAATTTCAATTATGCTTATCATCAAAGAATTTAAAATTTCCACCATTCACTTTAAATTGTCGAACTTTAAAAACACTCCTCGCTACATATACTAAGTGTGCTGCCCTTGTGCGTAGCAGCCTTTTAGGGGCTTCGATTACTGCTTCGAATCGCTTTGCTTGTCTTGCTTGCTTGCTGTCGCGCTTGTTGGTAAAATATTTGCTTATCAGTAACGCAGCTGATGATTCCATTTTGATGAAGTTGTTGACAATGTTCCTTCTTTCGTTATTTAAGCGAATTTGAGTGACAACTGACTTGTCTGTCTGTCTGTCTTTAGTTACATAAATATTTTGCCTTTAAATATATTTATTAGACATAAGTCGTCACAATGCGTCACATTATTTCAATATTGTGCAACATTGCGTATGAGTAACATATGCGCGTCGTACATTTTGCTTCTTTTTTTTTTTAAATAAATATTATTTCTATTATTTAAGTTGTTCAAATATGGCAAAAGCAAATACCATAAAGCATTCAAACAAAATGACACATTCATGACCTTTCCGCTTCTACGGAAAGTAAAATAAAATAAATTGAAAGAAAAGCGTGTAACATGTGTTCTTACATGAAACAAGCAAATCAAGTTATTTGTTTGTTATTTATTATTTCAATAATATGTACAAATGTTCGACGCACTGCTGCTGCAGCGATAAGAAATACATTTTATTTTGAATAATATTTTTAATGCAAAATTTTTTGTTTTTTTTTTTTGTTTTGGAATTATGCAAACACAAAAACCTGCTGTTTATGTATTTTTAATATCATAGTAGCTGCATATATTATATATAAAAAAAGGGAAGATATATCAGATATGGCATTAAATGTCGCGCATAAAAATTATATATGCATATTTGTATATTTGCGAGATGTCGTCGTCGTCGTCGCCGTCATATATGATGAAATTGCATTTTGATAGCAATAAGCGTGCCATAAAAACATATCACAGTGAAGCGGTTAAACAACAACAATAATAAAACAGGACAACAGTCCTCGTGCATGATGTGATCACTCTAAATATATAGCCTGTACAGCTTATTACGCCCGACTTTTCTTTGGTCACACTTTTTGCCTGCTTCTCATATACCCAAAAATAAGAAGTTTTATGTTGCATACATATAAAATACACAGCGCGTAATTTCGAATTTCGATTTCGCTTAGCGAAATGTCCAAAAATAACGAGGCTATAAAATGCGCCAACAAAGGCCAATTGTAAATTTAATATTGTTTAACACTTTTATTGAATTTATGAAAGAAACTTTTGCGTAGCACTTTAGAGTCACGTTTTAGGCTTAAATGGTCTAGACGTACTGGCATGATATAGATACCTTAAAATTTATGGATTTATTGTGCATAGATGGTTTCAAGCATAAACTGATTTGGACATGAACTCTGAAGAACGACTCTACTTTTGAGACTATCCAATTTTATCACTCATCACATCACTCCTTCCATGTGTCTGGAAGGAGTGATGTCTTTAGAATACGGCGGGTGGCCGGTTTGCAACAATTGGTCGTGCGTTGTCATGTTGTAAATTTATTTTATTGTTCCTTTCTTCGTATTCCGATCGTTTTGGTAGTATGTTGATGGCCATGGGCTTATCGTACTAGATACACTTTTCATCGCCACCCAAAATGTGAATCAAAAACGCATCCTTTTTTGGTGTTCGAGGAGCTTTTCACATGCGAAAAATTGCCTTTCGACGTCGCGCTACTTCAACTTGTATGAGACCCAGTTCCCTTGCTTTTGAATCAATGCAAGTAGTTGTTTGCTGATTATTGGCTCATCCACTTCCAATGATTCTGACTACTCCTGAAGCGAAGAGCAATGATTCCAATTTTTCGTCTTCATACTTTTTAAGTTCGCCCGACCATTCCTTGTCTTCGAGCTTAAAAGCACCACTTTTAAAGCGGCCAAACCACCTCCGACACCATTGTTCACATAGAACATGTTCGTCCTAGACATGCACTAAGAATCGATAATCCTCTGACGCTCTTTTCTGCTAGGAAACTCGACATATTCGAGACTCTATTTAGTTTTGTAGTTAACGTTTAAACTAAAGGACATAAGCAGCCAATGGCGCTCATTCACAAGAGATGTTCAATCCCAATATTGGATCATATACTAGTGGGCGCAGCTTGTGTAAAACGTTCATTATTAAATCAAGGTCCCAATATTTGATGCTCAAATTCTACCAAGCTACATAGCTGAAATTTCTCTCCTTATTGTTCCGCTCAGCAAACCGATTCGTTAAGCAAAAGGTGTCCCCTGAGGAACTCCAACTTGAACTGGGTGAATTGCTGAAGTTTCTCTACTATCGTTTGAGGGGTTTCGTCTGGGGAACTCTAGCTTGAACTGGATGATTTTATGAAAGTTTTTTTTTTTACCGTACCGTTCAGCTAAAGTGTTGGGAACTCCAACTTGATCTGGGTGAATTAATAAAATTGCTGTGCTTACACTGAATAACCGACCCTTTAAGTACGAATAGATCAGAGCAAATTGGACGCGGACAGTCCATTCTTTAGTTTGGCGAGTAGCTTAGGGTGCCAGACTCGATCAAAATCTTTTTCTGCTAAATGGCGTCCGAAGCTTATTACTACCTGCGGCCAGCACGAAATACAAATTGGAAGTCTGAAATGAGATTCTCAGCGATGTGAAGATTTGTCTTGCAGCAATCAGTGTTTTCCCATACCTTTGATTACGAGTGATGGAGACTGTTCAGTCGATAGAATACTAGATTCTGCTCATGCTCTCCTAGTTTGAAGATCATCATCACCACTGCTTTCTTGCACATCTCTAGGAAGTACTGCTCCAACACTATGTTGTTGACAATTAATATCAGAGAGCTAAGCCTTTAGTGTGCCGATCTTCTGTTGCTTTTTGTAGCGACTGATACCTCCATAATGAACGGAGAAGGAAGTAGATAAATTCAGTATAGTACACTAACTGTGTTTCAAAAGGGAGGTAAAGAGAGTAGTAGTACTCTATGTCAACTGGTTTTATCATGTTGCTTGTTCACATTCGCCAGTTTGTCCCAGAAGAGTTTTTTTAAGTGTTTTCTAAAATAATGTTTTTTTATATTCTGCTTCCAATTATATAAGAAAAAGTGCCTTCTCCTAGAATGTTTCTGGAGAATGGAACGCCATTTTACTCTCAACACATTCCAAAAGAAGCATAACTATAAGAAGCTCTTCTCAGTATCTTGCAAAAGTGTGAAGTGGTTTTCGAACGCAGTAAACAACAACAACAACTTTTGAAATGCAGCCTTCTAGAAGAATGTTTCGGAAGCCTGAGCAAATATGAGTAATAATGAAACTGACACTTCATGTGTTTGCAAGCTTCTTCCGGAGCATCGAAAGAATGTTTCCAGATTACTTCCATATCCAACTTAGAATTTTCTAGTAGCCTATCTAGGAGTATCTATTTTGTGCTGTAATAATCACTTATTTACGTTTCTTTAATCATGGACTGCGAATGTGCTTCGAGCATCGAAAAATTGCGTCTAGAAAGGTTTCTGAAATAGTTCTATATTCATTTTCTGCTATAAGCGCAATCCCTACTTATAATGTCTCCGATTCTTTATAACTAGTACTTCATTGATAGAGAATGCATGCTTCTGAATAGGCTTCTAGAATACTTCCATGAACTACTTTGAATACTCTAGAAGCCCATCTAGCAGTATAACTTTTCAGCTCTAAGCGCACTCCAAATACTCTCTTTCTTTATAATCCCACAAGAAACTTTATTCTAGAAGTTTGTACTTCATGTGTTGCTGCCTCTGTCATAAACCACGTTTGAAGACGGTGTTGAGAAAAATATGTGAAGTGTTCTACATTTACACTAAATACCTAACTTATTAATACAATCGCATTTTTATGTATCTCCAGTTAGAATAGGCTGTACTTTCTTCCAATTTCAAATAAACATACGAATTTATTGGACTCAGGACTGTACGATAGATGATCCATCAATGTTTGAGAGCTTGCATAACCGTAATACAGGATGAGCGTCTTCGATAGATGGTTTTCCTCAATACTTCGAAAATGTCTGCCAAATAAATGGTTGTATACCATTCAAAATTAATCAAAGACCCATACAGTCGACTGCTGTTTTGTTTGAGGCTCGTCTGCTTTGATGCATGAATCTTCACCTGTCTCACTCTAATACATTTTGTATTTCTTCAGCATTTTTTTGATCTAATATGAAATTATATATGTTATCCAATGAGTACAAATGGCTTCATTCTCATGTTATGTCATACCACACCATCCTTCTACGAAATAACTGATTTTGGGAGACCTAGATGAATTCTTGACGAATTTCTTGGCGATAAGGTTTCAAAGCCCAAATATATATTTATCGATACAATCTTATCTTGATAATCCAAGTTGGATGTCGTAATAAATCATCACACTTAGCTTTGCATGAGTCAAATTGATTTTTTAGACTAGAAACGTTTTTCGAAAGTACTAAAAAATACCAAACTATTTTTATATGTTAGTCACTTAGTCCATGCTTAAAATCAAAAGTTCAGACATAATTTGACAATTTTTGGACCTACTATCAGCAACTTTGCAAGCCAATAGAGTGAACAAAATATTAAAATATGACAGAAAGCATCATGAGACTGAAACCTAGCCAAACTTCTACACACAACACTATTATAGTTTAAAATATTTACCTCTCATAATTGTTAAACTATTAGCCTCTTTGACTACTAAAACGCCTAAAAAGAATAATTTATGGAAATAATCTTGTAGCGAAGTATAAAATTTGAGTTCTTAGACCTAAAAATATTATAAATAAACAACTTTGCACTGCATTTTCCCGAAAGTGCCTGGCAAGCAATTCAATTTTTTCATATTTAAAGTGGATCCAGTCTGTATCTGTCGTTTTCAGTCACTGGTTAGGCCGTGGGTGCTGGATATGTAACAGCAAAGGGATCATTTAAAACTTCACACAATACGTTTTGGAAGTGATGCGAAGTTAGCTTCAAACTAATCGATGGCTTGGGTTAGTTCGGGTATACTCGAATATTGTTGTCCTAATCCATGTCTTAATACATATAATTGATGTGTTAATCATCTCCAAAAAATGTTCGATGATATTCAAATCCGGTATGGCGGTCAGCTTAATAGCTCCACATTTTGGCTCTCTAAATACGTTTTAACAATCTGGTTTGTATGTGTTATCAAGTTGCTAAAGCTACGGCATCGTTCCAAAAAGTATTATAAGACAACGCATTCATTGCGTTTGTTCAAAATTTTAAGTTGTAAGTGCTGTAATACAAAATGGCTTCACTCACCTCTAACTCTGCTCTGCAGAAGTCGCAAATGATGTATTTCTTTGCGGAGGTTATAGAAATAGTAGGTATAGCTATCGAGGCCGTTCAAATAGAATTTGTTTTCGAAGAAGACTACGTGATCCAGGTCGCTTCTGTGCGGAAAAAACAAAACTGAAGATTTGAACCAAGTTAAGGGATAGCTATTTCTTGATTTTTAGACTTTCCATGTGCTCGTTCATTCGAAAAATAATGACGCATAGTTCTGAGACTTGAGCTGATACAACATTTTTGAATGATTTTTTCCAAAGAGTCGTGAGAATTCAAGGCTTTACTGCATTATTTCATATGTTTTCCACACTTAGACTAATTACTTCAAATAAGTGTTATAACGTGACGGATTTTCTCGATTTTTTTTTAGCTCTTTTGGTAATAAATAGGCCAGCGTTCTTGTAAGCATTGTATTTCCGCCTCAGTTAGGGCTTTTTTTTCTTTTCTTTTTTAAAGAAACTTTTCATACACGCGCCAAGTTAAAAAAAGAGAGCGATTGCTAAAGATTATTTAATGGTTTGGTGGCAAGCTCCATTGTAGGATTCTAATTTGTTTTTTTCTATGACATATTGCGACTCTGAGAATCTGGTTTTAGCTTATAGACAAGATTCCTAACGTAAACTGTGTAGCGAGTGTCACAGCTAGAATTTTTTTAAGTTGGTTTTTTTTTTGTGGTCATGTCATAGTTACTATAGGTGCTTGTTGCGGTTTCAATATACACAGGTTTAAACACTCAAAACTGTGGCATTAAATTATTTAAGCACGTGCGACTCAAAGTGTTTGTTTAGCTTAATGGCTTTGATTTGGGTTGCAAATATTTGCGTTTTAAATATGTATGAACCTCAAGTAGCTATTTGAATATTAAAAGCTATTCAGACTTAGAAGCTATAATTTTTGCTAATTTAAAAAAGACGTTTTGCAATTTTAAACCAATTAGAACTTTAGGCTCAATTTTATTATTATTTCGAGTCTTTGACTAAAATTTTCCACTTTTTCTTATAAATATTCAAATGTTAATGTGAGAACATCTTCTTTAAGAAGCTTGTGCATACTTTAAGTAGCTGACTTGATATTACTTTCGCATAAGCGTTCAAATGTCAAAGCCAAGTTACGCACAATAAAACCGACGAAAATCCCCAAATCACAAAGTGGAAATGTTGAAGACTTTTTCACACGCAATGTGGTGGAGCGCGTGCGAACTCTTAAAATGGTGAAGGATCTACTAAATATGCACGTGGCAACATATACATACCTGCCGCAGTACGTCGAAGTAACTTACTCAAGCAGTCAGAACCAACTACCGCTTCATATACATACATATATACACAATATTTGTATGTTGATGTCAATTTTGTCCTCGCCACATGGCGTCTTCTAAGTTAGTGTGCGTCGGTCCTGCCTTCTGTCAGTCTTACTTGCTTTTCTTATATTAAAATGCCTACTAATGTCAAATATCCTGCGACAGGGCGACGCGCATATTTGAATAAACGTCAATGTAATTGACACTTGAAGTGTGTGTGAGCAGGGAGCTTTGAGGGGGCGTAGCGTAGTAGATTGGCTAGCAGGTACATAAAGTGTAGAAAAATGCGTCTTCTACGCTTACTTTCGCTTTTGCTTGTATATCTTCTGACATTTTATTTGCTGCTGTGCCTCTACGTTTCCGCTTTTTCAATTTATTTTTTATTTTTCTTTTCAACAATTTTTACCTTTACTTTAAAATGGCGATTGCGCAATTTTCTTTCTATACCTTTTCTTTATAACTTTTTTCCATTATCTGCTTAAAGTATTTTGCCTCAGTTTTTTTTTCTTTTATAATAAAATTATAGCAAACAATAACCATCAAGATTATTTATGTTTTTTTTTTTTTTTTTTTTCATTGGGGCTTTTGAGCGCAACAATGTAGCAAAGTTGTCGTCGACTACTACTAAATGACTTTATCACACAATCCCCATAAGTCGGTTTTTGCTGTCTGCAACTCTTGTGTGGCCCTCCTCTGCTTACATTGTTTATCTGTCCGTCTGCTTAGCCAAACCCTAAATACAATGTCTTTTACTACTGCATGGTGCAAAATTTGTTGCCTCATCATCTCTGAGATTTTATTTTTTGCCAACACCAGCTAAAAATATAAATACAAACAAAAAGTCGAACGTCTACGAGGGTTACCGTAAAGAATTTAGGCTGGAAAGGGGTCTCAGTAGGTTTAATCTAATTTGGAACTTTAGGCGTAGCTATTAAAATTCAATTAATTAGAAAAGTCGCTTTAGTACTCATCTCCCCAGTTTTGGTCTTTCAATGAATCTTTCGGATTCTCAAATCTTTGTACCAACTATAAATGCTATTGATCCAGAACCACGTAATCCATTTTCACCTAAGAAAAGGAATATAAAAGAAGCTGGTTAGATTTAGTATCACCACCATAATTCTTCAAAGGTTGATATACATCATATGGAGCATGTAAATCTAGTAGCTGTCGAAAAGAATCTGTAAATTCTGATGGGATATCTTAAAGGTTATTAGACTTTAGAGTTCCTCACCGAACATTACCTACATCAAACATATTCTTCACAGATACTTCCTAAGCATTTCATTGTTCTACTGAAAGCCTGGCTTGAGCAGAGAAAGTAGAAGATCTTTTCAATCTTTTTCTCATCCCAACAGCTCCTGCAAACATCGTTGTATGGAAGGTTTAAGCTTCTAGCAAATATACCCTCTATCCAATATTTATTGATTTTACGGACATCTGCCGAGCATAGTATCGTGCTTAGAGTAAACAGATTTTCTGAGCATATATTTTTGTCATATTAGTCATATATTGGCTTCGCTTCTCCATCAAAATGTTTGCGGATAAATATATACTAACAGGAAGTATCTGTGCTATGACGCATTGTCTGACGAATTCGTTAGTTAAGCATTTCTCCTAAATACTCCTAAAATGATGTAAAACTTTTCGCTCATCTCAATAAGCGATCTGCAGCAACTGTTTACAGTCTATTAACTGCTTTAAGTTATTTAATAGCCGCTTGGCTCTTTGTGAAATTTATCGGAAGCATTGGGACCTTAGACACAGAATAACTTACTTGATTGTCAAGATTTCAGTTTGGAAGACACTGCAGTGATAGTCTGATAGTCAGAGAAATATATTTGGGTCCAGTTCAGCATAGTTGTTTGCACCGAAGTGTTCATTCAGTTTAGAGTCATTATTAAAAATAATGATGTGAACTCCGAAATATAAGATTTAATTGTCTATTCTATGGGATTACAGAGGTCAGCTACTGCAGGTATTTTCCTTAGTATTTTAGAATTGCCAGCCAAGCCTCTCTTGTTATTCTTAAAGCTACGGTAGCTACTAGTTTTCCCCATAAAAACCGGTGGTAGAAAACGGAGAGTGTTGTCAAAACCACATATTGGAGTTGTGAGTAGATCCTAGGAGCTTCACAGAACAACTAACCTAACCTTTCTTAACCTCCACGTGGAGAGCAGTTCGAGGACATGAAAAAACCATGCACGGCCTCTGGGCGAACCGGAGTGAACCGGCAATGCAGCTCATTAACAAATGTCTCTACTATCTCAGCAACAGTCTTACACCACGTGTTATCCATTCGCTTTATGGGGATCTGCCTATTTGACTGCAGATTGACTCGTCGTGTAGCTTCTCCAGAATAAACTACTGGGTTTTGTTAGGGTTAGACTGTGAAGAAGCTCGTCAAAATTGCTCAAAAGTGTACAAAGATCGTCATTAGCATGCGGGTAGTCTGCCTGATCTATAGGATTGTACGAGGGCCTATGTATGTATAGACGATGTAATGATTTCTTGAGCCTAACCAGATCTCTAATCTGGGCCACAAGGTTGTTGGCCAAGCATGAAAGTAGCTTATGTACAAACAAATCTGCTGCGTCGTCGATATTAGTTAGTGACCTAAGCTATATGTTCATGTTATTCCTATCTATACTTGATCCAGAGAATATTTTAATATATTGTAGCTATGGCCACTAGAAGAGTCAAGAGAATGTGAACTCAACTCAATCCTCTCTGAGATAGCAAGACTAGTTCAGGATGTATACAGAAATTAAATATTCATTTGTAATTTTAATTTAACTTTGCAGAATTTCGAAACATGATGGCCGAACGATGCTAAAGATTTGAAAGCTACAGATACAATTGTTACAGATTCAGCTAAAAAGCCTCAACCGTTTGTTGGATTTGACAAGACAAGTATTACTAAGTATTAAAGGATGCCTTATAACTACTTGTGAATTTTTTTTTATAAAAACTTTTGCGGTTATCCTTGCACACACAATCAGGAAGTTCCAACGCATTGTAAATTCTTCCTTAGCGTATTTTTAGGCTTTAACATAAAGCCAAAATGTGTTTGAAGTAGTAAGGGAATGACTATAAATACACGTGCCACCATTCGGTAGAGAATTATGGCAAGGACGAGCGTGAAGAGAAGTGGCGATATAGAGAGAAAATAAATATATAAGAGACGGAAGTTTCTTTGGCAGTTGCGCGGGGTACAAGCAGACAGGAAGTCTGTGTAGTGCGTGCCGCGTATTTACAATCGGTTTCCGCAATTGTGTTGGACAAGTTTCTTTTTTCTTTTTTGTTACTTTCTAATGATGCCGCGACTTGAAATGCGAAAAGTTTTGCCTGCTTTGTTGCTTCCTGCCGTCAAAAAGAAGGAAGTAAGAATGAAAAATATTTTCTAAGAAATTAAATCGAAAATCGATAGGAGTCGTAAAAAGGAAAACAATGCTCCGTCCGGCCTAATCATATGTTTTATATTTTGTATTTTTATGTTTTTACTCAAAAAAGCAAAGAAAGTGAGCGCACTTTCACTTTTCACGCGCCTATAAGTCTGCAAAGCATGTCAGTGACTGTTACTGTAGATGTGTATGAAAGTGAAAGTAATTTCTTTTACGCTTTCGCTTTCTATTTGACTTTGCCTACTCACATTTTGTGCTCATTTTCCGTGCCATTTGAGTGAGCAGCGCCTAAAAAAAGGCTGCAAAGCATTTATGCGCTCTCGATTACATAAGTCCTTATAAGGAGGCATTTTGACGGCGTAGAAAAACAGTAATTTCGAGTTCAAGGTCCTGGCTAGTACGCATGCACTATGAGTATAGGCCCAAACAGAGCGAAGCGCTCTTAACTGTTATTAAATGTTGCGAGCGCGCCTAAAAGTATGCACTCGTAGTTTTTTTTTTTTTTTTGAGTTAAATTCTCACTCATTTTAGTCAAACTTTGGGTGTAACTTGTTCCCCAGGGCTCTATCATATTTATTTATCTTTTTGTTTCTTTCCATGTCCTGGGTAACAAGTTTTGTTGTTGGTATGCCTGCCTGCCGCACAAAACAGCTGTGTGTATACAGGCTATACAGCCACAGCAGGTGTGAGCCGCCATCGCTGTCAGCAGTTGAAATTTTTTATGGCCAAAGTTTTGTGCGTTCTATGCCTTTTGTGGCACGCACGTGGCTACATTAAACCTTATTCAGAGTGAGAATGATTGCATTTATCTTTGCTTTTATGTCGCAATTCTAGAATTTGGTAACAAAAAATTTTATGTGGTATTTTGGGCTGCAGTCGAGTATATATTTTTTTTTTTTTTTGTCAGCAAATTACGTCAATTTAATTTTGTCGCACATTTTGATTGAACTTTTTTTTTGTTTTTTTTTTTTTATACTTTTCACAAGCCTTCTTAGCTGCAAGGCAAGTAGGTGTTCTTTATTTTTTGTGGTTTTTTTTCAAACCATTTTTTTACTTTTTCTACTTTACGAGTTTTGATTTGTTTTGCTTCTTCCAATATAAAGTTTTTCTTTTTTTTTTCAAGCAATTGAAAGCGAAAAAACGCATAAAACTTTGATCCTTTTTTTGTACTTTTTTCCGCTTGGTTTAATGTGTTCCGAAATTTGGTTGTCCTGCACTTTTTCTTATTTTTTTTACGCTTTTAGGCTTAATTGAAATTCTTTGCTCACTTAATTTTTTGCTCAAAAGTATTTTTCTTTTCTTTATTTTTTTAGGCCCTGTACCGAAGGTACAAGAGCCTATTGGTTTTGTGCAAATGTATGTAACAGGTAGAAATAATAATCGGAGACCCCCCAAAGTTACCCCCATTATGGTCAGGAGCGATAGAGGAGTCGATATAGACATGTCCGTCTGTCCGTCTGGCCGTCCGTATGAACGAAAGGATCTCGGAAACGGTAATAGATAGAGACTTCATGTTTTTTGCATTCGACTAGGACTGCTCCGGAATTTTACAAGTTTATTTTAAAAACTTGCCCCTCCCCCCCCTTCCCCATAAAATCACCCCCAAGGGTAAAAATTTCTTCGGCACAAAAAAAAGTAAGTATGCCAGTATAGAGATATCGTCCTTCTTAGCAAAAATCCGAAAAGTTCATCAAAATCGGATAATAAATGACGATTTTATAAGCAATTGAATTTGAGCGACCCCCCTTTTCGTTTCATACATAAAAAAATGTTTTAAAAGGCACTTAGTCGTACAGTGAGAAGTGGTCATGTGTTTGGTCATAAGCTAGGGGAACATATAATGTGTTTGTTAGGCGACCTGCACCTGGTACAGGGCCTCTTACAGTCGGTTACGCCCGACTGTGATTTTCTTACTTGTTTTAATATGATTTAAGATAATATCTTTTTGTGCAGCATTTCCTTTAGCACTAAAACTGCTGAAAGTATCTTATATCTTATCTCACCAGACACAGACATCTGTGCCAGCGCACTGTGTGCATGTTTTGTATCTGAGTACTGCGTAATTTCTGGCTTCAATACATAGTTTGTAGAATTTTGCGTTTTTGACTGCCGTATTTTCCGCGTTTACAGGAGTCGTCTGTCTTAAATTATTTCAAATGGAAATTAAGCGCATTAAGCAAGTAAATAGTTGCTTTATTCGGATGCTGAGTTTATAAAATGTGCTTAATTAGGAAAGAAAAATCTGATTTAAGCTTAGTAAAAAGAGTAAAATTAAGAATATATCAAAATAAAGTAAAATAAAATAAAACAACGTTAGTGCAAACAAGTAAATATTAAAAAGAAAATATGAAACGTAAATATAGCGCAACAGAGATTATTTAAGAAAAATACTGCCTAAATGTATGCTAAGATTTTATTTTAATGCATAAATTTTGTAGCATACTTTTAGCGACTTTTAGCGTCCGATTCCAGTGTGTCAAAGTAACAAAGTAAAGTATACAAACATATATACTAACATACTCCTGAAAAAATTCAATCTTCCTGTGTGAATGGGATGTGAAGGTGGGAATTATGTCCTAAATAAAGCACTAGCAAAAAAATATTATGTAGCAGTATTGCAAAGACTTAAAACAACACATCATATTAGAGGCGAAACCTCTCATCCGCCTACCAAAATGAACAGTCGGAATTGGTTATATCAACAAATTTTTCGATATTGATCAAGAGTATGTACTAGCTGATCCGTACGAATATATTGCATCGCATGGTAATTAAATCGTACCTATACATCTGTCAGGAATGTTAACCGAGTTGTGTAATAATATCACATTTTCATTTTGTTTGCCGAAGACAACCAGTTGCTCATTTAGTTTTTGGCTTAAATAAAGAAACAAAAAATCTTATACTGCTACCGGGTCGTACGAGTATGGCCCGTCAAAGAAGAATATGTTGCAACGTTTGAAGTTGCCCAACATATTATCTCCCATTGGTTAAAATAATATTGGTATAAGAACTGCAGCATAACATCTAATGCAAGTCGAGCCATGATAGGCTATTGTGGCCAAAAGTCCACTAAACACTTATTCCTATATCCGGCCCATATTAATCGCTTTAAAAATAAGACTCTACAAAAATTTTAAAGTTGTGCCTACTTCCCTGTATTCAATCTTGTATTAATCTTGAAGGTGTCTGATGTATTGTTAAGAATTCTGAAATTGTTTCAAGAATTCCAGCCATTGTAGATGGTGAAAGTTTTCTAGTTCTTCACTTTGTAATTGCTTCTTCAGAAATCGAGTGCACTCAGTGCATGTTCATCTATTAGAGAGGCCTATAAAAGTTGCTATATCTGCTTTGCTCATTCTAAATAGAACGTGTCATATTGGCGTGACATCTACTTTACGTGGCTAGTGTGGAGTAACATTTATTCCGAGTGGCTATTTAAATTGACCCTGAATTTTGCCGAAAAATCGTATTCTCTCATAAAGCGAATTTATGGCTGAATAACTTCGTAAATAAACTAAAAAATTTCACGTGTCCAAAATCGCTTTTGCATGCACAAAAGTTCAGCGTATATTGCGGATTATGGTACGGTTGCATCATTAAACCATATTTCTTTAAAAGTAAGAAAACCTCACGCGTCACCGTGTATAGTGATCAATATCCCGCCATAATAACTTTCAAATTTAACAAAGAATTGAATAAAACCAATGGAGATACGGTTCATTTTCAACAAGAAGGTCCAGCTTGTCATATAGCCCTCGTTGAAATGAATTTATTGCACTAAAAGTTTTTTTTACTCGCTTTTCTATAGTATTGGTTCCAGTATTTGTTTACCTGGGTAGTAACTCGCTAGTTTGTGGCAATAGTCCCAAAATTTTGAACCATCCTGCAGCCAACAGCTGAGCCGCGATTGCTGGCATATCATACGAAATATAATTTAAGGTTATAGGGTCAACATGTGCAAGAAAAGTCATAGAATCCATTTTACTGATCTCTTTTTTAAACCCCAAATTGCTAAATATTAACCGGCTTACAAAGGTTTCCGATTAAATTCTTGTTCAATGCTTATTGTTTTCTTTCAACTTAAAGTTCGCAAGCTTTCCATGGTAGTTCGTCAGGAAGTTCTAGATGTCCAAAAACCTCTAAAAGAACTAAGTTTTAATTTAAGTTTTATTATTTTTTATACGCGTGTACTTAAAAACTTATCAACTTTTCGTAACATTTTACTTCACTTTTTGAAATGTTATCAGTTATCAGTAATACTCGTATGTGCAATTTCTGCTTGATGGTCCCGTCTATCTATGTTTCTTGATGTAGATTTTCTGCTTCATGATGCGCCATAGAAAAAGTCTGTAAGTTTTAGATGAGTCAATGGAGGCGGCTATCTCAAGTAGTTGATTGTCTGCCCAGCTATGAGAGCCGTGGCATCGATTTGTTGAAGTTATATTGTATGTTCCAATTTTTTTTTATCTCCATTTGGAGAGAGAAAGTTTAGAAGCATTGTTTTGAAGCGATTTTCGATGATAAAAACATCTGCAGCATTATCAAAGAAATATGGTTCATAAATATTGCGTGTGCTTATGTCACAGTGAACAGTCATACACAGCTGGATGTCATTGAACTTTGATGAAGATTTCGCATTTTTTTTTTTGTTTTGGACTCTAGTAAGTCTGAAAGACTTAGTGTAGTACTGAGACATTCATTTTATTCATTTATTATAATGTTGTGAGACAATTTTTCAGTATTTTTTTATGATTCGGTGTCAATTCTGTATTCTATTAAATCAATGTCGTAAGCTGAGAGACCTAGAGTAGTACTGACACATTCCTTGTATTCATTTATTAGTATGCTGTGGGACAATGCTCCGTATTTTTTAATGATTCGGTCTCATCTTTGAGTATCTATTAAGAAGTAAGCTGAAACACAGTTAAAGTACTGAGACATTAATTACGTATTCACTTCATTAAAATGCTATGAGACAATGTGCAGTTTTTTATGATTTGGTCTGCATTTTACATTGGCTATCTAAGAAAGTATGCTGAAAGACCATGTATAGGCATCTGAGACATTCATTACAATACTGTGAAATTATTTGTTCGTATTTTGTTCTGAATCCGGTCTCATTCTGATATTTATTAAAAGATTAGTAAGCTTTGACATCTAGTGTACTACTGAGACATTCATTCATTAGAATTCTGTGAAACAAATTTTTCGAATATTTTATGATTCGGTCTCATTCTGACTTTATTAAGGTAGTAGTAAGCTGGGTGTGGTACTGAATCATTCATTGTATTCATTCATTAGAATGTTGTGAGATATTGTTTCGTATTTTTTATGATTCGGTCTGATTCTGAATCTATTAAGAAAGTAATAAGCTAAAATCGCAGCATAGAACTGAGACATTCCTTGCGTTCACCGAATCAAACGCTGTGAGACTCTTTTTCGTATTTTTAAATAATCGGTCTGCTTGTGGTTCAATTAATAAATAAGTAAGCTAAAAGACTTAGTGTACTACTGAGATGTTCATTATATTCATTCATTAAAATGGTGTGAGACAATGTTTCATATTTTTTTATGATCCGGTCTCATTCATTTTGATTCTATTAAGAAATATTTTTTATGATCTTGGCTCATTTTGATTCTATTAATAAAGTAGTAAGCTAAAAAACCCAGCATAGTACTGAGACATTCATTGTATTCATTCATTAGATAGAATGCTGTGCGAAAATTTTTCGTTGCGATCCTTTTTCCATACCACCTTAACTATCTCAAGTAAACTTATGTTCAACGTACGAATCCACAAGCAAATATGAGAATAAAATACTTTTCTAATACTCTTTTTTTTTTTTCAATAAATAGTGACACCCAAAAAGCATCAAAGTTTTATGTACATACTCTTGAAATATTGTCTATTTTACATTTCTGTTTGACGTCAGCTTCATTCGATCATATGCAAATTTTTAGAGTGGCAAAATCGTGTGGAGTCAGTGTACAGTACTACGAATATTATTTTTTCGATTGAAAGCTGAGTATTCATTACTACGAATTTAGAGTCAATATTTTGGACACAATGTGTAGTCTCGATTTATGTTACCATTCAGTGAGTCAGACATTCTAGCATACAAATTATTCTAAATGCTGTGTACGAATATATGAAGGATTATTTTGAATGTAGCTCTATTCTACATTCTATCTTGTTCAGGCCTCTTTTAGGTGCTTTGGTTGTTGCTAAATTTAGTAACGACTATTTCAGACGTCTACACTAAAACGAAAACGACATTAAATTTAGAGTCTTAAAATTCATTCTATTGATTGATGAAGATTTATCAAAAAGTGTTTATATTCTTAAAATGCGGTCTGTTCTGTAAGTGGTTAAATATTGTATCTATTTATCAATTATATCTATTTAGCTACTTTTTTCATCATATTTCTATCTAGCTTTCAAATTATCTGTTAGAAAAATATCCAAAGTAGTAAATGAAAATAGTAACTGCTCCTCATCTAACAATATTAATAAACTTCTTACAACGCCTTAGGATAGCCAAAACGTACACATACTGCACGAATTAATGGAGATGTGGACACAAGCCGAAAAAAATACAACAAAAATTACATATTCTGATAACGTTTTGATTTATGTAGAAAGTCGTTTGTGCTGGCAGCCAACATAGAGTGTACTTTATGGCTAAATTAATATTAAGTATAAAGCAGCGCCAGATCTGGTAAATAATTTTGTTGTATCAAGTCAAAAATAGATGAAGTACGAGTGTAAAAAATAGAACGAAAACTCAATTCAATATAGCGAAGGCACGTGTGTAGCCAGCGGAAATGCGCAGAAATTGAAAAAAATAAAAAAAATCGTGCATGTGTGCCTAAAAGTAGACAACAACAAAAAATAAATAATGTGATTTTCTGTTAGATTTTGTAAAGCGCAAAACACACCCAGAAAATTTTGATTGAAAAAAAGAAAAAAAAAAGAAGAAAAAAACCGTGTTAACCATTCGATGAAAATAAAAAAAAGAAAACCAAACAGAAATCAAACGCTGCCAATGACCCATATATGCTTTTTTTTATTTTTTTATTTTTTGTTTGTAATATTATCACATGGGTGTTTGTACAGTGTGTGGAGGACACTGTCAGTTCAATGTGTGTCCTTTTTTTGAACGCTCGATATGCGTGCGTTTGTCAGGCACGTCTGCTCATTCATCAAGTGTGTAACTAGGATACTAACCAGGCTAACATGTGTCATTCGATGCATGATGAGTATTTAATTTTCAAGCTGAATGAGTTATGCAAGCAAAGTTTTGTTTCAATTGAGAAAGAAAAAGTGCTGCATTTGATAGAGTAGAGCTCTAATTTTATAAACTTATTTTAAATGACACGTGTCATAAAAACATAAAAATGCATGCGACTAGCCATAGACCACTCATATGCAATTGACACACTGTTCAAAATAAGCTTGTGACTGCTGAAAAAATTCCACAACAACAAAAATTCTTGCTACAAACAACTCTATTAAATTTTTATATTATAGATTATGGCGAATTTGGCCTGCGCCATATTTCCGGCGAAACTAAAAAGTAAAATCAACTAAAAATATATATAAAACAAACAATAAAAAAAAAAAAAAAAAATTATTAAATAAAAATATTAGTTCGCTATAGACAGTCAGGCCCCTTCCAACCCATGCGCTGTTGTCGACAATATTATAACAAACATCACATGTCGCCAACATTTCACGATTTATGTGACATTTTTTATTCACGCGTTTTATTTTTTTTTTTTTATTATTATTTAGATTTGTTTTTGCTAATTTTCCGCACAAGTTTGCTAAAACAAAATAAAAAACATTCTAATAAAAATTATCATTAATAATAAAAAAAGAAATATTTTAATTATTTAAAATTTATTTAGTGAATTTATTTCACTAAAAGATATTTTCTTTGTTAGAGTTATTTAGCTACTCTGCCTCTGTCTCTAGACCTTGGCATTGGTCCAGCTCACGTACACCAGTTTCTTGGTTTTCCTAAGAGTTTGATTAGACTATTTGGCGTTGGGCAGCAGCCAAACAGTGAAGCAAAGAATAAAAAAAAAGATAGATAGATATGTATCTTGTAGTTGCAAACTATTTAATTGTGTATATAGTGCTTAATATATGCATTAATCAAACAAAAACCAAATCTCTTACATTTTTATACAAAATACTATTTTGTCTATGCTTATTAAAAATACTAGTCTACAAATAGGCAGCATATTGTTTGCTTTATTTAAGGAATATATTTATTTTAGTTAATTATAGCTTATTAAGCTGATGAATCATTATTGATTGAATATTAGTTGCAGACAGTTTTGCTGTCAATTAGTGTATTCAGCAGCGAATTTATGAATGTGCGTGAAATCTATCAAAATCTATCGAATATAAACTTATTTCCTTTATACGAAATTTCATATAGCAAAGAAGTGACGAATTTATTTGATGTGTGCTTTGGAATTAATTGAAAAAGAGTGAGCACTATTAGTTGTTAGGAGGCGTATATATTGGCTTAAACCGGATACGGTATAATAACGTACTACGGCGATAATTATGAAAAGATTTATTTTGAATATACTTCGTTTATCTTCAACTTCTCACCTTGACTGCAATGATTGGATGATCGATTGGAAACTATATTACACTCCTTCTGTTCGTTGCAAATTGATTGTGATGCAACTCCACATTGAATATTCCAAAATATTAGATTTTAGCTACAGCTTCATCATTGCACCAAGCAGAATCTTCACCATTAGTCAGAGTAAACCAATACTGAGTTTCACGTGGCACATAAACCATTTGTGTTTTAACCATATCTGTCTACCTGAATGAGGTTTTGTAGTTTTTAGGCATCAAAATTTTAATATATGGAACGGATTTTTGTTAACCATTCTCTTTTATAACCATTAAATTTTGCTATTCTCACTCAATTTCGTAGATTTACCTCGTAGCTTTGACCTTCTTATCATTGATTTTTCAAGATATCGAGCTGACTTTTGATGCTGTCCACCTGTAACCATTCAATTTGACTGTTTTTCTGATCTCAATTTTGAGGATTTCTCGAGCTTTTTGGGTCTTAATTTTTGAAGATATCGCGATGATTTTATAGATGAAGGACTGTCCGTTTGGATGTAGTTTTTAGGCATCTTTTTTTTCTACCATTAAAGTTTACTATTTGACTGATCACAATTTCGACGATTTTCAGAGTGATATCTGTCTATATGGATGTAGCTTTGTACTTTTTGGGCATAAATTTTAAAGTTATCGGTCTGATTTTTTTTATCATTGAATTTATCTATGTTTCTGATCTTAATTTCGAGAATTCATGAAAATTCAATCTGTTTATCTGAATGAAGTTTTGCACTTTTTATATATAAAAATTCAAGAGATCGAGCTGATTTTCGAAACTTTTATAACGATTAAATTTTATTCTTTGTATGATCTCAATTTTGATGATTTTTAGAGGGATGTCTGTTTATATGTCAAATTTTCAAGATATTGAACTGATTTTTGAGGGAGTAAATTTTTTTTATAAAAATTTAATTTTACTATTTTTGTGATTTCAATTTAGAAGATACGATCTGATTTTTGATGTAGTTTCGCACTTTTTGGGCATCAATTTGGAAGATATCGAGATGATATAAAGATGGATGTACCTTTGTACTTCCATTGTGCATCAATTGAGAATATATTATGTTGATTTTTGAGGCAGATCGTCATGTTTATAAATATTAAATTTTAGTATGTTTCTGGACAGATTTTTAAGAGAGTTCATCTCTTTTATAACCAATACATTTTACTATGTTTCTGCTCTAAATGTCGCATATTTTTGGAAGGATGTCTGTCTATCTGAATGCAGCTTTACACTTTTTGGGCATCGATTTTGAAGATATCGTGCCGATTTTTGACAGAGACCTTTTTTTATATATCTATCTGGATGCAGTTTTGCAAAATTTTTGAAGATATCGAGCGGATCTTTGAGTTAAACCGACTAATTTTACTATGTTTCTGATCTCAATTTCAAGGGATGTCTGTTTGGATGCAGTTTTGTACTTTTTAAACATTAAATTTGAAGATATCGTGCTGATTTTTAAAGGGAGTCGATTTCTTTTCTAACCATTATATATTACCATTTTTCTCATCTCAATTACAAGGATTTCTGGGAGTATAGTCTGGTTTTTTGGATGCAGTTTTGCAATTTTTGCGTATAAATTTTCAAGATATCGAGCTGATCTTTGAGGAAGACCGCATTTTTTTTAATCATTTTATTTTTCTAAGTTTTTGATCTCAATTTAGAGGTTTTCTGGAAGTATTTCTCTCTAACTGGATGAATTTTTTCCTTTGTTAGACATCAAACTTCAAGATATCGTGCTGATTTTTGAAAGAGTCCGACTCTTTTATAACCATTAAATATAAATTTTTTTTTCATCTTAATTTCGAGATTTTCTGTAGAATGTTTTAAATTTTATTATTTAACTGATCGCAATTTCGACGACTTCTAGAGGGAAGTATGTCTATATGTATATAGTTTTGCACTTTTTGGGCATCGAATTTGAAGATATCGAGCTGAATTTTCAAACAGACCGTCCATTTTATTACCATTCAATTCTAATGTTTTTCTGCTCTCAATTTCGAGGATTTCTTCAAGGATGTTGGCCTATCTGAATGTTGTATTGCACTTTTTGGGCATCAATTGTGAAGATATCGAACTACATTTACGATTAAGGCGACTTTGGTGGTTCAGCCGGCATTCAGAAGGCTTTGAGCAGAGTTACGTTCACAACTAGACCTGCTCAGAATTCACACATCATCAGCAAATGTAGCAATCATCATTTTCGTTGCATGGTTTGATATGATTCCTTCAGGAGTTGGGAGAAAAGCGAAGTGGTTGAAGAGATATGGTCCTACAACGCTGCCTTGAGGGAGCCTAGCGTACACGGAAGAATTTAGGAGAAAACTGGCGCTCCTCCAGCTTAAGGAAAAATGAAGCAGAAAGGTTGTTCTGTATTTTTGAGAACAGACCGTTGTGCTATACTCTATCGAAGTTGTTCGGCTGTCCTGAACGAAATCCGGTGAAATATATTTCTTGTCCCAATTTTGTTTTTTTTTTTTGTTTTTTACTATTATCTTAAATATTGACATAGCCATTCCTACAGTCTTTACTATCAATGATCAAGGCAGTGGTACCTTGTCTCACTAGTTCCTCTGCACATTTAATTTTGACGTTCATTCATCTCACTTGTTGGTTATTGATTCCCCAGAATATATCGGCATACTTAAGTATCTACTTCGGTCTATATCCAATAGACTATTGCTGGAGAGAGCCCATTTTCTTTAAACTACTTTTTAATATGCGAAACGCGCGAATAGTCATTCTTCCGCTGAGTTTTAGTTCTAAGAATCGTGCACTCTTCCCGAATTTAAGTTATAGACGACAAAAATATATATCTTTCGTACGTTAGATACATTCAAATACAATCTCAATTCATCAAATATCTTGTCAAGATTTATAATGCATCTAAGATGAACACACAAATTGCCGCCATTCAAGCAAAGAACTTAATTCGATGCGTTAACTGATAAATGCACAAATAAAAAAGATTTGACAGCAATTCCAAGAGATACATTTATAAGAAATAAAAAAAAGTGAAATAATAACAGGTGACTTTGCAACTGTTGCCAAAAGCGAGTAGCAATACAAAATAAACAGTGAACGAAAAAAAACTTCATAGCTGAAAATCAAATATGCCCTAAATCTAAAAAAAAAAGAAACCAAACACTTCAGATATATAGGCAGCCGATTTAAAAAGCGTACAAAAAATAACTTAAAGGCTATTATAAAGCATTTTTTTATTGTTTAGATACATTTTTGGTAATAGTATCTGCAAGCTTGTATCTGACGCGAAGTGAACAAACACAGCCAGGCGGCGGCATGTTTATCTAAGCAGCAAACAATGGGCAACTGACAAGTAGCCAGCTTAATATCGCGCAAAGGCGTTTGGATGATTTATAATGTCAAAATACAAAAGGAGATACGACTGAGTTGTGAATGAGTTAGAAGTTTATTTGCGCGCGTTCAGATACTTTGTCAACACAGTGAAATAAGTCAGTCAGTCTGTTAGTTTGCACAGACATGATTGATATGCGATACAATTTTATGCGATTATATTTGAGTATCTACAAGTTATGTATATTGTCTTATGTCATGTAGCGCCGCCAGTTTTGATGATGTCTACGAGATGAACGCATTACATTATTGTTAAAAAAAAAAAAACAAAACAATAGAATAATAAAATTTTAATTCCTTTCAATTTCAACAAATTAGTGTCATAATAAAACGCTTAATTATAGACCAAATAGACCGACGACAACGACGACGTTGCCACCAACCAACAAAATGTCAAAATAATATTTTTTATTTTTGAAAAAAGGAACAAATGATTGATGAGCAACGAGTGAAACAAATAATTTCAAATATAAAAGCGAATGTTTGACGGAAATTAACGTCATGATACTCTCCGAAGAATAGCCAATTGTGTATGCATTACTCAAATATGAATTAATATTAAATTAATTATTATTTGCAAAGAGTTTGAGTTGAATTGAAACACCATTAAATCTAAATTAATACAGACAACAAATACTTCTGTCCAAACAAAAAGTGGTTAGAAATAATTACCATTGAACACGCAAACCAATGGCAGTTAGTCAAGCATGCCAACAGCAGATACAAAAAGCGTTCGAATACCGCCCAAAATTTTCTCTTTTTTATTTATTATATAAACCTTGAAAAAAAAACGCTACAAAGCCGTAAAAACCAAATACTTATAGGTCCCAAAAAACGCGTTAATTTTATCATTTAAGCCATCTTCAATCGATGTTGAAAAATAAAAGGAAGACAGCAAACGTTGCGTACTTGCAGGCGCACGGACAGGTCACGCAATTTAAGATACATTTTAGCAGCAACATAAAAATTTAATGGTTTACTTAGAAAATACGCAAGAAATAAATTACTCGTTCCATTAATTTTTTTTTTTTTTTTTTTTTATTTTTTTTTTTGTTTAAACAATTGTGGCATTTTATATTGTTTTTGTTTTTGGTAGCTCATAAAATAGAACACGCACAACATGAAAAGGATCATTCTTTACAAACATTAAATGAAGATACAATAAAATTTGAAATACAGAAAAAATATTTCAAGGTTTGGGATAAAAAAAAAAAATGAGAAAAGATATGGCATGTTAGCTGAGAAGAATATAAATGAATAGGAGGCTTTCTCATATGCAAATTCTGAGAAATTTTATTTTGAAATATTTATTAGAAACCAGATTAAAAGCACGAAAAACAAATATGGAACCTGAGTTCCTTACTGTAAGCTGTTGACTATTTGGGAGTCAAACCTAAAATCGGTCAGAGCATGACCATTGATTTCTATATTAATTTATATATGAAGTGCTGGTCCTCAGAAATCTCAACATATTTAATAAATTTTCATACAAAAACTGGGGCGGTCAGTTCGTATGGCGCTACAGCTTAAAGTGGATGTGGATTCCGACCGAACTGATGAAATGACTGTCACCTAACTAAAATTCTTACGGTTTCAAGGGATTTTATGGAAAATGAGTGTTGCATTCATTACCGCATCTAGGAATGGGTACCAGCTGTAGTGGTCTTGTGCGCGCTGTCGCCAGTTTTTATGAATGCAGAGTACGGAGAGATCTATACATACCTGGTCATTCCAACGCTATTACGTCATCCACCGATCATGTTTGGGCCCCTCATGTAAACCATGTGTGCTGGAGCTCTTTCACTCATTTGAATGAGGTGACCAGCCCAGTATAGCCGCTGGAACTTCAAAATTTAATGCGCTGGACTATGTTAATCCTATGGATTAGCTCGTAAAAGAACCTAAATACGTCGCCGACTGTAATATGACCAAAAATCTTGCAGAGATACTTCCTCTCGAACACTTTCAACGCCTTTTCATCTGACTCAATCACGGTCTCTGCGCCATACAGTAGGACTGGGAGAATCAGAGTCTTGTAGATTTTCATTTTTCTTTTGAGAGAGCGCTTTACTTCTAATTTGCTTGCTAAGCTCAAAATAGCATCTATTTGCAAGCGCGATTCTTTGGCTGATCTCCAGGCTGACGTACTGGTTATTTTGGATCCAAGGTAGTTTTCTACAATACAGAAGTTGAAATTCTCCACCGTCACTAACAGTCCAATACGCGAGACAGCGCGCGAGAAGACACCAAGTGCTTCGTCTTGTCCTCATTCACCGCTAGACCCATTTTCCGAGACTGTTTTTCATTCGCCGAGAACGCTTTGAAGACACGCCGATCCTGTGTACCGATGATATCAATATCATTCGCAAGCAGCATCACTTCCTTTTGAAAGATCGAGCCCGACATTTTTGTTTCTGGCATATGAAGTACTCCATCAGACGGTCGATGACACCACTTTATGTGTGAGATAGCTTCATCATGCTAAACCAGCGATATTAACCGGGATCCTAATGCAGATAAGGCGTCGAAAAATGTTCATCTTTATGCACATTTATACTTTACAGAAAGTTACTCCGGTTTTAAAACCTTCGGTAAGACGCTTGACCTTTAGATAAAAGTTTCAAGCTTCAATTTTGTCACAAAACCTCCCAACATTCTCAAACTGAACATCTGAAATAGCGTTTCTCCGCTCTCCGTTTCTTTCGATATCGCTCTCTAACAGCTGGCGTTGCTCCCGACTGCAGATTTTGCTGGTAGGAACTCTGCAGTAGCATTGCGACACTCCTCGTCATACCAAGAAATAGTCACAGGATTTGTATAACCAATGACCTCCTTGGCAGCCCTATCCATGGAGCGAGTGATATGTTTCCACTGCTCACATATATCTCGAGAAGACGGAGAGGTTTCCCGGAACAGTCGGGAGAGTGTGTTTAAAAAAGCTTTGGTGGCCTGTTCTGATTGCAGCTTGCCGACGTTTAGCTTTCTTTGCATAATGGGACGTACGGCGTGCATACCTTGGCTGCGACAAGATAGTGGTTCGAGTCAATGTTGGGACCACGTAACGTTCGCACGTCCAATACGCTCGATGTGTGCCTTCCATTAATCAAAACATGATCAGTTTAGTTGTGCGTAATTTGATTTTGACTTAGCCATGAAGTCTTGGGTATGTTGAGGTGTCTAAATATGGTGCTAGCCTCGATTAGCTTCTCTCCATTGTTTGGGGTAGTGTCGTGAAGGCTAAATTTTCCGATGGTTGGGTCAAAGATTCCTTCCTTCCCAATTTGGACGTTAAAATCTTCAAGCACGATTTTGACATCGTGTTTGGGTCAACGCTCGTAAAGACGACCCAAGCGCTCATAAAATTCATTTTAAGCATCGTCGTCTTTCTTTGAATTTTTTCTTACAGTTTGTTCACCACCGAATGAATGTTCAGAGGTTACCCAGGAGATACGTGTTCTGGCGAACGATTGTGAGCTGCTTGAGCCATTTGCAAAAAAAAAATCTTTGTTCATATGAGCTGGATATTGCAAATCTGTGCCATTTTTCTCATGAAATTTCTCTACTTCTTCCCTAATCCTTTTTGGCATGATTAATGATGTCTTTCGAATATTGAATCCGAAGCGCCTTTTAATTGTTATTTAATTGATGCAAAACAAATCGTGCACATACTTTCCTGAAGTCCAAATGATCGACCAAAATGCGATGGATTGAGTCTTTGGACAATTCTGATTCCATGAACCAAAATGAAGATTTCTGCTAATTTTTGATGAATTCATGAACAATTTCGATGTTTTGTTCGTTCACTGAAGATTTCGGCCGTCCCGAACGTTCGTCATCATGCAAGTCTTCCCGACCCGACCGTCTTTGATACGTGTATACCAGTCGTATATAGTGCTACGAGATGGACAATTCTTCCTATAAACTTGATTCATCAATTCGTGAGTTTTGGTAAAAGTTTTAGCAAGTTTAAAACAAAACTTAAGATTGTCTTAACCAAGAGGTAGCGCCACCAGAAAATACCCTGGAAAAAAAAAAGTTCCGGAAATTTTGAGACACACCTTTTATATTTAGAGGTGTCTCAGAACACGATTTTCGTTCTTAAACGCAAAGTTTCAATAGTAAAACCTTTTTATAATTTGACTTTTTTTGAAAATAGTTTTTATTTGTGATAATTTAAATTTTTCTATTCTTGTAAATTTACCTCAAGGTGAGCACTTCCTTTCTGTATTTTATTTTTATTCTTGCTTTATGGTTTTTTTTTAAACTTCATCAATAGTTCTTATATTGAAGTTCTTATAGACTCCACTGTACTTTCTTTTTACTAAAATTTGCAAGTATAAAAAGTCATTTCTAAAAAACACCACTAAATTCTACAGAATAAAGATACATTTAAGAAAGCAATCCTTTTTTTTTAATTTTGTAAACTTCTCTTCTGCTTTAATTTTCTGTTCTTCACTTTGAAGTCTCTTACTCACTGCACCGCCTTTACTACCCTGTTCTGCACATCTTCACCCAGCGGTGTATGTGGAACTGGAAAAAATTGTTACGCCGAAAAAAAAATGAATTACGCATGCGATCGGCAACGATGAAGTATTTTTGTATCCGTCTGCCCTTACGTCTGGTGTGTATGAGTGTATATAAGAAGTTTACTCATCTCCAGAGCAACACAGTAGCAAGAACAGCAACACAAATTATAGAAACAGCAGCAACAACAATTACCGGCGTATGCAGGCGAAATTTGAGTGACGGAACAGTGGAACTAGATTTCAAAAATGTGGACATAAGTCCAAAAACTAAAGAATTAATAGTAAATAAAATTTTAACCGTAGTTTAATGATAAGTGATCACTTAATTTGACATCCTTTTGTCCAATAATATCATCGTGTAAATTGATATAGTGGCCTCTGGATGGATGGAGTCTTTACTTTTGGCCTATAAAGCTTTGGTTTTTTTTTTAATAAAAACTTTTTTTTAATAAAGTTATGGATCGTCTTTGACTTATGCTCACATTTTTATAATTTCCTACCACTGTGCCGAAAATGAAAGCAGGAGAATACACAATTGAATAAATCTTGATTTGGTGATGTTCTGCCGCTGTCTCCATACGTATTTTTATGCCCATATAGATGAGACTTTTTATAGTAGGTACTAAAATTTTGTCATGAAGTTTGTAAGACATTAAAGAAAGTTTTGCAGCTCACTTAAGCAACCTATTAAGAATATATGTCTTGATCAGTTGAACGAACCAACATATCCGTCCGCATATTTCCTCCATGGGTTCACCGTCTATATTCTCTAAAAGCTAGTCTCAGTTTTTTTAAGTCGATATGAAACTTGGTGTGGTGTATTTCAATAACTCCTTAACTCAAATGAAAAAGAAGTCTCCTTTATATGTATTTTCAAGTACGTGTAGTGTATTCAAGCTTCGTTTTGACTGAGTTCAAAGCTTTTTTTTTTTTTTTTTTTTTTGTATTATGTCTGCCTTTTCTGCTTATTGTTTTTAAAATTTTTTCGTACTTGTTTATTTGTGTGATTTTTTTTTTGTTTATTACCATGTTTGCAAATTCTCTTTGCTTTTAAAATTTTTATTCGTGCAACAAAAACGGCAACAGCAGCCGTCGTGTAGAAGGCGATGCCGATCGCAAAGCCAAAAAGAAAGAAACCAGTTCTTCCAGATGCCGGCCGGCACACATACTCGTATAATTTTTTTTTGTTTGTTTGAGTTTTTGCTTTATTTGCTTGGATTTTCTTTTACGGTTTTGCCAAATAAACATATGTTTTTTTTTTGTTTTGTTTTGTATTCTTGTACTCTTTGTACGTTGGGAGAAGATTGATAATCTTCCAAAGAGCAAAAAAAAAGCAATGAGTTATCACTTAGTCTTTTTTAGTCTACTACAATTGAGTTATTTTTTCAGAAGATCATCTTCTCGCTTCAGCTTTGAGTGAAATGAAGTTGAGTAATAATAAATTTTTTTGTTTAAATAAATATTTTACTCAAAGACATCGGTGAGTGTCTTTATTTGCTTTCAACGAAGTTTTAGTAATTGATTTTAACCAATTTCTTAGTCACTTTATTGTGATCGAAAACTATTATCAAAGCTCGGAAATGGCTAAGCCCCGAAACCTTCATAGTTCCTATGGCACCTATGCTCTTTTCGGTTTATGACATGAAACTCTACGCTTGTGAAATTTGACAACTGACAAGACCACTCGCTGTTTCGAAGAACATAACAATGATGTGTTTTCGGTCACCTTCTCCGCAGTTAATCGTCAAACTGTTTCAAGTTCTTGCGACAAGGCCATTAGCTCTTGTCGTATGCTAGTTCACCATCCAGAAAGATTGTCATTTCGTGTGTATTTCTCGCCAAATCAATCTAGACCGCTTCTCGATTGGATCGCAAAATTAAGTTGATAAGACTAATATTGGCTGGTCGGACTCTGTTCGCTGGATTTTTTGCCTACGTAAGGCATTTTACTGATATAAACGTTTCAAGGGCAATTTTACAATAGATACAAGTTTCTTCATTTCAAATATCAGCTGATAATAAATATTTATCGCCCCGAACAATCCGAAATATGCTTTAGAACTTTTTTCTTTTTATTACTGGAACCTTTGTACTACTTCGATTAATGCTGATAAATCATTTGACGTAATAAAATGTAAAAGTCAGCCGTAAGTTTCGCCTAACTTTACCATATAAACGAAAAAAACACTCCAACCCATGAAGCTCTTCACCACGGTTCAACCTACAATATGAGTTAAACATTTTTTTGAATAGATTTTCGAATAGACCTAAAAAAACATATACTAATTCTGTATTTGTATGCAAATGGACGTCAAAAACTATTTACAACGCGCTTGGTGTACAATTTCGAAGTTTAATATCATTTCTGCTAATGATTGCAATGTATTCTTTCCATTAAATATAGTTGATTGGCTCCCATCAAACCTTTTTCGGGGCGCTTCTAAGCATGACTATTAAAATAGTCACAATAGAGAAGATTCACGGAGAATTAATCATAAGAAAACACTCATAATTTGAATGGTTTTCTGAGTCCCAACTAGTAAAAAATTCACGTATGGGTAACTGTTAGAAAATACTCGGTTTTTCGGAGATTTTAATATTAAATACATCAAAAAAGATTCATTCAATTAAGAGGTTTTTAGGACTCTTAAGTTAAAGAACATCATTGGAAATATATTCCTATTGATTTTTTATAGCATTCAAACATAATTCGAAATAATATTATTAGTTTGTCTATAATTTTGTCACGCTTTAAAGGAGGCGAATTAAAAGAGGTCCCCATAATGAATTAAGTGCACCAATAAATTGTTACCGTTTTTTTTTTATTATTCAAAATGAGGTATTTATGGTAAAAGGATAAAAACCTTGTGTCACAACATTTAACCATCTTTCTGGCATGCTTTAGCTTTTATGGTTATCTACTAATGGGCTCAATTTTTGGTGTCTTTATACGTTGTGAAGTGCTGCTTAGACATACAATTCAACATCGATTGAAACAGTTGCAAAGCAGAAGTCTATTGAATATGGTGTGTGGGTTAAAACTATCGAATTCTAATAGGGTTTGTCCGGCACCACAACAAGTGTAGGAGCATTATCATGCAGGAGACTGACTTTGTCGTGTATGAAGAAGTGTTGGGCACCAGTTTCATTTAGTGTTCGCCGCAATCTCAACAATTGTGTTCGGTAGACAGTTCTCTGTTATGGTTTCGTTCAGTTTGTGCAACTTATAATGGACGACTCCAAACTGATCTTAAAAAAAATATACATAAAAGTTGTGTTCCATGAATAATTTCGCTTATCTGTAGATACTGATGGTCCCCATAATTTATTTTCCTCTTTGAGTTATCATAGTGGACTAATTTGTCATCAACAGTGTCTAAAAGGTGCAAAAAACCTCTGACAAGCAGCATATGTGAAAAATCAGCATTCAACGTTTAGTTCATTTAGTTTTCCTCTTTTTTTATTCTAACCCAATGGTTTGGAACGATATAAAATTTAATATTGAGGGACTTCTTCTTCTTGTGTTTGACATGATTTTTTGCTTTCGATGCTCGATGAGAACAATAGATCCAGCCAAGTCTTTCTGTCAGAGGTCTTTTAACTCTGGCGCACTTTTGGAACACTCTTTTAAAAATATAGAGCTACAAATTTTTCTATTGTTGCAGTCAAAGAACGTTTTGAAATATGACTTGCCCGCACATTTTTGGGTTTAAACCACCAAAAATGTTTCAATTGATGTCAAAATTAATTTGAAATGATGGCAAATAATTGATAAATGAGCCATATATAAATATATTAATGTGTATTATCTCTGCAATTTTAAGTGTAGTCCCTATGCAAACTACACGTCAACTATTGACTTTCTGTGTGAAATAATTTTTAGGCCCTGTACCGAAGGTACAAGAGCCTATTGGTTTTGTGCAAATGTATGTAACAGGTAAAAATAATGGTCGGAGACCCCCAAAGTTACCCCATTATGGTCAGGAGTGATAGAGGAGTCGATATAGCCATGTCCGTCCGTCTGTATGAACGAAAGGATCTCGGAAACGGTAATAGATAAAGACTTCGTGTTTTTTGCATTCGACTAGGACTGCTCCGGAATTTTACAAGTTTGTTTTAAAATTTAGCGCCTCCCCCCTTTCCCAAAAAATCACCCCCAAGGCTAAAAATTTCTTCGGTACAAAAAAAAATTTAGTACATTAGTATAGAGATAACGCCTCTCTAAGCCAAAATCCAAAAAGTTCATCAAAATTGGATAATAAATGACGATTTTATAAGCAATTGAATTTGAACGATCCCCCTTTCTTTTCATTCATATTCGCGCAGTGAGTGGTGGTCATGTGTTTGGTCATAAGCTTGGGGAACATTTAATGTGTTTGTTAGGCGAGCTGAACTGGTAAAGGGCCTCTTACAGTCGGTTACGCCCGCGAACTGTAATTTCCTTACTTGTTTTTATTGGAATTAATAACAACTTAAAATTTAAAACGGTGGGTTCTTGGAAGAGATGGCATAGAATAAATTAGCGATTTAAGTGTTGATAGATTTAAATTGCCTAGCTTTCTCAAACTGTCTCTAGCTCTTTAAAAATTTGGCAGAAAGAATACCCCAGACATTCTCAATGGGACTCAGGTCCGCACTTAATGCTGGCCAGTTTAATACAGGCATATTTCTTTCTGTATAGTAGTATGGATGTGTTTTGTGTATGGATGCAGAAAATCCAGTCATCGCCAAATAAATTGTTACCAAACCCTATTAACTCACTGCCAACATACATTTTAGCATTCATTCTGGTTGAGATGAAGCATATAGTACTCGTATCTGTGGAGCAGAACGCAGTTCATACCATCATAGTTCTATCGCCAAAACCTCACTTGAAACTGGAACGCCGATCCTAGCGCATATCTCTCCAACTAAGTTGAATTTTTTTCATCACTATAAATGACCTTATACCACTCTTCGTCCCAAAAACAATATTTGTTTGTAAACCCCATGCGAGCCTTCATGTGCCGTTGTAAAAGTTTTGGTTTTGGCATGCTTAAGAAACTGCTGTTCATGTAAAATTAATTTAAACATTAATTTATCCTCTACGCATCGAATCAACCATAGCAAGATGTTACATCTGGCGTTTCGATGTTCGTTTTCCGACCGCTGTGTGTACTTACAAATTATCACACTGATTTGTTCGAATATATCAAAATGATATTGTCTCATTGATGATTCTAAAATAAACGATTTTTATGAAATTAAAACAGTTTTGATGACTTATCTCGGTGATAGTCATTATTATGATATTAAAAATGATCACATTTATATTCGAAAATAGTGATGACTCCAAGTTAAACGCTTTTTATGAAAAGAGAATAATAATAACAATTTTAATGATGATGATGATGATGATACATTTCGTTGATAATTTTGTTATAGTGATATTAAAATGTATTGCAAATGATATGTTTAAAAGAATTATTTTGATATTTACGAACATATCACACTGATAAGTCTAAGATAAAGGCTTTTTATTAAAAAAAAAATAAAAATAATAATTTTAATGATTAAGCTCTGTGTGTTAATTTTACTCTGTGTAATGACGTACATACATTTTAAGGAAGCTATTTTATAGCTGCTAAGTACGTTGTACAAAGCGCATTAATGCTTCGGTTCCATCAATTTAAATGAGTTTTCTAGTTTAAATTTATGTATTTTAGATTATTTTACTCAACTAGCCGTGCCTGACGTACTCTACTCCGGCTTTTTTTTATTTTTCTCTTTATATGGTGGTTTGTTCACATAATGCAGTTCAATGTTGAGGGGCGAATTAATATTATTTTGCACTTTATAGCAGCAGAAAAGTCAGAAAAGCTCGAAAGGAACCTATGACGTAAATCTATTTTCGATAGCTCTTATGGTTGCGGAGTTCATGGGTAATAAAAAAAAAACTATATTTGCTTTATTCAATTATTCAAAGCTGTAAAAGATTCTCATTCATTTTAAACTTACAAACAGGTTTCAATACGAGTTTCAACACTGTGTCAAAGAATTTCGTTTTCATTTATGTAGTTTTTTTTTTCTTTCTTTCTTTGGCGTTAATGAGTCTTTTTCTTAAGTTGGAAATTATGTTGGATTACACTTTATAAAGCACGTAGACACATTTCTTATGCACTAACTTGGGTATTTCATATAGTTTCGCAGAAATTCCCTCATATCGGCAATATTTGCTTTGGTTAGTTACTATGTCAATGTGTACCACAATTTGTTGTTGTTGTTGTTTCATTGATGACGTGATTTGCGCTGCGTTTATTTTAGAAATAAAAAAAAAACATAAATTTTATTAGTCACAAAATTTCGCAAGTTATTTTGAAAATTGCGCTGCTGCAGCGCATAGATACATTTTAAAATAAAAACAGCCATAAATGTATCTACGAAACAACACGAAAAAGGGGGTGTGGCAAGCCGTTTTGACGCTATATAGCTGTCTGTGGTCATGTTTGTGTAATATTACGCTTTGCTTATGAAATTTTATAATAGACGCTAAAAAATTTTGTTGTTTCTTGTTTTTTTATTTTGCAGTAATTAGATACATATTTGTAGCTAAGTCCGTCTGACGCTATACTGTTTGGTGGCTTTAGCTACTTTTATTTATAACTGCGCAAAAGTGCATTTTTTTTAATTTTTTTTTTTAATATATATCTACATCCATTTTACATTTTTCATGCAATACTTGATCTCGATTGTGGGCAGATTTCTAATTTATTGCAAAGTAGACAGTCAGACAGCATTGTCTTATGGGGTTTGCTTGTTTGTTTTTTGTTCGCTTTTTAAGTTGAGAATTTGCTGGCATCTATTTACGTGTTCTCAATTGTTGATTTTAGGCGTAGGTACTATTTTTATGCAAATTATCTTTCTACTTATAGATACTTTTTTTCTGCTTCAATTTGTACTGGTTTTTATTTATTTGTATACTAATACACTATAATTCAAGTTGCTGTCGACACAGACTTGTTATCTCGGCTACATACATAAGTTTAAAGTTTTTGGGGGCTCGTCCCAATCGTGCTTCTATTATGTTTGCTCATCGCTGACTCAGCAGATTTCTATTCTATATATAATACTTATATTTATTTATTAAGGTAAGAACTTGTTATAGATAACGAATTTATTGTAGCTTGTCTGTTTTATTTTTAATTAATTTCCATTTTGAGTGTACTTGGTTGTGTAAATTTTCCATTAGCCTAAAAAGACTTGTCCAGTTGTTGACTTTAAAATGTACCAAAAAGGCTACAAAAGTTTATTGCTTAAAATAAAAGCCAGAACTCTCATGTGTCATTGCGTATATATTATTTATTTTTTATTTTTTTTTTGACTCTATTAAAGGTAATATGGAGTGAAAGTGGGCCCACATTTAAACAGTTGCGAATTATAGTAAAAATTCGATAAAGAATTAATGTGTCAAAAAAAAATAAAGTATAAGAATTTTTTTTTTTATTCACGTGTAGTTGTTTGAATTGGGTCTGGCTGTTGGTCATTGTTTCTGCTGCCGAAGAAGCAAAATTTCTTCCCGTTGGTAGCTTAATTGCGGTCTTAATGTAAGGAGAAGTTGCGAACATACAATTATTAGACGTAGAGCTTTGTTTTGAATGGTTTGAAGACGTTTACGATTCGACCTTGCAGCTACTTTCCAAATTTGAATACCAGAACTCCATGTTGGTGCAATAAATTGTTGATAGACAGTTCTTTCTTTTTTTTCACTTTGAATAGCAGACACCACAGAGTACCTTTCCGTTCAGATTTAATCCAAGGGAGTTGGAGCAAAATAAATGTCTTCACCGGAGTTAACATCAATATTCAGATATATTTAGTTTTTGAGGCTTATCTAAAAAGCGGTAATATTTGTATTTCGTAAAAGAAAGCAAACAAAATGTGACAGATGGTCCGAATTAGATACAAGCGTTGCTGAATACTGAGCTTAACATGAGTTATACCTCGGAAGTCCGTCCAGACTGTTCGCGTGCCTTCGTTGTGGTGCTGCCAGAGGCAACATGTTAACGTTGGAAAACTTAATATAGTTTTGTCAAACCTTCCTTTACTTCATAGCCCGTATTTGGCGAATCAATCTCCATATACAGGGAATTTGGCACTATAATCTCTCATGCGGCATTGGAGACTTATAGAGAGGCTATGTTGTACCGTATTGGAGGATATGGGTCTGATTGGAAAATGTTTTGTGTCGTTCCTTGTAATGATAGCTGATCAAGATGTTTGGTTGCGGAGATAGAACTGAACCAATGTACTTTCAGTGCACCGTGCTCAGTCTAACGAATTTCACTGAACAATATAACTTGATCAATTAAATGTAGAATTGGCCACGCTCTTCTGTTAGTTTCTTCAACTGTCCTAGCTACAGCTCAACGTGCCACACCACAAGTAACTTATCCACTCTATTGACTACAGAACATGGAAAAATATCGCCTAGAAAGGGAATGGCAAAGTCTGAGGTGGGGAAGTTGCGGTAGGGGAGCAAAGCTAAAACTAACAAGTAAGGAAATTTCAGTCGTGAGTTGCAAAATTTTAAAATAAACTTGTGAAATTCTGGAGCAGTTCTAGTCGAATGCAAAAAACACGAAGTCTCTATCTATTACCGTTTCCGAGATCCTTTCGTTCATACAGACGGACAGACGGACATGGCTATATCGACTCCTCTATCACTACTGACCATAATGGGGGTAACTTTGGGGGGTCTTCGACCATTATTTCTACCTGTTACATACATTTGCACAAACCCAATAGGCTCTTGTACCTTCGGTATAGGGCCTAAAAATTGCTTATCTCAAGCTTAGCAAAGCTCATAGTTGTGGTGAGAAACTTCCGTCAAGCGCTAAATATTCTCTATAAAAGATTCATGCGAGCATGAAGGTCATATTAAACTTCAACCCATCTCATCAATTTTGAATACGTGTAAAACACCGGAACTGCTACTCAAACTTTCTCGACGTTGCTCAACCGTTCAAGTGCTGCTTCCTGAGCAATGTTGGACCTATTTACCATTTACTATTTGTTTCTATAAATTACAATTTTAAGCAAGTCTTATTTCCCAATTTAAGCAACCAGAAGACTAACGGAATACCTCGTTCTTTCCGAGAAGTGACTAATTACATTGGACAGAACTATCTTTAAACAGTATGCGAATCTCACAGGTATACGATGTCATGAAATTATCTCAAAAGTGGACTATCCAAATAAAGATGATCTTCGTACATTAAACTCGACTATGAAACCAGTTTTAAAATGTGGTGACCATGTATGGGTTAATGAATGTAGCCTAAATGAGCAAATTATTCAAAAGATCGCAAATGAAAATACTCTGAGCATGAATTGATGGACCCTGAGACATTCGAAATCGTTTGCTTGAAATGTCACTCTAAAATTTCAAATTTCCAGTAGATCTTTATTTTTTTCAAATACTATATACATATGTATTAAAATATAACGAATTGGGTGTTTTTCTTGTATAAAGGGGTTAGATTAGATCTCATATCTCCAGGTGTCATTTATTTATGAACAAAATCACTGATGAGAAAAATTTTGGTAATTATTTTACATCAATATTAACTACTGGATATAATTTAGGCTCCAATTAAATGGTTGCGATATATTCGAACAATCTTGTGCCAATATGTAAGGATTTACAGAAGGAACCTCCCATGCATCCCAAGAGTCTATGTACAAAGTATCATTATAATCGGTTAAATAGAAAAGATTTTTATAAAACTCAACCAAGTGACTATAATGATGTATGTTGCTATGAGATATATTTACTATGCATACAAAAAAAAAAAAAAATTAAATACTCTTCACACTTGGCTATAGGGCGGCAACGACGTTGGACTTTTGACTAGGTCTCAAGTATCGATTAAACCGTACAATTTTGTTATGAAGTAATCGTTCAGCTTTTTATCTCTAAGTCTGGCTTGAGCTGGAAAGTCGCAGAGTATATGTTTACTAGTCTCATTCTCTTCTAGAAAAAGTCTACACTAAGTTTCAAGGGGAAAGACCCTTTTTTTAATTTGTTATCTCAGTCGATGATGGACAGTGAGGAAGGTCGTGAGCAGAAGGAAGGAAGAAGCAGAGGAAGGTCGTGAGCGGCCTTAGATCCGTCTTTGCTGAGCTGTGTGTATATATTTGAGTAGCAAAGATAGCCGAAAAGGCTTAGCTTGCCGATGTTTAGAATTTCGTGAGAAGAATTGTACAGCCAATCAACCTGAAGAAGGATTCATATTATTATCAGTTCAGCTGAAACATAATTAGGAATGGAGAAGTGATTTTAGTCCTGTCAATGTGGGTTGTAGTACCAGATCTGTCCAATGTGTATACTATTTCATTAATAGCATAAATACGTCTTTGGTTAGCAACTCAACAAAAGGTGACCTTTCGAAGCATTGTTTTAGCAACCTGGAAGAAAGATGCCAAGTTTAATGCTTTGATTGCCGCCTGTCATAGCAAATTTCCGTGGTCATACTATCTGTTGTGTAGCAGATCTCTATGGCAGGATAACGTTTTAATATACAAGAGTGATGCAGATTTAAAAAATATAACTAAAAGGTGAGCCATTTGCGGCAGAGGTTTTCCGTGAGTATATACATAGTAGACAGACCAATGAACGCAGTGGTACAGGTTTGTATGGATCATGTTTTGCACAAGCAAGCAAACAAACCGATTCATCTTGTCGCCGATGCAAAGGTAGAAAGGTCCATTGTGGTAAAGATCCAAAAGATCATCTATGAAGAGTCTCTTTTCATCTTCAGATCCGGTCAAAGAGAAATGTATAAGTTCAAAGGACACTTGTAGCCTTATTTCGCATTAAATGTAGGTGAGGAATCCAGCTGTCTTTTTATCCAGGTTCATCCTTAGAAATTTATCTACGTCGGATAGATTTTTAAATGTTGTATATAAACTCAACCTGGATATAATTTGTTTTATTTAAAAAAAGGCATTAGTAGAGTCTTCTGTGAATTGATGTTGAGGCTTTCATTGGGTACACCATTTGGTCAACGTTCGGAAATGCTGAGCACATCATATCGGTTCATCGTATCGTCCTGTCAAACTTTCTCTTGAAATAATAATTAAGAAACCATCTGCATAACTGTTGACGTTATATCTTAGTTCGCTGACTACAATTGTGCAGCAATAACCCCTCCTTGTGGATATCCCTTTGATGGCAGTGATGTTGCACTGGAACATTGTCTAAACCAGAATGTTGTATTAGTGTTGATGTAACATAGCAGTCTACCCAAGCAAATGATGATATTGTTTAGTCCTTTTTAGCCAAAAAATGTATCGCTTGATGGAGCCAATGCATAGTCACTATTATCAAAATCAGCCTCAATGCTCTGAGAAAACCACAAATTGCATGCAGCCCATGTAATTGCTTGAGATATGGCATTTGCTCCAAGTTATTAGTTTGGAATATCGTAACTGCCTAATGAACTTGGACTCTATCTTTAATGACACCAGAGAAGTTGCAATGTTCTCTATTATGAACCCAATTTTTAATTGTGGGGCACATCAATGAGATGTGTTTGAGTATCGTTTGAGCTGGAAGGTTTTTTTTTTTCGAAGTGTTCAATTCTAACTATTTCGCTCGATTTATATATCATTATTTAAGGCACGAGATACAATTTAGACGGGCCTTCTTTTGCTCCTTTACCCCAGTATTACAGAGTATATGCAGTTTTTTGAGTTTATTTTCGTTGTTTTTTTTTTTTCTTCTGCTTTTTGCGCGTATCTGTATGCATCAAGAGTAGCATTTTAAAACAGCAGGCGTCTGTCTCTACAGCACATTGACTGACTGACTGAAGATTGACTACTACTGACACTGAAATGAAGTTGAAAGCTGCCAAAAACAAAAAAATTATATATGTATTATATACCGAAAAAAGAAATATCGACTGCAGTTCAATGACTTTTGCAGGCAGGGCATATGTTTTGTATTTTTGCAGCAGTATCTTTTTTCCGCTTTCGTTACTTTTTGGGTAGAACATTTTTAAATTTTGTGCACCGAAAAGTTTTGGGATAATATTTTACATTATTAAAAGCATTATTAATCCCAACTGGCAAGACACACAGAACCAACTATATGCACTACATATATTAAAATTTGTATCTGTTCGCTGTTGACAGTGGAAAGGTGTCCCTCTATCCATTTAAATAAATATGTCAGCTCTTTACATGATGCCTACAAATCTGAGCATTCATAATTTGTGCGTGCAGCATTTTGTGTTTTGCCTTGAGATACAAAAATAAAATAGAAACAAAATAAAACCATTGGCAATTTGTCGTTTAATATATATATTTTCTAGAAATTTTGTTTCTGTAGAAATATGCAGAAAGAATTCTCACAAATTTGCATAATAAATTCTGTGCTAAATGCATTTTTTAGCAGTAAATAAAATAGAATTTAATAGAATGTGTAAAAGTTTGAAGATACTATAGATCTGGCAGATCTCATAGAGTATATGTACATAAGTATATTCTTAAACATCATTCAAATGAGTCAAGCTATACCCATGTCCGTCTGTCCTCATGTACAACTAGAACTTGAATACTAAAAAAGTAAGAGCTTTCTTATTTGGAAATTTAGATGCTTATATTTCTTCTTCAGCTCACTTGTATACAAAATATGTGCCAATCGACCTCCCTAAGAGGTGGATGACCCTAAGCATAAAAATTTACCCCTCCTTCAGTGATTTTTGTATGAAAAATAATTTATTGTTATGTTAAGTTCGCTGGAAACTCTCAATTTGGTCTTTCTTACGGTGATCATTATAAAATATTCCATATAAATCCTTTTCGGACCACCAGAAGGGTAAGCCACCATACAAATCTGTGCCTAATTTCTGTATTTTTGTATGAAAAATTTAGCTAGAAACGATGAATTAAGATTGAAGCACTTTCTTGTTTTTTCTTGTTAAAATTTCTTCAGTAATATCCTGTAATATTTGCCAAACTGTTTTGACAAACTGCGCCTACATAAATTTGACAGCCTATTATTATCATATTTTGGCAAACCAATACTGTGCGGCATATTCTTATTGAAAATTTGCATTTGACAGCTTTTACATAAGTGTATGTCTGTCAGTCTGTCTATCTACATTCAAATCGATTTGCTTTCATTTCAAAGTATCTCATTGTCACAGACAATAAACTTGCTGCGTATGGCATCTGCAAAACGCGCAGAAGTATACCTTTTATATAGTACATATATAAAATTTCATCAGTCCATCAATATCATCATCATCAGCAGATTACACAAAATTTTGCAATTGTAAAATCATGCAGCCTCCTAGGCTGGTGTAATGTATCTAGATACAAACGAAAACTAAAAGCCAGCCTATATTGTATATACATATATACTTGTAAAGGCTTTCACTTGTCACTGCTGCCTAGAAGTGGCACACATTTTTATTAGATTTTCAAGGTTTTTGCGTCAAACCACCGAGTTGCCATTTTTACGGCTTAGTCGGTCGCAACGTTTTTATCTTTGGCTCAATTCTGAAATGGCGCAGTTTTTCCTCAAATTTGACTTGTGTCCTTTTGACTTGTCCTTTTTTATGCCCATCACGCAATGTTTTTAGTTTTATGATGAAATTAACGTCTTGAAATGCGCGTGTGCTCGCAAAAATATGATGAAATCGAAAGTTATGTACGGAAAATGTTTCAAGTTTGATGCATAAATGCATTAAAGTAGCTGAAAATTGTCTATACTGTACGGAAATAAGTTATGCTATAAATTTTTTGTGGTTCTAATTTGCAGTTTATGTATTAATATGAGACTTTTTTTATTTAGCTTAAACATTAGACGTTTTCAGGTTTAATTAACATAAAAACTACCAAAAAAGCATGTTAAAACTAATTGTGTATTATAAGTGCAATTCAAGTTTAATTTTACTCTCTTTTTTCATATCATTCGCTTTAGTTCACTTAAACTTAAAGCTGCTGTGTTAGCTTGTAAATTGCATAATGTATCTCATAACATGTAAAATAATCTGTGTGCATCTGTAAAAAAAAATAAAACAAAATACTTGATTTGCATGCTTAGCAACTCTCTAGAAAAGTGCAAATTTGTCGAACGCAACCTAATTGTGTCTTATCACGTTATCAGTAGCACCTACACTAGGCAACAGCCGAAATGTACAATAAATTTAGATTAGAGGTGCTTGAAAACCTTGAGTAACATAAATACCTATTTTAAAATAAATATGTATAAAAAAAATTACAAAAAAAAAACAATGCAATTAATTCTCAGCGCTTAAAATTTCTCTGAACAAATGTCGGCCGATACAATTATTCCAAATGGTATCAATTAACGTGCGTTCGTTTTTTTTTTTATTTTCTTTATCAAAAAATATCTTAAATTATTTAACCAAAAATGCAATAATAAATATTATGATTTTTTTTATTTATTTATTTATTTTTTTTTTTTTTTTTGCCGCTACTTTACTCAAATTCGTTGCTCTTTTTACTCACTTAGTTATAAAATTGCTTAATATGACTCACTCAATGAGAGCACTCGTTTTGTAATACACTCAAGCCATTACTCAACTTTCACTCAAAAGCATGCGCAGCTGTTTCTCTTTCAAGCAATAAAAGCCATTTGTTTACATCGCGTGCTGCCGCTCTCATTGAGTTAATTTTATTTTTGAGCACAATAAGTGTTATCGCACTATATGGAGAGAGATCTCTCTCGGTATTTATTTTGCAGAATTACTACAACAACAAAATACTTTGTGCTCCAAAAAGTTTTGAGTTCGCTTTCCCATCTTTCGCTCTGCTATCTATTCAGTTTGATTGCACTCTTGCGCACTCTCGCAGTTGCGCACAGTGGTTTTATTTCGATTGCGAATAAATTGTACAGAAATGGATTTATTAAAATTGTTTGCTTTTCTCGTTCAAAAAGATTTAACGATTTAACGATTTGAATTCAGTTTTTTAATTTCAAATGAATTCATACCGCAAAGTTCTTGCATAAAAAACTGTCGCACTATAAGTAATGAGTAAAACTTCTATTTTTGGTTGGTAAAACTGGTATTGTTTGTCTTTAATAAATGTTTTCTATGTTCTATAAATCTGTTGGTATGAAAGATTGTAACGTTCGATGAGTCACTTTAGCCTTTATAGTCTATTAGTTACTACACATTGCATCTATATACCAATTTTTTAACATCTATAGTTGATTATCCGCCCAGAATTATTTTTATAAAAAGTTTATTAAGTGTCCAAAATGTGTCACTGTCATAGTTTAGGGTAGCACTTAAACAAGACCACAGTCCTTTTTCAATTCACTTAAAAGTATGTTCTGCGAAGAGACTTAACTAATTAAACAATAATAAATATAATTTATTAACAAATAAACATTTTATATCTGTAATTTGCTCATTCAGTTTCTGAGTCTATATGCAGCAACCTTAAAAAGCTGTTGGAGCTAGACTGTGACTGGTCTACCGATATTTTTTGTAAATTTTTTTTCTTTTATTCTTTGTAGATATCAAAGAAAATGAAGCCAACCAATTGTTTTCTTGGACAACAAAACCAACATTCTCAAATGGAGTTAGAATTTAGCAGCACAGAATCCCTTATAATTTAACAGTGTAATTTACCGGGACATTTTTCATTTTACAGCAGAGTTTTACCGAATTCATGTTCTTTTTTGATATTTCTAAAGTAAACATAATTAAAAGACATAGCATTCGCTTTTTAATGGCATAATCTGTTATTATTAAGCATGCTTATGGGCTTTGTCAACCATATTGAGCTATATTCACATAAACAAGGGCTTTTGCGTATCAAAAATAGTCCAATGACATCCACACACATGATCATTCAATGGTGAATTGAATATGCCGCAAAATTAAATTACTCGTACGAGAAACATCTTCAGCAATGCAGCCAAAATTGGTCGTGTTGTATGGTATCATCTTGTTGAAACCATATACTATCCTAACAAAAATACTTTAACCGTAGACTGAATAAATAAACCATAGCATTTCGCATTGTTTTCGAAAAAAACTGCCTTTAGACGCAAACTTTGATATGTACACCATTTTTCTAGCTTTGGATGAGACTGTTTTCTGCACTATTGTGACGAGACTCGCGAACGGAAGCCTCCTATTGAGTATGAGACTAAGGTATTTGTGGGAACGTATATGCTCCAAATGTTACATTTGCATATTTTGATACATTTATGCCAATATGTACTCTATTTTACAGCCCACTGTTCAAAACTCCGCACGTATTGCTGCAATTATTCTGTGGCAATACCTGTATCAGGGCTTCTTGCAAGCAGAGCAAAAACATTGATTGTCATTTCCGTTAAAAAGCGGCTTATGAGCTCGAACAAACTAAGGGGTTAGGAAGCTATTAAGTCTGCTTAGAAGACCACAATGCCACATCCTGTCTAAAGCTTGCTGAATATCCATGAATAGAATTTTTCTTATATTTCATTGCTTGAAAGGCGAAGTTGACAACACGATGAAGTTGTTTCGGAGTGTTGTTACTTTTACGCAATCTAAACTGCCACTTTGGGATTCTCTGGGTAATGTTTTCTCGTTCCATAATCTTACTTAGGGCGGGACGGAGACTAATCGGCTTTTATAAGCTAACTTCAGTATACTGCTTGTCTGGCTAAGGGATCATAGTAATGAGCGCGAATTTATTCTCCTTTTAAAGCACTACAAATCAAGCAAGTTTCATATCTTCTTTTTTTTTGTAGGTTTTAGCTTAACGTCTTATTCGATGCATATACAATACATTTTTGTAAATGTTAGACAAAAGACCAAAAAAAAAAAAATACGAAATTAATTATTATATTTTAGAGCGAAAAATATTTTAATATATAAGAAAAACCACCAAATTAGTACACCATTGAAATAAATATTATTTAAGCAACCAATATAGAAGCTATGTTGGATTCGTATTTCCAGTTGAATAACAGAATGCTCTTGGTCTTAGTATATTGCCGGACAAAACGATGAATTTTTAATTTAATCAAAATAAGTCGGAGCTCTCTTGCCTTTGCGTTACGTTGAGTAGTTAATCTAACGGTTACTACGGCTTCCGCTGGCAATGGGTGACTCAGAAGTCTTCGCAGTGAAGCATATTACGATTAAATTCTTGGAAGTCAAGATTTCTCACGTTATAAGATAGATATCGGGAATTACATCCAAAAGAGTTGTGTAGAAATGGACCAACAGCATAGACCACATTAATTGGATTACCACGACCAACATTTAAATAAAGTTTTCTGCAAAAAGTATATGGTAACTATTGATCTTTTGAATATATAGCCAAACTCCATTTTGTGAAGTTTTTTTTATAAAGCTTCGTATAATGTGCAATATAATGTACTACAAGACGATCAATTTTTATTTCTGAAAGTTTTTATGAAATTTTTTAAATAGAACATTTTTAACTTATGGTTACTTATTTATGGTTTCGCATTTTTTAAATATTCTTCATGGTCTAAGGGAATACTGAATATAAAATCTCAAAATACACATAAAAATTAAATAAAACTTTGATATGCGAGTATATTCGCATAAATTTCTGCAGTTGTGAACAAAATAAAACATCAAATGGAGATATGTGCAATTCTATTATTTTGCATTGGATTAATTTATATAAGATTGCGAAATAAGAAATAAAAAGGACTCATTAAAAAACACCAGAAAAAAATTGATAACCAATATTTTACAATTAAAAAAAAAATAGCTGGAAGTTAGAAAAACATTTGAAGTTGCTGGGCGAAATCCACTCAGGGTTATGGATTTAGCATTTGAAATACATGATATGTCATGATATGAGTCGTCCTCCAATTTACTGCAGCTTTTATCGCTTTAATATCTGATAATAAATTATATGAGATTTTATTTATAATTTTCCACTCGTTTGTCACCACTGTGCACTGCAAAAGAGAGCATAAACATTTCATTTGAGCTTCAACACTTTGTTGAGTACCTTTATTTGAGTATATTCCACTGCATGCCACCCCGTTCTGCCCAGTTTAAGTACTACGCCAACATTTCACTAAACACACACACTGTGCCCCTTGCCTACGATTTGCCAACGAACTAACAGTAAAGAGAGCTTTTGTTTTGTCGCTTCGTTGCTTTCCTAACATTCGCATTTGTCTATCCACTCGGATCTCTCGTTGCGTTCAGACGTGTATCGCACTGCATCGCGTTGACAACTCTTCGCTTGTGTTTTCTTCTCGTTCGTTCGTTTAAATTGTTCTTAAATTTGTAAAAAAAAAAATCTAAAAAATTATATATACATATATACTTTTATATATATCTACATTTATTTGCTGCAAAATAAATTAAATAAAAAACGCGTTGAAACTGAGAAATAAAAAAATAAATTAAACAATTTTCATTTTCAAAAAAAAATTATTGTGCAAAAAAACTTTCGCAAAGCAACAAACACAAAAAAAAAAAAATATTGCATTTTCTTAAAGCCGTGCTAAGCTATATTTTTTTTCGCATACATAAATAAATTATAAGAAAAAAAAAAATTTTAATTTGTACAAAAAAAAAGCTAAAAGAAATTAAATAAATTTGCATATAAAAAGCCGACACGTATAAAAAAGTGCAAAGAAATGTTTAAATAAAAGGTAAAGCAATCAAAAAAAAATATATATATGTTATGTATATATACGGCAGATATGGTTTTTTATTTGAAATAATAAAACAGCAAAAAATATAAATAAATAAATTGTCATAAAAAATTCATATAAAAATGATCCGAAAAAAAAAGCGCGTGTGTGACAAAGTAACAAAAAAATTATATAAAATTGCAACTGCAAAAAAAAAAAAACAACAACAAATTAGATTTTTGTTTGTGCGCCGCCAAAAACAAAAACAAATAAATACATAAATTGTTTGAAAAAAATGTTTATTTATAAATTCAAATAAATTATAGTCCAAATTGCTTTCAACGCTGGACGTAACTCAAAAAAAATGCGCTCGTTTTGTTTTACGCGGCCAACTTTTTGCAAATTTCCGTTTTTTATCAATTACAAAATACAAGTTTTACACAACACAAAAACATAACCTAAAAAATAAAGAAAATGATCTTATTTATTGCTAATCAGTCTCAATTCAGTCAAGTCAATTCATTCAAATTCTTCAATTGGAAACCAATAAGCAGCAGAAATCTCTTGCAAAATGCATTTTTGTTGCAACGCGCTCTCCCTATCTCACTCTCTTCTGGCACTTCTTGTTTAAACCGCTTTAATTTATTTTATTTTGTTCTCAGTTTTATTCATGGTTTTTCTTTTAATTTTTTTTTTTGCACTCTCTTTTAATAATTACATAAAATGCATTTCTTTTTTTTTTTGATTACATTTGCACTTAAAGCGAAAAAAAATAATAATACATAATTAATTAATAAATAAATAAAAAGAAGAAAAAAAAACATAATTTGTTAATTAAGTATTTTTAATTAAAGTTTAATTAAGCATTTAATTAAAAGTGTGTACACAGCGCGTACTGAATTGAACAATTTATTTTTTGTTATTATTTTCGCTTAACAACAATTTTTTTTTTTAATTAAATTAAATGATTTCTTATTTTGTTCTTTGATTACACAATGCATTAATCGCAAAAAACTTAAGTTTATTTATTTTTTTTTTTTTTTTTGACTCAGTCATTTTTTATGTTCCACCGCTGTTCAAAATCACAAAAAAAAAACGCAATATTATTTACTTCGAACTGAAACCGCGAATTTTATGCTTCATTTCAAATTTTGCCGCGTTCTGCTTCAAAATATTGTAAATCATTCAGAAAATTGAAAATGATTTCAACTCACTTCTGGTTTTAAACCGTAAAATTGTTAAAGCGTTTAAATTATTTTATATTATTTATTTCTTTAAACACGTGTCACGTGTATTTGTTTATGGTGCAAATATTGGAAAAATTCATCTAGTGTTTCTAAATAAATGAGGGTTTTTTAGTTGTTATTATAGAGTAATCTCCATTTCATGTTTTAGCAAAAGTTTTAGCGTATATTTAGTTCAGTTTTATTTAATATATTTTGTTTATATTTTGAAAATTTCTATTGTGAGCTTAGAGAATGAAGAAGATTCTCAAATTTTTCTTAAGTAATGTATTTTGAATATAAAGGATGATTTAATTGGTCTTTGGTAGAGAAACCTTAACAAAAAACCTCATTAAATATAGTTTCTTTAATATATTTATGCATTAGTATGCTCCATTAACATTTTGGAGATAACTTCATTTAAATTAAATATTAGTCGTGGTGGTCCGTTTTACCATCGAAATCTGTCTAAGTCTCTAAAGTGAGTAATATTGAAAAGAAGAATGTTGTCAATATTTGCTTTTTGGAGATAATTTTATTTAAATGTTTGTCGCGGTGATCCGTTTTATGTGGTCCATACTAAAGGTCCAATTTCAATAACTCTTTCAATAACAGAACTACCGAAATCTGTCTAATGTAGTGTTATTGGGTTGTAGAAAATTCTAAACATTCACCTTTTGGAGATAATTTTATTCTGTTGCTTCATTATTCAATATCTCTTTCGAATGTAATCTTGGAAAAAAGAAAGATCTCAACACATTTCTTATACAAAGAAAGTGTTGTGTATAAACCAGAAATATTCCATTGAACTTTATAGGCAGCGTTATAAAATTAAGTTTGGTTGTGCAATATATTTATTTATTCGTAAGATCCATTGTTGCCATTTACTTTTTGGAGATAATTTCATTTAAAAGATGATCGCGGTGGTATGATTTATATGAAACTCCCGAAATCTTTCTAACAATTTGAGTAATATCGTAACTTATGATTCAGTGGGACATTATATGAATCTTAAGAAAAATCCCCTTTATATTGAGTGTTTTTTAAATATATTTATTAATTCGTAATAAATATATTTAATATATTCGAAAGATTCATTAATGCAATTTTTTTAGATAACTTTATTTAATTTTTTTTACTTAAGTGATTAATCTTTTAAACGTTACTTCCAAAATCAGTCTAATGACTTATATAATCTTAGCTTCCCAGACTTTAATTGTATTTTTCTTATCTGTGAAGATTTCTAGTTTCACCCAACACAAGATATTAAAGTCGAGAGGTGCCAACTAGGAAGCTTAATAGCCAGTTTAAAACGTTAGATTAACTGCTCATTGAAACAATTTCTTAAAAAGTCCATTAATTCATGGACTTATATTAACTTAATCAATTTCAGGCCACAAAATGCTCGACAATAATCACCTTCGAGGAAAATTCACAAGCATGTTATCATTAACCCATAAAAATCACATAAAAAAGTGCTTCTTTATGTAAGCATCTTTTTAAATACTCTGAGTTGATCAGCCCAAGTTTGACAATTCTGCAAAAATTTCTTTTTGCACCAAACAAAATTCATGAAAAAAACTGTGGATCTTCAAGAGAATTTTCCAAAAACAAGTTTTATCTATGTAAAGGTGCATTCAGACACTCTTCAAGTTGTTTATCAGTCTGAATCCAGCAATTTTGTATTTGCATTGAACAAAATTCTTGGAGTTAATAAGCCATTACAAAGCATATTCCCTGAAAATTAAGCCGTGGTTCGGGCATTAACTAGTGAGTGTTATAATTTGATAGTTTTCATGCGTAATCTTCCAAATTATTACTATAGAAAGAAATAATTGCAATTGAAAAATTGAACAGAGACAGACAGAAGGCGGCTTTGGTTAGTTCGATTCGGATTTAGTGGAAAAATATATTACAGAAATTTATTTTTGCAATGAATCAAATTCATGAAGATACTGGATCCTCAGTAAGTTTTTCCAAAGATTTTTTGTCGATGTAGGAATGATTCCAGACACTTTTCAACTTACTTATCATCCCAAAATCAGAAATTTTTTAGAAATGGTCATTTGCAGCGAACAAACATTTGAAGAGAAAGTAGAGAATCTTAAGCCATTCCAAAACATTTTCTCTGAAAATGAAGCCGTTTTTCAGTTGAAATGGCATTTAATGGTGAGTGCTATAACTTGACAGTTGTCATGTTGTCATCTTCCAAATTATCACCATAGAAAAAAAGTAAATCCAAATGAAACTCTGAATAGGGAAAGACAGACAGACGGTCGGCTATGATCAGTTGGATCCGGATTTGGTTCGATTCGGAGCTGTACAAAAATATTTTAACTTAAATTTTTAGGGCCTTCTGTAAAGAGTATAAAAGTTCAGAAAATATAATTTTTTAATTAAATTTTTTTGGCATAACAGTTCAAACATATCTAACCAACCAAAAAAGAATCTTCTTTAGTCTCAACGAATAATAAATTAATTTTTGTAAAGAATTTTGTTTTGTTTTGGAATTAGCAATACGAAAATTTTATACAGTTCAATATTTTTCTGAAAATTCTTTTGGGATGACCAATGGAAATCTGTGAACTTGAGTTCTTTATAGTATCAACCATTGGACTTTAGTTTCAAAAAATCATTTGTCCTTTTAAGATGTGGTTTTCCCACGCAATTAATTATCCATTGAAGATGTGTTTTAAGCTTGCTTTGTGCTCTGTGAATTTTTTATTGTTCAATGCTAGCAAAGTCGCATCACAAAATCTCATTTTAAAAGTGAAAATTAGAAGAAGGTGTAAACAATTTCTGTGGAAACTTTTAAGCCTATTGAATATAGAAATAGTACAAGAAAAGCTAGTTACTTTGGTACACCCACTTTTCACATACATTTCTTTCTATTACATGTCATCTCACAAGTCATCAGCTCTGCAACTAAAAAAATTTACTTTCAAAATGCTAAAAACTTTAAAACGGCTAATAGGGTCTCATATAATACAGTACAACCTTGGTAATGTGAGGAAGAGATTCCTCGAATAAGTATAAACTCGGATAATACAGAAGAAAAAAAAATTGTAATTTTAATCATTTCCAACGTTTTTGAATGATAATTTCTGTAAGTATTATACTATGGTGACAAGTTTTTTGGGGTTGATCCGTCTTAATATTTTTCGTATTATTCGAGCCTGTTCGGTACCCCGGCTAACGCGTAGGCTCGGATAATTGAAGACTGATAGACAAATAGACAGGCGGACCTGGCAAGATCGACTCTTCTTGATCCGAATATTATTTTGGGTGTTGCAAACATCGTAGCAAATATAGTTCAGTTTATGTGAGATAAGTCATACTAAATATGCTTTAATATTAATTTGCTCTATGAGCATTCGATAGCTACATAGCGCCCTTCATTATATAACGCATGATATAAAAGTTTTCAATGCACAGTATTGCTTTTCACTTAATTAACTACATTCCACCAAATTTTCATAAGTTATGTACGTAAATCATCGTCAAGAATTAATATATATATAAAAAAAAATTGGTTAAAAGTTTCTATCATAATTTTTGAATTTAGCGGGTCTTTAATTTATGATAATATGATCTTGTGTTAATTTGCCATAAATTCGACATATTATTTGTTGTTTTTGGGGTATATATATATTTTTTTTTAACAACGAGATCTTGAAGTCTATAAAAGATAGAGCATTCCAATTTGCATATTTAGTCTTTTTTATACCCTCTTCAGATGAGTAATAATTAATAAAAGTGCCAAGCCGCCCTCTCTAGAAGTATTAATAAAAATTGACTCCTTTCTGAGTTTTTGTATGAAAAAATTGTGGTTTTCTTGTTATTTTAGCTAAGAAAAACTAAACTTGGTATATCTTAGTTGAATTATAATAACATATTCAATCTACATCGATCTATATCGGGCCATTTGAAGTGGTAGTCCCATATAAATCTGTCTTCTTTTCATGGTTTTTGTAAGAAAAACATTTTATTGTGGTATATTCTAGCCTGATAAGACAAATTTGTTGTATCTTTCACTAATCCCAATAAAATATTCCACACGGATGCAAATACCGGACCACTAGAAGGGGTGACATCCATACAATTCAGTCCTTGTTTCTAGATTTTTGTAAGAAAAACCTTTTGTTGTGGTCTATTTTAGCCTGATAAGACAAATGTGTTGTATCGCTCAATAATCCTAATAAAATATTCCACATCGATCAAAAAAGAATACATCCCCATGCATCCCTATACATTCCCATAAAAAATTTAAGGTTAATTGGGGATACAGGATTTCTCGAGGCCGTGCACACTTGACTGCAATATTCTTTCTGGTTATTTTTTTCTATATTTTTTTTATGTATGACCTTTGGTGACTTAAAACTGAGAGCTCTTGTATGCATGCTTTCATCTTCTATAAAATATTGCAGCATGATCTAGTTCCTATTTTGTCCTAGCGGTATGAAGCCAAAATTAATAGAGCGGCTTAGTGGACCTCACCGTCCGACATAAATTTTTGCCGTTGTGCTTGAAATAGTGTGAGAGGAAAGTAAACGTGTGGAACATAGTTCTGGTACTTTGGAGATTTTCTAGTTTATAATAGACTTTCTGATGTTTGCTAATACATATTAATTTTAATAAGAGTTTGTATGTAGCTTGATTCCCAGTCACTTTAGTTATGAGCAATTTAAGTACATCATCTCGTATATAAATTTTTATATACTCTTTGCTGCAAAATTTTCCTACAACAAAAAAAGAAAAGGCCGTCGTTTTTTGCATTCATTTACATTTTTATTATTATTTTCTTTATTTTGAGTAATTTTTTCGTATAGGCTCGCTCGCTCGCCCACTGCTGGATAAGTTTTTATTGTTCTTATTACCTACTGTTTTTTTTTCCCTTGTTTTTTTCTGTACTTTTTGTCTACTTAATTCAGTGCTATTGTGAATTTGTTTTCTTTTATTTTTTATTTTTTGCACTTTCATTCAATTCTGTGTATTTGCCTTTAATAGTTCCAAATAAGCAAAAAAAAAAAAAAAACATTGTTTTTCATTTCAACTTTACTCTCATTTGCTCAATTAAAAGTGTACACGCGTATTTTTTTTACTCTTTTTTATATAATTTTTAGCTCTTTTAGCCGCTTCACTTTAATGTTGAAAAAAAAAAAAAAATAGTAGCTAAAATAACAAAAAAAAAAGAAAAAGCAATAAAAACAGTAATTGTTATTTTCTTGCTTTCAATCTCTTTTGAAGGCACATCATCACTCAAACACTATAAAACGCATTGCTCTCTGCTCCTTTTCCATGCTCTTCTGCTCTCCATCGATCGTAATCGTATTTTATCTTTTTGGTACAATATAGAAGAATATTGTTACACAATACATTCATTTTGTTGTTATTGTTGTTCTTTAATTTTTCTCTTCTCTGCATCTTCTTTTTGCACACATTTCTTTCAATTATGTATGATACTTCTTGTATCTCTTATTTTCTTCAATTTCTTCTTGCATTCATTCATATTTATTAGTTCGTCGTTCTTTGCGCTTTTTTTTCTTCTTACATTTCTTTTTTTTGTTGCAATTCTGCTTCTTGTACGCGATCTCTCTCTCTCTCTCTCTGCTGCAGCATTGCAATTTGAGTAAATTTTCGGCATCGTTCATTGCTTGTTGCTCAATTGCTGACGTCTCTGCGTGTGTTGAGTGAGAATGCGTTAAGATAAAAAGGCTTTGCACTTGTAAGTGGTGCCCGGTGTTGTACGGAATTTGTACCAGTAATACGCGGCATAGTTCTGTGTTTAATTTTTTTTTGAATTTGAAGACGTTCGAATGAACAAATTGCAAATAAATTTTACCATTGTTTGAAATATTTACAAAAATTCTCCAAATGAGTATTTATTATTAGTATCTGTTGTATAGAGCTGCTATCGATGAGGAGTCAAATGCTTCCGCATCGGCCTTCTCATTTTCGCATGTAATTCAGTTAAACGAATATAAATTTCATCTTTATTTCCTCTTCGGACAATATTTATAAAAATATTAATCTACGTATTAAATTATTATCGTTTTTTATTTATTCTGTAACAATATATCTCAGATGTATTTATTCAGTCTATAAACTACTAAGAAATTCTTTCAAATCTTTCCATTTCTGCTTTATTTCACTATTTCCTGATCTTTATCCACATTTGCAATCTCACAAAACATCACTTAAGAGAAATATGTGAACTAAATCCATTTGTAGTATTTAAACTATAGACATTAATTGTAAAAAAAAAAAAAACAATTTTTTTTTTGCCAGATCATATTGATATATTCTTCTGATCTTTTCGAAAATGTCAGATTGTCGACTTTTTTTTAACGACAAAAAGAGAAATTATTTTGTTGTTTTGTTCTAGGAAATTCCACTCTTATGGATCCAACTTGCTTCAGCACAACTAATAAAATACTATCGTCGCTAAGTAAATTACTTCAGCATTTCCTATACCAACAGATATCGCCTCATATAAAGTACTTTCCATATTCCAATAAGATATGTATAGCACACACTGATGATGCGTTTTGCTAAAAGTAATGCATAAGAGAGCTCTATGCTGAGGAACAACTGCAAGTATTTATAGCGTAGCTATTCTTGAGATATTTGAACAGTAAACTGAGATCCGACAATCAGAGATGTGTCGCTACTTGATATCAATATTTCTACTCACAAGAACATTTTGGAAAGAACCGTTATATTTATTGTACACATAATTACTTTTAATAGAAAATAATACAGTATAGACAAAACTCATCTATTGAAATTTTCTTACATTTGAAGAGGCCAGTTACTATGCAAGAAAAGAACGTAAAGTCGGTAAAAATTTTATAAATAGATTTTTCATAAGTGAATGATATGGATATCAATGCAATGGATAATATACTAAAATAATAGTATATAATAATAGGTTCTATAAAAATTCTATGCTCCATAATACCCTGTTCAGACGAATATATATCTGGCACTCGTAGTTAAAAGTTTCAGGGTCTAAAAATACACATTTTAGTTACGATCCGATAAAATTTAAGAGGTGTCGACTTACTTTTTTTTACAAAAAAATTCACCACTTTTAAAATTTTTATAACCTGAGAACTTTGGCAGAGGCATTTTATAAATAAGCCAAACCTTAAGTTGCCTTGCATGATTACCATGTTATTATTTGACTTGCGAGAAAGAGCAAAAGCTATTGCGAACTATTTGTGAATTATAATAATTTGTAAATTTAATACTTTTGCGATAATTCTTTGCTGTGTCGTCTGTGTATAGATGAATTGAAGCACGAACCCATTGTATTTCAGCACATTTAGGTATTTTACGCAAATTCCATTTGATGTTTGCATAGGAAATATTAGATGAACCGAAATTAAACTCTCTCAATTCAAGTTCTTGCATTCCATCAAACAGATTTCTACATGCCATTTCTAGCAACATTTCTTGTGTCAAAGTTTTACCATAGACAACTTGAACACTATTTTAAATCTACATATGTGCTCTACTTCTGTTCATATCAAGAGCAGTAATATATCAGCATGGTGAGTTTAATGGCTGCAGTTATTTAGGCATGAGAAGTACTCTTCATAAAAACCAATAAAAGCCTGATAAATAGTATTGGATTTTTGAGTCGATAAAGAATGGAATGAAATGCTCTCATTACTAGTGATTTAACCCCGGTAACTATTAAACAGCAGATAATTTGGTAATTGAAAATTTATCCTTACATTTTTTTCTTACTGTATTAAGCAGATAAACAGTCTTGCAAGAATAAAACTTCTCACCACAGTGTGGTGAATAAAAAAAAACCTTTATATTGTCACAATTTAGCTAGAAAATGCTACGCAAAAAATCAACTTAATAAATATTTAAATAAACTGACAAATTAAATGACAGAACGAAAATATATCAATATGAATTTTCTACCAACTGTTCTTACGTACAAACGTACACCTTATAATGTTTATATATGAAAAAAAAATTTGTCGATGAAGTTTTTAATGTATGTGTACTAACTAAAGCTGATTTATTTGTAGAACCATTTCAAAAAATTTATGCATAATTGATGTTTTTTTACTGTGCAAAGGCGTGCTTCAAGTGTGTACGCGACTACTATATATGGTCGATGTTTGTCTGTCTGTCTGTCTGTCTATATATATTTGTATACCAAATATGTGTCAGTGTGTGTGTGTGTGCATCACGCGATTTTAACGCTGGCAAATATATACATGTGGGCTGCGTACCTCGCTTAAAAGTTTGCACAATAGTGATGTGCATCGATTACAGATTGCATCGATGAATGTTATAAACTATAAATCTAAATATAAATGGTATACATAACTACTAAGGCTTATCAGTAGTACATTTTTTTTTTATAAATATAAAACTTTGATTTTATTTTATTTCTGGATTTATATTTTTTTTTCTAAATGCAATTAATTTGATTTTATTTGTGATATTTGTTCAATTCACTTTAGCTAATTTATTTTGAGCTAATTAATGTGATGTAAGCTCATTTGCCCAAAAAAAAAAAAAAAAATCGAATTGTATGAACCGCACTTTGACGGTTTAAACCGGTTTTATTATTGCTTAAATTAAGCGATTTAGAATGCCGGTCTGGTATGAACAACAAATCACTAAAAGTGTGTTTGGGGTTGGCCAGTTATTTTGTCTTTTTAGCGCAGTTAAATTCCAGAGATTTGTCTGTCTGTCTGTCAGGCTTGTGCAACACCCACATATTGAAAGCTAAGTGAGACTAAAAAGAAATATATATACATATACTATATACGATTTATAAAATATATCTATATATGATGAATGAGTTTATACATGTTTGAAAGTTATAAAAGTTAAAAGACATAGAAATAATTATAATAGATTATAGATTCCGGGCCCATAATAGACATAGAATAAAAAGAAGGTGCCTAGAATCTCCAAATGTATATAGAATAGATAGAAGATGCCAAGAGTCTCCAAAACAGACATAGTTAGAATAAATAGATGCTGCCCGAAATCTCTAAAACAGACATAGTTAGCACATATAGTGTAATCTGGACCCGAAATAGGTACCTTTTAAGCGCCTAATAGTAGATGTTTATAATCGGTAAACATCTCCAAACTTTTTCAATTTAAAATCGGTAATCATCTTCAACCTTTCCAAGTTTAAAAACGATAAGAATCTGTAAACTTTTATGCATCAAAAACTCACCTAAATAGACTTGGTACTTGCCCTTTTATTTTAGGTATATATCTTCTGCACTTTATTCTTGTAATGCTTCACCATATTAAAGCTACCACACCCACCTTTTAAAGTGCACTTGCACATCGACATTCACCCTATTGACTAAAATATACTTTAGATAACAAATGATATTTTTAATATTTTAATATTTGTCTTTCTACTTAAAAATTTCAAGTGCTACTTGCCAGTCAAAATAATTTCACAATGTACCTGCCTCCAAAATTTCAAAAGACGTCAAAATCGTACTCGAATTAACTATTTTTCCCCATTGAAATCATGCCCTCACAACACTCAGGTGCCGCATGATGCGTTTGGTCATGATATTCGCTGGTGTTATTTTATTATCAACATCAGCTGAAAGTCGGCTGCTACAGGAATTACCTCAGCTGTTTGACTAAAAAAAAAAAAAAATAATTACTAATTGAATGAAATGTATTAGGCTTTCACGTGTTCAACGTTTGATTTGCAGGCAACGCGTACATGATCATAGACTAACTTAAACACTCTATTATAGTACTACAAATTCTTATCTTATCACGCAAAACTTAAAACAAAAAATAAAAATAAAACAACAAACAAATTTAATAGCCAGCCAACACTAACAAGACGCTAAGAAATTAAAAATAATGCTTTAAACTTTTTTATACAGATGTATTTTGATTATGGTATTAGTTGGGGGCAGTTTTATAACTCAATAAAAAATATTGTAAGAAAAAAATGACTTCATAAATGCATAAAAATTATACAATTTTTGCACATTTTCTACTCATCTCGTTATCATCTATAAGTGCCATGTTTCGAGTTCAGTGTAGGGTCAACTAAAAAGAGAACAAAAAAAAAATTTCTTTTTAAATTTTAATATAATAAAAATTAATAAATGAAATAATATTTTAATAGTATAGGCAATATAGTAGAAGATTGAAGAAAACAAGAGAACGGTGAGGAAAACGAAGCTTTGCTTTACAGATATAGTATTTCGGACTAATCCGTTGCCACTCCAAGACTCGCAACTGAGTCATAATTTTGTGGCTGTAAATTGATCAAACGTAGTCTACTTTTTCACACGTGTTTCAGGCTGCAGTTTCTCTGATACAATTTTCGAGCAAATTTATTTCCGAAGATCGTGAAGAGATATATCATATATGTATGTTCGAAACACTCCACAACAATACTCTGTTAGCAGAGGAAGGGATAATTTTAAAAAATGCGAAGCTATCATGTCCACTTAATAGCTGTGTGCATTAGCCGGTAGATGACTATATGTACACCAGCCTTTCTATATAGATTTCTATCCATCTCCAGATGACAGACACAATGAAACACTTTCATTGTGTCTGTCATCTGGAGATGGTTTGAGCTCTAGCTCGTCTAGAGGCTTATCTTTGCGTTATATCTGGTAATATCTGGTTTCTCTAACTCGTTCATAGTTTTAATTTAAGCTATGACCAGAAAGATCTTTTCTGAGTTCGTGAGGGTTGCTCAATAGACATTTACGGCCCGAGTCATTATTCTAAAGGCTTGTGTTCAGATAATTGCTGACTTAATAAATCTTTGAAAGTGCAGTCGAGGTGGTCCACTTTCTGTGGAGCTTTAATCTCGGAAGCGATATGTCGATACCAGCTGATTTTTTTCTGCAGAAATTGGAGTTGAAATTAGTTATAACTGAGATAAATATCAATAACAAAGCCTTATTGAAATAGGGCTCTCTTTGAAGAAATTTATTTATGTTTATCACAACTGCTTCACTCTCTGCCGATTTCCGGCCATTAGAAGTGATTCCACATATGTATGCACTTGAATTTTTCGATGTATTTGCAACCATAATCAGGGCGTCGTCGATTCAAACTCAGTATGCCGTCATAAATAATATTCCACAGAAATGTTCCTAGGACTGACCGCTCCATAACACAACAAATTGCTTCACACATGAAAAACAAAGTGTGAGTATAAGTGTGTGCTGATCAGTACATTAAATTATTAGTCGTTGGCATAGCAACCTCACCTTTCGTTCGTCAATTTTTACAGTTTGCGGAGATATGACTCTTATATTTTCACACTAATTAAAAAATTTTTTCCTCAAAAGCAGAGTACAATAAAAATCGGTCACCGTTCTACTCTTTTGCGTGGTCGTTCGAGCACCATTTTCAATATTTTTAATAATGAGATCCTTCACCACTAAAGCTGTGGCTGGTTTTCTATGCAAAGCTTGTGGTTCTTTAGTTCTTTCGGACACATCGTTCAATGGTTCCATGATTGTATGTATCCAAAATAGCCATATTGTATAGAAATCTCTTTTTTTTTTGTTAAATATTTTGACACTTGAAAAATTTGCAGAAAATATTGAGTACATATATGCGATCAGATCTATGAAAATTGGGCTTAGGTATCGAAAAATCATATCCCACTTTTTTGCGAATTCTGATAAAGTTTGAGAGGTTCTTTTAAATTGTGTGCTTTAAAATGATGTACTAAGTCATCGCAACGCCTCTTTCACATTCACGTACACCATGCTTGTTTATCTTTAACAGCTATTTTCTCGAAAACTTCTTTTCACATAGACCGGATCCCTTGATTTATGTTTCAAAACATTTTTTTTTTTGATTTCGAATTTTTTAGTCTTTATATATTAGCTTATAACTGGGTGTTGATCGATTATGGTGTTCATTCTTCTTCTTTGCGTCAATTTACTAGTAACTCCACTTTCGTTTTGAAGATCTTTAGATCTTTCGAGTAAAAGATTCAACCTTGGCAATTGTCTTGCCATTATTATAAAATTATTTCAATGTCTAACGCATGAGTCCACGCTATTGATCAATAAAGCATTGTAAGTAGGTCCAGTATAAAGGAGTGCGTCTTCATTTTCCATACAATTTTCTTCAATGGCGATTCCAGCATAGACTGCAAAGATTCATTAATTATTTTTTTATACGATTTTTCCGTCTTGAACATACTCCCTTTCTTTGTGACATAAGGTGACAATTCTGCGAACCTCTAGCCCTTTCCCCCTAAAAGCACCACGAAATACAATAAATTTCTTTACTTATTATTAAAAGAATAGAAGATATTTTTTTACTTCCTTCACAGTCGTCCATCATTTCATTAGTAAAATGATCCACACCATCTTCTTGCTTACTTTTGATATTTGAATCGTTTTCCTTAATACTCTGAATTATTGTTTCACTTGAATCTGGTTAGGTTATATATTTTTTTTTAATTTTTTAATATGATCCAATCTGATGATCCAGAAAAAAATTTACTTTATTTTGTTTATTTTTTATTTTCGTTTTTTTAATGGAAAGAAGGGAGCAAATACACCCACATATAAAACCTTAATTAGGCCCTGTACCGAAGGCACTACTGAAATTTCCTTACTTGTTTTATATTTATAAATGATTTTTTTAGTTACTTTTCGATTTAAATTCTCCATTATATTCGAATTTTTTTTAATAAACTTCGAAACTTTTTTTTTTAAATGGGAGGATAAATAATTTAGTACGAAAAAAATGCTTTTAAATAGATAATTCTTTACTAGTATGTCCAATAGTCCACACAATCGATAGCACTCTAGAAATAAATGTGTTGATATTCACTCTTTCTCGAGTCCTTAAACTGCACTCAGTCATAGTGAATCTAAATTGAAAGTGATATACTCCGCTTGGCGGCTCTCTTTAGCACATCTAATTTCTTATAAATAAAATCTTCACTGTCTCTCCCATTTAGCGCTAAGTGCGTTGAAAAAAGTCTCCACTTCGGAATACGTTGCACCATGGTGCAATTATAAAGTATCTAGAATGCTTCAATATTTTACAGTACCAAATGTTAATCGCAAAGAGTTGATCATTGGGGTAGGTTGTTGCAAATGATTTTTTGTTTGTATTACATGTTGATATAAACAAAAGAAATGAAGCACATGCAAATATAAATATTCTTCACATTGGCAATATCATATTCGAAGCAGAGTCTTGGGACCATGTTTTATGACATGCATGATATTAATTTCATTAATTGCATCAAACATCATTTTAAATAGTTCCACTTTGCGTTCAGAGATAGGAAATTTCTTTCGTTTTAGTTATTCCATGGTGAACTAATTGAATCTATATCACCACCATCTATTCTCCACAGTGATTAGTTCAATTAACTATCAGAACAGCATCTAAAGCAGAACTACTTACTGCTAACTAAAATTTAAGGAACCAAAATGTGTAGAGAACCATTATATATGTATGTTACCTTCTGCTTCTTAATGTCACACCAACTTATCTTCTGATAAAAAGCAAAGAAAGTATATATGAATATATGTAGTTGTTGTTATTTTTTTTTATTAATTAATAATTAGATAAACGAAATAAAAGTGTATGATAAAAATGTTTTGGTATATAACCATTATCAAAGTTCTAGGTTAGTAGTCAACCAAAAATTGTATGTCATATTTTCGTTTGAACCACTCTCGTACGATTTTAATCATCATCGACCGACTATGCTATACAACTTGTTATTTAATCAAAATAATACTAAAGAGCAACTTAGTATGTACTATGCCACGGATTTGAGGCTTATCAGTCTTCAATAATAGCGTTTCCAAAAACAATTCAATTTTGTGCGCCAGACACCAACCAACCACGCAGGCTATTAGCGCTATTAGCTGTCTTAGACTATTTTAAGATGCATGTTGTGTACCCGTGGTCATTGTTTGTACTCCATAGAAATTGCGTTGAATAATTTAGACTACCGGCGTCAGACACACCCACTTTTTTTTCGCTTTTACGCCAAGCAAATGGAACTTATCTGCTATATGGGTTACGTTCTTCGGTCGGGATTCGCATAGATTGTGTTGTATACTTTTAGAAGATAAGGTCTTCAAACGACGACTAATACGAGCGATGTTTTCTGATAAGAACGGAACATCACAGTAGCAGTCATAGTAATAGGAATGTTATTGACTCGTTGAGTTTAGTAAACGAGTGACTGCGCAAGTGATTGGAACAAACAAAATTTTTCTCTCGGCATATTGGAAAATAAAAAAACTTAATTAAAAAAAAAATACAAATTTAAATGAACATTAATTGAGTAGTAAACGTGCCGCTGTATGAATTGTTCAAATTCAAAGTGCTTCACACACGGTTTAATATTTTTTTTTGTTAAATTTTTTTGCAAACTCACATTTGAACATACTGAAAAATAATTATTTAATTATTAATAAATAGAAATCACGTTTTTTGTGCAATACTTAGAATAACCAAAAGCTCAATTCAAACTCATTAATATTTAATTTATTATTAATTACTAAAAAACTTGAAAAATAAAAAAAAATACTTTTTTGCCTTGCATTAAATTTTGTGCAAATGTGCAAACTTTTTGAGTACTAAATGCATAAAATGCATTTTGCAAAAGTGTTGTTTAAATAAAATAATTAAAAAAAAATAAATTAATTAAAAAAAAAAACCCAAAAGTGTTGCGTGTAAAACAAACCAGTGCATTTTTATAAAAATTATAAAAAAAAGAATCCTTTTGCTAAATTTTTACGCGATTTGTGCCACGATTTCCTTACAGTAATCTTGAAAATAAAAATGCAATATATTCACTTGCACAATTTGAGGCAGCAAGTGAGCAAAAAGAGCAACCAAATCAACAACAAGAAACATCACAACAAGAACAAACAGTTGATATATCTGATAAAATCGACATCGAAGACAACGACGATACTGAAAATCAAATTAAACAAATAAATCTTGACGACGCCACAATCACAATTAATGAAAGTGAAGAGAAACCAATTGAATTAGTTGTAGAAGGAAAAGAAAAAGAAGCAATTATTGCTAAAACTGAAACAATTGCTGCTGCTGCTGCAACAATAAATTTAGAAAACAAAAAAAATGAAATTAATCCAATACCACCGATTATAAACTCCACCAACAACAACAACAACAACAACAACAACCATAATCACATCAACGTCACACAGAAAATCTTCAATGCTGAATTTATAAAACGTGAAAATTCTGGCACATCACCAGGACCGCGTACAATAACTACAGAATTCTTTAAAACACCACGCGAGGAAATTTTACCACCATTGCGTCGTCAATTGCAAGCAAATTGTTTATTAACTTGCAAATCAAAGACATTGTCTTCAGCAACGATTGAAGAGAAACGTCCTAAATCTGTAACAGCTTCGGTATTTCGTTGTACCACCGATTTGATCCAACCACCAACATCAAATAATAATAGCGCCAACAATAATAATACCCAACAATATAATAATATATTAATCAATAATACAAGCACAAGTACAGCATCGGTCTTTACGCCCATATCGCAATTATCGCAGAAGGCTTTTATAGCCAAATCGTTGGGTGTTGTTAATCAGTTGAGCGGTATAAATCCTCAACCGCCTACAACAACAGCAACTGCTGCTATTTTGGGTCTTCAACATCATCATCATCAACAACAGCAATTACAGCCGCAATCAGAGCAAACATCACAAGATATGAATAAAGCATTCTTGAGTTTTGGCGATGATGTACGAGAATTGACAAGTAAGTATTGTTTTTTTATTTTCTATAATAGTATTAAGAGTATTCGTAATCCAAAAAGAAGTGTGTCAAAACTCGTTTTAATAGGTTCGAAATTTTCAAAATTTGCAGCTCCCTTACAAACTAAATAGAAAAATGATTTAAAAGCTTCTTTGTAGCATTTCCAAAAAAAAAAACCCAAGAATTTTGGATCAAAATTCTAAAAGCATTCACTTCACATTAGAAATAGTATAGCAAGATAGGGTCTTTCCATAAAACCTAACTGAGTGGTGGGTTTCTATGAAATTTTGCCTAAAAGTTGTGAAGGACACATGTCAATAGGTATATCTATGTAAATACGTCATCATATCGCATCCTAAGCTGATATTGGAAAAAATTGACTTCAATAAGTTTTTCATAAAAAATTCCATAAGTGGGCGGTAGTTTGGATAGAGGACTATTTCAAAATGTGAGGAAACATGCCTGCACTTTAAAGCTTAAATAAAGAAGATTTGTTTTTACAAAAATACAAAGTTAGACAGGAGGTTTATATGGGGCTATCTCAAAATGTGAAGCGACACGCTTACTAGTATATGTATCTGAAAAGAGCATCCTTATGTAGCTACCATATCGAGAAGGCACCATATCGACTTTTAAGCCGATATTGATTTAAAAAAAAAAGTTTCTTATAAAAAACCGTAACCGGGCGATGGATTTGTATGGAGACTAACTCAAAATGTGAGGGGTTACGCCTTACTAGTATATATATGTGAATAAAGCGTCCATAAAAAGTCTCAATATCGACTTTTAAGCTGATATTGACTTGAATGAAGAAGTTTTCATAAAAGAGTCATAAGCATTGCGGTTGGTTTTTATATGGGAGCTATCCCAAATATAAACATCTATACCGATATTCTGTCAGATATCAAAAAATTAGTAAGAGCAAAAGGCGCAGCAACATACAGAAAGGCCTACCTGTCTTGATTGAAACATCTTATCGAGTTGCTCGTCTTATCGAGTTGCTCAGCTCATCGAGTTGCTCATCTTATCGAGTTGCTCAGCTCATCGAGTTGCTCAATAATATAAACAAGAGTTAGCAGAAAAAAAAAAAAAAAAAAATAATAACAGAAACTCCTTTCATTTTACAGCAACACTGTCCAAAGAAAAACCATTCAATAGAAAGGTGGCATTGCGCTTAGTAACGACTGAGTTATAATTTGTTCAATGTGTGCCAATTTACACCAATAAAGCATCAAAATTTTGGGTTTTTTATTTCTAACAGCACGCAGCCAACTTCGGCAAGCAGCGTTCGTCCATATTTGTGTTAATAGTGAACTAGTAATGCTTTTTAGCTTATGGAATTTTTTTATTTTCTTTTATTAAATTAACTACCGACTTAGCGGTTATAAACAATGATCTAACGGAAACTTATTAATAACAGTTGGCTTCGAGTCTAAACAGTTTATAAAAAAAATTTCACGAAGATTCAGAAATACAGCTTACATCCGTCCTCAATGTCGTCTGTGTATCTCAAATCTTTAGGGTGAGTGTATTTGCAGCCAGAACAGATGCTAGCCTGTTGACATGCCTTCTAAGCAATGAGTAATGCTAAAATCAAATTGTGAGAGTGTGAATGTTTGTTCATGTAGAAGAAGGCGTAACAGACTCCATAAAGCATATAAATTCTTTATCAGGTTTGTAGGCTGGATTGATATAGTCAGGTTCATATTTCAGTCTGGAAGTTTGTTAAATTCGTGATCTTAGACTCTGTAAGAGTTAGAGAATTCAAGTTTGTGAATGGTATATTATTAATCAAAATCGGTCTTATAGTATAGCCGTAAAGCTACTCAAAGAGAAGCACAAACCTATTAATATATATAAAGGCTGTCATCTTTTGAGCCTGATTCATTTATTCATGCCAATAATCTATGACTCGGTGAAGTATTTCCGGCAATACTTTATAAAGTATGCCTTTTTATGCTTTGAATTTCCTGCTTGTTTATGAGTGATTTGCGGTTTGTTGACGTAAACCTACGCTTACACATAATTCCGTAGAAAGCAGTTGATAGATATTAGTTCGCATGATCATCATACCTCATTATGTCTAGCACATTTTCCGGCAATAAATGACTAGACTTTTTTTTTTTTTTTTAGTAATTTTGGAATATTTTTAAAATATTCTGATTAGAATTATGAAGAATATCTATTAAAAATGAACTACAAACATGGACACACAATGTCTGGCGATAGTAATCTTTTGATTAAACATTTAGAATAAGTAAATAAATTATATACCTTTTCTTACTATTAAAATTTTTGGCAAAAGAACTATCAAAATTTAGCATGTTTAATAATAGGAGAGCTGGTGTATTTATGGATCCATTGAAGTTGGTTACACTTCTTATGCAGGATTACAATTAGGTTGCTTTATATCTATATCTGTCCGTCTGTCTTTTCATGCTTAGTATATGTGAGCAACGAAACCTAGGAGACTTTGAACATTAGAGCCATCAAAATTTGATGTTTATATGCATATGCATGCTTTGGAGTCAAATGTCATATAAGAAAGCGCCCTCTATTGCTACTACAATACGCCAGCTCAATTTTTATAAAATTTTAAATACTGAGAAAGTGTATTTATTTAAAAAAAGAGAAAGAAAAAAAAAGGATTTTTATTTGAAGATGGGTTATAAGACTATGACAGATATCTGTCAAGAATAAATTAAAGATTTTTTTATAATTTTTTTTGAGTTTGCTGCCATCTTTAGTTGAAGTTTGTAAATATTTGAAACTATTTTCAAAGCAATATAATTAAGATGTCAGATCTCTGTCCCTTACTAAATTTAATAAGCCTTAGCTAAAGCTAGAAAAATTCTGGCATGGTATTTCAAAATCTCAAATGGTATCACTCAGTATCGATTGATAACAATTCACATAATTTAATTTTTTTTTATTTTTCTATATTTTTTATATTATTAACAAATGGTTTTATTGCATACATTAACATAATTTTTTTGTTTATATTATTTGTTTTTCTCAAATTTTTTTTATTATTTTTTATTTTTTTGTTGTTCGGCTAGCGACAAGCTATATATTGTATATGAATCTAGCTTCGATTTTGATTCGTAAACGATTTGAATTTTGTGCAGTGCTAAGCAATTCATGTACTTAAACGTCAGTCAGCCGACTAAGTGCATTTGCCGCCGCGTCGCAGTGCATGCCGATCAAGGCTAAAGTCAACGTATGTGTCTTGTCTGTCCGACTGTTCAACTAGTTTTGATTCGCGTTGCATATTCATAACACAGGCAAATATGCAATGCAACTTGGCTTCTATATATATTATAGTATATATAATACTAATACGACTGACGCTTATATACTATATTAAAAAAAAATAATAGAATACAAAAAAAAATATAAACAATTTCAAGTGACGCGCGCATTATTTGATTTGATTTTATTTGAATGTGGCGACCCGCTTGGAATTGTGCGCGGTAGGCTCTTTATTTTTTTTTTTATTATTATTTTTTTTTTTGTGATTGTTGCGTTAATTGCTTAGTACATACATTTGTCGATTTGACTGTCCGTTCGTCTGTCCAACAGTCAGTCAGTCAGCCAATCTATCTATCTATCTAGTGATGGAATAGTTCAGTTCAACGTTCTTATCAAAACGAACGCAAGTCAAACAGATGAGTAAAAAGTCACAATTTGCGCAAATAAACTATTTATTTATTTATTTATTTTTTTAAAAAAGCAAAAAACAACAACAACAACTTTATATATGTGCAAAATATATTTACTTAGTTACTACAATATATATGTATGTACAACAGCGTCGTATCTTTGTATCTGTGTGTCTTTATAGAATTTCTAAATGCATTTGTAAACAATATTCAGCCTTCATTTTAAGTGCATTCGCCGGTTTTCTATTTGGATTCCGGTTGGCAATTGTGGTTGCGAGTTGTTTTTTTTTTTGAAATTTTTTTTTATAGATAGTACCCTACCTACCTATCTATGTATTATTTGTTTTTTTCTATTGTCTTCGTTTGATCATTTTTTGTGATTAAGTGCAAATATATTTATTTATTTCTTAACTTAATTTAACCGCAATTGTATTGTTTATTTAGTATTTGCAATTGTCATCAATAAAGCTGGAGATCGGAAGATATCATTAAAAAGATTTCTATGAATCGAATGTTGTGAAACTGATTTATAGCATAAAAAACTTTTTTTTTTTAATGAAAAGTAAATTTTGTAAAGCATTCCAATCTATAGACTATCCAATCTATAGAATAGTGTAGTACCATTGTTGATTAATAATTGGCTAACTGCGTATTAATTATTGTCAATTAAAGACTTAAAGATATAAAAAACACAATAAGCTTGCGTAATAATTAGTGAGAGGCTTGAAAATTGCTATAAACAAATACACATAGAAATGTGCTGTCCAACAATTTTGATAAAATATAGTTTTTAAGCTGATATTGCGCCAAAATTTATATTCAAAATGTCTGTCAATAATTTTTCAGAATTTTTTCTAACCTATAATAGGGAGTAGCTTTCATTGTAGGATTAAAATAAAACAATATGCAACAACTTTCAACACAATTGTTGCTCTCCGAACTCTGCCCTTCAAGAAGACAAAAATTACTTGAAAAAAACTGCATGCTTCGTTATATAGGCATATACAGCTTCAAATTAAAAAAAAAATTTATTAAAATAAAAAATTTTTCAACAAGTTCGAGCCTACTGGATGTTTGAATACCCAAAAAATTTAAAAATTTTGATACAAAAATTTTGTTTAAATATAAAATATTAAAATAAAAAATTGTTTAATATTACGTTTTATCCTAGTCAGTATTTGAATACCCAAGAAATTTTGACAAGTTGTGGCAAGTTTTGATTAAATAAATACTAACTCGGCTTATCCGAAAAACGCATTAAATTTTGTTTATATTAAAGATGAGTATTAAAGATAAAGGATTTAAATAATATAAAAGTAAAATATTTTGCTGTTCAACTTTAGTTTTCTAGTTAAAAATGTGGCCTATTTATTTTTATTTCTTTCTGAAAAATGCTGTGGAAAAGTTTTACATTAAATATAGGGAAATGTGGCCGTCATACCGTAAAAATGTCACCACTAATGAATATGATTATTATTTTAATTTAATGCCTGACATTCTACGGTGTATAATCCAAAATTACTATTTTTGCTTTATGGAAATATTTCGTTTGGTTTGAATAAAAAGCGAATTTAAATCTTTTATTTAAAGAGCCATGTCATATCTCAAGCACGTACGCCTGCAACACACAACATAAGTGAAAATTTTTTAAAGATACTCATGTGTTGTAAACTGTAGAACTTGGAATATCTCTCCACTCTGATTGCATAGTTACTAAATTGTTGAGGAATATTGTTCGCTGTATAACAAAAAAAGTAAACAGAAAAAGCAGTTAATAAATAAAATGAAAATCGATTCACGATTCACTCCGAACTTACGGAAAGAAATCGATAAATTAGAACCGTTTTGGTAGCGAGTTAACGTTTTGTGACGTGCTCAGGCAGTTCACTCACAATATCCGAAACAATGTAGGATAGCGAAAATGGAACGAAATAGAGATATAAAAACATATCCGTTGCCACACAAGTGTTACAATTTTCGTGACGCGCTCAGGCAATTAACTCTGTATATTCGTGGAGTAGAGAACAGGGAATAAGAAAGATATAAACATATCCAACTGCTAAAATGTTCGTGATGATTTTTTATTTAACTATTTCACTATTTTTTATTTCACTTTAAAAATGTTTTTCTCTCCATAAACTTCTATAGGCTTCTCACGGTTATAAACTTAGAAATATTATTAAAATGAAACGAGCCTGTAATAATATTTAATATTTTAATTAAACTTAAAATTTTATATCCCTTTAAATTATTTTATTTTTAAATTTAAAAATTATATTAGTACGTGAAGCAAAAATTTTGTACCCCTCTTTGAGAAAACTCCGTGGTCCGAGGAGTATGACATTAGGCACACCTATAGTTTATATAGAGAAAGAGTGCAGAATGCTAATATTTTTTTTATAATAATGCATAAAAATATATTAACTCAAATACAACGAACCGCTACAAAGAAGAATCTAAATTCGAAGTCTCTAGCTCTTATAGTTTTAGAGATCTGAGTTTTCAAACTTCCAGACAGACTGACAAATGAAATAGTAGACTGGCATGAATTTATGACTCAGTTTTCGATTCTGAAGAGTATATAAACTGGATGTCTGTATTGTTTGCTGTGATTCCTTCCGCCTGGTACATACATTAGTACCAACTTATTATAGTTTTGTCACTTTTGGAATGCAGGGTATTAAATAAAGCAAAACATTTTGTTTACTGATGTTTTTGTTACGCTCTTCTGATAGATTGAGTTGCCCACCGCTGCCCTAAATGCTGCTTTCATAGCTCTCTATCGAGGATGTTTATATCTTGATAGGTGGCACATCACTTTACAAATGTGCTTCTCTCCCATGGGTATATATTTTTACAGGTTACATTTTTTTTGAAGATCAAAAGAAAAAAAAATCTCCTAACGTTTCATATTTTTTTTTTTATAATTTAAAAAAAAATTATTTTATTTGGTTTTTTCTAATAGAAGTGCTTTTCAGCAATTGTTTACTGTTCTCTTTTTCCCATCGTTCCTTTTTTTACGTTAAAATTTTTCCCAAAATATAATTTTATTTCCTTTTTTTCAAATAAAATGGGGTTTTAGCAGTCGTTTACTGCCTGTGCACCACTTCCATCGTTTCATATTTTTCGTTACAATAAAAAAAAAAGTTAAATATTCTTTTTTGGAATAAAAAGGTTTTTTCAGCAGTAATTTTCTGCATGCGCTTCGCTCCTATCGTTTCATATTATTCGTTACAACTATTTAAAAATATAATTTGAGTTCCTTTTTTTGAATTTAAGTGTTTTTATTTAACTCAACTCACAAAAGTAATGTGTACTATCAGTAAATTAAACAAGCTGTGTGAAATTTATATTGCTTGAGGTTTTTTTACTGCAGTAATATTAACTAGATTAAGACAGTTGCCATAGTTAGTGCACACAGATCGTTTGAGCTTCATGCATGTGCGGATTAACTCAAATAAATATCTCCAATCTACATTGTAACAAGAATTAATGCATATACTTGTAGTCGAGTCTGTTTGTATAATAAATGGTTATTTGTACTGCGACTTGATATAACAATCAAATGATTTGGACTCTCTTCTACATTGTAATGATATATGAAAGCAGTGAGTCTGCTATTAATGAAAAATTCCATCAATTAAATGGTTAAGTGGGCGTGTTAAACCTTTTTATATGGGCCAATCAATAAACCACTTCTAAATATAAACCAAATAGTAATTTTTTGTGGCTTTAATGGGATCTTATGCGGATTTAACTCGGTTCAGATGCGACTATCTTGCTTACTTGTGTAACTATTACAACATAATAAGTCCTCTTCGCTCATTTTTTGTTCACAATTCTACGAAAATTTTTGCAGTACTATTAAATAAATTCGACACATATATCTTTCCATAGTGAAGTTCACTGAACATTTCTGCCGCAAAATATGCTAAAAATTGTTTAAAGACTGTTAACTACCAAAGCATAACAGAATAACATGCATATCGGCTATGCTCCTCTCACATCGTTTCATATTTTACGTTTCATTGTTGCATTGTTTTAGCTCTGAATGGGGATAATAGTTTGAAGTTACTCATACATGTTCTCAATATTAAAAGCTGTTCAAACAGTTGTATGGAATCTTTGAATTTTTTTTTGACTAATAGAATCCTATTCATTAATTTTCATAAATGTCTTAACACTATGAAACATATAAAAAATCAGCTGTTATTGGCATTTTAACTAAATCAAACTAAACCAATTGAAAAAATCTTCAAATTCACAGCAACTTAAATTATTAAAATTTTTGTTGTTGTATTTTTAACCCAATATCTATCTCAATTTGGAAAATTTTTGCTTTGAAACGATTTTTTTTTATAAAAAAAAACACTAAATTACTTAAAGGCGTTTTAATTCAATTGAATTCATTTTGGCAATTTATACATATATGCCACAATGCAAAATGTAGCGCTTAGATACAAAAGTATCTACAGATGGCGACAACGCACACAAAAAAAAATGTTTTGCTATATTTTTGTTTTGAATTTTTTTTATATATTTTTTTTTATACAACAGGCGTGAAAAAAAAAACATAAAAAATTAAGAAAAAAAATAACACGCGTTGAACGAATGTGTGCAGCAGTCGCTGCCTTGTTTGTCTGTGCCGTCGCTTTTGGCTCTCTGCAGATACAGATACTTTTTATATTTGTTTATTTTTTTTTTTTTTTTGGTGACAAAACGCAATGCATAGAGCAGAAATGCCTGCCAAAATATGAATATTAACTTGAGCCAATTAATATGTTAAGTGTTCTTCTCTTCACTGCTGGACAGTTGATGACGTTGGTTTTTTTTTTTTTATTTTTTTTGCTTAGTTTTTCTGCAAATTTTTCCGCAAGTATCTCAAAGTTAGTTTTTTCTGGTAAAATGTTTTTTGTTTCTTTCAAACAATTGGCGCGTGTGTCAAACTTGTATCTGGCTTGTATATTTGTTTTTGTGTGTGGCAGCTTGTTGGAGTGCCTCTTTGGTAGGAAAATCTTGAGCAAACGCAGCGCATATATTTATAAATGTATCTAGTCTAAAATTAAACGCCATCTCAGTAGTGTCTAAATGCTGAGGAGGTGTTGGTTGAGTTTTTATTTATTTTTTATTCATTAGCACAAGTGATTTTATTTTTTAATTTTCCTCTGCAGATTATTAGACGAACGTTTTTTTTTCGAAATTTATTTTAATTTTTTTTATTTTTTATTTTTTAATGAATAGAAATGTTTGCAAATATGGAAATAGTTTAAAATTTAATTTTTAAAAATTATATTAAAATTTATCTGAAAATTTTTGTATGGAAAGTTTCTAAAAAAAAAGGCTTTAAATAAATCGATTCCATTAAACTCATTTATTGTTATGCAGCTTATTTTAAAATTTGTTTTTACAAAAGCAGATAGTGCAATCTTAATCTTATAAGCTTAATTTAAGTGATTTATATAGATTTAATTCTGCTGTAGTCAGTGTTATGTGCTGATGTCATATAAGTGCTTGCAGTTTTGGACCCTAGGAAGAGTATAAACATACACACACAATGCAACACTCTAGGCATTCTGATGTTTTCTTGAACTAGGAGAATTTTAGTAGTTTTTTTTTGAAGATTTCTTATGAATTCTAGGCTCTTGAGTTTAAGCCAGATACCGTTAGGAAATGCCTATATTAGATTTCGATGATCCTAGTAATTCAAATATTTACAGTACTCAGCAAACTGTGCAACTATTGCGAGTATGCATTAATTCTTACGTTTTTATTATTCGGAAATTAAGGTTTTATGGTTCAATGTTCAACATATTGTCCATCAGAAGCTACGACGTTTGCCCATCTTTCTGGCAGCTTATGGATTCCATTCCAAAAGTACGTCCGGCTTGGCGGTCAAGAATGAATCGAACCAATTTTTGATACCCTTTTTTGAAGTGAAGCGTATTCCGGTGATGGCACTTTGCATTGATCTGAGCAAGTAGTAATCAGAAGTGGCCATGTGTGGGCTATAAAGCGTGTGAAATAGAACTTCCCTCCCATTGTTTTCCAAATAATTTTTAAACAGGTCCTGCAACATGTGGCCGAGCATTGTCATGATTGAAAATTATGAATTCGTGTCTGGTCGTTTTTGGCGCGATCTCTTCAAACGAATCAATTATGTTCGGTAGAGAACTTCTTCGATCGTCTGACCCGATTTCAAGAGCTCATAATACAACACACCCTTGTGATCCCACCAAATACAGAGCATTACCTTGGCGCCATGGATATTCGGCTTTCCAGTGGATGTTGATGGTTGGCCGGGCTTCATATATGGTTTATAGCGCTTGGGGTTATCGTAATGAATCCATTTTTTCTCACCAGTGACAATCCGATGAAAAAATGACTTCTTTTGGTGGCGTTCAAGCAACATTTCTGACGTCTCTAAGTTTCAATTCATACGTCAGCTTTTCGATGAATACGAAAACTTTTTAACTTCTGGAAATGATTGCTTGATCAACTCCCAAAGCTTTTGCAAATTTTTTTTGCGTTTGGCATGCATCTTCATGAAGCAATGCCACCAATTCTTCATCTTCAAACCTTTTTGGGCTGATCGGGTCGTTCTACGTCTTCTAAGTCGAAATTGTGCATGGGCACCATAAAATTCCACTAAAATACAATGACTTTTGGTAGCATCGTTCTTCATGTTACAGTAATGAAGGTCTCCCTGCAAAACACTTTATCTGGCACAAAGTTCGACATTTTCAAATGAATAGAAAAAAAAACATTTTGTTTATTCTTCAACCAAATGACATATACTAAAAAATACCCGCAATGACAGTAGCTTCCAAATAAATGTAAATGGATGAACACGACGCGAGGTAATGCTAGTAACGCCCTCTCTTAGAATAAAAGGGTCTTGAATAGTTTTTATTTGCTCTAAACAAATACAAATCCCAATGTTGCAACTTAAAAGACTGCTAATTGGATGAGTTTGTTAGTCATTTCTGATGAATTTAAAACTATTCATTCCGATAAATATCCCAAACCTAAAACTACTTATGAGATTTTTGTATGAAAAAATTTGAATGAGTACTTTTATTGGAAATTTTTAAAAAATATAGGCGAAATTTAAAGCAAAAGAAAGGCAACAACAGACAATATATACAATACAATATATTTTTCTTTTCTTTTTCTTTCTTTCTTTCTTTCTGTCTCCCTCTCTCACTCCTTTTTACACTTTTCTCTTGCCAAAATGAGTGGCCATTGAAAAAGTAATGAGAAACGTGAGCCGCGGGCGACGCTGTTAGTTTTATTAATATTTCTTTCTCTGTATTTGTTGTTTGTTATTATTTGTTCAGGTATCTAATGTTTTTGAGCTATTTATTCAATATTTGTATGTCATTTATAGATGAATATTTTAGTGTTTTATTTCGTTTATAAATTTTTTTTTATACATAATATACATATTGCAAAATATTGCAAATATTTAAGCATTATTTATTTTATTTTAACACAACTCAAACGAGGTCAAAAACTTGGTTTTTTCATTACAACAAATAAATAAAAAAAAAATCGCATATATTAATTAACTAAATTACAAACCGGTATCATCAGCTAATACATATATAATGTATCTCTCAATCGATACAAGATTATACTATTAATTTCTCGCTGATAACAACACAGTAGCTGTGACCAGTTTTGCTCATCAGTTAAATAATAAAGATACCTTATATATTTTTTTTTTTGTTCCACTTTGATATTTAAGTAAAAGTGTATAGAAACAAGTTTGATTTCGATTTCATTACGTTTGCATTCTGATTTTTCACATTTCTTAAGCTAAATATATATGCATAAAACCTGGCGCTTGCCAACGTAACGCAGCATGTGGTGGTATGCCATGATAAGAATTGTATAGCACATACAGCTCATATATAGTACAATATAAAACATGGTATTTATTTATATATTTAGTTGATATGTTCGTACCTCAACACTCACACAAACTTAAGCAGAATTATTGTATATATATTTATCGATAAAATAAAAATAAATATCAACATGCACACGATACAAGCCGCGTAACTTGTGACGCTTGGCTGTGTAATAATAAATCCATTACAAGCTATTTATCTTGTACTTCTAATATATGTTTGTTGTTTATTGTATGCATCGATAAGCAAACTAATATACGTACATTTATGTGATATAATATAGTAAACCACTTGATAATGTATGCCCAATTGTCCATGGAGTTTATATTGTATTGCACTTACCTGTTCAACTTTGTGTTTAATGGTTTATTAAACTGCAAAGAATTGAGTTTTAGTGTGTCAGTTATCTATAGATTATATATTATACATGATTGTTGTATATGAAGTGATTTGAAACAAACATGTGGTATAGGGTATTGAGTAGATGAATAAGAGAAAATAGTCAGCTTAAAAAAATGAGGTAACATGCTAAGAGTTTAGATATTTAGACTCTCATGCCTGAACTTCAGTTAAATTGTTTCACCAAATTTAATAAACCTCAAACAAGTGTTCTCAGTTAGTAGGTTCACAACGGATCATTAGTAGGCATAACCTACCTTCAATACTACTTTCACAGCTGTTGTTATTGTTGTTATACCACATGCATTCAGTTCGAAATAAAGCTACTTCCCAAACAAATCTAAAATTCAAGTACTTACAATGTGTGTCTCCAAGTCGTGCACATATGACTGCAGCGTTCTTTCTTGTTAATCAGCAACGGAAGCACCAGAGTCAATATTGCCAAGGCTGTCTCTATGACACATTAAAACGGCAGATCTCAGATGATAAGAGCTTGAGACACCATATTTGGTAAATATATAAAATGCGCAGGTCAAGTTGAAATGCCTTCGTTGGATTTATAAGCAAATTTTTTAAGCTCTTCAATTTTGGTACACATTATCTGGAAATTTTTTTAATGAGTTCAGGTGATAAGAGGGTGCAAAGCACGTTTTTTTTTTCCTCAAATAATTCGCTACTTAGTTAATGCGGTAGTACCCGACAACAGGGAATCGCTAAGAATTTAAAAAGAAGAATGTCTTTATTTCGCTACGTAGAGCTCATAGCGGTTTAGCTTTCTTCAAAAATATATAAATTTCTACTGAATATGAAAATAAACTCAAAGAAATCTACAAAATATTCATTGCTGATCTCAGTGATATTTTAGTATATTTGTTTCTGGGATTTAAAGGGATAGTCGTCGAGCTTCTCAAAATAATCTTTAAATATTATATATAGACAGCACCTCCTCTTTGTTGGAAAGTATAATAATGCCAAGCCATTTTTTTTATATTTATTTTGGATATTGATAATACTCCGAGGGCGGAAACTCATCCATCTATTCATCTTCCCATCTAGCCATTTATCTATCTAGCCATCTATTCCTCTATTCATCTATCCAAGTATCTCTTTATTCATATCCATCTTTCCAAGTATCCATCTATCTATATTTCCATATATACTTCTATCTATCCGTCTATTCATCTATTTATCCATATATCCAATAGATGGATAATCTATTCATCTACCCATATATCCATCTATCCATCTTAGCGTTATGAAGCGACACATTTAACTAATTGATTTCGGCCATCTCGATGGCCTTGCTTTGTCTTGATGAGACCAAAGTTGCTTTTTCGTCAAATGTAGCCCTATTTTTCTTTATTTAAAAACTCAAACGCTGCATTGAAAAAAATATGTCTTGATATGGAACTGTATTCGCCTTCATTGAAGTAGATTCTTCCTTTCAGTTCATTGTTTTAAGTTTTGTCCCTTCTGCAGTGTGAAGTGATGGATCAATGAGTCTTAATTCGTCAAAAAATTCGGCTTTATTTCTAGAAAACTTCACCAAACACTCGATTAAAAGATCCTCTTCCTAGAAGATAATTCTCCCTTTCATTTCTATAAAACTTCACCAAACTCTCGATTAAAAGATTACACCTCTTCCTAGAAGAAAATTCTCTCCTTTTAGTTCATTATTTTAAATTATTTTTCGTCTTCATTGTGAAATAACGGACCGATGTTTCCTTTATGTTTATGATTTTTTTTTTGTGAAGCTTCACCAAACACTCGATTAAAACATTCTTCATCTTTCTTGAAGTTAATTCAACCCTTTAAGTCCATTGTGTTGAATATTATTATCGTCTCCAGTGTAAAGACCGATGTTTCATTAATAGTCATGAATCGGCACAAAAACTCGGCTCTATTTCTGTGAAACATCACCAAAATACTAGATTAAAAGATTCTTCATCTTCCTTGATATTAATTCCACCCTTTTAGTCCACTATTTTGAATATTTTTTCGTCTTCAGTGTAAAGTGATCTACCTATGTTTCATTCATTGTCACAAAAACTCGGCTGAATTTTGTGTGAAACTTCACCAAACACTCGCTCAAAACATTTTTCATCTTCCATGAAATAAATTCTTCCATTAGTTAAAATTTTTTTTCGTCTCCTTTGTAAAATATTGTACAAAGATTTTTTATGTTTTTAAATCGTCAAAAAAAAAATTGACTTTATTTCTGTGCAGCTTCACCAAAACACTAGATTAAAAGAATCTTCATCTTCCTTGAAATTAATTCTCCCCTTTCAGTCCAACGTTTTGAATAATTTTTTCGTCTCCAGTATAAAGGTATCGACCGATGTTTCATTCATAGCCATGAATCTTCTTTGCGAATGAGAAATTCTCAAGAGACTTTTTTTTTTTTTGTTACATTAATAGTAATCGCGGCCTCCATTTTGCGCACAGTTTTCTCATAACCAAATTTTCATCCGATATGCAAAGTAAAAAAGTTGTAAAATATTAACACCATCATGCTAGAAGGTTCCAATCGTGTACCGAACATCATTCTGCTTGTTCTTCTGTTGCCAAAGGTATTGGTTTTCCATGAGAAATTGAAAAAATTTTACAACATATTAATTGCTTCCGGTTCGAGTCTTGGTTTTTAGGCCCTGTACCGAAGGTACAAGAGCCTATTGGGCAAATGTATGTAACAGGTAGAAATAATGGTCGGAGACCCCCCAAAGTTACATCCATTATGGTCAGGAGTGATAGAGGAGTCGATATAGACATGTCCGTCTGTCCGTCCGTCCGTCCGTATGAACGAAAGGATCTCGGATTCGACTAGGACTGCTCCGGAATTTCACAAGTTTATTTTAAAATTTTGCCCCTCCCCCCCCTTCCCCATAAAATCACCCCCAAGGGTAAAAATTTCTTCGGCACAAAAAAAAGTAAGTATGCCAGTATAGAGATATCGTCCTTCTTAGCCAAAATCCGAAAAGTTCATCAAAATCGGATAATAAATGACGATTTTATAAGCAATTGAATTTGAACGACCCCCCTTTTCATTCATATTCGCGCAGTGAGAAGTGGTCATGTGTTTGGTCATAAGCTCGGGAAACATTTAATGTGTTTGTTAGGCGAACTGAACTGGTACAGGGCCTCTTACAGTCGGTTACGCCCGACTGAAATTTCCTTACTTGTTTTTTTTACACAAGCTGATTGCTGTTATTCATCTAACTGAGGTTCTGCACATTTACACCATGTATATATATATTTTCACCATAGTGTGGTGAATTATACGTGGTATTCTTACTTGTTCGAACTGCTTTTGTTTTATTTTGGCAATTCTCAAAGCAAATGTTCAAACATAAATTCAAGTGACTTCATATGAAACTTGCAATGATTCTTCATACTTAGCCAATATCATGTAGGAGAGTGATTGCATAAATTTAACTGTCGCATTCTTATTTTTGTTTTAAAAAAAATATTTGTTTAAGTTTAATTGTATGCACAAATTCGGCATATAGCACTAAGAAAGAAAAAAAAAATTGTATAATCCTACATAAATTGCTTTCTTACCCCAGACATATGCATAGTATCTCACTTCAAGTGATCATGTCCGGCTGCCTTTTGTCACTGTAGCAAAAATTATTATTATTTTTTATTGTTCCTATTACTACTTATTGCAACAATTGCCGCCGAAAAGACTTTTATGTAAATAAATTTAAAATTTTTTATTTTACTTTTCAACACAACTTTCTTAAGATACAAATGTATCTTATAAGTAATACAACGCGTAGACCTTTAAATTGCGCTTGATTTTATTACGCGTTCACTTTTTTTTTTTTTTTTTTTATTACTGCTGCTAGTTAGAATCATGCGTGAAGCGCATAAATGATGATGACATAAATAAATTTATTTAAATTAAAACGAAGTCCAATGCAAGTAACTTTTCTGCTTTATTACACTTCATTTGGTTGTATCTCACAACTGTGTATGAGTATATTTGTTTCTTGGGTGTTTGCTAAGCACTTAAAATCTATAAAAGATATATATCTGTAAAATAAAAAGAATCACATTGAAGCTGGTCACGCGTTTTTTAAGTGCACTTTCAAATAACGCAAAAAAAAATTTTAACTAAGGCTAACAATCGCATAAAAGATGTTGAAGTATCTCACATTTATTTTTTTGTCTCAAAAATTTATGAATTCGAAAGTACTTCAAGTGCACGAAATGTAGCACAAGTGTTTGAATCTTGAGCAGTATATATTTTCGCACATGTTAGTCACGCGATATATGCTTGACTTTTCATATATGGCAAGTAAGTGACGATTGATCGGTATATAAGTATACTAACTAGCTATATCTCTTTGCACTTCTAATTGGCCTTGTTCGCTTGCCGAGCTGTTTAGAAATGTGCAACCTTGCACTTATTGTGTTTTTGTCATATTTTTCTACTAGATTTAGGTAGAAATTAGCAAGTGTCATAATTTATTTTTTCGAAACAAGGCATTTGAAGTGCGCTGTGCTGTGCTGTGCTGCTTTCCTTGTTGTATTGTACTTTTACTTGACTTGTAGTAAACTGCAAATGTTTTATAATATTTGCGTTTGGTTTCCTATTTTTTTTAGATTTTGTTTTTTTTTTTTTTATGGGGTTAAACAATAACAAAATGTTAATTAATTTGTTTTTTTCCTTGTTGAGCATTTGATATAATAATAAGTACCTAGTAGTACATAATAGTATTGCACTTAAGCTTACAAGCCTTTGAAGTGCTAGCTATACAGGGTGTTTTATAATACGAATAGGCACTGCATGCATGGATGATAGGTGATAGTGTAAGATTTCAAATGTGTAGATTTGCATTTCTTTTAAAAACATTACATAGAATAGATTTATAAAAATAAAATCCGTAAATAAATAAAATAGTTATTTTATTTTAATTTATGAAACTCTTAACAAAGTACAAATATTTTCGTAGCTATTAAATATTTACAATCACATATTTTCAAGACAATTTGTTTGAGGCTTAGAAACTCTATGAGGTTGTACATTTGTATGGGGAGAAATGGAAGAATATATTTTACTTAAGCCCATTTTAAAAACGTGTTATATTATTTATTTTTTTCAATTAATATTATCTGCTTTTTATACCCTGTACTTGTTAGGCATGAGCATTTTCAGTCACAGTGAAAAATAATATGTAGCAGTTTGGAAAAAGTGCTGCTGTTTTCTGTTAAAACACAGCTTTTCGCTGTTCAATTACAGTCTCTGTTAAATTACTACTTTCTTCTGTTAATTTAAACAGTTAACAGATAACATCAGTTATTTAATAGAAAAGAGCAGTGATTTAACAGAAATAAAACATATTATTTTTGAAGTTATTTTTCACTGTGATTGAAAATAAAAAATGTTGCTCAAGTCACTATGATACAAGTACATATATGTTAAGTGTGTGCAAATGTAGGCAAAACACGGCGAGGCAGTTCCAGCAAAATATATAATTTCTATATACTGCTCTGATCGAGATTATAGTTTCTGTAGTTTGTCGGAATTTTTATGCCCTGAAAACTCAAGTTTATAGCAAATATAAGAAAAATCGAATCAGGAGTCAAAGTCTTGAACCAATACAAAAATCCCATACATATTATTTATTCTTACCAAATTTTTCTATTTTCCGGGCTGCTTTTGCAATTTTTCTTTCTCTATAATTTTTTAATGGCTATTTCGAATATTTTTGGGTTATATGATCTAATTTGTATAAAACATTACAAATAATTAATAATCTGAGTTCACAGAAAATGTTTATAAATTTTTGTTGGTTCTTTCCGAATTTCCAATTTTTCTGTCTTTTATTGCTTAAATTATTCTTTCCCTAGAAACCTTTTACGGACTATTTCTATTTTATATTTTTAAATGTCAGGAGATATTTTGTTATAACATGGAAAAGAAAAGAAAAAAAATTCCTGAAAACCTACCGGTTCCAATTCTGAATCTAAACCATCTATGGACTCACTTAAACACACACAAAACGTTTCATTAAAATCGGTGTAACATACAAATATATAGAAGAAATATATATACAAAGATATCATCAAAAGTCGAATCAATTTAGATATATACATATGTCCGTGATCTTGGAGACTGTAAAAAATAGAGCTTATAGGTTTCAATATTTAGACCTTCCTCTTTCTATTCATTGAACAATGCGAAACGCTTCCTACTGGATACTTCATGCACATCTTTCCCCATTTTTATATTGACAACAAAATTTTGTTGTTATTAATTTAACTAAAATCGCCAAATCGGCAGTTTAGAATATAGGCTCCAACAAGTCTTACGTTGAATTGGCTACAAATTAGCTCGTCAAGCACACTGGACTCCAGCGTTGGTTCTTATTACTCCCGTACGTGTGACAGAAATATATTTCTTAAAATTTATTTCAGCGCCTTTTTACTAAACACCTAATTTATTTCTTCAAACATCTTTGATTGAAGGTTCTATATTATACATCATTGCGAATTTCTCTATTTCCTGCCTGTAGTTTATTTGGTTTATTCCAGATATAAGCAGAGTGTACAATGAGTGGCCCAACCTACATACCATGAGACGACAAAAATCAATAAAATGTAACAAAAAAAAAAATCAATGTAGATACAATATATTTCAATGCTGAATTATAGCATGAACAAGTGCAAAAATAGTGGCTCAGCTTATCAAAAGTCGTGGTCCAAGCTACACACAATGAGTGACCCAACCTACGTACAGTAAGGGACCCCACCTTACATACCATGAGACGACAAAATTTAATACAATGTAAAAAAAAATTCGATAAATTGAGCAAAGATATATTATGGTGCTAGTAAGCCTTTGTGTATCTCTTTGTGCAATTGAGGACACTCCAGGCATCTTTGGTATATATTTGCGATCTATTTATTTTCTCACCATCTCCATTTGCTGACGGTTGAGTTGTTATTTGTTTGAATTGTTTGATTCGCCGCTAATACTTTGTCTACCTATGACCGTTTGCATTGGATTACGTTTCTGAAGATTTCAAATGGCATTTCTAATGGATCGGATTTTATAATATTATATGCTTCCGAGACAGAACTTCTGATTAACGTTGAAGTTCATTAGTCGATTGTTCGAGTAGTAAATCTGCCATCTGTCTGACAATAACTGTCAGAATCATATCTGATGTAAGAACTTTTCTCATTTTTATGACATCTCCATCAATGTACTCACCGAACACGAACAGCGTGCATGCCTTAATAGACTTTAAACATAATGCTGTGGTATTTATTGGATCTGTTTCTAATATGAGTAGATTTGAAATACGAATGGATGAAGAGTGTAATGAAAAATAGAAGGATTCGGTTTATGATGAAGTTTATGAGTCGATTGATCGAGTAGTGATTTCTCCTGATTTATGTCATCTTCCTCATCTTCTTCATCAAATACCGAAGCGTGCATGCCTTAAGTCAACTTCATAAATGATGCTGCTTGTTATTAGATATGTTTTGCAGAAGGGAAGGGAAAAAAGAAAACGATTTTGAAATGATGCATGACGAAGTTTATTAGTAAATCTCTCAGAATCATATTTGGTTTCAGAGATTTTTCCGAGGGAAGTTCGAAACTGTGCTTACTTATGTCATCTCCAAAAACTGAAGCTAAAAACAATTTTTTTTGATGAACAACAAAATTTTCGGAATTAATGGGTTATAATGTACATTCTCATGAATTCTTCATCTACCACTTCTACATATACGCTTGAGTTGAAACTTTTCTTTATTTACATAACCAAACACCCTGTATATTTTAGTTGCACATATACATATATGGGCATAATTTGCGATTACAATCAAGTAGCTTTTTATAATAAACACAAACAACGGACTGACTATCTATCTATCTATGTACATACTTAGTAAGCCCAAGGGGGTATATACAAGTGTATTACTATATATGCGCTATATGGTAGATAGTTTAGTGGTGCTTTGTACGTGTATTCAGGTTCAATTGTGTCTGTTGGAATACTGTGATGGACAGACTGAGTGTATGTGGGTTCAAGTACTTGGCATTTTTTTTTTGTACTTTTTTATTATTATTTTTCTTTGCACACTTGACGCCGCATTATATATGAATATAAAATTTATTTTTACAGCGATTTACGTGCGCAAACTTATTTATATTTTGTAATTTTACACAGTGCTTGCATTTTATTTAAAATAAAATTATTTATTTTGCTTGCAATTAATTTTCGAAAAATCTGCTGCATGACGTTAATAATTGAATTTAATTAAAAAAAAAAAACAAAAATATCTTAAGCTATATTTATTTTATAGCCAATAGATGTAAATTAAACTTTGCACAACTGATTAGAATGTTTGTTACTGCTAATCTTTTTTAAATTTTTGATCTTGACACTGAAACTAGAATTTTATGACAGCCGGGAAGAAATGGCAGAGATTAAGTGATATAGTCAGCGATAAGCTTTTAGTGTAGTGTACTAATATGTGAAGTGGAACTGTTAGGAATATAAAAAATTAAAAAAATTTTCCGTTCAAGTTTGTTATTTAAATTTTTTTAATTAAAAAATGTAGCTTAAAATTTTTGCACAAGAAAATAAATCTGTGCATAAATTTTTTTATTTTTTTTTTTTGAGAACAAGTAAAAAACAAACATTTAGACATAAGCTTGTACATACGACTTCGAAATACGCTGTTAGCTTTGTTATGTAAGCTTACACTTGAGAGGGACAGACGGACATATCTATATTAGAAACTCTAGTAACGCCAATATTAATGAAATTTACATCAATACTAATAAAATTTTACATAAAATTGTAAATTGGACCTTTAAAAGGTGTGGCGTCCTTACAAAAAAGTCAAGTCGATATAGATATGTCCGTCTGTCTGGCTGCCCCTTTGAATATTAAGAACTTGGAGACTATAAAAGCTAGCAGCTTCAAGTCGGCATATTTTGTCACTCCTATACGCTTTTCATTTGAGTAATACTTAATGAACATGCTCACGCCGCTCTAAGTGGCTAGAACTCATAAAAAACATGTGCATTCCCACTGAATTTTTGAATGAAATATTTTTTTCTTGTTGGCATTCTATCTGTCAAATACTTTATCACAAATTTAATATACCCTTGGCCACGTATAATAAAAAAAAAAGACCATGATATTGAATTTGAAATTGAATTGAAGTCAAGAACATGCGCGGCGGCGTCAAACCAACTATTTAGAAGTCTATTTTATATGCGTCGTCAACACCAATTGAAAGCGCATAAATCAACTAATTCACGCCAAACTTCAATTAGTCTCAATTGAAAACTGTCAATTAAAGTTGCTAGCGAAGAAGAGAGTTTTGTCTGCTACAATTGAGCAACTATTTTTCACGACAAACTGGGTAACTTGTGCAATTAATTAACGCCCCAAAACGAGTACGCAGTTAACACAAAGGCACTAAATGAGTTTTGACACCTTCTTACAATGGATTTAATAGATTTTTCCTTTACTGGCAAATTTTAACAAAAAATACTTATTAACAATTATTATTTTTTTTTTTTCTTTTTTTGCAGTGCTCAAAGAGGAACCTGATGATTTGTCACATCATCTGGCAGTTAGTGCCAATGTCGATGCATGCATGCCGCTTGATGAATCCACACCATTGTTTGGTGAAATGCTGGGACTAATTGGACCCTATGGCAGCCTATTGCCGGACGATATTAATTCATTAGATTCGTCAACTGGCACGACTGGCGGCACAACAACAGTAACAGATGCACATGCACGACAACAACAACAGATGACAGCAAGAAATACAACATCGAATTGCAATAATAGTAATAATTCATATAGCAACAGCAATAATGGCACAACAACAACAAATGCTAACACAAACAATGCAGGAGCAACAGGAGCTAATAGCAATAATAGCAGCAATATTGATCCATTCATTAATTATCGTGAAGAATCAAATGATACCAACTGCTCACAGCATTTACTCTCACCCAGTGTGACATCAAAGGTAAGTTGTGCACGAAATATATTTCAAGAACTGCTAAAATAAAACACTTTCCTTCTTTCTATCTTCTATTTTTACAGAGTCCCGAGGCAAGCAGTCTGCCGTCATTATGCAGTCCCAATTCTTTAAGTCAAGAGGATGACTTTGCATTTATGACAATGAGTGTCGACGATGACATTGATTTAACAATGCGTGCACCCTATATACCAATGAATGAGGGCGATGATCTGCCGCTGTTGACAGATGATTTGATGTGGTGTGGTGGTAATGCTTTTCCCACTGAAGAGCTACAGATACACAAGGAATTCGATGCCATGCAATTAATGCAAATGCAACAACAACAGCAGCAACAACAGCAGCAGCAAACATGCGACAATAATCGTGCAGCAACATTCGGCATTAGTTATCTGCAGCAAAGTTTAAATCAACAACAGCAACAACAACAGCAACATTTTTCCAATTCACTATGTTCATCACCAGCATCGACAGTGTCATCATTGTCGCCATCGCCCATACAGCAACATTTACATCAACAGCAGCAACAGCAACAACACGCGAATGTCTTCACTACTGACTCAAGTGAATTGGCTGCATTGTTGTGTGGCAGCGGCAATGGTACACTATCGATCTTAGGCAATGATAATATACAACTGCAGGAGCGACTCAGTGGTGGTGGCAATCAACAACAGCAACAACAGTCGTCAACGCATTGTGCTGATGCTGCTGATGATTTTCGCTTGCAACAATTGCAGCAGGAGCTGCAATTGAGCGAACAGCAGCAGCAACAAATGCGTCAACTTGGTTTGAACATTGATTGCAAAAAGGAAAAATTTGATGCAGCACTTGCGCCAAGTTTATGTGATTCAATTGAGGATGCATTTGCCTATAACAGCAAGGATTGTAAGTATTGCAAAATAAAAAACAGCAAAAAAAGCGTTGAAATATGTTTCAAATTAATGTCGTGATATATATTTTTTCTTTATTTTTTTTTATTGTACATATATAAATTTGCTGTTTTATGGCAATAGCCGCCCACTAGCTAATGTCGCGTCGCAGCTATATACCTTCTACAACAGCACCGAGCACTCAAGCAAATTATGTTGTTCAGGTTGCTATATATATATATATATAGGTATAAAGCAAAATGAAAATTCCACATGCGTTTCATATATATATATAACAGTCGTGACAATATATTTTTCTTTTCTTTTTTGTTTAACGCGCTCTTTAGAGGCCTAATTTCATTTTATATTTTTTTTTTCATTTGAGTTTTCCACAATGGAAAATGTTCTTCGTTCTGCTCGAAATTCAAAAATAGCAACCGGCATAAAAATTGTTCCTTTTGTGCGTTTTCTGTGCTCTGCTGCTGCTTAATGCTTTCAATATTATTTTCTTAGCATTATTTATTAGTCTGTGCTAAGCACGCAGGAAAATGACATTTTAGCTGCGGGAGAACTTATTGATGAGCGTCTTTTAACGCCGTTGGCACCTTCTGTGTTCTGTTGAATAGTATTAAAATGAAATAATTAGCTTTATGCATTTACTTTTGCTTTAAAAATACTTGAGTCATTTATGCATTACCTTTGACTTGTCTGAAAATTATATTGTCGAACATTATTTTTGACTGTTAGCTGTCGATTTTTTTGACAATTTCAATTTAATTTAAATTTAATCATTGTCACATGTTAGGTTGCCGGAAGTGATTATATTGATAGTGTAAGTCGATCGATTGAGTTTTGAGTACTCCTAAGAATGTATAAAAATTGTTGCAACAGCTTGTAACAGACAGAGGCTTTGAGTATATAAATTATTTATCTACACCAAAAGCAAAGACATTATATATAAGTAGCTATGTCTGTGTGACAGTCCATCCATGCGTGCTTCGTTTGTAATAAAAAACCATCTCTTGTATCATACAAGCATACTTGGCCAATAGTTGGTGCTCCGAAAGAATTGGTAGAACTTATTCGTACCATCCAGCTTACCAGCAATCAGAAGTGCTCACTATTATAGATGATCACAGTTCACTAATTGTTACGGCATGTGGAAACAGTCCATCAGAAGATATCGTACGCGAACGACGTGGCTCCGATCAATAAAGGTGGGGAGGTCCATAAAGCTCTAAACACCTTATTGGCTGTTTAAAATAGCCATCTGAAGACCATGGGAATGTTTTCTATACACAGCCGTGGTTAGGTAATTACTGCCCTGTATGTGTATGGTGATCGTCACTTACAAGAACAATATACTGCATCAGTGTAGCTCGAAGCACCACATCGATAGAACTTAAGCGTTTCATGGCCTATGTCAGTTATTCCCACTTGACTCTCATTGGAAGAGAGGGCTAGCCATATATTGTTCTTACGTGTGCTACAACTGATAAAATCTTTTATAAATTTTTGAAATCTATAAATTTTATAAAATACTGTTCACGTATAACCCCTGATCCGACAGTAGATATTACTCATTACTCAACCTTGATTTTGAGAATTTGTCAAATTATTTATTTTTTGATGCGGCTACAACTATTAGACGAAAACTTGGCAAACAAGTCAGTTTTTTTTGCATTTTGCAAATTAAGTAGATTCTTTTAGCTGAGTTCGCCCGACATTTTTTGTTTCTTTGGTAAATTTCATAAAGACTGGACACTATGCAACAATGATGATTATTTGGCTCTTTCTAAGCGTATATTCATCCCTTCCTAAAAATGTAGTATATTGTGCCCAATTAACATCATGGAGATAGAAGCTGAAAGATTAGTCTCGTTCGGTTCATTGCATCGCACGGTTGTCACATGATGATCTTACATTAGCAGTTTTTGCTTAGCAACCATATTTTCTGTTACCATACCTTCACGAAATTCGAACTTGAGTATTATTCATGTTAAATGTAATGGACTCGCTCAGTTGAGAGGCCTACTGCCTCAGTTAATCTTTGATCGATTTTATCGACCATTTCTGTTGTGACCATCTCTTTTGGACGACCTGTTCTCGTATGACTTAAACGGCACTTAGTAAACCACTTCTTAACTATTCATATTTATGGTGCAGAGTCCCCATAGTATTTCTAAAGACTTTCCTTTGTTTCGGAAAAAAAATAATGCATAAGAAGACGCAATCCCCTTTTTCATTGGCGATATTGTCTGAAGCTTTCTTAAATATTATATTATAGATGACAGTTGTCGGGAGCAGTGTTGCATGCTAAATTACTACCCGAGAAATTCAAGCGTTCACTCTTTCCTACTGTTTTTCTGCGGCAGAATATGGGGCTTTATTGACAAAAATGAAAGAAACTTGATTGATGCATTCTTGTTAGACTTGGCCATGTTGTCAGACAAAAAATGTTCGTACGAAAATGTTCACAAGTTTCGAACAATTTTTGGACCGAGTTTAATTTTTTAACTCACCGTTAACATCGCACAATGAGCTCTTACATCTAAGCTTTCTTCGTACATTAATGCTAAAAAGTACTAAACTTTCTATTGGATATAAATGGTGTCACCGTACAGCACTTATGATAGCAAAGGCTTACTTTAGGGAAGCCATTTGCTAAAAGCTATCTGCGTAGTATTGGTAGATCCTATATTAACATTCTCTAATAAAAGTTTTATACTCTGTTGGCTAGAAGACAAACCGGAAACCAACATTTAGTTGGATAATCTTTAATCAATCTTAATTTAACCGCTCAGCTTGGATCTTGGAACTTTTCGCTTTGATGCTTATTTTAAAAGCCGTCAAGGTTATGCTGAACAACTTAATAGACTTGTTCTGAACTACCATGGTTCAAGCCAAATCTGGAACATATTACTAAGAAAAATTAACTCAAATAACTTCGAGAAGGTTGGTAGTAAACTTATTGATCTGTAAGATCCAACACTGCGTATTTCCATTGCGAGTGAAAGTGTTAAAGACAATCCATGGCTTTAAAATATAGCACTAAGAGCAATACTTCCATTTCCGGAAGTGCTTAATAAACTTTACCGTTCAAATCCATCGAATCTAGGGGCTTTGGTGGACTTGAACCTTTGGATTTGAAGCTTTAGCTCATCTGGCGTAATGCGTAAGATGGATGGCACTTCGAATAGCTAGATTAATATGTGTCAACCGTTTCTGCAATTTGTCAGCAAAAGTTTCAGCTTTTTTTTTAATCCCAGCGATACCATGTGGTGCCCGGATGCAAAACGGGTGTGCTTCTCAGAGGTTGTTTTTTTTATAAGATATGTGACTCTGCACAGATATAAACCATGTTGCTTATTTTAATCAGCTTTGGGCAGTAGCTCGTTAAAGAAATAGGTCTTGATTATCATATACAAGTATGCAGTATTTTCTTAAGAGCATATGCTCTCTTATCCAGTTCATATGTTTTATGACGCAGTGCGCTCCTCTGCCTTTTTATAAAGCTTTGCTCACCGATTTATTCGCCACAGAAAAAAAAAAAGAAAATAAAAATATTATTGTTTTAAATTAGCATCAATGTCATGGGCAAAAGAATTATTTATTTTTATAACAACAAAAAAAAAAAAAAAAATATTTTTAAATATTTTCTTTTAACTTGCGAAACGTGCAAAGCAAATAAATTTATATATGTATGAAACAAATATGCTATAGAAGCTGCTTAAAAAAAATAAAAATAATAAAAAATTTTAAATTTATTAGAAACATATTTCAACGGCTTAATGCTGCCAACTAATTTCGCACAAGCCACAAAAATCTGCGACATAAATAAAAAGTTTTTCTTTTTTTTTTATAAATGTTACTCAATAATTTTTTTTTATTTACAACTATTTAACAACAGCAGCAAATCTCGATTGTTGGAATGAATTGTTGCAAATAAATGTCAATGAAACAAATACCAATGTCAGTGCAGCATCACCAGTGCAGCAGCAGCAACAACAGCAGCAGCAGCAGCAACTGGAGGAATGCAAGCAACATTTACTGCTGCAGCAGCAACAACAGCAAAATATAATACTGAATGCAGTGCCATTGATAACAATACAAAATAATAAGAATATTATATTGCAACAGCAACAACAGCAGCAGCAGCAGCAGGAACGTGCACAGGAGCTGTTATTGCCTGCTTTGAATGGCAGCAACAGTAAATTATCAATGATAAAACTTTTGAATGCAGCAAATGCTGCACCGATAACAACAAAAGCCACAATACGTTTGGTGGAGGCCAAGACAACGCCGCAACAACAACAGCAGCAGCAGCAGCAATTATTGCAGCAGCAACAATTGCAGCAGCGGCTTGGACTTAAAACAACAGCAACTATTTTGCAGACTATAGCACCGCAACAACAGCAACAGCAGCAACAACAACAACATGGCAATAAGCGTCATCTTAACAATCAGACTGCGGTCGAAACGAAACGCTTAAAATGTGGTACTATGTCATTGGATTTAAATAGCCTTGCAGCGCCACAATTGTTGCAGCAATTGATTTCAAAGGAACAGCCAAAGAAGTCAAACAATCTAGGACAGCAACAGCAACAGAAACAGCAGCAACAACAGCAGCAGCAGCAACAACAACAATCGAATTCAGTACTAAAGAATCTACTGATCAGCGGTTGTGATGTAAGTGCGGGTTATTGTATTGTGCCCATGCGACCCAAGAAGCTAACAGCAAAGGTCTAAACAGCCAAAAACAGCAAACATTAATATACCCAGAAGTCGAAAACCTGCCTCTCAACAATTAATAATTAAAAAGTAACAAAAAAAAAAAAAACTATTTCTAGCCATACAAACACCTAATAACCTCATTTGGCTATGCGCTATAAACCAAAATCATTTCATTTAAAATTAATTTTTTTATTAATTTATAAATGAAATGAAAAGTTTGTAAAAAAAAAGAAAAAAATTGAATATAAACTAAAAAAATACAACGGACAAATATTGTTTTTACAGTTTTTGTAAATGGATCGATTTTAACTATAAATATTTTTTTTATTTTTAGTGTAAATTTTCAATAATATAACATATATAAAACAATAAATTAGAACAAAATCTATTAAATACTATATATAGACTATATTTTAAGTATATAGGTTAGCTTAGTTAATGTCTTTTAATGCTAGTTTTAGTGCTACTTTAAGTAGTATGGACTTTGAAATTAAATTATATACATATATAATATATAAATATTTAGAGAAACTAAACACACACAGAGTTGTACACTATTGAAAATAATTTGTTTTATTTTTTATTTTTGTTATTTGCTTTCTTAAGTTGACCATTAATTATTGTTAAAAGAAAAAAAAAAATCATTGATAAACAAATTGTTTGTTAAATTTTTGTTGTATATAATTTTTATTATGAAAAAAAATAATAAATACTATTAAGTCAAGTCAAATGATATTTAAATACATCACATAACATTTAAAAATGAGAAAGAGACATTAATTAAATTTGATTTTTTTTACTGTGATAGATTTCCCTTTGTTAAAAATAATTTGGAAAGAATTTGAAGAAAAATAATATATGCGTAGAAGAAGAGCAGTTAGTTATATTGTTAAGCATTATATAAAACGTTTGGCAACTCTGTTGTTAGACAGTGTTGAAAAATGTGTTGTGCGTAGATTGTTAAAACCAGAGAAGAGTGTATGGAATTGGTGTATATCAAAAAAATGCTATCGAATAATTAACAAAAATTACAACAAAAAAAATTGTTTCGAATTAATTTGTCTTTTTGTTTTTCAAAAATAACTCTCGTCTATGTCAAATGCTAAAAAAAAAAAATATATTTATTGTAAAAAAAGTAATTAAAAAATAAAATTTCAAATGATATTAATAAAAACTAGTCGTGTGCAGTATATATATATATATATATATACTATATAGATTTTTATTCCTTTACTAATGTAAAATTGAACAAATTTTTAAACATGAATTTATGATTTTGGAAAAACAAAAAGTTACAAAAAAATTCGAGCGCTGATGGTACAAAAAGAAAAAGATTTAAAAAACAAAAATAAATTGAAAGCACATTATATGATAGCAGAATTATATAGCGTATTATATAAGCAAAAAAAAAAATAAAATTAAATTTAGTAAAAAATGGTACGAAAAATGAAACATTTAAAGCAAATTTTTAATATGTTTAAAAAAGTGTTTAGTGAAGGACTTTAACAGAGAGAAAAAAAAGTTTGCAATTGAATTGGTTACGAACAAATGAAGCTTTAAATTAGTAATAGTTACTGAAAAAAAAAAATAAAATTATTTAAAACACACTATTATTTTTAATTATTTTAATTTATACGTTTTTTTTTTTTTTTAAACATATCTGGAAGGACAAATCAAACGTTTGAACGCACGCCATTTATAATTTTAGTTAAATAAAATTATTTCTTAATGAATTATGCATAAAATTTTTAATAAATTGTAAAAAAGATTTAAATATATACAATATATGAACGAAAAAAGTAAAAAAAAATGTTTTCCAAAACAAAAAAGGAAATTTTCAAAAAAAAAAAAATATTGCGTTTACGCTAAAATTTTGTTTTAATTTATTTATAAGCTGCTGCTTGCTAACTATAAAACCACAAAAGTCAATCAATAATTCGAAATTTTTTTTTTCAACTTATATACACACACACATTGATGACCTTTTGAACTATATTGATTTTATTTATATTTATTTTTTGATTACATATTTTTTTTTCTAGTACATATATATGTATGCTCTTACGTCTTCAAGTACTGACCTACATACATTGTTGTTCTATTGCATACTGCTAGAAAATATATATTTGTAGGTTTTTATACATATATGTATATGACTCAATCGACTTATGTACGTATGTACGTATGTACCTACAATAAATTTCTAAGGCATTTTGCAATTATACACGACGTATCTGGAGGAAAATTTACGTTTTAATTAAGTTTGTGTTGCGTGCCTATTTGCTATAAAATTGACAAACGCACACACAACACTTTTACTTTCATAATGTATGATGAGGATGATGATGAAGCGCTGCGCTACTAATCATAAATAAAGAAAAAGTTTCACACGCGTCGCATATTTAATGTTGTAGTAGCCGGTTTTGTTAGCGGATTTTAGTGGGATTTAGTGGAAATTTTTTTATTGTTGTTGGTAATCTAGCTAATCCTAATAAAATATTCTATATATTCCGTCTGTCTCGTTCTGCGTATAAACATTAAGAATTTGGGGACCATAAAAGATAGAGTATTAAAATTTTTATATTTAATATCTCCCATTTCTTCTTCAGATACATAGTATTTAAAAGACATGCCAACACCTATCTAAGGGATAGTAGCCATAAAAACCTGCTCATCCTTGCTTAGTTTTTATATAAAATAATTGTTTTTATTTTACTTTTTGTAGCTAATAACATTGAAAATGATGTATCTTACTTTAATTCTACTAAAATACTCTATATAGGTGTATATCGGACATCTAGTTGAGGTAGCCCCTATTCAAATCTGTCTTGAAAAACATTTCGTTTTGGTTTCTCGTAAAAAGAAAAATTTGATGCATCATTCAAAAAACATAATAAAATATTTTACAAGCATTCAGATGGGAATATAAGTCAAGCCAAGTAGACTGCAGTGTTTTATAGCAAAAAAAAAATTACTAAATATTGCAATGAAGTTTCTGGAAATAGGTTTCATTTAATATATTCAAATCGCAATGGAACACCCTCTCTTAGGGACGGTTTTTCTACAAACCCAAAGCTCAATTTTGTGTTTCAAATTGTGATATTGAAAATGATATTTTTTTCGCCCTTTCGTGATGTATAGCTGTCGATTCGAAACAGGTACAGTCCATGGTTTGTCAACGTAGGTCTTGTTATTCAAATAATCACACTGAAAGAAGTCTAGTGGCATTAAATCTGACAATCTCGGTGGTCAGTCAAAATAGTCATGCTTAGAAACTAATATGTGTTGATGATTCGAACTGTGAATGTGTTTAACTGGAACCAGAAGTTCTCCATGGCATTATCGATCACAATTAACATAAAACATACGAAATCATGAAGCAATATAGGTCCTCCTAGACAGTAGTCGTCACTCCATCGTCATATTAGAAGAAGAAGAATGGTGTAATAAGTCTTTCCTCCTAAACAGTAGTCAGCACTTCATCATCATCTTTGAAGAAGAACTATTGGTTGAGTTTATCTACACAAATTTTCTTCTAGAGAATGGTCGTCACTCCAGCGTCAACTTCTAAGAACATGCTTTAGATGAATGAGTCTACTTGCACAAATTCTCTCCGAAAACTCATGAATTTCTTGAGCTTATTATTTTTATTTTTCACGGTTCGGTTCAGCATAAGATCATCCTCATCCCACATGATAAAAATTTTAGAATTCAGAAAATATTTTGAAATCAAAGCATTTTATGATTGCAGCACATTTGCGTGATGTGTACTGTTTAATATCCAAATTTGCGTGCTGACATAAGTCGATCTAAAGTCAAAGTAATACTGTGGTCCGATGAGGAATGAGATAATTCATCGTATAAAAACTTTTTTGCTTAAAATACACGATGGATGCTCATGAACGAATGCAATGCAATTGGATAAATGTGATTTAATACGTTCAGCTATACTGAGGACCTCACTGCTTCTTTTAAAGTTTTTATATAGAATTCTTTTTGGCGACCGATGTTCATAATATGTGCTTTGCTTTTCTAAACAATACTTTTTTTGTTTACTGAACTGCTCACACTTAGGGGAGAGTTCACCAACTTTCGTTTGAAACATAATAAATATCACTGATTACATTTTTGAAATCTATGAACAAGGGTATAAAAAGTTTGTGCAATTGAATGTAACAAACTGACCCACTCTAGATTAGTATCGAAAGCTGAATCGATCCGTTTACCTATGTGCAAATGTGTAAAACGAGATCTCAGAAACTACAATAGCTAAACTCAACCTTGAAATATTTATTCATATAAAAACTATATTCATAATAAAACTATAATATAATTAGTATGGCTTTTAGGATCTATAAAAAATAGTATTTTTTTTTTTTGTTATTGTAGTTGGGCCCATAACACTTATATTTTGAGTTCATCCCAACTCAATCGGTTCAGAGGAACTTGAGAAATTATGACAGTTATAACGAGAAAACGATTTATAAATATTATTATTATAGACTGTGCGAGCTTATGTTTATCGTGATTAGACTGAGAGTTTCTTTGAGTTCCTTTGCTAGACAAGCTTAGCATTGTTATGGCTGATATTTTGTTATGGAGAGCCTGAGTTGATGACTAATTTTGGTCAGGTCAAATACGTCAGATTATCATTAGGCAGAGATAAATTTTAATCAAATTTTTAATCATCTTTTTACGGCTAATCTATTACTCCGATTTTTAAAAGATATACAATGCGAAATGTATTTTGCTGCAGACTTGAAAAATCAATGAAAATTGACATCGTTTTCAATGCGTGAAAGGCGATTTGCAAAAAATACGTACATGAATAAATACTCCCACACTTTTTTCTGCTTACAGTGAAGTTTGTTACGTTGAAGTTAAAACGCTTGACTAACCACTAAATACTTGCTTTTGTCGCTACAATTCGGTTGATTGTTGTTTTGACAGTTTGGGGTTACAAATAGTTATTTGTTAGTAATAAATTTTGGTTGTGTGTCTAAATGCACAAATCTATAATAAATGTTGTCTGCAAATACAATTATTGGCTATTAAAGTCTCTCTCAGTTCGTCTTGGTATTCCTTTACTATAGTGAATAAGACATATTAAAGCTTTATTTATTTTTACGTAAATCGTTGCTTTTATTTTAATTTGTTAAGTAAAATTGTTAGCTCTACATGATTTCTTTCTTCTCCAAAGTATGTTGGCATCAACACAGCTTACCACCTATCTTTCATGCTATTAATAAGTACTTTTATGCACTCACTCACCTATAGACAGCTTCAGTAAGCGCCAAAGTAAAGACACAGCATTTCACTTCAATTTATTTTAAATTTCCAGTGAATTTTAAATGAGGTGCGCAAAGCTTAGAAGCCTAGAAGTATGCAACATATACAAGCAAAATACACAGACTCAAACAATGTTGTGCGTGTTTGTTGCTTTGTTCTCCTTACGTTTGACACTATTTCGGCACACATTTTTATGTGTCATTGAATTTTTTTTGAATAAATTCTTTATACTATATTTTCTTTTCTCTTGCTGCTCGTGCAAATAATATTAGCATTTTTTTTTTTTTTCATATTGTCTACTTTAAGGCGTATAAGCTTTGATACCACATGGCTGCGTGTGGTATCCGTTCTATCAAATAAACATTTGTTTATTTATTTTGTGTGCGTATTTGTGTATTGATTTTGTACCTAATTTTCTATACTTTCTTTTTTCGCATATCCTTTTTGATCAACTTGTGTCAGCTGTATAAGTTTTGTTTGTATCGTAAATATATTGCATACTTTTAGGAATACTAAAATCTGGTAGCTACTTTTCATGGCTCACACTTGTATCTTATTCTTCTCAGCTTTGTATCTGTTTTTGTGTGTATGGGCCTATGTTTTTATTTTTACGATTTTCTTTTATGTATGCGTGCTACACGCTTCGCTCATTTTCATTTTTATGCCACACACATACAACTTGTTTCAACGTTTACTATATTGTGTGTGTGCGCGTGTGTGTGCTCTTTTTTGGTTCCATATACTCGTACATCTTCGTCGCACATTCTCTTGACTTGACTTTTATAGACATTTTTTGTGCTTTCTTGCCATTTCTCATTTTAATTTTAGACTATTTCTTTTTTTTTGTTAGTATTACTACGAGGTTGGCTACAAATGATACACAAATATATAAGACAGTGCGAAAAGGAACTTAAAATTCTACAACTTAAGGCCAAGAAAGATTATCTACAAATCAATTGAAATAAAAATTCATTAATGTGTGCTACCATTTTTATTTCTTTTACCTCTTTTATCACAGGGTGCTATAAAAATTCTGATTCCAACACCCCCACCTTTATGATATTTTTCATAATATGCATGTGTTATCATATTAACACCTTTACCTGGGTCTAACACTGGCTACTGGCTCGGTAACTATAGAGTAACAAAATGAACTTTCAGGTTTACCATCACAAGTTATCTTCGATCGAGACTACTCCTTCTTGTTGCCAAATCAAGTTTGTAGGTTGAACGAACACCCTTTGTAAAAACATGAAAAACATTAAAAATATTAAGTAATAAGAACAGAGTTCAAAATGTATTTAATTTTAATTGAAGGCAACTACATTGAGCACAAAAATAAATGCTCAAAAAGATGTTCAACTTATCAACTTACAAGCTACCAGCTGGCATTTCAGATTGCTATGAAAAAGTTTTATCATGCTGCACTAATTTTTGTGGACCATGAAAACACCTTCAAAGTAGTGCACACTATATCAACTCAACTTTTAAATTGGTTGACTTTTTATATATTTTTTTTTTATTATAAAATATTCTGCATTTTGCTCATTTAAAATTGCACAACACAGTTTATGGAGACATTTTTTTAAAACCAATATGAATAACTGATATGAGTACAAGCAAAAAAAAAAACAAAATTCTGAAGATTTCTTTTTTAACAACAATATCTACACTAAATCCTAAAAAAAAGGTGTCATCTGTAAAACTTAGTTGTAGAAAGTTATTTTTTTGCGCCATACAAACAGTTCGCATCAATGTATGTTTTGGGCTAAAGCCAGCACCGAAAAAAATTCTTCGATTTCTAAATGAATAAAGAAACCATTTTGGAAAAAAAGATGTACCACGATAATTTGGACCACCTAACCATTTACTCATAATATAACTTTTCATGAGTATGGTTATGGTTTTTTCCTATGATGGCAGGCAGCTGATAAGCTTCATAAGTGTTTCAATTTCGGAAATCCAATAGATTTTATCAAACTAAATTTTTTTGGTTATCTTTGCGGCATGTGGAGAGTTTTTAACATATTGAAATAAATATCCAACACAATGAGCTAGCTTTGTTTCTCAAAGAATTAAGAGTATACTAATGTATTTTTAATTATTTCGTTTTCCATTTATGAAGCCAAACGCTCTTACAAAAAACTGAGCCTGTCTAGATCTTAGAAACTATTACATATTGCTAACTTCAAAGTTTTCGAATTTGAATTCTCCAGTTTCCTACACAGTTTGTTGAGTTTTATTTCACTTTTGGTTGAATTTTGTACATATTTGAAACTACTTCCAATGAAATGTGATGAGAGTCTTAACCATCTGACCAAGTCTACACCATAACCAAAATATTCTTGTTTTACTGGTTTCTTGTTATTTTTTATCAATCAATTCGGTGCTATATCTCCAAAAGTGCCATGACGATTTTTCTTTGAAATAGTCATTAAAGCTGTTTAGTACGAGAAGTGATTTTAGAGACTCGACACCTTTTTTTTTTTTTTTTTTTTCATAACTCTTCGCAATGATTTGCTTTTCGACATTTCAATTATTTCATTAGATACCGAATATGTTCTCCCATACGCTTCGTAACTCGAAAGAAAAAGGAAAGTTTCGTGTTTTTTTTTTTTTAGGTTTTTACTTCATAATACTCTACATACATTTTTTTTATACTCTGTAAGTTTACCCAAAAGGAACAGGGCAAAAGTATATATGGAAATCTATATATGGAAAACTATAAAAGCTAGTGACTTGAAGATTTCCAATTTGAATTCTTCTTTTTCATAAGCAATTCGTTTATATAAAATTTTGTTGATACCACGCCCAGCACTTCCACTATATATTTATGACTTTCATATTTTTATTGGCTTGAACTAAGAAAACATTTGTTTTCTTATTATTTTTTATTATTTTTTTTATTTATTAAAATTATTTCATTTAATTTGAAATATTTAAAAATTATTTTTGGTTAAAAAAATTAAAACTTATAACTAAAATTAATTTAAAAAATTTTAAACAAGATTTTTTTAAATATTCTTAAAAATTAAAAAAAAAAATGTGAGAGTTCTGACTTCACGAATTCGTAATATTCTGTCACCTCAGAAATTATAAAAGCTAGAGAATGTATGTAAATGGACTCTGCATACTCTCACATGCACATTCTTAAAAATTTAAGTATAGTTTGAAAAAAAAAATAATTTCTTGTTTTTTTTTTTTTAATATATATTATTTATTCATCAAACAATATGTTTTTAAATTATGATTTAAAAAATTAAAAACTACAAAAAAAAAAAAAAAAACAATTAGGCTTTTGCTATTATTTTTTATTTATAATTAGTTTAATTAATCAAACTTTTTTTATTTTGTAAATGTTAAAAAAATTAATTAATTTGTTTATAATTTTGTATTAAAAAAATTTTTTCAATTTTTAATTTTATTTAAAAATTTAAAAAAAAAAATTTCGGCGGAGTTGCTCGTATATCTGAGTATATAAACGACAAATAGCTCTGTGTTATGCGTCACAACAGCCACAACATTTTTATATTTTGACAGCGTATAGAGAAATCTAAATTTGAAAACTTGGAGTTTCTGAGATTTTGTAACGACTTCTCCTGCACGTTACATACATTTGCACATATTTAAGTATATCTTTGGCACTAATGGTAGGGTATACAATTTTTTATTGTGTGTTTTTTTTAGGCCAGTGTGCTGGGTATTTAAAAGTCGTGCATATTTATTTATTTTTTATTTAATTTATTTTCATGCAATTAATTTCACAACACTGCAGCTACGTTACCAACTAATAGTGGACAAGGAAATAACGTAGGAGATTAAAGTGCTATGATTTATTTAATTCCACTTTAAACAGTAATTTATTGTGATTAGACTTGCACGTACACTCCATTTATTTTGTAAAATTTTCTAATATTTTTTTAAACAACCTCGTACACGCTTTCTTCTATAATGGCATATAATTTTCTTTGTGCAAAAGACTTCCTACTCGATTTCCTTTGAGCTACTTGGGTGGCTGTGTTGAATGCTACACCGTGTGTATGTTTGTATGTGTTTTTTTTGAATAAATGATAGACTTATTTCGTATAAAAATGCGTTACGTAGGACCGCCTGTTACGCGGAGTCATGTTGCAGCATATTTTTTGTCTTAATTTATGCTGTACAATGTTGTAGGCTGGGTTTTATTTCACATTCTTTAATTTGCATTTAAAAAATTGCACAGCAAAATTTTGCGCTTAAATTCCAAATAAATGTACAGAAATTGCCTGAACGTGCAAATAAATTGCTTGTAATTTATTTTTACATTTAATTTTATAGCAAATATTTGTTTGCTACTACATACACTAAAAATAAATAAAATAAAAAAAATGTCAACAATTTGCGCTAAATTAAAGCTTCATTTGTTTTGTTTAGTTTTTTTTTGTTGGCGCCGACAAGTTAAATCACTTGATATAAATTCAAGCAACAAAACTACCTCAAGAAGCGTCTAAAAAAAAATAAAAAAAAAAATACATCAGAAAAGCATAAAACTTTACAAACTACCTCCGTAACAAAACAAAAAGATCAACGTTCAAACAAAATAAGAAAAATGTGCTGCATATATTTAGGCGCCAAGCTTAAAAATTAAAAGAAATGAATATTTTTAGCTAAAATTTGACAAGCAATCCAATCCTATTTAGTAATTAGTTTTTATATAGCTAAGAAAAATATGCATATAAGGCAACTCAAAAAAAAATATAAAGTATTCATCGCAGATAATCAGAGTTTATAAAGTTATAGACAAAAAATAATATACATATAACTGATAAAACTAAATAAATAAAATAATTACAGCCCAAAACAAGACTGCGAGCCTCAAAAACTCTTAAAAGTTTATTAATATGTACATAATTATATATGTATATAAAATATGGAAATGCTATAAAAAAATAAATTAATTAAAAACAATTAAAAGACACCACGTGTAACTTAAAATGAATTTTTGTGTATGTGTAAAGCAAATAATTAATAATTTAATTTTAAGAGAGCGCGCTTATGTGCATACAATATTTGCAAATTAGTTTTCAGCAAAGAAAATTTATCTATGTGGCTTTAATTAATTAAAAAAAAAAAAAAAAACTAAAAAAAAATTTAATAATATGTCAAATTGAAACTAGTCTAACTTTAAAGAGAATACTAACTATAAGTCTAAGGTTAAATCGGGGACCGTAAAGAGTATAATTTTTCTTATAAAAAATATATAAACAAAATTAATTATGTAATTTTTTTTTTAATAAATTTTGATATTCTTATTTTCTTTTTTAATTAAAAAACAATTATTGAGTAATAACAATTAATTAAAATTTTTTATTTAAATAATTTTTATTTTAAATAATATTTGTTTAAAAAAAAATATTAAAAATAATTTGTTTATTTTTTTTTATAAAAAAATTAAATACTTTTTATAAAAAAAAATAATTTATATAAAAAATTTAAAATAATTTTTGTTTAAATCAATAAATAATTTTTGTGTGATTAATTTCTTTTTTTTATAAAAAATTAAATGATTTTTATAAAAAAATTAAAAAAAATTATTTTTTTAAAATCAATAAATAATTTTTGTTTAAAAAAAAAAATATTAAAAATAATTAATTTCTTTTTTTTATAAAAAAATTAAATAATTTTTATAAAAAAATTAAATAATTTTTATAAAAAAAATAAAAAAAATTATTTTTTTCAAAACAAAAAAAAAATAAGAAAGAGTTACAATTTATTTATTAAAAAATTTAGCCTGAAAGAAATATTAAAAATAATTAATTTCTTTTTTTTATAAAAAATTAAATAATTTTTATAAAAAAATTAAAAATAATTATTTTTTTTAAATCAATAAATAATTTTTGTTTAAAAAAAAATGTTAAAAATAATTAATTTCTTTTTTTTGTAAAAAAAATAATTTTTATAAAAAAATTAAATAATTTTTATAAAAAAATTAAAAATAAAAAAAAAAAAAAAAAAATAAGAAAGAGTTACAATTTATTTATTAAAAAATTTAGCCTGATTTAATTAAATAATTATTTATTTTATAATTCGTCTATGATACTTTTTTCGTCCTCATTTATCTCTATTATATGCGGTCCCTGCATAAAATCGAAATAAAATTCAAGAACAAATTAAATAACTACAACGGAAGTACATTATACCACATATACCTCAATACATGCATAAGTACTTGTGTGTGCGTGTATACAACTGCATACAGTACACAAACATATATACCTCGTATATATATATATATATATACAATACATATATATATCTTATAGGTAAATCCACTTAGTAAATGTCGTAAAGTGAACATTTTGCTACCTCTCGTACTTATTTTTAGTCTATAAACTCATCGTCGTCGTGTTCGTCATCATCGTCCTTTACTTGTAAATCTATGTGTAACACATATGTATACATATATACAATTTAATATAGCGTAAAAGTAAAGTCAGTAAATAGTAAATTGCATACTAACCACATATACAATAAATAAATTTTATATACACACACATAACATTCTACTACTCAGTAGTTCAAGCGTAAATAAATGTTGTGTAATTTTTTATAGCATAATTATTTACATAAAAAAAACAAAAAAATAAATAAAAATAGCAGCCGAAATAAGAATGTCGTGTAAAACAACAAACTAAGATACAGAAATACCTCAGAACAAATCGAAAACTAAATTAAATAATAGCAAAAATCTTTAGAAAATTTTTAAACAATAAAATAAAAAAAATTTATAAAATATTTCTTTGCGAAAAAAGCTTACTACAAACTTTTAGATAAATTACAAATAGATGATAGCGTAAATTTTTGATAGAACCGACGTTTAGCAGTCAAACGTTTGGCTAACATATCCGCATTTCATGCATGCTGCAAATAAACTGCCAATTTGAAGTTATTTTGTACTTTTTTTGCTGACTCAGCAGCAGCAGCATAACTTGTCATGTTCGATTTGATTGGTTGGAGTAGCGTAGAAGCATATAGCAAATGAGTTTATGATTTTTTGGAAGCGCAGTGTAACAATTGATTTTGACATTGATTTTGATAAATGAACTGCTGTCTATTTTGAAAGTATTTGGAAAGTTCAAGCGCTATTAAAGTTTGACCATGTTGCACAATAAGCACACTTGCCTGTCAGTCGTTAAATTATTAAAGGGAAACTTTTTGTACATAAAAAATCCTTTTCTAATATTCGTCAAATTTTTGTTTGTAGTTTTGCAAACCATTGCACATGCTGGAGAAATACTTAGCCACATAGAAGCACAAAAAAAAACAATACAAGTTCAAGAGTGGTTTTAAAAAAAAGACCTTTATTTTTCTCGAAATATATTACTTCATTCTTCTGTGCCCTTCTAAGTAATCGACCTCAGATATAATACACTCAAGCCAACGTTTTTTCCAATCCATTTTTGATATCCGCTTTTTGATATGGCTTTGAGCTTTTCCAGCAATGGAGTTTTTATCTTCTCAGTCGTGGCAAAACGTTCTTTCATAGGTTTTTTTAAGTTTTGGGAACAGCAAAAAGTGGCAGTGGACCATGTCCGGGGAATACAGCATGATTTCCAAGGGCGTATCCAGCTTTCGATGAAGGGGGCGCCACTGTCTCCGAAGGGGGGGCCGCCTTTTTCTTTTTTTTTTTTAGTTGACAAAAGTGCGAAATATGTAATAAAATACCTTTTTTTCCGAACTTTTCAAAAATTAGCTGGGGGCCATGGCCCCCCTGGATACGCCCTTGATAAATACGGTGTACTATTTGGCTATAAAATCATCAGCAAATTTGAATCGTTGTTGCTTTCCAATAGCTCCTGATTTTTTGGTCAAAATTTTGCAATTTCTGCAAAAATTGTTTGTCAGGAGCAAACCAATGTGCGGCTTTGTCATTAATATCTGCTTGGCCTTCTGTAAAGAGCTTGTACCACTTATAAACCTTTTTATTTTCTTCAAAGTGGATTCTCCAAATGCCACAGTCAATAGTTTTAGTTCATTGGATCACTTTCACGTTTCAAATCAATTTTAGAACAGATTCTTTGATCCACTTTTTTCAATAACTTAAAAACCACCAAGCACTCCTAAACACGTCAAACCTTCATATCTGTCAAAAACCAACTACAAATGCAAAATGGCTGATGATCTCAACATATGTTGGAACTCACCTTTTTTTAGTTTCAGAATTAAATAGAGGAAAGACTGTTTGGCAGGCCGAAACATTATAGGAAAGTAGTTGAAGAGGTATAATATAAGTTCTCTGGAACAATAAATTACTTTGTCCATTAAAAAAAATAAAACGTGTATATTATGGGAAGAATGTGGGTAGTAATAATACCTTTTGGGTCGTGCTCTGGATCTTTCCTCAAGCCTTATCACGCCTAAAATATTGAGTAGAAAAAATGTCTTCCACAAACATTAGAGTTTTATTTAAATAAAAAACAACATGCTTGTGGGATCACCTTATGCAGGGTGCCCGGGCTGGTTTGAGGTGGTACCCTTTATAATTACTTCCCCATTAAATGTCTCCAATATAATTGTCTTTGTCCTGCCTTTCTGGTTTTTAATTTCCTTCTAGTTCCTGTGTCCATATTCAAATGAGTTAGATTCCGTAGTGCTCGGTTATCTTGCCTCCAGCACTTGGTACCGGCTCTCTATTGCTGTTGCATGACTCAAAATTTTTTAAAGCTAATATACTCTTAAAAAACATGTGTGCCTGCTTTTGGTCGCGTCGATGTAGCCTGCTGGACCGCCAAAATTTCAGCTTGATAGACGCTTTAATGTTTGAGGATTCTGAAGAAAGGTGTAATCACTGGGACTTACCTCTCTATCTTTTACCCATACAAGCTACACTTGTGCTCCCTATTGTATTCTTGGCTGTTCTGTGCTAAATTGTTCGTTGTATAACAAGTCGTTTTGTATTAAATTACATATGGGAGACAAACATTTGGAAAGATTTATCATCTTAAACTGGCTAAACTGCACTATCTTTGTTCGAATTGAAAATTATAAAATTATTTAAAAAAAATAGGTTTAGAAGCGTTTGAAGGCCGAAATCAATACCTTCAATGTTGAAGAATTGTTTTTTCCTTCATTTTAAGACAATTAAGGATCCTACAGCTTATGAGACACCTTTCAAAAAACCCTTTTTATACAGTTTAAAAAAAGAAAATATTTGTATAACAATCCACTGAGGCTTCTTTTTTCCCATAATTAAAACTGAGGTGGGTCAGTTTTGTGTGAAAGTAGGATTTGACCATTTGCGGTAGGCAAATTGAGGGCACTGTGCAAGTTAGATCTGTAATCATACTTCGCACAATCAGTGATTAGGTGCCAACCATTATGCTGACGAGTTTGGATCTGTTTTCAGTTTGACCATATTTGTTTTCAGTTATCCAAAAGCTATCCAGAAGGAGCTTCAAGTCTTGGTATCTTGGTGTATCGCTGTGTTGTCGATAGATTGTTGTAGAGGTTTGTCTCTTTAGAGTGAAGCATACACATTTTCGACCAGACCAAAAAAAAGTGGCATTGCTAAGATATTATACAAGTAGACTTCGGCAAGCTATCATGTCTCGTATTTCTCATTTCTAAAACAAAATTCTTCTGACATTCGTTCAGATTGGATGGAACACCAAACAATACTTTGAAGTTATCACTCAATATCATTTGTGCTGCCTAACAGTTATGCTTTCCATGGCTATCAAATACAAATATAATGATGCAGATTGCTTAAAATCGTTCATATTGTAATGATAGACCATACCTTACTATAAATACTCCTCAGAAATTAACTTATGTATATAAAATCTTATCATTTCTTAGATATAGAAGAAACTTTTCAGTCTGCTTTCATATCTTTTTCAAAGTCTTTATTAAATTTAATAAACGAAATACCAAGTTGTCGCACATGGCGTGACCAACTCAAGCAACATGATTAATTATGTACTACTCTGCTACATACATCATGTAAAATGGAGAATGTCTAAACAGAAAATGGTGACCAACTTGTTTTTGTTTTATTCATAACAATTTGAATTTTATCAGAGTTTAGCACAGCAGAAAAATGCTAATTTTTTGCTTGTCATATGCAACAAGTCCTTTTGAACCAAAATCATGTCACAAAAAAGCGTAAATTAGACCTGAAAGGCAAGCAAAAAAATAAATAAATAAACCAAGAAACCAAGTCAGCCAACATTGACATAAGCTTTAACCTTTGCTTGCTCTGTTCGGCATTTGTATCTGCTGCTGACTGTTGTCCAGTACAGCTGATTGGTACACTCACGCCCCTAGGAACTTCAGCTTCATTTGTCAAACTGTCAGCAAAGCATGAATAATGACAGGGCATTCTTAATGCGGCATTATTTTTATTTGCTGCAACAATGCTCTGCTGCTGCGGCTGCTGCTTTGTCTACAAATTATTCTGTTCGTTTTGTGTTGGCATAGTTAATTTGTTAATATTAAATTGAAATTTATATTTAATGAGTATGAAATGAAGAAGGTACAAAAGCAACTTAACTTTTTGAGCAGTTTTGAGACAGCATGTTACAAAAAAAAAATTGAAAAAAAAAACATTAACTTCGGTGCAAACGAACTTTAAATACTCTTCACACTTGAGCACGGTAAAGTCTATACTTCGAACCGATATAGACATGTCCGTCTGTCTGGTTGTCCGTTGAACATTGAGAACTGGAAGACTAAAGGTGATAATTGCTTTAAATTTGCATATTTAGATTCTCTTATTTTTTCTGCAGATAACTTGTATTCAATGAACTTGATAACCCTCTTAGGGGAGCTGGCACTAGCCGTACAAAGCTACACTTCCTTCCATCGAAATTTTAGGCATATATTAATATATACTTTAAATGCTGCCTGTATGAAGAGTATTATAGTACATAATTATATATGTACATATATCGCTAGTCTGAAATTGATTGAATACAAATTTAACAATAACAAAAAAAAAAAAAAAAACATTAACTAAATACATATACCTCCTACATACAAAATACCTCCTAACTAAGAAATTTTTTAATACAATGTTTAGCATAAATTAAGAGTAAACTAAATTTAAACTAGCCTTAAATTTCTAGTAGGACAAACTAAAAATGCAAAAATGCTTTTATATTAAAATAAAAATCAATGGTTCTCCTGCCCTTATTACCTACCTACCTCCCTCCTCTGTATCTCTTTATATATGTATTTCTACGAGAAACAAAAAGATTTTTTGGCATATAAATAATCAAGAGAAGATTGAGAAAGAAAAATAAGAAAAAAAAAGAAAGCATTAGTCTGTAATACGCCGCAAAGTATGCAATATTATATACATTATATATACATTATATACAATATATATATACTTATATATATTATAAATAATAATAATAATATACAATACATATTATATAAACGTAAACTACTTAATAAATAATAATACTAAACGATTGATTAAATATTTTAATACCGATTTTAAAATACTTTAGTCAAGAATAAACTAATAATAAATAAAGAAACGAAGATTTAAAAGTAAATTACTTTAAAAAAAAAACATATGCTATAGATACAAAACAAACCAAAATTTGTGTTTTCTTTGGCAATTTGTTGGGAATTTCTTTTTTTTTATAGAGTTTCAACTAGCTTTTTAACTTCATGAGTTCTCAGCCGATTTATTGTACAAAAAAGTCGACAGTCGATACGAAAAATGTCATAAAGTACTTTCAAAATAATAGAAAATTTGTGTCTGAGACTCTCGCAAAAAAAAGGGAGCTGCAAACATGCGAGCATGACTTCGTAATACTCTGTCAACTTTTTACATTCTTTTAATTTAACTTTTACTTTTTTATCTTTTTAATTTTATGCATAATTTAAGTCTACATTTAAAATGTAAGCTTAGCTTTAACTCTGAAATGTATCTACTTCATCGCCATATTGGTTTAAGCATTGCACCGTAGAGAGGGTCCCAACTTTAGAAGACTTTCTATAACCCTCAATCTCTTTCAACAATTCGAAGAGATGTCAGCACCGCTGCTTGATATATTCTATCATGTGTTCCACAAGGTTTTTATACGCTAATAGAGTGACTCATTTAAGACTTCTGCCAGAAGATGTGGTTCTTGGAAAAATTTGACTTTTTTGAGTAAGATATTCTTGACAGGCAAAATGCGCATAAACGAGTCCTCCGAGTTGACTCAACTGGAATGAATACTTTCGAAAACAATCATGAACAGATAGGATCTGCATCAAGTAAAAGATTAGCTCGCCATGTGGCCTGCCAATTCACATTTTTAGGTTACCGATAAGAAGAAATATCCATCATCAATTGCTTAAGTTGTTTCAACAATCTAGCTACCTCGAAGTATCTTCCCTCTCTGTCGAGTTGCTGGCGACGCTCATTGATATATTTCACTTCGGTGCCAAGAATATCAATCGGAATCATGACACATACTAGCAGTGTATCGTCCTCCGATATTGTATAGAATACGCTGCACACTTGGATAGCATCTAACCGATACATCCATGCTATGCGATTACTCCTTCTGTTCATAGCATTAGTCCAGATAGGTGCAACGTAATTGATTGTTGTCCCCTGTTGGAGAACTCGGCTATTAATCACGATACTTGAGAGTGATCTACATGCTATCAAAGCCTTATCGTTACATAAAGAAGTTTCTTTGGTAGCAGAAAGTATGGACTATCTGGCTTTTCATCAAGATACTAGACAGCACTCTTTGTTATAATTCTGTATAACCCACTATGGCACACGCTAATTCGTAACGCCTTCATCTTGTGTGCTATGAATTGCAGCTGCACTGATTCGATACCAACTTGTAGATCTACTCATATGTAGACTCTGTGTACCATACAGTTTTTCAGTGTTTAGTACTCTTCTTGAATCAAAAAAACTAATTTGTGATGACATTATGCATAATGAAAGCCACAGTCCTCATTCTGCAACAGGTTCAAGCCTTACATCGAACTGCTCGACACACATGCTCTATAGATGCTACATGCTCTCGCGCTTATTAGAGACAAATATGCTTAGTATTGTGGACTTCTTCAATTTATCTTACAACTTAGCTGCTTTTGAATCGGGCGAATTCAAAATCCAAGTTTGGTGGCTCTATCTTATAATGTCTTCGTGAGATCGTAGTTCCCACATAGAAAAGCCGCACGGTCGTTCACGCCTATATCTGCTCGATTTTGGAAATTGATCCTTAATATATACACTTTATGGAGCCTGACATTCTTCTCCTTCCTTAATGCAGTTCCACAAACTTAGTGTAGCCTTGGCCTTCTTCGACGCTCATCTGCCTAGACAAACCCACTATTTCCACTGTCCATTTGTCACTTGTCTGGTGTGATGGATCCTTGTTTGGTTCAGAATTACATGTATGTAAATGCAGATACCATAAACTTCATTAAAATTGGTTTTCATTTAATTTACATTCCATCACCCTGCTGGTAGCACATCCCGTCTGGCTCAAAAACGATCATACAACTGCTGCAAATTTTTAAATTGATTTTAGTGTTGAGAAATTCAATCAAAGGGAGCAATGTGTCCAACGCTAAATTGACATTGAAATCCCTACTTTATATCATATGAATAATTTCCTTTATTCCTTTTAATAACCCACAATACTTCTGGTGTGTATCTTATTAAATTTTCGTGGATGATTGCAATAATTGTATTTCGTGATTGGTTGGGAGAAATTTAATTTGGCAATATCATAACTGAACTATCATGGTCCAATTGACATTCGAGATGATACAAAGATAAATTCATGTTTTTAGTGTCGCTTTTTCGTTTCACATTTGTGATTGCTATGAGTGACGTAGCTACGCATGTAGCGCCCTGCTTAAACTTGAATCTGCTTAAACATGTTCTGTGAATTGACTTGATGTGCAGAAATTTGAAATATACCGCTTAAATGGGCGGATTGCTCTTTACGAATAGCATCCAACTTTAAATCATCTTCGATCTGATAGGCACGGAAAGGTGGATTGTTTTTTAAGGCCTGAGCATCAACTGTTTGTTCTTTTATTAGACACCAAATAATATGCAGCGCCATTCAATATATGGCTATGCAGTGTTCCAATATTTTCCATTTATGATGTATATTTTCGACCAAAATGGACCAAATCTTCTATGTACAGTTTGAATGAAAAATTTAATCAGTGCCTCTGAAATTGCAGCGATGTCATCTCGCTTTTTAAATAGAAACTGGGTATTTAACCTATATATCGGTTATGATCTTCTTTGTCGAGTGAGAATGGAAACTTTAGTTGACGTGCAACTTTTTTTAGAATCTTTTGTTTTTCTTATGAAATAAAATTATCACCTTTGTCCAATGAAGAACAAATTTACTTGTGGTCTCTCCAAAATGCAAGCTTACCGTAGAAACAGAAGAACTTAAAATGTCTCTCGTGTGTTCTGAAACGATTGATTCACCCGCTCCCCGTAATTACGCCTTTGGGTATAATTTAATCTCATACGATTCTTTTTCATACGACTCAAAAGTAATTCAAACTTACTAAACATGATTTTAAAATTTAAAAAATTTAAGGGTCGAACTCAACTGTTCATAATCTCAACCAAGTCAAAACCAGGCTTTACTTTCTGCAGTAGAACATAGAATATTTTCTGTAAGCCGATATCTTTTTACAATATAATCCTCATATGGGACGGACAAAAGTTAAAATGTTGAGTTCGACATCGATTAAACAATTCTGAATCATCCGCCACACCTTCACAGAGATGTGACCCTGCACAAAATATTTTTTACGGATCTCTAATATAATCAAAATCATATTAATCCAGATTGTTTTTGACCAATTGTTTAATGACACACTTAAAGGCCTTACGGAGACTCAGCGGTTCGCAGAGCAAACTTTTGGAAACGCAGTTTTATTTCAATATTTTTCGAATTAAATACCGCTTTTCAAATTAGTTTTGATTGCGTTATCCTAATATTAATCAATGCCTAGATTTTTCTAGCTATTAGCAGATCTTTCATTTTAAAGAAATAGCCCTTTTGCATACGTAATATAGTTCTCTATTAAATATTTAATCTGTATTAAAAACCATTGATTCATAATATCTTCATAGAAATTTCTATGATTTATTGTGCATGTTCTACTGCCCAAATATGCTGCAGTATCTCTTCGTTATCATCATTAAGAAGCTTTTTTATGCTTGTTTGCTGTCTAATAAATAGCAGAAACATGCGGCATATGAAGTATCTAATTCGCAACATTTTATAAACATGCTTTTTTGACTGCCATTTGTGATTTATGTGATATGTTAGAAATTATAATAGAAATTTATTGATGATATCTCTTTGAGTGTTTTGTCGATTGATTTGATAAACAGCTTTCTTAGACATACATCGTTTTTAGAAGCTCTGCAAGTTATCTGCAAAACGTGTTAATTGAATGAAAACTAAAAGATGTGTAAAGTACTTTTTAAGTGTGTCACTTAAGTAGAATAAAGCGAGCTTAAGTATGCTGCTGTTTCTTGGCGAAAACATACAAACAGAATTTTGTTATATACAAGTATATACATTAAAAAAAATTTGTTTGATTTGGCCTATATTAAGTCTGAAGGAAGAAAGAATATCAATCGAATAAATATCGTTTTAATGCTCTTAAATATATACACATACAATGGTCGGCATAATTACTTTGACGAAATAATAGCACATTTTTGTATTTAACTTTTAATAGAGAGTCAGTATAGCCTCTCGGACTTTGATGACTTTTTGAAGATGTATTGGTTGCAATGATCAGTGATCTTAGATATGGTTTCTTGTCTCGTTTTGTACAACGAAACATAACTCACGATTTATGAAAGTCCCCACGTTTTCCACAAGGTATAAGTCCAGACTTTGAGATTGTCATTTTAAAGTAATAACTCCGACATCCTTCTACGCTAAGATCATCTATGATTAATTGGAAAAGAGTAGACAACTGAGACCACATACAGCTTTTCTAATATGTATATCATATGCACATATACCCCTCATCACTATCTCCAGTAGATTGCTATTTTTAAACAATTTCTTTAGTAATTGTTGTGTATGTAGTTTGTGCGCAATCAATAACTACAACCTGAAGTAGATAATAACATGAACAGGTGATAGACACCTGACATTTTTCTGCAATGTTTGAAAGTTTGCTGAATATTGAGAGATTTGGAATCACATATTTTTTGTTTTATTGACACTCGATGGTTAAAAAAACATTGTGAACATATGTACGCTAACCACTGGAAATTTTCTTATCAGAAAGTTCGGTTTTTTACAGAACAATTTTAGGAGAATAAACTCAGATGTATACATTTGCGCACAATTAAAGTGCGTCATGAACATTTCGTATCACAAAATACTTAGTTTATGAATACTTATCGAACATCTTTCATTGTGAGTTGTGCGACGCGATACTTTCTAACTTTTCTAAGACGATTTCTCAGTTTTATGCGAAGAAGCTCAGAATATCAGCATATGACCTTCTTGTAAGGTCATATGTTGGTCCTCTGAAGCATATTACATTAACCAAAAAATCAAAACAAAGTTCGGTAGTCTATAAACACCATTAAGTTAAAATAAGAAATCCCAAGGGAGTACCAAAAATAATACAGAAAGGAAGAAAAAGGTCGAACAGTAGTAACACTATCAAGAAGACACATTGAACTTCTAATGATGAGTTGGGTTTTTGTTGAAAGTGAAACTTCTATAGGCGCCTTTAGATGCAGCAAGAATACTTGAGAGGCTATGTTAGGAAAACCAACACTATTTTGTATGGATTAACCTGAAGTTTTACAAGCTGACGTAGAAGACGACGTTAAGCCTTGTTCGGGCTGTCGAATATATTGGAGACTGTCATCACATCGCAATGAAAATAGTTTCAAATATGTACAAATTTTAATAAAAATAATAATTATTTCTAGACATTTTGCACTGTGTGAACCTACCTTTAGGACACATCATTTGATTAATTTTGTTACAACGTTAACAACACCCAAAAGAAAGCATCAGCGATCGCATGAAGTATATACATATATTATTCTTGATCAGCTTAACAAGTCGAGACAGTCTACACTTGTACACCCAGTAAACAGCGTCTTACCACTTAACCCAACATTAGCCCTTTGTAATACCATATAATCTATACTATTTCTCCTTCTAGAGTCTCTGCGTAAATCCGCATACCTGCGCTTAAAATTGGAATATATTTTAAATATCTTTTAAAGTTATCTCTTTGAGATCGGGTTTATACATCTGGGGCACTTGGCAGTGTTTTTCTGCTGTGTCTTACACCTTGAGGGCTGGTTGAAGAGTATGTACACTTGCTCCTATTTGTCAGAGTGTAGCTTGAGAAAGTAGCCTTCTGAATTGCTAACACTTCTGTGTGGTGTTGTCGGGTAGTCTGAAAGTTTCTCTAAATCCCAAGATCCGGGAAGAAGATGACTCCTATCACTTGCCTGTCGAACTTTGTGCCTTCAGTATAAATTTTGATTGATGTTCTTTTTAATATGGTAGGGGTCTCACTGTGACCTGGTAGGGATTGAGACACTACTAGTGTAGATGGATAAGTCAATGATTTTTAGAATAAAATAAATTTTTTTTCCGATTAATATGTTTTCTCAAGGCCCTCAAAAAAGTTTTTGTTTCAATGTAGAACTCTTTATTCTCTCTCTCTTTTTCTCTCTTGCCGCGCAACCATTTCTAGCTAAATCTAGAGAATATGCTGAATGGGGTAGCACTTAGTGACCCATTTTATGGACTTTTGCCATGGTGACTACAGGCGTGTGCACCAGTACACTGTCTTGATGGATTAGCACTATTTCCGTTACCAAATGTAGACATTTCTGCTTCAAATCAATATCAAATCGGTCCAAAAGCTTTGAATAATTTTTCTGGTGATCGTTTTACCTTTTTCAAGGTGATCGATGAGCATGACTCTATGAACTTTCTTCTAGTTAACCGACAGACCCATCTTGGCATTCTTTGGCGCATGTGCACCCGGAACAACCCACTATTTTGATTGTTTTTTGGTCTCTAGAATGGTGTGATGGATAAATGTTTCGTCTATGGTAACGAAACAGTGCAAAACTCGTTCGGAATGATGATGAATATCGCAAATACTTCTTTGAAGTGGTCACATGGTTGTTCTTATGGTCGAGAGTAAATAAACGCGGCAACCATCGCGCGAACAGCTTTTCCAATGTGACGTACACGCTTAGTTGATGCCCATAAACACAGCCAATTTATGTATTTTCATTCTCCGTTAATCCAATATCATTGAACGATTTCTGGCGTGAGGACCTCAATGGAACTCAATAAATACATCATATTCATTAAAATTGATGGCGCAGTGTGTTCATAGGAACACCTTTGGTGCCTTTCCTTGGTTTTGGTGTTGATTTTTTTTACACAAAAAATTATCATTACAACTCCCGAGTTTGTTTGCTTTCAATGGCTCTCAAATAGAAGCTAAATGGCTCAAAAATTTACAGTAGTCTGTTCTTAGATGGCAGTTGACAGGAGTAGTCTTGAAATCTTTTCAAACCAACCTCGTATATATTTTTGCCCAAAAGGCAGTAGTTGGAATACTGTAGTCAGTAGTTGTTGGAAGTGACTATAAGAGTTGGAATATCCTCGAAGTGTCTGAAGGTATCTCAGTGCTAATATGAGGTTTTTCTTAGCCTTAAAGCTTAAGTTGAAACTCTTTTTCCTTCTCTCTCTCTCTCTCTATCAATATTATTTGCATTGATGTGTAGACGGAGAAGGTGAATAAGAACGTTTAATGATTCCGTTGATGTACTTCGAAGATCTAAAGAGTTAAGCGTTTTGAATAGTCTGTCCACTGCTAGCCAATACACTAATAGTTAGAAACCTTTCACATTTTCGTGACGCTTCAATGTTTTCTGTAATATTGCTTGAAACATTCCACTCGTATAATATATTTGCTAACGTTTTGGTTTTGATAATAATTCAATTTGATGACTGTCTACTGCAATAACAAAGAGTTGGGATTGTTAAATAATTTCAAAGCTAATAAAAAAAACTTAAGCTTATAAAAAAATCACTTCACATGCTTATTTAAATTTCTCAAATCACTTCTTAAATACAATCCAACACAATATGTCACTCAAAGTAAGCATTTTGAGTGAACTTGAAAGTATTATACGATAAGTGTTTAAAAAAAAAAAAGTGAAGCTTTAAGCAAATGTCCTTGTCAAACTAATGCGCTGTAATTTAAGACAATTGCAAATTGAAAGCCTGCCCCGCCGTTACTGCTTTGAATAATATATTCTATATATGTGTTCCTTTGTATTTATTTAGCAGCGAAATTAAATTATGCATAATCAGCGCTGTAAATCCAGCACAATTGAAACGCGTGTGCTTCATTCCATATGCATAGATGCCTCCATATATGATGATTGTATGTATTTTCTGTCATACACAAATAAATCTACAACATACGAGCGCTCTGACTTAAACGACATGTGCCTACCCATGGAACTATATACATATAATATATATTTATACACAATGCTTGTTATTTTGTTTTTCCAATACGAAATTTGACAATTGGATTACAGCGTAGAGTATATAGCTTTTTATTTGCGGCGGAAATATACAAAATTGTTCCTTTTTTTTTTTTGTGGAATTTTCCTTTTTGTGTTTCCGTCTCGCTTGCTAGTTAAATGCCATTGGCTTCCTTTTTGTTTTTATTTTTACTTTGCTGTGTATTGATTTTCTCGCTTTCCTCTAAAACGAAGTGAATATTTTCTAGTAATGAAATTTTTGTTGTTGCTTTGCGTCAGTTTGAGTCAAGCCTTTTACGAAAATGAAAATTTCGCAAATACATAATGCATTTCTCTGGTCTTGTGTCTGGCAGGCAAATGTTATTTGAAAACATTTTGAATAACTTTTTTATGTATGCGCAGCACACTGTGCAGCATGTCGGGCGGTGTCTGTCAAGCAGCTACACTTCAACTAAAAAGTCAAATGCCGCAGGCGTTGAAATTTTTTATAACACATTGACGCCAGCGACTCATATCTGCCACAATCGGTTTTACTCTTGAATGCTGTTTCACACACACAAACACACACACAGACAAAACCGCAAAGAAATCGAAAGTGTAAGTTTAGACGCCATTTTCTTTGTCGTCCTTTTTTACTTTTTTTTTCTTTTTTGTAGCAATTACTGTAGCATTATTTTTTTTTTTTTGTTACTTTCTTATATAATTGCAGACTCTTATCTGTGCTGTACTCTTGCCAATAAACGAGTTGCCAGGCGCTATTTCTCCTGCAATATCCTTTTGCCTGCCTTGGCAATTATTATGGTGACAGCAAAATTTTATTAAGTAGTTACTACTCGAACGAACGTATGACAACGGTTGCGCTTTTCTTTTTCTAGCAGAAAAAAAGAAAGTTCCAAACTCTGCACAAAATTTCTAATTCCTTTCAACATAGGCCGTCGTCAGTGCAAAACGTGCCACATTATCCAATTCGAATTTTTCGCAAACGTAGAAAGTTTTACTTTAATTACTTTCGTTTTATGTTTAACTTGGCTCTTGGTTTTATCGTTCCGTATCTTGGGAGCAGTTTGCCTTTCTAATGTTTTCTTTCTTTCATATGAGTTTCTGTCTTTCTTCTTCGTTTTCAGTTTTCTGAAGCCTTTAAAGCGTGAAACATTTTATTTCATTTGACACGAAATGTCATTGAACCGTTCAAAAGGCGTTTTTTTGTATACACATATCGATGATTGGGTGTATGTGTTGGTGCAAATGTTATGAAACCGAATTCGCAGTGGAACTTTATATAAAGAATTGACCGGCATAGTATAGGAACTTTTTTGCTTATAAATATACTATATATATATTTTTTATTAAAAAAAAAAAAAAAATTACTGGACATTTTTGTTGGTTCCTTTCTACAGAAAAAGATACAGGAATGATATAAAATTCAATAAAGAATACAGTGTGAACAAGTGAACACTTGTACATATATTCGATATATAAGTCCATATAACTCGAGAATAATTGGCAAATCAACTATTTCCCATATTGTCCTTTCAGGATTGATATACATATTTAAATAGTCCCACTACAGCTACTATTTAAAAAGTTGTATTGTGATATCCTTTTTTAGAAAGAATTGTTCAAGATTACATCAGAAACCCAGATAGTGTTAATGGGTCTCGCAAGCACATTCATGGAATACAAATTATCTGAAGAATGAATTAGAGAATCTAAATATCTAAATTTGAAGTCTATATCCAACAACAAAAATTTCGAGTGCATTTATCCAAATTTCTTTAAAAAAAATTTGGGATTTGAAACCAATCAAAAGAGATTTCTGTCACCTTAGAATTGAATGCTCCATTGTTGGAATTGCCCCACCATACTGAAGATTGCTTATAGCCTCAAAAAACCTCAGCCTTTTTATTTTGCTTCTGCAGCGTATTAACACAGATGTGATGTGCTGACCGAAAGTGACCCAATAATCAAAAATAATGCTTTGATATTTCAACAGCCAAGTGAAAAATTCTTTATCAGAATGAAGCACACGCATTTGGTGCAGTTTAATCTTTCGTTCCACCGTTTTATCCATATGTCTAAAATGTGTAGGTATTTTTAAATCCCGTCGGCAATTTCGTACTCGCAGTGGGAGCTGTAAATTCCAACATCACATTGTGTGTGGGGGACTTCTGAAAATAGAGAGAGGAGAATTGGACCCAGAACGCTGCCTCGAAGAACCAGCCAGCACAGGGAGAGTGTCTAACAAGACAATTCGCGCTTTGACACTAAAAAGGCGACCGACCCACTGATGAGAAATGACCGACCTTACCTTGGCCAAACTCCAAATATCTTTGGTTTTTGGAAAATACACTTTTTTGATTCTGACTCCCGCCAAAAAAGCGGAAGATTTGATTGTGGTATTTTGAATCTTGTCCAAGGAGAAGAAGGACAGACTTTACCTTGGCACGAGTTCAATATGCCACAATCGGTGAAAAAGAAATCCAATTGTCGATTTTGTAAAATTTCATCTCCAAGGGAAAAAAAAGAAGGCGAAGTATTTATGAGTCAAAATTTGGTTTTCATGGTTTTGATGCCCGCCTTGTATACTCTACACAAGAAATAAATAATAACTCATAATTTATAGATGATCGTAAATTTAATGACCTCGGCGATCACAGATAATCGTGCGATCACAGATAAAGCACAAGCAGCATGTAATTTATATTTGAACATCCTGTGAGTAGTTGACCATATAAGGCGGCTGGAACAATATGTTTAAATATTAAGTTTTGCTTTTTTCATCCGATCACATCCTATACTTAGAGTATAGTAATAATTAAGAACATTTGAAAATGTTCAAACATTTCAACCCCGATTGGTTAAAAGTGGTTAAAGTTTCACAAATTATATGTATTGAAACTTTGTTCTCAGTCGATCATCGTCAAATTCTGTGTGTTTTCTCTATTCAGGACGTAACCTATTTTGATATCGTTTTAAATCTTGATTTTTATATTTTACAAATCAATCAAACATGTGTTCTCTGATTTTGTGATATTATAACCGCTTGCAAAATAGACCGAAGGTACAAGAGCCTATTGGTTTTGTACAAATGTATGTACCAGGTAGAAATAATGGTCGGAGACCCCCAAAGATACCCCCATTATGGTCAGGAGTGATAGAGGAATCGATATAGACATGTCCGCCTGGCCGTCCGTATGAACGAAAGGATCTCGGAAATGGTAATAAATAGAGACTTTGTGTTTTTTTTGCATTCGACTAGGACTGCTCCGGAATTTCACAAGTTTATTTGTAAAATTTTGGATCGTTCTCAAATTTGAAAACATTCCCATGAAAACTCATGAAAGAATTAAATACATGTTTCGCCGATTTTTAAAAAAATTACTTCTAAGAAGAATCACAAGCTCAATGCTTACATATGACAAATTGGAGTTGGATAGAAAGTATATCAGCTTTTTCTTCAATCGAAGGTCATCAGACACGATTTGTATAATATTCTATGTCAGGCAACGTGGAGTTTAATTTTAATTATAAATCAGAATATCGATTTTTATGAGGGCCTATAGGTGTTAGTTTTGATACGTGCAGATAACGAACACAGACGGACAGCCGGATATTGCTAGTTGCTTAAAATTTATATATACTTTGAGGATGTTTTTTTTAGTGTTTTCTTAAAAAAAAAATTCTGTCCTAATTATACTTCAATTTCAAGATTACGTGTGTGTTTCGTAATAGAAAATTTTATAGGTTAGCTTCCAATAGCGAACCACTGATTCAGCTGCTTCACTTAGTAATAAAATTTGCTTCAGTGTGATACCATAAATTGTCATATATTACAAGTTTATTCATTGCGTGAACCTTTTTGAGCATTTAACAACCTCAGCATAGAACTGAAATTCTATTTTTAATATATATATTTAGTAAATCTTATTAAAGGTATATATTAGTATTATAGTGTCTCTTATATAAACAGTTATTAAGTGCAGAAATTTCATCTTCTCTATATTACAATAAATATTATGTATATCATTCAAGCTGTTACCGATTCGTACAAGCTTATAGACGCCTTTCAATTTATGCTGTGTATATGAATACTTAAATAATATTGTATCGTCTTTTACGTCATTAAGCCTCTTACAGATTTTTTTTAAGTCTAAACGCTCAAATGTAAGCTTTAATTACGTGGAAATTGCAATAAATTCAATCTCTTTTAAGCACTTTGCCACTTGAATAAATTCGCAAAACGTGAACAAAAAAAAATTTAAATTTTTAATAAAACTTCAAAGCGTTTCTTAAGCATTTAGCATGAAACACTTTTGTGTGTTGCACAAAATTTTATATACGGCACATACTCCAACCAATCAATAACAAAATCATTGACCGTGAGTCTGAAATATGTGCAATTTATTATTACTGACAGAGTACAACAAATAGCTTTAACGCCTGCATATATACTTTTTTCACTAGCTAATTTTTTAGCAATATACTCGGAAGAAATCTATTCTATATCTGCTTATTATTATATTACTCTAACAAAATGCTAAACATTTATCAAACAATAAACCCTATTACGAGAAAAATAATTTTTTTGTCATGGCAATTCGCAGAGGCACTCAACTCAAATATGGCGCAGAAATTTTGCTTTTGCGCGTCATAAAGTATGCCAGTGAAATTTTTCATGAATTACAAATCGTATTTTCTTGCTCCATTATATTTCCTACTTTACAAAAAAGTTTTGTCGGCATAAAACTCTTACTGCGTAGGCTCCAGCTCCGGCTCTATACTTGTACAAGATTGTCCTTGTTTTACTTTCGCGTGGAGCTGTTAATGTGTCTCCGTTGTTGATATGCCCGGCGGCTTGTTTATGTTACACGCGTATTTGCCTATTTTTCGCTGAATTTGCAGCAATGAAAAAAATAAATAAATCTTTGAGTATGCCGGTATATGAGACTGATGTTGTCATGCCCATTACACGCACTTTACATCAATAACAATTTGTTTAAAGGCGAAATATTTTGTTAAAATGAAGAAATTAATTTTAAAAAAATCAGTAGCTCAATTTTATCTTACAAAGAATAAAGTATGTATTAAAGGTTTTGTATGAGGTGTTTGCTAAACTTGCTAGATTAAGCAGATCAACAGATATGGGTATGCATGTGTGTATAGAAACACCTCTAATTTCATATTCTTCGCTTCATAGTTGACTGCAATCTTAACCAATAAAATATTTTAAAACTAATACATCTATGACCTAAGAGAAAGTCTTTTGACATGTAATCGATTAAGGCTCACATTTTAAATTTTAAATTTTTTTTTTTTTCGATTAGCGTAGATAATCCAAACATTTGACTTGCTGCTGCTTTTATTACTTGGCAGACATAATGCTCAACCCTCTCTTAACACTTAAGATATTTCTTAAATTTTTTTTTGTTACTTTCGCATTTAATTTTGTATTGAAACAGTGATTCATTTTACCAAACACTTCGTCCTTTCTCGTCAAAAAATACTAAAACCAAAAGCTTTCACTTTCAATATGCTTGCATGCTGCATACTCTCAGGCGCATTAAATTGGCCATTACACTTTCGTTTCCATTACAAACTATCAAAAGTGCATTGCTCCCAGTTATGGCTTTATTGCTACAGCTGCAGCGCTTGACTGGCAGTCCATCGATCAACTTACACTTTCACTTAGAAACTGAAGCACCATGCTATGCAATTAACACCAAAAAGAGCTCATATAACGCAGGAGTTCAATAAACTCGTAAAATGTTCGTAAGTGCAATGCGCCTATATACTCGAATAATCTTGACATTATGAACGCTTTTATGATTTTAATTATGTCTCTTGACATTGAAATTGATATATTTGTAACTTCCTGTTCAGATTTCGTAGTAGCTGTAAGTCAACATAAGCCAGCCAAACCATTAAAATATGATTTATTATATAGTCTCGTCAACATTTTTATTTGGGTTTATCTCAAGTGACTTTAAGCTTGCCTGCTGCTGCCTTTCTTAAGCGTTGTTAATAATTTTGACTTTAAATACTTTTTGTGTGCGTAGCTGATTTCCTAGAACGCAATTCATACAACCAACTACCCACCTACCCACCTACGCACAGAATTTGCTCGTTTTCGCTGGATTTTCTTGTGCATAAATTTTTGCGGCTTATACGCTGGAGTATTTATATATACGCATAAATTCTATAGAGATACAAAATTATGGCTTTTGTGGTTTTATAATTGTTGAGCAAGTATTGAATTAAGGTTTTGTATTTCCTATTTAAACGGAAATTGCTTACATGTATAAGAAATAATGTGCATAAATTAATTTAAGCTTAAGTTTGTTGTTAAGTTTATTTTTAGAATTTTTAGTACTTAAGAAACTACTTATAATCGATCCATTTACAATATAATGCTGTATTTTATAAATTAATATCTTATATACTTTTTCTTAGTATAATATTTTTTGCTGTACAAAAATTCCTAAGCTGTTAGCTTCTAATTTTCATTGTTACCTAATTTATATATATGTACTTTCTTTTTCCAGAGATGCAAACCAATTTTTAAAGTGAATCTTAAAGCAAGCCATTTCGAGTATGAAACTTTAAAAAAAAAAATTATATAAAAGTGTGCAAGAGTTTCCGAAAATCTTTTCCAAAAATGTGTTGTGAATTGTTTTAAAACTCTTCAGCAACATTTGAATTCTCATATTTTATTCATTATTCACTAATATTATTTTTTTTTTTATTTATTAGCCTGAATTTTCAAATCGTCGTATTTTACGAATTTATTTGATCAGCTTGATAAGATGTGCTATGTCTGTCCGTCCGTCTGACTGACAGCATTAAACTGATACATTTACCTTCCCTCCATCAATCAATTAACAATCCGGGTACTGTGGGTACTGTCGTCTAGAAAATATCATGACAAATTACCAAATAATTTTTTCAAATAAGGAAAAGCAGTTTCAAGTACATTTTTTCATTCATATTTAAGAGATAGCTCCCGACATCATCCCAGACTGTTATGGCAAAGGTTGTGTTAACGGAACGAAAGATGAGATCTGAGTGACTCAATATAGTGCTCTGACCACAGATAGTCTTCCCAGTAGTGGCAGATAAGTTCGACATCAGTCTAAGCTGTTGAACAAGGACCTAAGGACTGTGTTCCTCGCTTTCAAACTCATTTTTATATATTTTGGACTGAAGAGATCCGATCGGCTTGTTTGGTGGTAGCTGCCAATCATGAATGAAAAATTTAACACAGACAGTAACACTCTTACTTCTTCTGAATGTATCTCTTATTCTCGCCGTCGTTGTCACTTCGAGTATATTAAATCAATTATTTTCTACGCAAAGCGAGATGTGATGAAGTTTATCATCAATTTTCCCGGTGATTGAACGTTTTAGAAAATTTTTCAGAATATCCTAATTTTTTATGACGTTGTGGAGCGGTAGTTTAGATTCTTTAGTCACCAAGATCTCAGCGCGCATATAAATAAAGAAGACAAATAAGAGTAAGGACATATGGAGATGGAAGAAGCGACTTGTCATTTTGAGCAAATTTCCAGGGTGCATCCTAAAAACATTTTTTTTTTTTGACAATATATATCTACCACATTGGTACAACGAGTTAATAATCTCCAAAGTACTCTATATAAACCTTTACAAATATTTTAACCGATTTTTCCATACCATATTCTTCGAAGATCTCAACTGGAACCACGAATAAAGCTCTTATCTTGTAAAACCTCAATGTTGTTGTCAAAACAACGACCTTTGATAATCGGTAGCAAAATATGTCAGCTGGAACTAGATCGGAACTATAGGGTGGACTCACGAACGTGCAGAAACAGCTTGGGGACCAACCTGTTACATACCTTTTGCATGTTCGATTTATCCATTATAATTTGTTTCACAAAAGTTTTCAGAATATTCAGAGGGTCATTTTCAAACCGAACACTCATTTGTGGATCACATATTTGCATAGTTTTGGTTTGGTGATGGCCAACAGATTGAGAGTCATCGACCAAACTATATTGGCCTTTCTTAAACCTTCTCACGCAGCTTGTAACTTGCATATAAGATAGTTCCAACTCCCAAATGCAATGTAAGTTTTTGCTTCTTTTAAAGAATTTTATCGGCCTCCGTTATTCGAAAAAAGCCGCTGTCGAGTGTCATAAGGTGGTCTTCAAAATAGTTTGCAATATTGACTCCGCTAATTCCCGGAGCACACTTATCTTGTAAAGCTTTAAAGCTTATGTTCCCAATTCAACGGCTTTAAAACCAATCCGCGTGGAAAAAATATTTCGTGACTTTCATAAAACACTGCAGATCGAAGCACCGAATGGGTAGAACCCATAGAAATGTGATCTTCTTTGTATGTATTTCTGTGGGAAAAAAATTTTGTTGTTGTTAATACAGTTAAGGTCCAATTCGGACCACTAAAATAGATAGCCTCCAAACAAACATCCAAGTCGATATAGACATTTTCTCCTGTCTGGCTATTCGTATGAACTTCATGCACATAAAGAACTAGGGAACTATTGAAGATAGGGGGTTCAATGAAATCTTTTCTAAAAAACCTCTTCTGTTTCTGAGTTTTTGTATGCTAAAATTGGTTTTTCTTGTCCGGGATCACTAAACTTCAATACAAATCTGTCCTCCATTCAGCATTATTGTTAGAAACAGTTTTTATGGTTAAGTTTATCTGGAAACGACAAATTTTATGAATCTTATATTAATCTTAATAAAATATTCTAAATAGAAATACCGCATATAAATTTAGGGTTTAAAAGGATACAGGACACACCTAATAGCATATACTTTTTTTTTGTTTTATCGAAATGGTTTGCTATAGGGTTCTATCCAAAAACTTGTATGTATCACTGGATTTTACATGACTAACTAATGATTAACTTATGATTTTTTTTCTACTCTATTCATTTCAAACAACTATAGACCCCACCGCCAAGCGACATTGAACCGGAACCCATGCTAATAGATGACAACTCACTCGACCAATTTGCTAAACCCACATCAATGGGCGTCAACCGAAAATATGCGTATGCACTACACTGTCCGACCTCGACAGCTTCGGTGTTGCGTAATAATCCAATGATAGGTGGCTTTGCTGGCGGATTGCTGCTATCACCGCCATTTGCTGCGAGTGATGCTGCGGCTGCTGCTGCAGAGCAAGAGCAACCAAAACAGAAGCAGCAACAGCAACAGCTCATGAATGACGATTCTAATCCACCTGGTTTAACAGCATGCGATACTGATTCGGCCAGTGACAGCGGCATCGATGACATCAGTGGTGGCGAAAGCATTTTAATAGCGCCGCTCAAACGCGAAACTGAAACTGTTGGAATACTACGCGAAGTTTTGCCACCACAGGCAGAGTTGATCAACATACCGAAGGTGTCGACCAATATACCAATTCCAACAACAACAGCGTCCAACACTGATGTGAGCTGCATTGAAACTAAGCACGACGATTGCTTTGAGGCTATGTCACCGCCAGCCTCTAATAGCAGTTCCAGTCGTAAGACTTCGATATCTTACATGGATAGCAGCAATCCAATGCTATCCACACCATACTGGTTGGACCTATGCAATGATGACTACAACATGAGCACAGGTGAATACAATTTGAGCTTGGAGGATAACCCGCTCGAACAGGTATTGGGCTGGACAAGCCAGTTGGGCTGACATACGCATGAATTTGATGAGAATGAAGATTTTGCACTTGAGGATGAAGAGACAGACAGACATATACATTTTGAGATACATTTACACTAAAAAAAAACAAATATAGTTAGTAACTAGCGGAAGTTTAGTTAGGGTTTTTCATGTAGTTGGCATAGTATTTCGTTAGTTTTGCATTTTTTTCTAAACACAGACAGTCAGACATACAACACATTTGCTTTATTTAATGCATTTGGAGTAATCATTTGAGAATATTATTATTATACAACAACAAAAAATAGAAATAATCCGTGCTCTTCATCTTAAGCAAAAACTCATAAGAAAAAAAAAATAAAATTGAAATAGTTTTGTAGCCACTTCAACTGCCTAGAACAGAAGACATAAATTGTAATTTAGATTTAATTTTTCTAAATAAAAAAAAAAAGTTCTAAAAAAAAAAATAATCAAAAAAAGCATTAAAAACCTACTTCATGTTGTAATAAAAAGAAAATTGTAAATTACAAACGTTGAGAAAGAAAAAAATTCATAGTTTTTGCAAAATTTTCGCAAATTAAAAATTTAAAAATTTTCAAACAAACAAATCAATTGGTGTCGGTTCGAGTTTAGAGAGGAACATAGATACATAAATTAAAAACCTAACAACAAACGCAAAAACTATGATGCAAAAAAAAAAGTATAAAAAACTTAAAAAATAAAAAAAAATTTGTATACAAAATACAAAACAAATTAAAAAAAAAAAAAAATACACACATTTTACAAATTAACATAATTTTAAGCAAACAAACAATTTACATCATTTAAAAAAAGGAAAACTTTTGCATTTTCTGTTCTTTTATAAATTTTTTGTTCCATTTAACGTTTTTCTTTTATTGTTTTGACTTCAAAATTTAATTAAAAAATTTATCAATTTAAATTTCAAAATAATTTTATTCAAAAATGTTATAGTTTAAGTAAAATTTCTATTTCAAAATCTTCTGTGTCCAACTACATACAAATATTATTATATAAAATTACTCCATTTCGATGTTTTATTAAAAAAAAAAGAAAAAAATATTTGTTTACTTTAAGCGAAAATAGTTTGATGTTCTATGTTCTTTGTTTGGTAAATAATCGTTTAATGAATAATAAATAAATAAATAAATATAATTTGATTTTAATTGCATGCAGAAAAAGAGCGCGTTTTTCTTTATCAATTTCAGCCAAATTGCATGCTTGCTCGGGCGCCAATAATTTATGGAATATTTGATGTCGCAAACTTTTTCAGTTTAAATTTTCAGGCAAACTTGACATTTGTGCGCACTAACTCATATAGCTGCTGCTCGGGCGCCGCCCATTTACATTCCGGATATTTGATGTCACAATATGCACGCGTTGGCAGCTTACCTGCATCGACTGCTTCGTGTAGTGTATTTTGCTGTAGCCAGGACATGAGCCAGTGCCAATTGGTGGCACTATCTATGAGTTGTTCTATATCTGTTGCACGCTTCTGTCGCACATTCTCACCAGCACTGTATACTAGCGTGCAAATGGATTTTTGCATACAAGCTGCCAAATTTATGTCGTTCTCTAGAAATGTTTGTTCAATGATGCCGAAGAGACTGGGAAGTGTGGTTTCTGGAAAAGTATTTAGTTTTGTTACATCATTGGTTTTGGTAAACAACTTTAAAGTTAAGATTGCTTGAAATTGCCTATAAAGAAAATAATTTTATTTTTTTTTGTCGATCGGATTTAGATTTGTTCCAAAAGAGAAGATCTACAGAATAATTTATGTGAATTGAAAGAATATAAAACGGTTAGCAGTGGCTGCTGAGCTTGAAGAACCCTTCAAACCGTTCGATCTAGCTGATGTAGACGATGTACGACAAACATGAAATTTCTTGAAAAATATCTGCACGACTCTGCGGCCCATCTCTCCGCAAGATGTTCTTCTGCAGATTAAACTTCTCAAGAAAAATAATGCTCCGTTTTAACATGCTTCTAGCTACGTATGCTAAGCTGTAAGAATGGATTCTCTAAGTTTTGAATGCTGGACTAACCGCTGGAATGTGCTGGTCAATACCGAAAAGTCATATTCACTTTGAGGCATGGATACTGTTCACCCGTTATGCTCAATAATATGGTCATGGTAAGTCATGAATATTTCTAAGGTAGTAATCTTCAGAGGCTTGGCACTTGGTATGTTCAGCTTGAGAATCTAAATTGGTGGCTTTATGCATGTTGTAAATTCTGCTTCGATAACAAATTCTGTTCTGGAACACAGCTTTTAAAATCAATATTAATAGGTACAAGTGTTACACAATATGGCTTAACGAGAAATTACTGATGCTCTTTGGTAAAGGCGTAACAAAGTCCTACGACTTGAGAATGCCCTTAGTCTGGGACCAGATAAATCTACAACAGTCAATAAAATGATCAATTGCGCGTTCATGTTAACCAACTTGTGGAGGCTCCGGTCGTAGACGCTTGCATACATTTATTTCTAGGTTATTAAAGTCTTCAAACACCTCGGTGTACGCGGGAAAGCGGTTTCTTACACTCATAATATTTATAGATCTATTGATCACTAAACCATATTCTTATATCTATTATCCAGTCCTTACCGTGGTTTTTATTCGTCGTCGTGCTCACTTCGCTAACAAATCGGCATTCTCTATGAAAGGCGAGAAGAGACACAGTGGGTCGTTGTACGAAAAATCGTAACGAATATCAAATTGTGTTTTGTACGATTTGGTTCGATTATTTAATGCGTATTTTTTCGTATATTATAGGAATATAATAAGTGGATAAAGCTCTTCAAAGTCAAGATATATTTGCATAAAAATCGTAAAGGGAAACCAAATGATGAAAAGAGGTAAGTTCAACTTTTATTTTTTACAAAACCAATTCGACTTAAATAAAAAAATAAACAAAAATCAAAAAATTAACAAAAACTTGTTTAGATAATCTCTAGATTAAATATCACTAGTAATTGCGACACTATTCAATATCTTTTAAATGTAAATCAATTCTCTTTTTAATGTGCTAAAAGTACTCCAATGGAATTTGAATGGATAGTTTAGCAAGTATAATCAATTGCTTATCGTTATTAAAATCCATGACCCAAAAATAATTTCTCTACAAAAGAGAGACCCATCTCCATTCTTTACTTAACATAACTATCCCCATTAATTGTTCACTTTACCATAAAAATACTTCGACAAATTCATATGGAGGTGTTGCCCTTCTAGTTCATCACTCTATATAATGTACACAACTTATAATCGAAATAAATTGTTCAATAGTATCATTTTAAATACCCGTTAACAAACCATTCACTTTCGAAAAACCTAAGAAAGTTTTACAACAGCATACACTCAACTTTACTTATAATGGGAGACTTCAATAGCTGGCACAGAAGCTGGGGCTCAAATAATAGCAACAATAGAGATTATTTAATATTCAAATTTGCTACCCAATTCTTATTAACCATCCTCAATGTTGGCTCTCCAACGAACAACACCACACACTTAGATGTCTCCATAGCAACACCTAACCTTGCGCTATATTTAAAATGTAGAATAGGCAATTATCTATCAATAAGTGACCACTTTCCCTTACAAATCTCACTTTTCGAGGAAAGAGTTCATAGCTCCAACCCTTCGATTCAACTAACTAATTGAAACGCTGCATCACAAACCAATCTTAACCAATTTGCGACCATTGGTCATCCTCCGAACTTGACAGTTATTTTAAAATATAATCACTCTTATTAAATTAAAAGCCAAAAGAAAAATGCCCAAGGAAGGGATTGTACAAGTTAAACAATGTTAAAAAATCTATCTTCAAACCTAATGTAATGTCTTGTAAATCTATTAAACAATATCCGTTTCTTACTCTTAAACCAAATAATGCATGCTCTACACCAAAGCCTTTAGAAAACAGAATTCTTTGAGGGAATAGCCTACAACAAATTAAACAAGATAATAGCCAAACATAAAATATTCGAATTTTCCGCGTATGCCGATATTGAAGCATTATTTACTGATATACTCCAATGGAGCAACTATTCTGGTGCATAACTTCACTCTTAATCTAAGCATCTTCATATATGTCAGAAAAAAGAATGCCATTTCCCACTGCAATCCAACAATTATTTTTTTAAAAATGTGTAGTCTGAAAATACTTGATACGATAATCTTAGTCACGATAATCACTTCGGCTGTAACAAATTAGTTTTTGGACGCTCAAAACATCGAATTGATGGGTCATCCGGCTTACAGCACTGACTGAGCACCAAATGACTTCTTCCCTCACATCAAAAATAAACTGCGCGTAAAGCGTTTTTCCACTCCCGAAGAAGCTGTTGATGCCTTCAAAACGCATGTTTTGGAGGTATCTCCTTTGGAGTGGCAAAACTGCTTCACAAAATGATTCGGGCGAATGCAAGAGTGTATCGATTTTAATGGTGAATATTTTGAAAAACAATAAACCGATTTTTTTTTTCGTAAATAACCGTTATTTCATGGTTAGGCTACCAACCCTCGTACAAACCAGCCACACAAATTTAATGTTTAATGGGGTTATGGTGTATCTCGATCTTTTTGATGTATTTCATTCCGTGCTTATTTCTTTAATTCAACTCAGCCGATCTAATCAAAAATTTAAGTTATTAAACTTTAGCTACTTACCAATGCGAGCGCCGCTCTCATTTCTGTGTATCAATTTGAAATAATCGAAGACACGCATAAACTGCGGCACATTATCATCCGGAAAGTTACGATATTTGCGTGCCATGGTTTCTTTTTCGTCGATTTCCTCTCTTTCAATAACCTCCAGACCCATGCTGCGCATAAAATGTCCGACAAGCGCACCACCGGCCACCACAAGGCCACAACTGAATAATGCCGCGGTGTTGACTATCACCAAAGGCTAAATTGGAACAAAAAGATATATATTTAATAATTACTCGTACGAGCAACATTATCCTGCTTTATACAAAATCACATGTCAGGACTTACTTTTGGTGGTGCATTTCGTTTACGCTTTATTGGTACCTCAACAAATGGCAGCAGATAGTCCAAACCCAGCGCAACATACTTACCAACCGAATCAAAAGATATGAGACTTGGACCAGGATACTGGTTCACGGCTTGCTGCTGTGTCATATTGGGTGCGTGCAAAACGGTTTTATTTCTTGTATTATTTGGCGGTGGTGTCGGCTCCATAATATAATCCTGTCGCGGATCTTGTTGTTCACTGGTGGCAAACATAATCCCGCAGGCACTAAGTAAGGCAAAGACTATGTATAGGAAGCGCATATCTAATTCAAAACGACGTCTGTACGCTGCAACTGTTGCGTTACTTTTGAATGTTGTCAACAGTTTTTTGGTTACCAATCTGCGCGAGGTCTCGTAGTGCCTTCACGCTCTGTTGCCTCGTAGCTGTGCGTGTGATAATTTCGTCAGACCGTTCCCGGCTGTTGACTAAACGTCGACAGCATATTTTACAATTGTTCATAAATACATTTTAGTTGCAATAAAAATTATTTATACATTTTTCATGTGACATAATCGTTGGCAATAATTTCTGAAGTTATTAGATTTTTTTTTTTTTTTTAAATTTACTTTTTATATCTGCAGCAAGTTTAAGTAGCGGAAATTATTGTTGATGTGTTTATTTCTACACAAATCAAAACTAAAACTAAGTTAAAATATATTTGATCTGCCATTTACAGGAAGTATGTGTTTAAAAATGCATTTGTTTTGATTTAAACTCTAAGAATTGGTTTTTAAACTAATTAAACGAACAAAACAAAAGCAAATTTTTCAGGAAATATAAGCGGAGTCGATGGCAATATTGTCTTGGACTTGAAACCTTTGAGTATGGAACTCTGAGATAATAATTGGCTCTATATAAAAAAAATAAATAAATAAATAAAAAAAAACGATGGGATTATATTTTATTTCCGGATTAACGTAGATACTATATACATCAAAATTAAGTTTTGCATAGAAAAACTAGAAAATGTAAGGGATGATGGCAGAAGAGCTGTTACGTGAATTTGATCGACAAATAACACAGCCCCACAAAAAAAAAAAAAAAGGAGTCTGATCCAGAAATTTGACTATACTTTTCCTTCGAATTTTGACCTGCTGAACTCGAACTTGAGTTCTAGAAAAACTTTTATAAGGTAGTTTTTTTCTTTAAATTGCAAAAAACGATTTTTATATTGAAAATTTTTTTTCAAGTTTGTAATTTTCGAGTTTTGGAATTTAAAAAATCGTTTGTTTGCAATTAAAAAAAAAACTAACTTAGAAAAGTTTTTCTAGATCTCAAGTTCGTATTCAGGAGGTCAAAATAGGTGTAATTAAGTATTCAACTCACAAAAATTGAAGTATTAGGTCCGATGGAGCATAGCCACAATGATTAGAATTTTTATTTACTCGAATTCGTTGTATGAATTCAGCGATTAATCTCAGGTGTTTTCTGCGCTCCAAAATAATCGTTTTGTCAAAAATTTTTTTCATTATAAAATAAACTTGGCCATATTCCAAGGAATGGCCCATTAGCTGAACACATCCAGAAACTCCACATGTAGCGAAGATTGTGTTAGATGAAGCCAGCCAAGCTACAGTATACAGTGTCTACAAATTAGTCCAAGAACACATCTCCGATTACTTTGTCCGACTGATGTCTGAACTTGAAGAGGAATCCTTTATGCCTGAGGTGATGAACTGCTTACGGAACATCCAAAAAGATGGTAGAGTGGTACTGTTTATTTTACAGACGCTGCTGACCGACTCGTTGGATTAGATCTGGAGTACCATGCCTAAGGCTAAATTGATAAGGCCAAACTGATAGCGGTTTTTCCAATTCTTAAAGCAGTCCTCGAACGCAGATTTTGAAATGGCTTTCAGCTGGCGCATTGCATTAGTCTGAATCGTATCGATATCGTCAAACCGTTCTCTTTGAGCCCCATTTTCAATTTCGGGAACATCCAAAAATCACAGAGAGCTATGTCGGGACTTCACGGAGTATGGCGAAGCTGCACAATTTTGTGTTTTGTTGTTTAGTTTCAGGATCGTAACCATAAACCCACGATTCATCACCAGTAATAACTTTCTTAAGGAGAGTTTGATCATCACTGACCATTTCCAAAGTTGTCCTAAGTGATTTCAGAGCGAAGGTCTTTCTGCTCGGTCGTGAGCAATTTCGGAATAAGTTTCACACATTTGCGTGTCATTTTCAAAATCTTATTCAAAATTTCAGTAGTTTTTGGTATTCCGAGATCATTTTCTAGTTCAATCGACGACCACCTTCAATTGCAAGTCGCACAAGCTCGATGTTTTTCGGTGTTGTTCCTGAGGAACTACTAGTTACGTTCATACCCCGAAGAGGAAGCCCGAGCGCCCTGACGGTAAGATATAAACGAAAACCGGATACTTTAGCATATATCTTGATTTGTGGTCACCACATAAAACGAGGGCCGTTCAAGACAAGCTTAAGGCGCGTACATATAACAATAAGTTGAAATGCTTTAAAATTTGGAGAAACGCATAGAGAAGAAGTCTAAGTCATATCATGTCTGGTTTACTCATGTTACACACTGCTAAAGCTGGCTTCGGTAAGAGTAAGACAAGTATGAGAAAGCAACAACAACAGCGCGAAACCACGACTGAATTTTTACCGTGATAACAGTTTATGAGGTTAACCTTCAAGGAACACTCTCGGACCGTTAGCCCACTATTTGGAAGTGATATATAGGCTTTTATTTTACATATAAAGTGGGCAATACCAAAGTACCTTTACTTCGGTTGTGATATTTAGGCCGAGTACGAAACGATAGATCTTCGCAAGACCAAATAGCGTAGTAATATGAGGAATGTGTGTAGGTCATATTCGTTAGTTCACTATTTTACCGCTAGAAATCAAAATTCAAAAGTGGTCCATCACTTTTCGGACCATTACTTATTCAGATTTACATATATATTTAAATATTCTAAATTAATAAATTTAAATTTTGAAATTTTTAATATAAACATTTTTTAGAATAAATTAAGATCGAAAACATTTTGAAAATAATAATAATAAATACAATAATTTAATTATCAGACTTAAAGTGCTTAAAATTTAAAACCATTAAATAATTTTAAGTATCTCAGCAATGGATTTAGGAACTTGATATTTAGACGCGGCCATTTGCATTTGCGATAGATTTGATCACAGTTTTTGGCATCTCTAGCAGCTTCAATAGCGCGATGTACAGCCGTACCACGCATATAAGCATCGACTTGTGGAAAACTATAAAAAATTGGTATAGTTAAACTATATAAATTACATATATTACAAGTAGCTTACCTAACAAAAGCATTTATAAGTTTAGCATAAACACTGACATCCTTTCCAGCATGCATAGACGGCTGTAAATAGGAGCAGATGGAGCGTTCTATGCAGATGCTCATATCGATGTTGTGCTCTACTAATTTCGATTCCAAAACTGATCTCAAACTGCGCACTGAAAATATAAAAAGTAAGAAATGTTTTTAGCTTCAGTCGGATCGAAGATCTTATACCATTTATATGAAATTTCTAATAGTTTAGCAGCTAAATAGACAAAAAAAAAACTCCCATTTGTACGTTAATTAAAAAATGAACACAGAAAGATGGACAGAATGATTCTCCCTGCTTGGTACAAAACAAACATTTATACCGGGTTTCCATCCAATATTTTAAAGGTTAATAGCAAAAAATGAACAACACACAGACACATATATGGAGCTGTCTAGGTAGAATAATCTCGTCTTGTTGATCAAGAATATATACTATACGGGATCTACGTTGTCTGATCTATGGTATTACAATATTTTAGTTACAATAAATTAACGCCTTATTAAGGTATTCAAAATCAAACTTACCACTTTTCTGCAATGTAACGCCTTCAGCGACTGTATCATCTTCGTCTATATCCGATTTGTAGTTATATCCATTCATATATGTTGTTGGCTTACCAACAGTCGTCAATGCCGCCGAGAGCAGCTTTATAATACCCGCAATGCTAGCACCAGCCGCAACAATGAATACGCCATTGATCAGCGCGCCCGTATTTAAATTCATTATACTTTGCACTGCACTCCGGGCTAAAGCCATGCTACGTTGAACGGGCACCTTAAAAAATGGTACTATAAACTCCAATTCGATACTCAAATCACTATCGCTGGCATGAAAATGAAATCCACGTGCGCGTCGTGCTTCGTTGGACGTCTCCATTATATGTTTTTTGAAACCGCGCGGCTCAAAATCACGAAAACGCAAAAGACTTATGGTTCCATTAGCGTCACCTGTTCCGCCACCAACAGCCGCGGCGGCGACGCTGTTATAATAAACATTGTTCACACTTTCACTTAACTTGTAGCAGTTGAACTTGAGCAAGAGTAATACGGCAATGAAGCTCAAATTGTTTGACAGCCACGGTCTGGGCCAGAGCATTGTCGTCGTCGTCGTTGCTTGCTGGCTGTTTCGTATGTAGTTGACTCGCCGGCGGTTGCTTTACATCTGAACCCGGCACGCACAGTTGGCTGATACTTTTAATACAACAAACGCAACTGGGAAATCGTTTTCAAATCGTCACACGACATTCGCAAATTACATGCCCAATGGCGCTGCAACATCAAGATATGCTTCGTATTTAATGTAGACTATTTTGTTGTGCGCTGCACACTATTATTATGTTGCAGTGCTCATCTGTGTCAAGATTAGATAAACAAATTTAACAGCATAACACCAAAATAAACAAAAAAGTTAATAGGGAAATAAGTTATTTAAATTTGTTGTTCTTTTTTAAATTTCACGGTCACTTACCACACTGTCATTGCACTGCACTTGCAATTGTGCACAAAAGTTCAGTGGCATATTTTACAACACTGCATTTTAGTTTTTGTATTTGTTCTGCGCTGCAAAGTTTATTCTTGTATTTTTAAGTTCTTTGGGTGTTTAGTAGAAAAGTGTTTAAAAAATGTTGTTAATGTTATATAATGGTGTCGCGTGTATTTGTTCCGATGTATGTGATGCTATTGCAAGGTGTAATACATATCAGCTTAAATATAAACAAAATTTAACTAACATTGTACGCCGGCCGGCCGGTCGGTAGCACCTGTTGGCCGGTCGGCTGTTGTACAAAAACAATGCAACGACAGCGAAGAAAAATAATTTAGAATTAAAAACCATTGTTTCAATAGCATTCTAGTTGGGTTAGTTGCATAGATTTCATTATAAATTCTTTATTCTTACAATATCATTATTGTAAGAAGTTTTGTAAGCCTCCTCTTTTCGTACTTTTTACATATGTACGTGTATGTATGTGTGTATGCGTACAAATATGTAGGCACAAGTCAAAACAAGTAAGAAAATCACAGTCGGGCGTAACCGACTGTAAGAGGCCCTGTACCAGTGCAGGTCGCCTAACAAACACATTAAATGTTCCCCAAGCTTATGACCAAACACATGACCACTGCTCACTGCACGACTAAGTGCCTTTTAAACCATTTTTTTATGTATGAAACGAAAAGGGGGGTCGCTCAAATTCAATTGCTTATAAAATCGTCATTTATTATCCGATTTTGATGAACTTTTCGGATTATTGCTAAGAAGGACGATATCTCTATACTGGCATACTTATTTTTTTTTGTGCCGAAGAAATTTTTACCCTTGGGGGTGATTTTATGGGGAAGGGGGGGGGGGGGGGGTGGTGGACGTGCAAATTTTTAAAATAAACTTGTAAAATTCCGGAGCAGTCCTAGTCGAATGCAAAAAACACGAAGTCTCTATCTATTACCGTTTCCGAGATCCTTTCGTTCATACGGACGGACAGACGGACATGTCTATATCGACTCCTCTATCGCTCCTGACCATAATGGGGGTAACTTTGGGAGGTCTCCGATTATTATTTCTACCTGTTACATACATTTGCACAAAACCAATAGGCTCTTGTACCTTCGGTACAGGGCCTAAAGAGCCCGTACTACACTTGGTATACAAATGCGCGCCCGGTTCATGTGTTCTTCTTGGCTACTCTACATAACGTTGTCAGTGCAAGCAGCGCTGTTTCAAACTGCAAAATTGAGTTATGCGCGTGTAGCCTGCGAGATTTCCGTACATATTTCCGACTCTCTACTCTACGGATTTTTATATATTGGTTGATAGCTGGCCGCAATGACAACAACTCATGCGCTGCTAAGTGTTTTGGTTTCATTTTTCTCAACAATGTCAACACCACCGGACTTTTGCATAGCATCCTGCTACTAATATGCACCTATTAATGCGTTGATATATCTTGTGCACTCTACGCATTGATTTCTTTACTGTGGGCTCAAGCCTACATCTGTTAATTTTTAAGTTATTGCTATGGTCTAGTAGTCTACTTACTTATCTCTTACTAAATGCGCTAATTTCCTCTTTAACCAAAAGTATTTTCAAATCCTTATCGATTTGAGCATATGTCACGAACCATGGCGCGTTGACGGTGACTATAAGCATTTTATTCTGATAGCGCTGTAAACTATCAATATTTGAGTTACTCGCCGTACCCAAAAATGAGCAAAAGTCCAAATTAACTTCAGAACAGTTTTGTAAAGCCTCACTTTGTGTTCTAAGCTGAGGTTTTTCCAAGAAGCTAGTACATTTTTTTGGTTTTTAGGCCCTGTACCGAAGGTACAAGAGCCTATTGGTTTTGTGGAAATGTATGTAACAGATAGAAATAATGGTCGGAGACCCCCCAAAGTTACCCCCATTATGGTCAGGAGTGATAGAGGAGTCGATATAGACATGTCCGTCTGTCCGTCTGTATGAACGAAAGGATCTCGGCATTCGACTAGAACTGCTCCGGAATTTTACAAGTTTATTTTACGCCCGACTGTAATTTCCTTACTTGTTTTATATTGAACTGCTTTGACTTAGTTTTTATATGGTATGGACAGCTACAAGAATGAACTTCAAGATATTTAACGGAGTCAGTTTCCCCTCCTAAAGGTAAATGTTGAATGTACCGATTTTTGTGGACTAACTTTAATTTTCCATTTCTATAATCAGTTATCTAATAGGCACAATTCGTTCTGCAAATGTTGAGAAGCTTCTGTTGAGCAACTACTAGTTGCAACACACCTTACTTGAGAGGGGCATTTCGGCTATATACGGAGTGTAGAGAACTGACTCAAAACATTCCCTTGCGGAGGCGAAGATGCCTCGTCTTGCTGCTGGAGATATTGCTTAGGTATGACTTGATCAATAGAAAGTATGGTATATTTGCTAGAAGGTTTTTTTTTTATTTTGTATAGCAAGCCTGGGTAACATATCCTCTCAAATGTTTGCTGGATGTTCAGAAAAACTGCTGTTGAATGTTTCTGGTTTCTTACGCATAGTTATTTTATTTAAAATGCGATGGCACTGTTCGTTAGTTCTATGCCCTATTCTAAACCCAAAATGATGTTCCGATATGATAGCAAATAATACCTTAGAAAATGTTACTAGTAATGCAATTTGTCGGTATGACGACAGAAATTTCAGTGATTTGTTTTGCTTTGGTACCCATCTGCACATTTCCATTGAGTGGGGTGAATCCTAAGAACTGTATTATGTTAAATGTCGAACACATTTTAATGGTAGATTTTTATTGGCGACACACAAATCTTTTAAATGTTGTGCAAAAGCTTGACCTTTGTCTTTGTCTGATACCGAAGGTACAAGCTCCTTTTGATTTTATGCATATGTATGTAACAGGTAGAAATAATGGTCTGAAATCCCCTAAAGTTACACCTTATTATGGTCAGGAGTGATAGTAAAGTCGATATAGCCATGTCCGTCCCTATGAACGAAAGGATCTCTGAAACGGTAACTGATAGAGACTTCGTTCTTCTTACATCCGATCAGGACTTCGCCGGAATTTTACGAGTTTATTTAAAAATGTTCCCCCTTCCCCATAAAATCCTCATCAAGGTTAAACCTTTCTTTAGCACAAAAAAAAATTAAGTATGCCATCATGGTCATCATGATGGTATTGTGCCAGACCTACAAACTCTGAAAATGTTATACTTATGTCAAAGCAAGTAAAATAGCTTATAGACTATCAGCCTCAATCCTCTTAACATTGGCTATAATCCCATCTATAGTAGCGTACCTCGATATTTTCGATAGTTTCAGGAACAACTATCGATCCATCGGTTTTTTAAATATTTTTTATAAACTTTTGTTGAAAATTTTTAAGGCTGTTTTTAAGGCAAAGTACTAGTATTATTAAGGATACTATAATTCAGATTTTTGATGATTTGCTGAGTGATATCTTCTAATGGTATGAATAAGAGCATAAAGAGAATAACTTTAGATGTATTAAGAACAATTGTGCCAGACCGTCCTTTGTCAATAATAGCCACTCAATCATTTAATAAGCAATAATCCAGCGAATCACTACTTCCTCTTTTAAGGTACATTCCTTATTATGTCCATATAAATAAAACATCGGTATTTGGACAAAACAATACAACCTAAGTACTGCCGTTAGCTTTTGAAGGCAATAAATGTAAATAGCCTCCTCCTTGTTCTATCTTACATTAATCAATAGAAAATATTCTGCGCATCTCTACATTTGAGAATAAGAAAGAGCGTTTCAAAGTAGGTTTACCTTTCTTTCTTATTTCACCGTTTTTGCTTTAATGCTCGAATCAAACGCTTGAGTTGAGTCAAATAGTGCTTCCCGTGAGCAGCTGGTAGCAGATCATGCCGCGCTGGTCACACCAAATACCGATCATAAGATTCATGCCATGAATATTCGCCGAAGGATGACGATGGCTGGCCGGTGAAAATTCATGACTTTTTGCGATTTGAGTTGTCGTATTGGATCCACTTTTCATCGAATCAACCCCATGGCTTTTAGGCGTTTGCCGCATGTCGACTCATACACTCCTAATTATTCAGCCAGCCGCTGAAGGGTTTGGCATTAGTCCACTTAGAGCAATGTTTCCAATTCTTCAAACTTTTTAGGTCGACCCTTCATTGTCTTCGAGCTCAAAATCACCCCCTTTGAAGCGATCAAACTACCACAACACGATTGTTCATATAGATTAGAAGTTTTGTGAGCGCTGGTGCCATTTATTATGAATGCCAAGTACGCAGAGATCTCTCCATAACTGGTCATTCCAACGCGCGCCCGTTTACAAGAGCCGCTCGTTTACAGTATTGGTTCATATATATTGTTGAGGGCCTTTTGTGTAAGACCCTTATTAGTAGTTTCAGATCCCATAAATCCAATCTAATATTTTTCCCTGCATATTTCACATCATTCAATAAATCTTCCAATGTAAAGTCATATTGGGTAGGGCACATTTGACTTCAAACCATTGATTCGAAAGTGAAGTCGCAGGCTGAACTATCAGAATGAAATATTTTAATTTTAAAATAAACTGATAAAACAGCGCCGACCATAGGCTGACCTAGCTGATATATATGTCTATGAAGTTATCTTATATTGTCACCATTTGATCTGCCAGACTTTCGCAGAAACTATCAAATTCATGGAGCATGAAATCAAATGTGAGAAAATGTAAAAACGATTACGATTGAAGAGCGATAAATACTGTTCAGCAGATTATAAAGCGTGAAATTTGCATATTTGCAGATTATTTTGCAAAGATTGCACAGCAGAAAAGTTTGTTGCCACAGAGTGGTAGGTGCTTTGCAGCGTTATATAACTCGAGTGCAAACAATTCGAGTGGGTACCACATTTTAATGACTTTTTATTACTTATTAACTCAAATTTTAATGCTTAAAATTTTTATGAATTACATGGTAATTTTTGATTTTGCTTGTTTTTTGCTTTGAATTGGTTTTCACTTTTCCTGATTTAAAACCGAAACTTACTTCATATTCCGATAAACCCGGTTTTTTTTAACCTAACTTAGAGAATTTATTTTTTTGCTTCATTGATTTTGCTGCGTTTAGTTTGCATACCAACAGCTGATTTGCTTATCGTCTTCAAGGTAATACGCTTGGTCGGTGACTCCGTGCGGGTTTTGCAGCGACTTGGTGAGCCTGTCGCAGAATTGCGTACTCCTGCTGCGGCCATGCGGCTTGTCTGTTGTGCGGCGGCTGTTGTGACGCATGTCGGTTTGTTGCCCAATGCAACACGCGCACGATTTAAAGCACTGTAATTGTTACGTGGCGACTGTGGAGTACTGCGCGCCGGTGGAGTTCTGGCTGCCGGCCGTGTTGGTGTAGCTATTTTGGCCGGTTGCAGGTTATGTGGTATAGCTACTCTTGGTGGAGCTGTGGTTATTGTTGATGTTGCTAAACGTTGACGCGTTGGCATGAGACGTGATGAAGCTGCCGCCGGATTAATAGTGTTTTGCTGTAACATTTGATTGCGCATACGCTGTGGCATAGGCGCGTAAGATGTTTCATTAAATGGTTGACCATGAACATCTACAAATCTGGATGCGGGTGGTATGGAGGCCAGCGTAAGGCGTCGTATGCGCGATTCGGACGGCTGCACAGACTGCTTTTGCATACCTTTTTCACGTGGCGTTTCTGCATGCGTTAGTGCAAAGTGATGTGCAAGCCCTTTAGGCAGCGGCTTCGATCTGGTGCCAATCATTTTACTTTCATAGCCGGGTCGACAAACTTCCTCATCTGAGTCGTCACTGTAACTGCTCATGTAGCCACCACCGCCGCCGGCCTTTAGACGCTTGCCACGCTTGCGTTTGGTTGATTGTTTTGGCTTTTTCGGCGTAGCGTGCACATTGCCTTTGCCGTAAATCCAACCGAATTTACCCTTGCGCTCACCCATGCAACAGCCAGCGTACTGAACTAAAGCGTTGGGTGCTAGTGGGAATAATGTCGGCATCGCCCAATCACATTCATTATACTGCGTCTCATCGTTGACAACGTCGACTTTTTTTAGACGTTCCGGTTTTATAATACCTGCCGGTGGTGTTACTGAGAAGTCATACTCCGATTCACTTTCAGTGGTGTCCGACAGCACAATCGATTCCTTGCAGTTGGCCATTTGGCGTTCTTTGCACTGCTTACTCAATTCGAATAGCAGACGTTTCTTGTCAATGAAACTGCGACAATAGCATGCAATCACAGGTCTGTGGCAGGTGCACTTGCTGAAGCCCATGCTCTTTAGACAGCGCTTCATATCGCGTACCTGCTTCAGCAATGGATTCTTCACAATGCGAAACTGTATAGGTTTCATATCGATATAAGGATTGGCACATTTCTGTAGATCCTCGGCATTCTTTAGCGGACGTAAAGTGATGATATATTCATCGTTTTTCTTGAGTATATGTAGCGTTGGATGCTGCACAAGATCGGATGCCTGCTCTTCGTTATAACGCGATCTAGCTTTGGGTCTAGCACCTTTATAGTACGACATATACTTGGACACGGGTATGCTATCAACTGGAAAGTCCGTTAAAAAGTAACCCATTAGTACACGTATTGAACGCCTTATGGCACCCGGACGCCAGCCGGGCTTGTTACCCATTGAACCTGATGTCCATAACCAGCCCATATGACCAGGCACATTTTTACGTCCAGCTACATAGCCATTTATGCAAGTTTTATGTCCCAGACGTGTATGCGACGGACTACGCACCTCAAGCGCTGAGTAAACTTTCGACTTAATCTGCTTTGATATACGTTTTGACTTCTTCTTACGCGCTTTCGGTGGCGGTGGTGGATTACAAAGATCGGCAATTTTCTTTTGTGCAGCTTTATTTTGTTTTTTCTCTTTGGCAAGTGCCTTCGCAGCTTTACAGGCATCCTCACACACTTGCGTAATGGTTGGCGGCTTATTCTTTAAATCCGATCTTTCGAAAAGCGTTTGCAGCTCTGTGAAGACTTGCATCAAATGTGAATGATCACCATCGGCTTCATCACCTTCAGTTTTCTGCACATTCGATTTGGATGTCTTTGGTGCTTTTACGACTTTAGTATCACTGTCTTTATTCTTGGTAATACTCTGCTTAAGATATTTATAATTTTTGATTAATGTTTCGAAATCATTTTCGGAGCCATTTGCATCATCGGGCGCAGACATGTCGCCATCATATTCGGAACTGCCATCACCTGGTGGCATAACTAATTGATCAAGTAAAATTTCCTTAGCTGTGGCCTCTTCATTAAATGGTGCCTCCACAACAACGGGTACAGGTTTATAGCCACAGAATGCACAGGCAGCCAGTTTGGGTAGCCAGCTGACATCTTCATGGCAAATAGGGCATTGTCTGCAAAGTATATAAAAGTAAAAAAAGGCATAGTTCAATATTCTTCAAAAGAAAGTTTTAAATTATGTAATTAGTTGTTTTAAAGGTTTGTTTGAGTACTACGCCTAAAAGTGGGCGGGACAAAACTCTATGTAAAGCGTCGGTTTAAGGTAAAGTATCCACGAAACCAAAAATTAAGTTGTTATTGCCTGTAATAAAAAAATCTTTCATAAAAAACCATCACACCCCTTAAACCTGGGGAGGTGGCTTAGCAGATCCATAGATATATGCGTTAGTCCTCCATTCCATAAGAAGCCATCATAACAAATTTATATAAGTTTTCTTATAAAAACCCAAAGTGAATCCGTTACGCTACGTAACTCTTGGGTAGCCTCTAAACAGCCGTTCGGAGCGTTGCTAACTGTGAGAAAGCGACAAACACCACCACAGAAAAATGGCTCCTACCAGCGATCCCTGCAGTCGGAAGAAACGCCAGCTGTTACAGAGCGATATCGTGAGAAACGGAGAGGAGAAACGTAAGAAAAAGAAGCAAGGCGTGAGTTTGAGGATGTTGGGAGGTTATGTGACAGAAATGATGCTCAAAATTTTATCAAAAGGTCTAGCGTCTGATCGAAGGCTTTAAACCCGGAGTAACGTTCTGTAAAGACGAAAGTGGAAATGTCGGTACACATGCACAGGAAGCACTAAAACTATGGAGGAGACATTTTTCTAACCTTCTTGGAGGCGATGAAGTGCACAATGCCGCCGATAGAGAAATGAAGCCGGAATGATGGCACTATTGTAGAACTAGGTGGAATACGCCAGTGGCCGTACATACAGAATATGAAGGGCTCGATTTTTCATAAGGAAGTGATCGTTCTCGCGTTCGTGGATGCTATTGATATATTCGGTACACAAAAACGGCGAGTCAGCAAGGCGTTCACAGAGATTAAAAAACAGTATCGGCTCATGGGTCTAGCTGGGAATGACGACAAGACGAGGCACTTGGTGTCTTCCCGAACGCTATCAATGCGTCTTGGACGGTCAGTGACGATGGAGAGTTTCAATTCCAATGTAACCAGCAACAAAACCGTCAGCCTGGAGATCAGGCAAAAAATCATGCTTAGAAGTACAGACCTCTCTCGAAAAGGAAAATCAAAATCTTCAATGCTCTGATACTTCTTGTTCTACTGCATTGATCGGAGGCATGAACGTAATTCAGATGTAACGGCGTTGGAAGTGAACCACGACCTTTGAGGTTGACATAGTCCAGCACATCAAATTTCAACGGCTGCACTGGGCTGGTCACCTCACTCGAATGAATGGAAGAGCTCCACCACGCATGGTTTACATGGGGGCCCAAACTAGATTCGAGGACGACGTAATAGATGACCAGGTATAGAGAGATCTTTCCGTTGTAGGCATTCAGAACTGGTTCCAGTGCGCATAAGTCTACAGTAGCTGGTGCGTCTTCCTGAATGCGTCTTCCATGACCGAACGCAGTTGAAGGCCATCTAAGTCCTTAGCTGTTTTTATATGAACTGTCTATTTTTAAGAAATTCAAGTTTACATGCAAGCCTAAAACTCCTTAAAGCGAGTGGGGAAGGTTGGCTTCTCGGACCTATTGATAAATATGTTAGGCTTATTTTCCACAAGAACTTACCTTATCAAAATTTAAGTTGATATTGATTGCAATGATAAATTTTTTATACAAAAATATAAAAGGGGGCACTGACCACCACAGAACACCTTTTTTATAATACTTCACTTACCTTGGAGTTTTAAAGAATGTCTGTTTCAGTACAGGTGCAGATATTTTTGGGCATAGTTTTTTGACAATGTCATCCCCAGCAGCACGCGGAATCCGATGTGCCGGTGTATCTATACGATAGTTGTAGTCATTTTCTAATCCAATATAATCATAGAAATTATTAATGTAGAACCTATATATATATTAATTTCAAGTAAATGTCGAACCTTCTGTTGAACTGTCATTCGATGTAGATGAAACTACGCAAGGCCCATAAGATCTCGACGGCGACTGAGAACGCATATCTGGTTGGCACTTATCTTTCTTGCATAGTTGATCGATTAGTTCACGTACACCTTTGTTGGATGGCTAAAATAAATATATATCATTTTCAATTTATTTTTGAAGAATCCACATACTCACATTAATGCGTCCACAAGGAGATCTTTTTGTTGGCGCTTGTTGGTTCGATTTGCAGCTATATTCGTTTTTATTTTCATTATTTTTATCTAAGAAACAATCCATGTCTTCTTTTTCACTGCATTTCGGTAAGTCGCTACATGGATCTATGTTGTAATCTTCTTCCTCATCATTGTCCTCACTTTTTTTTTGATTTTTTGGGTTTTTTTGGTTTTTCCGCATCGGGTGGTGGTCTGATTAATTGTGATTTCAATGTTAACTTATGTTTACACTACTTACTCGACAGGGCAAACAATTTCCAGTCGCAGTTTGATGGTCATCAGACCAACAGTACAGGCACCTTTGACCAGCTCTACTTCTGCGGTATGTACGAGCGTACTAGGGGGCCATAAGTTGCACAATCTGTTGGTTACCGCTTGCGAGATATTCATGTGACCACAACCTTAAGACGGAAGCTTACCGTGTATATAGCTTTTTTTTATTATGAAACTGTAATACTTACCAATGAGTTCCTTGCAATACTTTACCGCAAAGTTGATGCCGTTCTTCAGCAGAGAATCACGTAAACATTCGGTCTCCAGCTTGAACTCAACCAAGGGTTCCACACAGCAGAACTCGGCAACATTGATGCGCGCGGCACCAGTAATGGTGGGTTTCACACGATTGTATAATTCCACCTGAATGGCCAAGTTGTCCTTGTCCGAGAAGCAGCGACCGGGCGCTTCAATACGCATCACAATGGCATCGAAACGCCAAGTGTATTTCCTTTCCAAGTACGAATTCGAGTTTGATGTATTCGAAGCCGCCATAATGTAAAGCGATGGTAAAAAAAATCAGCGAGTACGTATGCTGCGAATTTGGATATTTGTTTAACCGAACCGTGTTTCACTAATTATAAAAATTTAAAAGAAAAAAATAATTTAAAATTTAAAGCGAACTGACAAATAGCAAAATAACTTTCTAAATATTAAGAAGACCGAAAAATGTCTTCAACTGAATTGCCGAATTGTATGTGACTACATTTCAAAATTAGTTGATTTGTATTTTAATCTGAATGTGAAGACAGTTAATAAAAAGTGATATTGATTAATTTTTTTACATTTTCATAAAATATGAAACATTTTTGTAGTGTCCTGGGTCGCTAAAATAATGCTTAATCAGAAGAACTTAAATTTTTTTCGTCTTTCTGCTTTCAATGACTCCCAAACGAAGTTTGCTCCAAATTTTGAATTAGTGTAATCGTAGATTCTAGTTGTGACCAGATAAAGTAACTGCGCGAAAAAAGGCACTGACTTATCAATCCATTATCGTGGCAAAGTATGTAGACGATACCTCTTTACTTCCGTCTTCTAGCAGTTCCAGCTTTGTCCCAAAAGTTTTTTACACGCAGCTTGATGTGTTGGGCCTATAGCTATTAATATGGAACATAGTAGTGAACGTAGAAAAGTCCTAACACATTATTTTTTTTCTTAGAAGAGGGAATTTCCTTTTTTAGGTTAAAATCATCTTTGTTGCCAGCATAAAGTACTTGTTTTAGATAGAGGCTCACATGAAGAACTCAACCAAACGAAAGCAAATCAACGCCAATAGAAACCAGTTGTTACTCTACAAAAATATTCTTAAACCTAATAGGATCTACGGCATACACTTCTGGGAAAAAGGTTTCAGAGCTTGGTGTTTCGTTTGGTCTCCAAAGAAAAAAGTATTAGTTTCTTGAATTAGCAAAATGCATCTAACATTGCAAAGTAGAAATCGTGCACCCTATAAAGTATATTTTATCATATTCAACACGATGAAATGGGTTTTGTTAAGTCCTTCCATTCCACTGTATATCTGAGTAAGAGATAACTTCTATGATTTCGATAAGAGTTATTAAAGCAAATCTCGCATCTTAGACTCTCTAAGTGCCGCAGCGTTAGAAGTTTATCTAAAAATTTCATAATTCGCAGCCGTTTTTTTGCAGTGATAAAAAATAATACTCTTCGAAGATACGTAGATCAGGGTATTACAGGGTTTGTAACAGGGGATCAGATATATTATATATATCAAGTCCGCCAAATAATTTTTTTTTTTTTTAAATGCTATAAAATGAAAACTACCAGAGATTTTTTCAAACTGTTTTTTTTTATTTGAAAGCTCAATCTTTCCGGTTAACAGTGGAATATGATTTCATTCATATGCCTGCCACGGCTAGCCATGCAGTACCCAATACGGTCGGTCCAATTTTTGAGTACATATTCGACTGTGTGCAGCCCTATCTCGGCTATGGTATCGCGAATGTTGTTCTTCAAAGCTTCAATTGTCTCTGGTTTGTTGGCGTCAAACTTATCTTTGACGGCTCCCCACAAATAATAGTCCAACGGTGTCAAATCGCAGCTCATTGGTGGCCAAACGACATCAGAACTTCGACTGATAATTCGATCTTCAAAAACAGTGCGCAAAAGATCGATTGTAACATTGGCTGTGTGGCACGGATTGCCATCCTGTTGAAACCAAATGTCACCAAGGTTCTCATCTTTAATTGTTGTGAACAAAAATTCACTTAACATGGCCCGATAGCGATCACCATTGACTGTAACCGTCCCACCTTCTTCATTTGGGTTTGGATGGTGGCTAACTTTGCAATTTTTTTTTAGTAGACAAAAGTTCGAAATATGTAGTAAAATACAAAATGAACAATTGTAAAATAAACTCGTAAAATTCCGGCGAAATCCTAGTCGAATGCATAAGGAACGAAGTCTCTTTTATCGTTTCCGAGATCCTTTCGTTCATACGAACAGACAGACGGATATGGCTTTATCGACTTCTATATCACTCGTGACCATAATGGGGAGCCATTATTTCTACCTGTTACATACATTTTCACTAAACCAATAGGCTCTTGCACCTTCGGTACAGGGTCCGTGTTCCGTGTTTTAATATGAACCACTTTTTATTTACAATCAATATCAACTTGAAACTTCATATAGTCGCTTTTTATGAATAATATTTTGTATCCGTGAGTCATCACCGAGAATGAAATTTTTGAAGTCCAATTTTACAATATTTGATTTATCATGGCAAGCTACATTTCTTACCTCACCCGATATGATCTGCAATGCATCTATTTGTATTGCTCTTATATGTATAAGACCATGTCACAATATGTATCTAGTGACGCTAGATTCCCTTATATCTGCTGTTAATTTCTAAGCATAAGGTAGACTTCAAAGTTAATTGTAATACGTAACCTTTCGCCGCCTTTGGGTTCTTGGTACTTTCCTCAACCCGCTCTCCCCGGAGTTCGCTTAACAGCTGTGTCCGATTAGCACACTTTCCCTCACTCGCATTATTACATAAATAATTAGCCCTACCAGATTTCGGAACCTTCTCAATTACAGCGCATAGAGGAGAGTGACGATTTTTTGAACTCACTTTTTTCAAAGTTTCTCATCCCAACGAAAATTCGTTCTGGATCTGCATCTGTAGTACGAAATATAATAATGCATCGCAGACCAGTTAAGATTTTTAAATTTTCCTCGTCATATATAGTAGTGGGCACTTTTTCATTGAAAACATGTTTAAAAAAAATTACGATCGCGGATTTATAATGTCAAGTATATAATTTGAATAATGCTTCCTATTAAGGAAGTTCATATGATAGAATACTTAAAACGTTTTATCCATTCTATTAAAACAGGATTTCATTGGAACAAATTTTAAGAAAAACAAGTAAGGAAATACAGTCGGGCGTAACCGACTCTAAGAGGCCCTGTACCAGTTCAGCTCGCCTAACAAACATATTAAATGTTTCCCGAGCTTATGACCAAACACATGACCACTTCTCACTACGCGAATATGAATGAAAAGAAAAGGGGGGTCGTTAAAATTCAATTGCTTATAAAATCGTCAATTATTATCCGATTTTGATGAACTTTTTGGATTTTGTTTTAGAGAGACGTTTTCTCTATATTGGTACACTCAATTTTTTTTGTGCCGAAGAAATTTTCACCCTAAGGGGTGATTTTATGGGGAAGGGGGGGAAGGGGCAAAATTTTAAAATAAACTTGTGAAATTCCGGAGCAGTCCTAGTCGAATTCAAAAAACACGAAGTCTCTATCTATTACCGTTTCCGAGATCATTTCGTTCATACAGACGGACAGACGGACATGTCTATATCGACTTCTCTATCGCTCCTGACCATAATGGGGGTAACTTTGGGGGGTCTCCGATTACTATTTCTACCTGTTACATACATTTGCACAAAACCAATAGGCTCTTGTACCTTCGGTACAGGGCCTAAAAAGGAGGAAAATCACTGTATTTGTGCTTCAAATGAAGCTTGTTTCTTTTTCTTGAATTGAACTACGTAATTTCTAGTTTTTTCCAGGATGGGTCATGATTTTCTCACCAAAATATAGCTTTTTAAATTTTTTGAAAAAGATAGCGTTGGAACTATTTGTCCGATCGTCGTTGCATTGTTATATGATAAATATAAATATATGGTTTTCGGTAGAAAATCCTGGTAAGGCTTTCATTTGGATTGAACATTATACTTGACTCCAAGCTGATCGCTCGAAACAAAATTTGTTTTTACCATAAAAGCGCATTAATTGCATATAAATATCTTATGATACACAGGACGCTTTTCCTGAGGAACATATTTTGCAATGACAGTCAGTGGACCGATGAGGGTTCATAGCTGATTCCTAAACAATTGTCTCTTTGACTCTCTAATCTTTATTAACAAAAAGCTGTTATACTCTGCAAACATACATATATGACATACTATATATATTTCTCAAAGTGAAACTATCTTGAGTCTGCTCCTGATATCTATCATATGAGGCCACTAAATAAAATTAGAATTTACATACAATTTTTATTTTTAATTTTTTGCTTTTTACATTTTTTTACATATACTATTTAATTTGTTAAAACCCTATACGTACATGATTTCAATAATATATTTTTTTGTCTATATTTTGAACTGTCGTTTCCGAAAGATTGATAACTATTTTTTGCTCTTTTTCCCTTTGTCCTGCTTGCCTCCGCCTTTCTTTTTGTTCTTACCCTTGCCTTTTTCTTTGGGTGGTTTTGGTGGTTTTGGCGGATCTCTCTCACCCGTAGCACACATAGAGTAGCAGATATATGGAAACACCACGCTTGAGTTGTATGCATACTGCATGCGCCAATCATTCATGTCGTATTGAGTTTCACTATTCACCATATTCGGTTTTGGCTTAATGCTTGGCTTAATAATACCTGCCGGTGGTGTTACACCAAAGTCATATTCTTCCTCGCTATCTGACGAATCGGAGAATGTAAACGAACTTTCCGGATTTTCAATTTTCATCTTGTCACACTGACGATTCATCTCATCGATCAGTCGCTTTTTGTCAACGAAGCTACGACAATAGCAATCCATTAATGGCTGTTCACATATACACTTCTTGAAGCCCAAATTTCTTAGTTCCTCTTTAAGTTTGCGATGCTGCACTGTCTTCGGATTCTTCGCAATACGAAATTGTATCGGTTTCATATTCACATATGGATCAGCACACTTGCCTAGCTGCGTAGAATCCTTGAGTGGACGTAAGGTTATAATATATTCATCGTGTTTTTTAAATATATGCAGCGTTGGATGCTGCACTAGTTCTTTGCCCTCGTCAGAATCGGTTATGGTTTGTGTCTTCTTTCGATAGCAACTATATCGAGAGACTAGTATGGTATCCGCTGGAAAATCGCGCAGAAAATATCCCATCATTTGGCGTATTGGTTTCATAATAGCACCCGGTTTCCAATTGTAGCAGCGTCGTTGTGGATCAAGTGACCACAGCCAGCCCATGTTACACGGTACACGTTTATATTTGCCCAACGCACCATCCATAAGGCATTTATCGTGGCCAATATGCTTATCGGAGATTGTGCGGTCGGGTGGCATAGTATAACTGAAATGAAAGAAGTTTTGATTATATTAGTAAATATTCGTCTCTTGGTTTTAAACGTTGAAGTAACTGATTAGGTCTCTACCTTCCTGCACCAGCTGTTGCTAATTATTCGTCCTGCGACCTCAGTATAGAAAATTTTGAAAAAAGATTCGGGAATGCATCCCCAAGATTTTATTGACACTAGAACAGAAGCCCTAAGACTACCAAGATTGTCGTAAGTTTACTGCCGGACCAGTTGGAGAATGATCTTCAGTGACGAATCTCATTTTTAGTTAAACAAATTCGTGAAAAAATTAACAAATTCCACATTTGAGGAAAGAGTATTAAGAGTCTACTGTATTCAGAGAAACTTGCTGTTTGGTGTGCATTTTTGGTCTGTCGGAATCTTTGGACCATACAACTTCCATAATGAGAATCGTCAGATGATGACTCTCAAATAAAAACTTAATTTTGCTCGCCTTAATTACACGACATGGACACCATTTAGTTAAATTAAGTTGGCGTAATGTGTCTCCCATATGTCATTACAATGGAGTTATTGCATAGAAAGTTCCTAGAATGCGGTCTTTCTAGAAGAAGCAATGTGAAATGCGGTCTTACGATCTTCGAATTTTTTCTCTGGGTTTATGTTAAGTTGATAGTCTATCACAATAGACCAGAAGCAATCATTCAGCGATTTTACAATGGATTTTAAATGGGTATTATCAATTTGTCTGAATGAAGGGAATAGTTAAAGCCACATCAGATAGACTAGACTAGAATCGCAGGTAAGCTAGTTTTAGCTCCGGTAAAGGAGCAGCAGCAGCTAAAACAGCTGTGAACGAGTCTTTGACTGGCGAACTGACCAGTCGCCTCCAGCAGTAGGAGCTGCACCAGCATCAAGGTAATTTTCTATTAACCCATATCGCCGTTTTGACTTCAGCCGTAGTTAGTTCCGCAGTTTGCGCACTGGTAGAATCGAGGTGCGGGTAGACATTAGTGCCGGCTTAATCGAGGCGACCGTAGCTGGTACCGTAGTTTGTGCACTGGCGGAATCGAGGCGACCGTAGCTGGTACCGTAGTTTGTGCAATGGCGGAATCGAGGTGCCTGTAGACATTAGCGGCGGCGGAAACGATGCGACCGTAGTTGGTACCGTAGTTTGTGCACTGGCAGAATCGAGCTGCCTGTAGATATAAGTGCCGGCGGAATCGAGGCGAACGTATAATAGTAGAGCAAAGAAACATTTGGAGTAGGATAAAGGCGTACACAATAGGGGCGAATAGAAAATAACCAGTTCTCTTACAGCATAAGAATAGATTATACCTATTTTCCATAGCCGTAAGACCTAGTATAAGTTTGAATAAAGTGTATGAATGAACCTCTGACCATCTGAGTCTTTATTTAGCTAGCGAACTAGGCCTTACGGACTCTGGTGATGATACCCCAGCCAGAGACGTCGTTACAACACATAGGGTGAAAGGTTATATTAAGTTTTCGCAAATGTATTTAACAGACCCCATATATATTCTTGGTCAGTATCAACAGTGGAGTCGATATAGACATATACGTCTGTCCGTATGTCTTAATCTTTGCAGGAACACCGAGAACTTGGAGACAAGAGACAGAGCCTCAAGTTTGGATCTTAAGATTCTCCTATTCCTTCTTCAGACAACACTAATTCAACACCCAAACAAATCTGTCCCATCTTTCTGGATTTTTGTATGAAAAGAATATTAGAAACGCCAAATTTCATCTATCTTACACTAATTCTTATAAAATATTTCATAAAGGTCCAAATTAGAATAGGGGTAGTCCCTATAAGTCTTTCTTTTTGTAAGAAAATCATTTGATTGTGGTTAATTTTAGCTTGAAATGAAAAATAACCACATAGATGCAGATAGGAAAAACTCCTCCATACAAGGTTCAAAGGGTCTCAAAAATGTCTTTAAAACAGATCAAAATAAATTTTTTTAAAAATATTCTGTCGATGTGCTGAGAATGGAGACTAAATGTATGTTCAGTTCAAAATTAAGCCGCAAAGCTGCTTCACATATCTTATCTGGCATAATATCTCCGGTTCCACCGACATTTTTTTCTTGTTATATATTTCGCTTACATTTTCGATTTAAGTTTCTTGCCCATTGCAAAGCCGACGCCTACTTTATTTTTCGCCTTTTGTATGCTTTTGAACATTTGCATAGTTTGGCGTTCTTTTTCCTTGCGCTGTTGCTTTTTCTTGAGCTTATTTTTCTTTTTGACTTCGGCTTGCGCGAATTCACAAGTTTTTGGACAAGTTATTTTGGCATTATCCTGCTTAGCAGGTGCTTCCTCTTCGTCGTCAGCTGTGCATTGTTCTTCGACCTTCTTGTCAAAAGCATTTTTAAGCTCGTCAAATACCTGAAACAACGAAGGTGCACTTTGCTTGTCCTGCTGCGTTGAGGTTTTTTTATTTTTCAGCTGTGCCTGTTGCTTTTGGCTCTCCAACATTTTGTTTTTCTGAAACATATTTTCGCACAATTTGCGTATGCGACAGCGCGTACAAGGTTTATTTTTGATACAACCACACTCCTCGGTTTTACTACCCGCTGTATCGGCATCACCACTGCCAGACATGGGTGCAGCTTGACTTCCAGCATCACCGCTGGACTGTTGCTTCCGATCCAAGTAACTGTTAAGTATATCGCCTGCCGTTTCCAATTCATTGTATGGTTTCTCTATGATTTCCGGTATAGCCTTATAACCACAATATGGGCAGGTTGCTAATTTTGGTAACCAAGAAATATCCTCTTTGCAAAGTGGACATTTTCTGTAATGTGGTTGGAATGTGATGTAGTCCATGTCTGTTTAAAATTTTTAGCTTATATACTTACCTTGGCATATTTACATCTATATGCATTAGAGTTGGTGGTTTGATATTCGTACGAAATTGTGGCCACCTCGGTTCGCCTGCATTTGAGCCTTCATCATCAGCATCAGCCCAGTTCATTTGCTCTTCAGCTGCATGCGAAAGTTTATATGTAACATTTGAAGTAGTAAAACAGAAGTTCACAAACCTAAATTTAGTTGCGAGCTGCTAGTCGAGCTGTGCATGCGCAAGCATTGACAAAATTCCTCTGTTGGCATATTACCATAGTTACCAGCTTCAAAGCCGCCAGTGCCTTCGTTTCCGGCAGCACAGGGGCTACCATCATCGCCAGCAAAATCACAGGGATCACCACAAATGCCACCACCGCCGCCAAAACCAACACCGCCACCACCACCGCCGCCGCCAAAGACTTTTTCATTGAACGATGGTATTTGTTGTTGTTCTTGCTGCTGTGGCGCACGTCTTGATCTATTCGTTTTACAACCCGGTGGCATGTCACTCACATCCCCAGCGATTTGGCCCATATTACAACCTGCTTGCGGCATCTTTATCTCTGGCAAGGGTTGCACACAATGAAACGGTTGTACAGTACCGCTTAATAGACGCTTCTCCGCAATGCAAGCCATCTTTGTTGCTCTATTCGAGCGTCCAAATACGAGCATTACATCGTGCGGATTGATGCTTTTGTCAAGCGGTCTACAGATGTCATACATGCCCTCATCGAATATATTGGCAGCACTTTGCAGAAAGCATTGATCTGTTGAGCTACTACAATATACAATTAAAGAAATTTAACTTACTCCGTTTCCGGTACATCACTCAGTATTCTTATATTCAGTTCGACCACTCCAATACATTGTTTTCTCTTTATGATCTCGCATTCCATAATGTGCGTCAGCATGCATGCGTCATCGAAAAGTTTGGTTAGCAAAAAATTAGGCAAGGGCGCTTGGCCAGTACCTGAAAGATGTGTTAAATTTTCCGGCATTGTGGAAATATCTTTTAATCTAACATACCCAAAAGTTTACCATCGCGATATGCTTTCACTGTGAAACCCTGCTTGCGTAGCGTTTCGCATAGATCACACGGTTGAGTGTGAAATTCAAAGAGAGGCGTTGGCGGAAAATCTACAACTAGAACACGTTCCGGTTCGAGTTTAATAGTTTCATCTTTCAACGACAATTCCCATTCTGCACAATCTTCTTCTTCGGGACAGTCAGGGAATTCAACGCGAGTTACTACCACATCGACGGTAAATTTTCTTAAATTTGGTTCCATTTTTAAATTAGCAATCGATTTGCAATACGGTTCTTAATTTGGTTAAATTTTTTGATTGCGCGATCACGAATTAAAAAATATGCGTAAATGGCTTAGTGCAAAAAAAAAAAGAAAAGAAAATTCTCCTCAATTATTTAATTGTAAATAGTACACAAATGTATATCAAAATCGTTATGAAAAATTTTTAAAAGAAAATTTGTCTTTTATTGAACGGTTGCTTTATGAAAAATCTTGTTTTCGAATAATACTACTTACTACACAGAAATAAAGCAGTCTGAAAAATTTAATAGGACCGAGAATTTACGAGGAATTTTTCTCTCGATGACTTCCAACGTCGTTCTTTCTGACTTAATCATGGTCCATGCTTCTGCATCGTACAGTAGGTCCGGGAGTATCAGCGTCTTATAGATCTTTATTTTAGTCTATCGAGAGAGGGCTTTACTTCTAATTTGCTTGCTCAGCCTAAAATAGCAACTATTTGCAAGCTGGTTTGTTCGCCTGATCTCCTGGTTGACGTTGTTGTTGCTGGCCAATTCGAATGCAAGTAGACCAAGTTTTCTACAATATTTATCTATTTGTCTTCCGATGATATCAATATCATTCGCGAGAAGCTCCACTTCCTTTTTGAAGATCGAGCCCGACATGTTCTGCATGTGCGGACCTAGGAGGAAAATGTATTCCATCAGAAAATTTAATTAATCCGCATGACAGCGCATCACCCTGCCTGAAACCGCTTTGGTATCAACGAATAAATTTTGGTTTGAAGCAGATATTTTCAACCCTGGCAACGCTTTGTGTGTTTGATAGCATCATCATGCAAATACGAATGATCTTTGCCGGGAGTGAGTGCAGTTTATTACACAATACGCGCGACAGATTCTTATATCCGTTGGAAATACGACCTATTCCGCGGTAGTTGGCGCAAACAGCGGGGTCTCCTTTCTTAAAGATTGGACAGAGAATACTAGGATTCCAGTCATTGGGTATGCGTTTATCGGACCATATCTTACATAAAAGTTGGTACATACTCCTAACCAACTCTTCGCTGCCGGTATTTAATAACTCAGCTGGCAGCATATCAGAGCCTGCCGCTTTGTTATTTTTCAGCTTTTTAATAACTGAATCGACCTCGTTATAGTTTGATGGCTCTACAATAGTATCATCATTAACTGGTGGTTCCGGGTCATTTCTCTATCGGCGGTATTGCGCGCTTCAACGCCTCCAAAATGGTTAGAAAAATGACTCCTCTATAATCTCAGTGATTCCTCTTCATCAGTAACCAGATTTCCATTTTCATGCTTACAGAAAGTTACTCCGGGTTTAAAACCTTCAGTCAGACGCTTGACCTTTTTATAAAATTATTTTCTTGCGTCTGAAAAGGCATTTCTCCTCTCTCCGTTTCTCTCGATATCGCTTTCTAACAGCTCGCTTTGCTCCAGACTGCGCAGTTCGCTATTAGGAGGCGTTCTTCTCTGCATTTCCATTTCAGTTTGTGTATTGACGCAATCATCGATAAAGTATATATATTCTTGATCCGCTCGATGACACGATGTCCGGCTATATGTCGCTGCTCGTTATTTTAAATAATTTTTTGAGATATCTAACTAAACTTCGGATTATTTTACCTACTGACAGAAATCATCTATATCAATATGCTACACCCACTTTTTGGGGTGCCCCCCATACAAATTTACCGTGCCCTTATGGGTTTTTGTATGAATTACTTCTTTATTTGAGTCAATGTAAGTTTAAAAGTCGATGCGTTGGCTTCTTTTAAATTATCGCATCACATACATAATCTTGTAGTCGAATCTCCTCACTTTTTTGGGTTAACCACCATACAAATCCACCCGCTACTTAAAGGTTTCTGAATAAAAACTTAATTTATATTACTTTAAGTCGATTATTCTTTCGTTAATCCTTATAAAATATTCTATTCATGTCCAGATGGGATCACCAAGAGGGGTAGCCTCCATATAAATCTGTTTGGCATATTTTGAGTCACTCCTAATAAAATATTCCATTAAGAGTTTGACCACAACCAAAAGTCATGTCGATATAGACATGTCCGTCTGTCTGGCTATAAACATCCACCCCTTGGAGACTATAAAAGATTCTTCCTTCATTCCTTTTTCAAATTAGTGTTTAATGAGCGTGCCAACATCTCTATGAACATTAGTACCCACAAAAACTTAACCTCCTTTCTTAGTTTTTCTTATTTAAACTAAAAATGACAGATTAGGTGTATCCTATTTTAATTCTTATGTAATATTCCAAATAAATTTATATGAGACCACAAGAATGGGTAGCAGCCATACAAATTTTTCTCCCCATTTTGTGGTTTTGTTAGACACACATATTATTCCGGTTAAGTTTAGCTTGATATATAAATTTTGTTATATCTTATCCTAATCAAATGTCCCACACGGATCAAGATAGCAATGTATGCACAATATAAATTTAACATAAAATGGCGGTTTAGGGTAACTCGAAGTCGAGCAGCGTTTATTTTTTTTTTTTTGTTCGGCATTGGCTTTTTATATTTTCTATGTGATATGTTGATCTTCCCTAACAAAATAATGATATATTGGGTTTGTCAGTGTGAAAATATATGTTATATAGACAAGAAAGCATCAAAGATCCCATAAAGTACATATATTTACTAGAGATTAGCATGGCGTCACGAGTCGATTAAGCCAAGTCCGTTCGCCAGTACCCGTTTTATACCAGTGATAAAATAAAACATGCTCATCAAACATGTATTGAAATTTGCTTGATACATTTTAAAGTATATCAACTGTTGGAGAAAATCAAGGCCTCATTTAATGTTTACTGATAACGCGCATATTTTTAATGCCATAATTTATGTGTATTGAATTTGACTGCAGTGAAGTGGATCTTCTATCAGTTCTACATAATATTTCTGTATAAATAGCAGTAAACATTTATTTTGATAACACCTACCAATCACCCTGCACCTTAAGCTTATCAAACAAAATAAGCTGTTTGCATCAAACAAACAAATTCAAAGTTCAAATTGATTTTTGTGTAGTTTTAACATTTGGTATAATTTATTGTAATAATGCATTATTAGCACGTTTAACTTAACGTATTGATGTGTGAACATAGAAAATATATGAGTACAACTCAAAATTTACAAATTAAATGAGAAATGTGTGTGGAATACACCGGCTACAGTAAATTTGTTACGTTTCAACAATTGAAAATTTCGGCTACCAACTAAAAACGCTATTGAATTTTTACGTCCAACAATTAAAAAATCGAGGGCAGTATTAGGTGGTTTCGCGCCTGCTTTTGTTATGCGTTGCAGCGTCGAGTTTTTACTTCCTTGCATTGACGATATCAACGAATTCTGGCTTCAATGAGGCGCCACCAACCAAGAAACCATCAATGTCGGGCTGTGATGCAAGTTCCTTGGCGTTGCTGCCAGTGACAGAGCCACCGTATTGAATGCGTACGCTTTCGGCAACTGCGGGTGTTACATGCTCGCAGAACCAACCACGCAGGTATTTGTGCACTTCTTGTGCCTGCAATGCGAAAAAGCGAAAAATATGGAGAAATTTTAGATAAAAATAAAAAAAAAGTAAAATAAAAACAGAAACCGACCTGTTGTGGTGTTGCTGTCTTGCCAGTACCAATGGCCCAGACAGGCTCATAGGCTACAACAACGTTGGTCCAGTCCTTGACCTTGGCAGCAATTGCCACCATTTGCCTAGCGACGACATCGTTGGTCTTGCCAGATTCGCGTTCCTCCAGTGTTTCGCCAATGCAGGCAATGACCTTCAGACCCTCGGCCAATGCGTGTTCAATCTTCTCGGCAATGATCTCATCCGACTCCTTGAAGATTTGACGACGCTCCGAATGGCCCAAGATGACCCAGGTGGCGCCGGCATCCTTCAACATGGCTGGCGAAACTTCACCGGTGAAGGCGCCCTTCTGCACTTTGTACGAGTTCTGACCGGCAACATTGATGGTGGCCGGCAGCAAGTTACGCGCAAACATCACATACAATGCTGGGCAACCAACAATCACTTCGGTGTTGGGATCCAAGTTGCTGCAGCTCAGAAGTTGGCACAGTTCCGTAATGGACTTCTGGTCGCCATTCATCTTCCAATTGCCACCAACACAAAATTGACGTTTCGCCATGGTATCGTTATGCACGTATGCTCTGTTGAAGTCCGCGTAAAACTAAATGTTTGAAATGGATTATTAAATAAGAATTTCTTATCGGAATTTTAATTTTCACAAGTATTTCACTTTTTTCTTATATCTTACGCGCGTTGCGCACACCCACCTCGGCTGTAATCAAAAAGCGTATGAACTCACCTTCTTTTGACCTTCATAAGACTTCCATTGGCACTTGAAAAGCTTTGGGAAAACAGCTGGGAATTTGCCCAGCATCGCATGGCAAAAAGTGCTTTTAAATACATCAGCTGTTAAGTTCTGTACTGATGGAAGCGCCGCTATTTGCTGTGGAGGCCGCAGCAGCACCGACTGGACAAGGTTCGGGTCAATGCTAGCCGTTATTTGTTTCATATTCAAACGGCGAACTGGCCTAAAACGCTGCACAACGATTGGTCGATTATAAAACAAATTATGAAACGTAATTTTCTCCACAATATTCATATCACGAAAAAATAAAACGATTCACAAACGAAAACACATTAAAATCTGTCTGCAAATGTTTTAAGTTTTAAAAAAAGTGTTATTCAATTTCTCATAGCTTGCTGTGGTGTTTCCAAATAGTTTTTTAATTAAATGTTATTATTTAGTGGTGGCACAAACCAGCTGTTAATGGTGACAAGCTTCGCTAACACAACTAAAAGTATAATATAGCATATACACAAACCATGACTGGAAGTTACACAGTTGCATTGAAACACTCAAAAAAGCACATGAAGAAGCAGCTCTGGCATGTTGTGTATTTATCTCGCTTGCTCTCATTTGAAATTGTATACTGCGTGATTTCATACGAAGCCCTTCGCTTTAAACGGCGCTGCCAATATTTTTGGCGGCAAAAATTGTTGAACATTAAGTTCCGGAACTGGAACTTTTTTGATTCGAGTTTTTATTTTAACAAATTGAATAGTGACAACGGAAAATTGGGTAAAGCCATGGCTAGATCCACTGAAATTTATCTTAGTAAATGAGAAATTAAAAAGAATTAACAAAAGTATAGTCTTAGGCAATTAAGGTGCGGTTGCTGTCCTGGATAAATGTGGGTCATCTATAATTTTAAGGTGATCAAACTGGAGACGTTTGAGTCGCCTTATATGAGTTGCTTTGGGTATTAAGCAAGTGGTCAGAAGCAGTATCAAATTCTGTATGCAGGGTGGTGTTCGGACGTCTCAAGGGCAGCCTGTGATATTTCTTAGCGTTTTGCATAATTTGTACCCTATTGCGGTTTGATTTAGCTGTAATACCCCAGATCTGGACGGCGTATCTACAAATGGACGCTAATATTTGTTCATAAATCGTGCGCTTTTATCGCAAAGTCTACTCTATTGTGTAGCAGTTTCGTGTTCCACGAAATTTGTCAAGCCTGTTCCAATTTTGAGATACATTTGTTGCCCAGTAAAAGCTTAATAAGATTTTTTAGATGCGGTCACTTTTATTTAATTCTGTGGGTATACCGAAAAAAATAGATCCCAAGTATAAATATTTAGAGACCGTACCATTTATGGCCTTTAATGAAGATTAAGAATTTAAGTACTTTATGAGGTATGTGATGGCTTATTTTACATTTTAAAAACGCCATAGAATTCCATGTTAGATGGTGCAAACAGCTGGGTCTACTTCTTAAAGATGTGACGAACAACACAGAGATACAAGTCGCTTAGCATGAATTCTCCGGATCGTATCTTGCATAAAAGTTGATAAGCAGTTCTTACTAACTCTATTCGCCTATCTTGAATAACTCAGCTGGTAGCTCTTCATATCGTGTCACTTGTTATTTTTTTACTTTTCTAATATCCGAGTAGACGCACAAAGCGTCTTCAAGGTAGAAAGAAACATCTCCGACTAATTTGATACAAAAAGAGATTCAAGGCAGGGTGATGAACTATTTCGAATTAATTTCAAAACGAATTTTTCGTGCTGAACACGAATGCGGGCTCAAAAACTCATCACGTCACGTTTTCGGGATAGGTGTATGATGTTTTATTGAAATGTTTGTGTTCCGTAAAAAATGTTTTCTTCTACCCCAATATATAAATACTCCCCCTGCTTTAATGTTGCATGCGAATAGTGTCGCATACGGGTCATTTTAAAGAGCATAGATCCGCCTTTCATTACTGATATCAGCGTACAATATTTCATAGAAATTAATATTTCGTAGAAAACTTTGTCTACCTAGGAATAGAAGAAACCACAACTTCTGTTTTAAATCTATAAGACGGTGATAATTTCGGTCCTGCTGTATGGCACAGAAGCTACGACCATGATTCGATCAGATAGAAAGGTGGTGCGATTATACCAGAGCAAGATTCATTGCAAGATCTTTGAACATATTAGAGTTGACTACCAGTTGCAGTCCCGCATGAGCCGCGAGTTGTATGATTTATTCGATGATGTTGATTGGTTATATTATACGAATGAACGAAAGATCTGCAGCACGCAATCTATACAATGGGGCCTCAAATGGTAATGGTAATTCGTGGACGACATAAACGAGGATGACCGGGGACACGTTGGTATGACCAGTTTTGGAGTCATCTCTGGTAACTTGGCATTAATAACAACTACAGCAGCTAATACGCTTTCCTACATGCGGCCAAGCCGCAACAATAGTTCAAGGCCATAGTCCGGTGGCTTTATAATAAAGCTATCACTGGTACAACGAATTCAAACGCAGTTCGCTCACCGACGAATTTCGTGAAGGTCTTCCAAAATCGGTCGTTGTGCCAGAAAACATCGATGCTGTGTGTGAACTGATAAAGCAGGATCGTCATATGACATACCGTGAGATTCAGGCATCCCTGGGCATTAGTATGACTAGTATATATACAATATTACAGGAACATTTAATCGTCAGAAAGGTTTGTTCACTTTGGATACCGCATAATTTGACAATCGCTCAAAAGAAGGCTCGTGTCGATTGGTGCAAGCAAATGCTGAAGAAATTAATTAAATGGAGTTTATAAACAGTTATTCAATTTTATTTCATACTAGCTTTATTTTCTCACAGACATTTATATATACAAATAAATATACACAGGCATAAATACATAATTGAAACCATTTACAGACATACATACCGAACGTATATATAATATAAACATATATATAGATCAGAAATATTTACACAAATCTTAGATAGTTAAAACTATGGAGAAATAAATGCTTTTAGTTTCCTAGAGTAGCAAACATTTACAATAACAAATATTAAAAGCTGAGACAATTTTCGAACAATTTACGCACAGAAATTGTCTTATTGGTTTAAAATTTAAACTTAACATTAAACATTAAACATACACATACATATATGTACCTACTATGTATATAGAATGTACTTGGTATGTATGTATGCTTTGGTTTTTGAGGAATATAAACAATTCCTCAAATACCCTACATATATAATATTACGAATTAAAAGCTTAGTTTGCTGTTGCTGTCGCGAGTATTAAACTTAAATTAAAATTCTGTCGTGGCCAACGTTAACTGCTCTGCGGACAGTGGTCAACTGTGGCTAATGGTTGCAGGATTAGTGATGGAAGCGTTGGCGTTGCTGATGTTATTGACTAGGGACGGTTGTGATGCAAGCAGTGATGCTGCCGTGGGCTTAATTGCTGAACTGCTGATATCATTTGTGGTTGTTGTTAGATCTATGGATGACATTGTGTTGCATGTTGCGTTCGCTGCTGTCGTTGTTGTCGCTGCTGAACTTGTTTGAAAAATATGAAATAAACTGGAATGTTTCGAAATCGGTTGAAACATAAAATTGCCAACCGTCTTTAATGGACTAAAAATGCGTTCATGTTGATTAAGCTTTGGCGAATTGCAAACTGTGTGAAAATTCGGTTGCTGCTTAGAATTTTGTTTATTGCTATTTTGAATTTGGCTGCCATATTTCGCGGTGCGCTGCTCTGTACTGCTCAGACTATTATTGGAGTTTTGTTGTGTTGTCTTGGCGGCATCTTTTGTGGTATCCGGGGATGACGAATCACTTGTACAAGAGCAGGAACGTTCAATTTTCTGTGAGTTTAATGCCAACGGCGATGGTTTTCGATATTTTGGTTTGTGTCCCGCTGTGCACAGCGAATTCTTGTCACCACTGTCGATGACATAGACTGCTGCCTGTGCGGCTGCCACCGCCGCTATAGCTGGTAGACAATTATTGGATGCCGCCTCACGACTGAATGCCATACGCAGCATAAGTTTGCCATTTGTGGGAGATGTATTCGTGGAGAGTTGCTTGGGCAGTCCGAATTCCGTGTGGTATGTGTCACTAAGCGCACGTTGATGTGTATGGAAATCCGTTTCATTGTCGGAACGCAGCTTCTCACGCATAACACATGCAATTAGTGATTTACGCAGCTCTATGGGATCTACTGGTTGATTCTGATTATTATTTGAGAGAAATACTTCTTCTGCATCATCATCGTCGTCGTCATCATCTTCGTTATCGCCATTGCTTGAGGAATAATTTTGATTATCGTAGGAGTAGGTACTGTCGTAGCGTCGCTGATGCGCCTGTTGCTGTTGTGCATTGCGATGATCCTTCAACGTTGTTGCATTACTATCCTTTTCACTGTCTGCCCTATCGCTGGGAAATTCATAGTTCACCTCACCTAGTTCAGCGCCACTGGAAGCCTCTACAATGTTCCACATTTCGCGCTCGATATCCGTTGTTACAGAGGCAACCGCTGCCACAGTTTGGTGTATATTATTAAAACAGGGCGTGACCACGCCACATTTTGGCAACAATTGTGAATTCTTGAGTGCTTCCTGTTGCTGTCGCAGCCAAATGGGTGAATCTGTGCATTGCGCAGGTAAAAAAGAAAATTTATGGATTTGATTAAAACATTTGCTAACTACTCATACGCACCGATATACATACGCGGCTGCATCGAACGTGAATCCATGGACTGCAACCGATGTTGACTGGCCACCGAAAAGCGATGTATTGCCTCTGCCTGCTGATCAATTTCGACACCCATTACCTTCAGCAGTAGATTCTTCAGCGCTGCACGAAAATCCTTCAGATGATAGGCATATAGTACCGGATTAACTGCCGAATTCAAATGTGAGAGTATTATGCAGAAAAGCGTTAACTTCGGATGTACATAACAATCCGGACAGAAGGCTTTGATGCAATTGATGGTGTAGAGTGGTATCCAGCAGATCATAAAGAAGAGCACAATGATCGAAAGATTTTGCGTAGCTTTGACATCGCGTTTACGTGCTGCACCCAGAACTCGCAGCATGGTGCCACCGTGACAACCCACGCGTCCCGGCGTGGAGATTTGTATTTGTGCAGTGGAAGAGCGACGACTAAGATCGGAAGCCGGATTCATGGTGACAATTTGGCGTACCTAGTGGAAGCAAAAGAAGAAATTCCATTTAAATAGTTTGCTTAGCATAAAATCTTATGGAGAGAACTCACCTGTTTTATGATTACTCGATAAATATGCGCATAGAATGCAAGCATTAGCAGTGCCGGCGTTATAATTGTTGCAAAGTAGAGAAACACCAAATAATTGTAATCCATTACCTCAACGAAGAGACATTGCTGATTATGATCGACATCGGCATGCCAACCGAATAGTGGCAGAAAGCCCACCACAGTACCGGCTACCCAGCACATGGAAATGATGACTGTTGATGAAATTAAGGAAGAAAATACATAAATTTTGTAATTTGGTCATTTATAAATATAAATCTATAAATAAAACTGAAGTGACTATGAATTCAATATAATTTGGTCTTCTTAAGCTAATATGGTTACGAAATTCCAAACAATAAATTAACTGAATCCTATTTGGAGGCAAGGCTATAACGGCAAGGATATCTTTATTGTCGTACCCAGGTGACACAGATTTCAATTTCAGATTTCAGAAGAAGAGCCATGCAAAGCAGGAAGCCTTAACTGTGCTCAAGCAGCTCAACAACACACTGCGTAATGTTAATTACTAGCATTCCCAGCCTGTTTCGAAACTTGAACCATTGATTTGTCACCATTTTTAATTAGCCAAAAGTTCTTCGAACTTTGATCCCAAAAAGTTCGCCGAATTCCAGACCAAGTCTGCTGGGAAACAAATCAGTACACTGCCGAGCATAAATTAATCGTTGCTGATACCTTCGATCTGCTGCCAAGAGCACATTTAAGTTTAATGATTTTAAGCTAAACTGTTCCGACGAAAATTAGTCCGTTTCCATTTAGTATTTCTGTAAAAAATTTGATTCCAAAAATTACTCTATCTGATTCTGAGCAATGAACTGACGAAGGTGTTCATGGCACGCCATTTAATCTCCGGCATGTTCCAATGTTCCAACGTATCGAAAAGATGCGCAAGCAGGTCTGTCTCTTTGGCGAAGATAACTAGCTACTGTAACAAATCGAATCAAATATCTTATGTGCATCCCTTTCTGATTCTGAAGAAGAATTGTTCATACATAAAGCAAAAATGTATTGGGGTATGCAAACTTTATGTACCACAACCAGTTCGCAGCAAACAAGCCCAATGAACTGCTTTCAGTTCCTACGCGTAATACTGGTATTTACTGAAGCATAATAGTGATGTGCAGTTCAATACCAAAAGTAAGACCTCTTTTTTTATGTTACAAACTTTCTCAACATTTGAAATATTTTCTATGAAGTGTATCACACAACATATATAGAAACTTCATTATGCTGCTTAAGGATATATACTTCATGATATCATTTAGCAACACGTGGTGCAACTTTGACATCACGCGGTGAAGCCTTTTTTGTATTCTATTCTATTTAGTTAGTCACATCAAGCGTAAGGTCCTTGACACATGCACTATTTGCATTTTTATCTATGAGTTTTGTCTGCTGAGCTCTCTTCTCTGTTTCATATTTTTGCCGTTTAATTCATTTAGCGCAACAGCAACAGCTTGCAACAGTTTAAGTAAACAGCAGCTGCTTAATGTGCTGCGTGTGACACAGGGTGTTGCTGCACTTTGATAGCCGGTATAAATGGTAGACACACAAACAGTCAGACAGACAGACAGACAGACAGACAGTTGGACACAGACAATGAATTCCATGAAACAAAAGGCAAAAAGGCTTTGTCAGTTTTGTTTGCTCGGTTGCGCGCATTTGTTGCATACGTCAGGGCGCAGTGAACTTCTAAAGATGAGTATGAGGACTACGAAATAATGCTTAATCAGTTACAATTGCAAGTGACGCAAGCAAGCTTTTGTCTGTATAGAAAGATGTATTGATTTGTTTGCATTTTCAAAGTTAATGAGTTGCTTTCTAAAATCAAAAACTCAAATGAAAACTTTTGCTTTTGTTGTATTGCACAATAGCATGAGATACATTTGAACAATAGATATAGAAAATATAAATGAGAAAGCGTTTAATTTGTTGAAATAGATGCTTTAATACGCTTCATATAAGTTTTTGCAATGTTATATTGACTATGAATGATTTTAAAAAAGAAACACAAGTAGGTACGTGGTATACAAAACCGGAATTAAGCCACATCATCACTGTTGATGGCAATCGAGTAAGGAAAGCCCACTACTTAGAAGGCGATATTTAGCGGAAAGAGTTGAAATCTCAACCTTCAATTGGCTACTTAAAAGTGGCTTAATATATTTCTTTCAAACACCTTTAAAATTACTTCCATAACTTCTGATAATTTATTTTGATCCATAATTTTGGTATTTTTGTAAGAAATTTTTTCCAAATTTAGAATTTTCTGTCAGATATTAAATATATTACAAACGTCAGAACGGCATCGATTAATTTTATTTGATTTGCGAACAAAATCACGCCAGGTCAGACGTTATATTTCGTTCAAGAAATATAAAAACAAAAATGTCAGCCAAGCGTCAAGCCTTTTTTGATCTTAAGCATGACAACTGGAATGGCGAGGAGGAGCCTAAAAAACGGGGCGAGTTTCGAGCTGCCTCTGAGGAGGAAATAAAAGCGTGCTGCAAGATTATCGGTACCAACGCCAGAGATGCTGCGAACACTGCGGAACCTTCATTTTCTACAGTGAATTCGAGCGTTTTTTTCGATCTTCCGCAAACCTTTACTGCGAATAATACGAACTCTGATGGAACCATATTTCAATCTACCTTACTTACATCTACCGATTCTGCAAACTCTTCTGAGGCCGGAGAAGATGCAGTAAAGGGAAACATTTCTTCCGGTGAATATTGTGCAAGATTGAAGCAGCTAAATGTGCAATTCTGTGTTTGGATAGAAAAACATGTTAAAGACAATCCCGTCTGTCGGCTTACGCCTGTGATAAGGGGCTATGAGAAGTTTTTGAAAGAACTGGATGTTGTAAGGAATAAACAAAATTCAGATATTAAAGATCCAACTATTGGTAAGAACGAGAACTGCAACCTCAAAGCAAAACCACAAACTTCAACCCAAAAGAAAACGTTTCGTAGCGGTATTCAAGCAGTAAGTCAGGGAGCTTCCAATTTCGAGAGTGAATTGAACCTTGGCCATAGTACTCTTAGTTCAGGAGTTAATTTTACGCCCAACGCCACACTTTTCCGTTGCGGTAGCATTCAAACTCCCGTGGCGTCACCAGCAAACGATAAAATGATTGAAGGCGGCGATGAGTACGTACCACCAAAAGTCATATTTAAGCAGCTAATTGAAAGCGTCGCCGTTTACTCAAAGAAATGCCAGGTCTTTGTTCAAAATGGCGGCGATTTTGTCGAGCGTGGAGTTGGCACACTGTATTTGAAGCCAGTTAAAGATTCCGACGGAACGCAATTGATTGTTCGTGCTGATACCAATTTGGGCAATATCCTGGTGAATATAATATTGAACAAAGCCATACCCAGCCAACGTTTGGGAAAAAATAATGTCATGCTGGTTTGTATTCCGAACTCGAATGTGGAAAAACCAACGCTTACTCTGTTTCGTGTCAAGACAGATGCCGAAGCAGACGAACTATTGCATATGATCAAAACTTATACCAAGTAATTTCTTTTAATGCCATCGTTTGGTCTATATTATATACAATTTGGATGGTGATACATTTTTTTTGAATTCGATCTTTCAAATCGTTTATTGTTTACTAACCAAATTAATTTATTAATTTTAGTATTTTTATTTTTCCATAAAAATTAATTCAAGTTGTTGCTGTAATTGATTTTCTGTCATATTTTTTAACTTTTTATTTTAAAACGTGAAAAACACTTTGGATAGTTCAGCAACATCACTTTTCACATTCTGAAAAACAAATATTTATTGCCTTATAAAATATAATTGACCAAACGATGTTGTTGCAAGAAATTTTTTGGGAACATCCTAACGTAGAAGTTCGATAGGATGTTCCGATAAATGTTCTTGTAACAAAATTGATGTATAATGTATCTGCTAATCAAATAAAATTATTTAATCAGATTGTACAAGGCTTCCTCGCTTATTCACTATTACTAAAATTAAAAATTATTATATGAAATATTTTTACACGGATGCGCAGTTTTTAGGCAGTATAGCTTACGACGCTTTAATAGATGTGTATGTGATCTAATTAAGAGCCAGATTCTTGCTGTGTTGATGGAGTTTATCTCAGGTATATTTGGCATTTGAAAATCTTTGTGAAGTATTATCATTGCGCACATACCACGAAGCTCGAGTAATTTTGCTAAAGGTGATGATTTGATACCGTTTAATAATTTCGAGATTTGATTCAGCGGCCACATCTTTTAGCTGGATGCCATAAGTACAGACCGGCTTAAGTTTAAATGGTGTAGAACAATGGGCTTTCTTGAGGCACTTCTGCCTGTATGCTTTTTAACTCAGATCTGACATTTTCATTTCTCACGTAGAAGCTTTTACCCTTTAAATATGATCGAAGTAAGCAGAATCGTGTGCTCGATAATGCAATTTTCATTTTTAAATACATATATAACAGCCTCTCGTGTCATAAGCTATCAAAGACTTATTTCACATCAAGGAATACTGCCGAACACTACTGTTTCTCTTCGAACGAGTTTCGAATGACTTAAGAGATTTTGTAAACCTACACTGGAGTTCCGTGCCTTCGGTGTTAGAATGATATTTCGTTCTCGGGTTTGCCAGGCTTTGCAATTAGAATTACGAGAGTTGCTACATATATTTCTAGCATGAGCAACAAAACATGTTGTCAGATGCAACGTCTTCATCGTAAAGTCTGACATTTTTTAGGCCTAACTTACTGTGAACACTTTGACGTACGAGCGAAATTTGGTTTCTTAACAGGTAACTGAAAAATTCATCTCGGCCAAAAAATGGAATTAAACCGTGAACATTTTCGTGCGATGCTTTATTACAATTTTCGACGTGTATTATCAAGAAAAGAGTGCACCAATCAACTTAAACGAATTTCATGAAGGTCGTCCAAAATCGGTCGTTGTGCCAGAGAACATCGATGCTGTGTGTGAAGTGATAAAGCAGGATCGTCATATGACATACCGTGAGATTCAGGCATCACTGCGCATTAGTATGACTAGCAAACATACAATATTACATGAACATTTTGTCGTCAGAAAGGTTTGTTCACGTTGGATATCGCATAATTTGTTAATCGCTCAAAAGAATGCGTGATTCGATTGGTGCAAGCAAATGCTGAAGAAATTCATGCGAGGTGCGTCAAAAGCCGTCTACTCAATCGTGACAGGTGACGAAACGTGGATATATGCGTATGAGCCCGAAACAAAACAGCAGTCGACCGTCTGGGTCTTTCAAGACGAGCAAAATCCAACAAAAGTTACTCGCTCGCTCGCGCAGCACATCGAAGTAAATGATCGCATTTTTCTTCTTGAAATCCGGACATGTTGCGACCGTGCCGCTTGTGGAAAGAAGGACGGCCAATTCTGAATGGTATACAACCAATTGTTTGCCTGAAATGTTCCATGAACTGAGGAAAACCATTCGACGAAGACAAATCATACTTCATCATGATAATACGAGCTCTCAGACTTCAGCCGTAACAAATTGCCAAAATTGCTTTACAAAATGGTTCTGGCGAATGCAAAAGTGTATCGATCTTCATGGTGAATATTTTGAAAAATAATAAAGAGATTTTTTCTCATAAATTACCGTTTTTTCATGGTTAGGATAGAAATGCATTTAACAACCTTTGTAACCCTCGCGTTAAATATTTCCACTATCAGTTGTAGACATTTTTCGGGAAGTGCTTTGTTTGTTGGTAAATCGTTTCTGTGGTATCCAGAAAACTTTTTATTTTTTGTTGTAAATATAAAATATCAAAATCGGCTTGTAAACAAAATCTGTATGTGTCGAGCTGTCTAAAAATTACAAACCAGCAAATAATGAGAGTCTTTTTGAAGATTTTGTTAAAATAACTTTTAACAAAATTTGATTCTAGCCAGATAGCATAGTTGGTACCATTATGTAAAGCTAAAGCGATAGCAAAGGTTTCGGCTGTCAATCGTAATTTACTAGTCCGAACAGACAAGGTGGAAAATGTATGCAAGTTCCCAGAACGATGGTAACCATTATGAGAGGATGTGTTTGACCATAGTCAACACATGATGTGACTAAATCACGTTCAACCTCTTGACCACTAAAAAACTTTATGGTATTTGCCACGCCTTCTTCTGCCTGTTAGATTTATTTGCCTTTGAGTAGAAGATATATCTGTCTGATAATTCCTTCCCTTCGTTCTCACCCTACGCTTACGTTGTAGATGTTTTCCATTAAAAGTACTCATATTTATTACATCGATTCTTGATGCCAATAAAGGAAAAAGTATCGATACTTTCCAAAATTTTTATATGAGTAAAAATATGGTCAGATCCAGGAATGTGTTGATACTTCAATAGTTTTCTCAGTTTACTGCTTAAATATCCCAAAATATTTACACCATAAAACAAGAAATAACGCTGCAGTTGTGTATGATACTCTGAACTCCCATTGAACCTTAAATGTTTATGGAATATTTATTCTATATGGATCCGTGTGGGATATTTTATTGGTATTATTATAAGATACACCAAAATTGTTTTTCTAAGTCAAACGTAACCAAAACAAATTGTATTTCTCACAAAAGTCTAGGAAAGGGAACAGATTGGTCATATGGTATCCTATGGTCCTACGTACTGTAGTAAAATAGATAAAAGTAGATGCTGTAGTGATCACAGAATATTTTATTACAATTTAAGTTGGATTCAAACAATTTTGCATTATTAGCTAAAATGAAAAGAAAAGTAAAAATATTTTCATCGAAATCTCAGGGTGAATTTACTATGGGTTCCATTCGTTAGAGAAGGCTTGGCACGTTCGTTAAATAGTTAGTAAGGATGTAAGACACTACATATACAAACTTCTCTATATATCTTTTATAGACTCCAAGTTCTTGTCGTTCAAAGCCAGACAGACGGACATGATTTTATAAGGTTTGCCATAAAATACACCAAATTTGGTCTTTCTAGCTGAATTAATAAAAAAATAATGTTCATACAAAGTGTCAGAAAGTAGAGGTCCGTCTATGGAACATTTTTATATGGAAAATTTTATAGGGATTACAGTCAGATATGCCGTATTCGCCGTTTCTAGCTGAATTAACAACAACAACAAAAACGTAAAAAGGACGTTAACACTGCCAGTGGTCCGATCTGAACCTTAATGAAGTTTTTTTTTATAAGAATTAACGTCAGATAGACAACTTTTCTTTTCATATGAAAACTCATAAAGAGGGATTTGTATGGGTTTGTATGGTGCATTAAATAAAAGTGCTTTGAAGAAGGTGTGGAACCGTCGAAATTTCAGAACCGTGAGGCTTTATCTCTTTTAGTTTCGAAGTTCTCGTTGTTTATATGAACAGCCAGACAGACAGACGGACATATAAATATACACTTGGAGTCTGCGTTGCCTCATTTTGCCTAATATGCACATATATTGTCGCAAACTTTAAATTATTTTATCTTATGGATTGAGGCTCTAAAAAAAATATATATGCTTCATATATACTTAATGATGCACATTTCCTTATTGATTGTTACAAACCTTTGCACAAACTTAATATACCCTTTCTAACGCATGTTTAAAGCATATAAAAACAAAGCCAGCTTAGACAATGAACATTAAAAAAAAAAAAAAAAAAACAAAGCGTCCCTCATAAATACTCATACTTACCAATTGCGGTTCTTGTGCGCACATTGCGCGAGTAAGCCATCGGATAGAGTATAGCCCAATATCGATCCACCGATACAGCAACCAAACAAAAAATGGATATTGTGCACAACACCACAAGCAGCGAAACAGTGAAGAGACATGCATGTAAATTGGTGGGCAATCCCATGGAGGCCAATATCGCAAATGGTACACCCAGCGAGCCGACTAGAAAATCCGCCATTGCCAATGAGACGATGTAGTAGTTGGTGCGACGTCGCAGCTTACGTTCACGCCGGAATACAATGATCACCATTAGATTGCCAATGATGCTGACAATGGCTACGAGTATCTCGAAGACAATATATGGAATGTTTATGGTGGTGGCCTCATCGGAGCCCAGTGCGTCAGTGGATGGCGTTGTGGCGTGATACGGTGCAATGGGCAGATTAATGAGATTCTGCGAGTGATTCGTATGAAACGCGTACTCGTTGTACGAGAAGAAGCGAAATTCGGTCATATTGTAGGACTTTTTTTTTTTTTTTTTAAAGAGTTGAATTCGAGTAAATTTTTTTGTTTCCGTTTTAGTTGCTTTTGTTCTAATCAAAGGATATTAATTTTTTTTTCTGCACACACACATGCAGACACAATTGCTGTTTCATTTCGAGAAAATTGCAATTTAATTGACTCTATTATTGGCGGCACGTTTTGCCCCAAGTTGAAATTGTTTTCGACTACTTTTTTAATTTTTTTTGTTTAATTTTTTTGTGTCTGTACTCTGTAAAATCTGTTTCTGGCACGCAACAATGAATTAGTTGATTTTTAATTTGCTATGGCGGCACACAGCAGCAGCGGCAGCGGCAGTAGTAAGCCACTGCGTTGAAAATAATATTTTGTGCAGCTTTGTTGTAAGCGTTGAAATTTAATTAAAGTGTTCTTTGGCGCGCTGAAATCTTAATTGGATGCAGTAATTGTTTTTGTTGCGTAAACGCCATGATTGTCGCATTGGGGCTACTTCCTACTTTTGCTGGCCGAAATTCGTATTGTCCTCGCCATTGTGGGCGCATGTAAGCCGTACTGCAATGAGAAATAAAGACAGAAATAGTGATTGAGTGATTGAATGAGTGAGAGAAGAAAATATTAATCATTTTTTCGGCACGTTTACACGCATCGACACAATAATACATAATGCTTAATTGTAGCCATTTTTTACTCCCCCCCTCCTACATAATAAATTGATAAATATTTGCCAAAGTCGAAATACGTTTTTAGTTGCACATTCCACGAAATTTGTTGTATTGGCAAAACATGTAAACGATAAGTCACAAAAAAATAGCTTCTATATGTATACCGTATATAAATGTTTCTAAAAATAATATACTTTGCGGCGGGTGGTTTTAAAAATTATCGGTTCGATGAAGGGTACTGTGTTAAAATTTATAAATGGTGTCTAGACTTGGTCTCCTTTGGTCGTAACAAACTAACTAATGAAGCTAAAACATTTAATTTTGACCAGTGTAGTCTGCTTAATGATACTTGCTTTTTTTCTTATTGAAAATAATCCATTTTCATGACTATCTCGATACATGTATTACTGCTGTAGCTCATCCTTTATAAAAAAGACATTGAGCTCTTCGTGTATGTTTCTTGGTGATGAGGTAGTGCGTATTTAGAACAGTGCGAAGCAACTTGCTCTGCATGATCTTCACATTTGTTTGGCTAGCCTTAACCCAGAGTATATCCAAATGTATTTGAGTATGGTTTTGTAAAGTAAAAACTTGTTTCTTTATTTCAGGCGGAACTCTCAATCCAGCAGCCAAAACTTTTTCTTAAAATGGCGTTGAGTTGCTTACGCTTTGATCAAATGTGGGACGCTGAGTCGTATCCTGTCGTGTATCTTACCCATGTAGTTTACGAAAGTGTATTGCTTAACAAGAGCATTATTCTCTCTCCTTAGAGCAAATGTGATGTGCGATGACATTTGACTATGTTCCATATAGTGAGCCATAGGCGCTTTTAAATTATTCGAAGCTTCGCTGAAATCGCTACAAGCTTAAGGTGTTGTTGTCAGCATAAGTTGCTACTAATAGAGATTCTTTCCTTGAAACCGGCATATCTGAAATGTATAATGTGAAAATTATGGGCCAAGGACACAGAGAATGCGTCTCTGCACTGAACATAAAACTCTAAGTACAATTTAAAAAAACTAGTGAAACGGTGGTTTAACCTTGTAGAGGAGTCCAGTCCCTATCGAATGCTTGACTCACGTCGAGAAGTGCAGCTAAGCAGTAATTTTTTTTTTTTTTAATGCCGTTAGGGTTCCATGCTTGCGTTGGAAACTAAACTGGTGTCTGGAATCAGTCATTCTTCATCCAGAACTGACAATAGTCCTCGTAAAATTACTCTTCCGCATATTTTGGATAATATTGGCAAATTAGCCGCTTAGAGAGCAAGAATTGAAACGAGTAGACTCTTAAAAGGTATTCAGTTATGGCTTCAGCTTTGTTCTTGTAGACAGCAGACTCCACTCGCGTTCCTGTGGCACTTCTTTTTGTAGGTTTCTTTAGGTATTTGGTAGCTGATAAGTTGTAGAAAGGGTCATAGATTCCAACTCTTTCCACTGAGGAGATCTTAGTTATGCGGCTAAGAGCAATCTTGTCTCTAGAATTCCGATTGATCAAGGGACCCCTTGGAAAGGAGTAGAAGAGCCTGGACTTGAAGTCCCTTCGTGAATTTCTAAGCCCAGTTACGTTGGAGTCCACTTTCTGCTGGAGACCGAGTTATATGCGGAAGACCAATTCGTAAAATTTATTTGACTGCAATAAAAGTAATCTTATCGTCCGGGTTTAATATTAATATGCTTTATAAGAATACCCAACAACTGTGTCATAAATACCAGACAAACAGTGAGAAAGAGGAAGATGACTAGATCGACTAGTCTCCTGTAAATGATCAAGAATATAAATATTTGCCTTCTTCAATGCATTACATATTTTCAAATAAACGAAAAAAGGCATTTAGCTCGTTTTCTCAGCCAACCATGATTATTTTAATTGATTTAAATATTGGAAAAGCTGTTTTAAAAAAAAAACTTTATTTGACGTCAACAAAATGAGGAAGCTATGAGGCAATGAAATTTCAACTGAAGTTAGAGCAACTAGCATTTTTCCTTTACCGAAGTTCATCAATTTCAATGCTTTACGTGTCCCTTAAAGTAGGGTATTATTAGGCCCTGTACCAAAGGTACAAGAGCCTATTGGATTTGTGCAAATGTATGTAACAGGTAGAAATAATGGTCGGAGACCCCCAAAAGTTACCCCCATTATGGTCAGGAATGATAGAGGAGTCGATATAGATATGTCCGTCTGTCCGTCCGTCCGTCTGTCCGTCTGTATGAACGAAAGGATCTCGGAAACGGTAATAGATAGAGACTTCGTGTTTTTTGCATTCAACTAGGACTGCTCCGGAATTTCACAAGTTTATTTTAAAATTTTGCCCCAACCCCCCTTCCTTATAAAATCACCCCCAAGGCTAAAAATTTCATCGGCACAAAAAAAAAATGGAGTATACCAGCATAGAGATAACGTCCTTCTAAGCCAAAATCCAAAAGTTCATCAAAATCGGATAATAAATGACTAATTTGAACGACCCCCCTTTTCTTTTCATACATAAAAAAATGTTTTACGAGGCACTTATTCGTGCAGTAGGAAGTGGTCATAAGCTTGGTCATAAGCTCAGGAAACATTTAATGTGTTTGTTAGGAGACCTGACCGGTACAGGGCCTCTTACAGTCGGTAATTCCCTTACTTGTTAATAATGTACTTGCTCAGCCTACAATAGCATCTTTTTGCAAGCGTGATTCTTCGCTTGACCCCCAGACTGACATTATTGTTGCTGGTCATTTCAGATACCAGGTAGACTAAGTTTTCTTCAAATCATCACAGGCCGTCGAAGACGCGATGACGGAGTGCAAGAAGACACCAAGTAGTTCGCCATTCACCGCTACACCCATGAGCCGAGACTGTTTTTCAATCTCTGAGAACGCTTTGCTGACTCGCTGTTGCACTTTCTTTTGAAAGATCGAGCCCGACAAGTTTTGTATGTACGGGCTTTGGCGTAATATGTATTCATTCAGAAGATTGAAAAATCACCCAGCATGAAACCTATCTTGGTACCAAAGGGTTCGGAGTTATTTTTTCCTACCCAGACAACGCTTTGTGAGTGTGATAGAGTCATCATGCAAAGACAGATCGTTCGTCTTGCCGGGATACTTAGTTTAGACGGGGCATCGAAAAACTTCTTTCGTATCGGCGTGTCGGAAGCGGCTTTATAATCGAGTTTGTGTCTTTGTTAATCTCACGGGACTTTTCCAGGATTGTTCGAAATTTGAATATTTGGTCACTGGTCGATCTTTTTGGTCTTATATCGTCCTATCAGTGAATCCGTATATGGCTTCAGCCTATGCACAAAACGCAAAACAGAATCTTATATCCGTTGGAAAGAACACTTATTCCACGGTTGTTGGCATAAACAGTGGGGGTCTTCTTTCTTAAGAGAAAAGAAGGACGGAGTACACTGCCTCTACAATATTGCCAACATTAACTGGGGTTTCCATTGATTTCTGTACATCTCTAACCATATTTCCATTTTTATCTTTGCATAAAGTTGCTCCGGGCTTAAAACCTTCGTTCAGACGCTTGACCATTTGATAAAATTTTCGGGCTTCATTTCTGTCACATAACATCTCACCATCCTCAAACTCTCGCCTTTCTTGCTTCTTTTTCTTGCGTCTGAAAAGGTGTTTCTCGTCTCCCTGTTTCTCTCGATATCGCTCTCTAACAGCTCGCGTTGCTCCTGACTGCAGAGTTCGCTTATTGGAAGCGTTCTTCTCTGCAGTAGCATTGCGAAACTCCTCGTCATACCAAGTATTAGTCACAGGTTTTGTATAAGCAATGAACTTCTTGGCAGCCCTATCAATGGAGTGGTTATTATGTCTTCACTGCTTACATAAATCTTAAGATGACGGAGAGGTTTCCCGCAGCAATCGAGACAGTTTTTCTGAGAAAGCTTCTGCGGTCTGTTGCGATTGCAGTTGGCCGACGTTTAGCTTTTGTTTTTTTCTCACAATGTCTCACGTCTACAAACGACCTCATCTCCTAGTAGTTAAAGTCAATAGATTTAATAGTGTTTGAAAAATGTTGTTCATTATACTTTGTGGGCACTGCCACACCTTCTTCTGCCTGTTACACACATAAGCACAAACTTGTTATACCCTTGCCTCTTTGGCTATGTTTATTAAAATAAAATTCTGTTGTAAATCGAACTAATATTGAACCGGGTTTGAACTAAACCATTTTAATTTGGTTTGATTTCTTAATTATCTAAATAACAACAATCGAAGTTTTGTCGATGTGTTTTTCATACAATTTAACAGTGACATCTCACATTCTCATTCACTAAGCGTGTGTACCCTTTTATTCAGTTATTCATAAATTGGCGTAAACACTTTAATTGATTATATTTTTGGCGGCCTAATTTACAGCTACCTGACATAATTCGTTGCAGTTGTGGTAATCAAGCATATTGGATCTGCAGACTTTTCAAACTATTCTCGTATAAAAATACTAAAAGGGGCAAAAAAAAAGCACATACGAGAAACAAACTGCTTGATGTAAAAATGAACAAACTAACGATTGAATGGTCTTTGAAAAAATATGAACGTAAACTTGAAGTTGTAATAAAATCAACTGCTAGACAATGACTCTATTCGAAGGCTGGCTTATTGGCTAGTTATCTGACTGACTGACTGACTGCCGCCACTTTCTATGTGTTTTTCCAGCGTTCGCACTCTTGTTCGCACTTTAATCGGTGAAAGTAACAAAAGCCGCACAGACAATCATAAATAACCGCATAAGGATATTGCTCTACCACAACTCACTTGCCAGCGCACAAATAGTATACAGCATTGGATACGTTTTGAAGAAAGGAAATAGTAGCCGCCGCGGGCAGTTGGAGCTTATAGTTAAAGTTCTTCGTATTGTTTTTACTGCTGCTGTTTTTCGACTGCTGCGACTGCTTTTAAGAGGTTGAAAGTATCTTTCCGGTTACGACACTTTGCTATTGTCGCCTCAACAGCACGTGTCAGCGTGAAAAATACGGCAAAAGAAAAAGTGAACAATGCGTTTTTACAGCTGGAGGATACACAGCGCTAGTACATAATAATCTTTAAGATTTTAAGCGTATTGTTTTGCGAGCGACATGATTTTCCGCTTAGGACTAGCTCGGATTTTGTCTGCTTTGCAGTAAGCGCGTACATAGCAACTCTTATATCGGAGCTGCTTATAAATCCTTAATGTCATAAATTCTAATATGTACAATCAATCAAAAATTTTATTATTCTCGCCATGCATCCGTAGTCATTGATCAATTTCGACAACAATTATGCCATAAAACGTTTTCATTTAATAATTTTACACAGTATTCATGCAGGCTGCATTGAACTGTGGCATGTGTTGGGCTGAGTTCAGTCTGTAACTACATTTCGCATTGTCCTTGGCTATCAAATGCGCGCTTCCATGCAATACATCAACTTTTATGCGTGGTAGTATGGCCGACCATATGCCAAAGGTGCCAGTAAACGGCAGCAAATGGCGACTGTAAAAGAGTGAAAATTGCTTTGAGCTTGGCGTTGATAATGTGGCTATTGGTGCTTGAGGTTGTGTGGTGACTGTGTGCAGTCACTAAGTGGCACTTTTAAAGGCACAGGCGAAGTCAGACCACCTTAAGTGGCTAAGCTTTTTTCCTTCATCATCATCATCAACTCAACTGGAGTATGCGATTTCATTTACTATGTATGTATGCGAAAGCGCTGGAAGGCACTTCAAAGTTTGCAAAGTTAAATGAGCCATTTAATTATCCCTATATAGTACATATTTATTTATGAACTGCTTAAATCTAAAGCGGAGAAACACATGCTTTAAGTGCACAAAGTGAACTTGAGCTAGTATATCTTATAGCACTCGCTCTCTACTCTATCGTATTTAGTTTACTTAATATGGCGCGGTATATTAATTTTGAATGTATGTATGCAACAGACAGAAGAATTCCTATGAATTCCTTTTCAGCATTAAAATTTGAGTGGAGTGCGATCTACCCTTAGGGGCCGTTCAAGTAACGTTTTTCAGTACCCCCATTGAGTTCGAGTTTTTGCTCTGTCCACGGGTTTGCCTTTCATAACTGGCATATTGAAACGGACGAAGTGGATTCAGAAACCATTTCGTCGAGCTAATCGGCATTCTCAGACGATCTTTGACAGCGGCGCACAATGAAGAGAAGCTCATTTGCGTATCTGGCAGCAAGTCGCTGTGGCCGTAACCTACTTTCAACACAATTTTGGGATGTGAAATAGATCCCACAGATTGAACATATTCTGTTCTCGACGTCGGATCGAAATCGTAAGGCATCTGCTTAAAACTTTCTAAATAGATCAATGCATAAGTGATGAAAGCTTGCATGATCCTTTGTCTAGCTGGCTAGGTACCACGAGCATGCTTAAGGTTTAAACGATTGGGCAGTGTCACGGCAGAAAAGTTTACGGAAAGATCGACTTTTTCGGGTTTTCTATATTCCACTGAAACATCATTGTTGTCAATTTTCATTTCCCTCCAGACATTAGCAAGTGTTTCCCTAGCGTGCTGAAAATTTCGTTTTTTCCAAATCATGATAAATTGTAATTCCTTTCTTGTCGAGATGAGAACCAAAATACTCATGTGGGGGCCAATAATCTCTCAACTCAGTTGTATGCGCTCTTTATACAATCTACATACATTCACAGATCGTCCAATTTGTATTTTTTGAACTGTTGAATGGCAAAGCGCTTGACTTTGCTACAACGCGGGACTTCGTCCGGTCCATTATCTACAGAAATGATGATCCCTGGCTTCACGGTGTTCGATTCTGTCATCATTAAGGGATGTAATAAATCATAAGCATGGGAATTCGCTGTGGAGAAAGCGTGTCCACTCCTTATGGATACGTGCGTCGGGCACCTTGTAACCAACAGCTTCTTCCTTACCGAATCTGTCAGGACATATACATTAGAAATTAGTTTGTGCCCATCTGCCTCGCCCCAGTCATGGTCTGGCAAAAGTACTCTATATCAAACATCAACAATAACCTCTCATGCAGGTCGGACAGAGACAACTCCTGATCATCTCTGTTTGTCGGCGATCATTAGCAGCAATGTTAACTATGGTCTCCAGGAGAGTAGGCGAGTCTACTGACAACGAAATAAACATACATACCGTACAATACCGTACACACATAAAAGGGTTGCCAACCTGGAGGATTTTAATTTCCTAATTTTTATTAAAATGAAAAAAAAACAATGTTTTGTAACGCGTTTTTCGAAACCCACTCCCAACCCTTTAACTAATCGTAACGTTTTCCAAGAACCCCTCCACCCAAATTGCGTTATGTAACACTTGAATAGAGAGTTGAGACGTTCATTAAAGATATTCTGCCTGATAAGTAAATGGGGGAGTTTTATCCAAATTTCAGCAAAACATCTTTTATAGTCTCCAAGTTCTTGTTTTGTAGGAGGGAACACCTCTTTTAGTGGTCCGATTTTGATCCTGTTATTAGGATTGACACAAAATACACCAAATTCGGTATTTCTAGTTTAATTATCAAAAACAGCTTACATTGGCATATATAAATCTTGAAATATGGGAAAGTTTTGTATGGGAAAGAGGATAAGGTTTGCATGGTAAATAGTCGCTGAGATTGGGTCAATTATTGTTGAACGGTACGAAGTGTCAAACTCGGCAAATTCTCACTTCTGATGACAATATTCGACATGAAGAAGACAATCTGTCTGTACCTATATTAAGCAAACTCTGAAGCAAGCAGGACTACAGCTTGCAGAAGAATTTTAACTTAGTTGGACCATGTGGCAAAAGGAATTATTAGACGGACAAACGCCACGAACGAAGAACTTGTCCTAACAGAAACTTTTGAGTTGCTAAGAAAAGTAACCAATTATCTAAAAAACAAATTTCTAAAATGTACATAGATCTTCTCGACCTCGTATTAATTCATTTTGGTGATGTTAATTGAGGAAATGATTGGATGTATTTAAAATAAAAAATTTAAGAGGTCTGGCTTAACCTAAGTTCATTTCATATGAACAAAGCAAAAACAAGGTCAATGATTGGTTAGCATCAAAAGACGAAAGTACGACTTGCCATCAGGATGGAAAAATTTGTGCCCAGCGCACTTATTCAAAACATTATTTCTATATCTAAATTTTTTAGTAAAGCCCCAAAGCACATAGTTTGAAATTGTATTGTTTTGAACATATAGAACATATATAAAATTACCAACAACCAGAAGGGATGCTGCTGTCTAGTCGATTACGAGCGACTCTATTTTATATATTAATTATTTCTCACACAAAAACTGTACGGAAATAGCATAATTTATAAACATTTAATTAAGGTCGATCAAATTTGGTAAATTAATGGATTGGTTTTACTGATTCTCTTTCAAGGTATATTGAAAATATTTGAGTCTTCATGCACCTTAATTAAGTACTAAGAATAGCTAATGTTGGCAAACACAGAAATAGCGAACTGTACATCTTTGCTTTTCTATTCGCAAAATGGTTGCCCAACCAGACTGCTCTCACTGCTGATGAATGGACGCATACGCCTTACTTATTGGCCCCACTGATGACACCCACGCGCACAGCAAACAACTGACGTTGACCAAATATGAACCAATTAAAAAGGTATTTAGGTCATAAAAGGCTTTTAAAATTCAGACTCAGACTAAGCCTTTGCATAAAAAATACTAAAAGATTTTATTCTTTAATTTATTCTTTAATTGTTCTAGGTAAAAATAACAACAAAAGACAGATTCGGTTTTATTTGTTTTAAATCGATAGAGAAGCAATGAATAAAAGAAAAAGAGAATGAAGCAAAAAGGAGAGAGCTTCTTGTGCTTTTTTTGTAATAGTACACGGTAATGTGCTCTAATTTTGAAGGTACATAAAATAAATTTAATTAGGGTTGACATAAAATACACCAAGTTTTGAGTTTCTAGCTTAAATGACCGCATAATAATTATGTTTTTTTATGGTGAAATCTTAATGGCGAATGGTCAAAATCAGGTCAATTTGAAAACATTTTCAAAGCAATCATAGTAACAACGAAAGAAGCTGGTTTGTATTAGAAAATTAAAAAAAAAAATATATATAAAAAAACGACTGCTGATTTATCTAATGATACCCTAAAGAGCTTTAATATTCGTAAACTAGACTGTTTTGAACAAGGATACGACGACGCTAGAAATGTCAAAAAAAAAATACAAAAAACATATCTTCGCACAGTTCAGCTAATATTCAAAATTTATGCATTATCGACTCTGTAGAACATTGTACAAAGCCTCAATACTAATTGAGTAAACTATACTCGGTGTCATTTAAAAGTTCGAATATGTTGAACTACCACGTTCCACATACTTCATCAGAGTAAAGGTCTTTAATCATTTGCATCATTTCGAAGGTGTGACCGAATACGCTTTCACTGCAAAAAGTGCACAGCAGTGTAAACTATTTATATTAAAAGCGTCCCAAAAGTCATGAAAAATATGTTCCAAGTAAAATTCATTGCCTATATCGATATATAAACTTAATAATACTAAAAGAACTATTCATGTGCTTTTTTCCCACCGTTTCATTCATGACCGATACATCCTCTTGAATGCGTTTTTATAACTGTTGTTAGGGCCCCTCGAATAACTTCAATGTTCTCGTCCGAGTATTGTTTTGAATTAGGAATTACGTAAGAATTTTTGGGCTGCAGCAGCGTTAATATATTTCATTTAGGTAGAAACTAAACTTAGACGCGCAAAAATTATTTAGCAACAGTTTGTGACTCAGCCTCGTATACACCTTTTAAGATGTTACATTCGTCTGTAATGATGCTTTATTCAACAATTTTCAGATATTCACACATTTCATGACTTTTGGGCTGCACCATCTACATACATTTCAAGATATCCGGCGTTCAATGAAAATATCATCATTCTTCAAGCCCGAACTTTATCATTAATGTTGATATTAAACATTTGTCACTTAATGCCTTGCAATATATTAACAGCGACCATAGATTTTTTATGTTCGGATTTTCTCTCGACGGAGCTGCACAATCCACACCTTTTGACTATGACATGTATTGGGATAAAATAATAATTCGGAAATAGTTGATATCTATAATACTTTATAATAAAAAAATTTTGTTTAAAACTTTTCTAGTTACATCGTGTATTAAATTAATAACAGAAATGATACTGACGAAAAGTATTTTGCTCCTCACACTTCAGTATGAGAAGAAAAAAAGGGAGGAGGGAAGCATAATCGTTCAAATTCAAGTCATTTATTATCCGTCATTTATTATGAAGTTTTTGGATTTTGGATTAGAGGGACGATATCTCTTAAGTCCTATCTCTAAGTCATAGTCAAATGCAAAAATAACGAAGAGATCTGTTTCCGAGATCTTTCGTTCATACGGACGGACAGACGGACATGGCTATATCGACGCCTCTATCACGCCTGACCATACTGGGGGTAACTTTGAGGGGTCTTACATTTGCACAAAATCAATAGGCTCTTGTACCTTCGGTACAGGGCCTAAAAAGGTCGTCAAATTCGGTCAAATGTGTACAATTGCTTGGTGCATCGAGAGTTTTTACCAGAAGTACGTACGGTCACAACAAGTTTAAAACACTCATGAGAGTTGCAAAATGGCTGATCTTGTCAAGTATAGTGGGAACATGTGTCCTAACTTAACCAAAAAAAGGAAAAGAAAAGGGCTCGACTTTGAGGTTCCTCAGTACACCTCAAGTTTAAACGAGGGATGTATTTCTATTTGGATTCGTGTGGTATGTATTATTGGAACTATAATAAAGTAGACAGTTTGTCGTTTGTAGCCAAATTAAACCAGGAATTCCTTTTTTTCTTACAAAATGAAAAAGATTTGTATAGGGTCACTTGGCCCTGCTTATTTTGAAATAATATTTTCAGCCGCAGTTCAATGGGTTGAGTAGCAATCACGTCTGGTTCCCTGTCTGTTTCAAATTCACTAGCTTCGCTAATTTTCTGACTTATGGTCAATGGCCGCATCGAAAATATTCGAGTCAATTCGTACTTTTTTTTTAAATCCAATAGTAGGGTTAAACACTATTTACCTGAAGAGGGAAGAGGAGACAGTAAATATCCAAAATTGAAGATTTTTATAGTCTCCTAGTTCTTGTTGTTTGTAGCCAGACAGACGGACATATTGATATCGACTTGTCTTTTTGTAGGTGGGCTACATCTTTTAGTGCTCCGATTTGGACCTTAATGAAATATTTTATGTGGACTCACGCAAAGTATATCAACTCCAACGTTTCTAACTGACTTAACAAGAACATTAAATTTTTTTTTCATACAAAAACCCAGAAAGGTGGAACAGATTTGTATGGGGACTAATGGAATGATCTGGATTAAAATAGAATATTTTATAAGAAGCAGACTTCGTGCTCCTCGCCAAATAAACAACATCAATAATAATTTTTCAGACAGAAACTTTTATAGTCAGCAAGTTTTTGTTGTTCATGCAGACAGCGAGACAGACGGACATTTCTATGTCGACTCGACTTTTGATGCTAATCAAGTTATATATAATTATATATAAATTTCTGCCAGCTTTTTAGTCAAAGATTTTACCAAATTAGTTGTCCGCTTTTATCTTTAATGAAGCATCAATTTAAGTTTCAAAATATTTTGTTTTGCATTCGAAAATTTTATCTAATTTTGAAACAAATTATTTGCCGCAGAACTTCGCTGTTAAATTCAACCGTTTTAGGCAAACATAAATATTAAATTTTACAAATACACCGAGTATATATACTATGCCCCAGACGCCAGTCATACAAGCAACTTAGACACAATAATTGTGTAAAAATAATAATTATGTTGCAAATTTGTTAACATTACGAAAAACTGTGTCCGACTTGTGTAATTAAGAGTGTACAATATGTAATTTCATCATGCGCTCATTGCTATTTGTGTAGTCGCTGTGTGCGGAGTATATATTTTATTATGCGTATTTATTATAGTTTTTTGTTTTTATTTTTGGCAGCCGTCGTACGTCGTCCTATGTATATAATTCGTCCATTTTGTTTAAGCGAATGCGCGAGCAACAGCACCGCCCCCAAGGAGCTGTTAGTACAAATTGATATTGTCGCTGGTTGTTTGTGTAATTGCCTTTCGCCTAATTAATTCGCTTTAACTCGTTTTGGGTCAAAGTTTGTAGGTCGGGGAAAAAATAAAAGAAAAAAATGTATTTTTTAGTAGTAACTAAAGAAAGAAATGCGTGCGCTAAAAAAATATGCAAATAAAATATTGCACGGAAGCCGGTAATTCATCAACGGACGATTGCATGTTTTTAATTGCAAATTTATACTAGAAGTCAAGGTTGCTGAAGCATTGAAAGGGCGCCATTAACACAATTTCTTATACTGTCTGACAAAATAGCCATCGACGCTGATTTTCTACTGTTGATTCAATTAATTTCACAAATATAATACAATTAGCATTTGCTGCCTTTTGGCATTTTACACTTAATAAATTTTGTGCGAGGCGCAGATTTTCAATGAGTTTGGCAAATTTTCGCCGCTAAACTTAGTCAAACGTAACAACGACGCGTATAATTGTTGCTGGTTCAATGCACTTTGTCGATGCCATCTAATAATTTTGTGATTTTATACAAATTGAACTTTAATTTTTATGCTTTTTGCGCGACTGACGCTACTAAACTATATTAAATTTAATTAATAATTCATATAAAATCAAGCAATATTGTTGTACATTGCATGCATAACTAATATATATGCTCAGCTGGTTGCGTCTAATAAATGAGACCTCACACACGTACTGTAGTGGACTTATACATGCATACAATAGATATACTCGTACTATATGTTTGAATATATCTATTCAACTGCTGCATACGTGATCAGCAAGCGAAATCTGTTTTGCAGCTAATGGTCAACAAATAATTATTTCCTTCCTTCTAAAGTGTTACATGCATAAAAAAGAAATTATTTGTTGCTAAATGGCCAACGCAAAGAATATTGCAATAAAATTTAAATTGCCAGCAACGTTTCGTATGCGTAATATTCTACAATACAATGTTGTGTGAATGTATCTGGAAATCACGCAACTGCTATCTAAATATTTGCAAATATTTATCACTCTTTCTTATTGGAAATAAAATTATTAAAATCAGATAGAAAGCTACATTCGAATGAGCTCATTTACAAGACACCATGGAACTTTGTAGGGATCTTCTACATTTTATTGTAGTCCCCGGATTAGTATCTGTGGAATATTTGATAAGTTTTGACAGTTCAAACTGTTTGTTTCCCACATAAAAATGGGCTTTTAATGGTAAAGTCTTGCAATAAATATTAAATCTTTAAGCTTAAAGTCGAAGTTTCCTGCTAGCATCGCTCTATGGACTTAAAGTGGACAAAAGCTGGTGAATAAAATCCAAATATCGCCTTCAAAATTGCGTATTAAAAGGATGCTGGTTTCGACAAGATGGTGCCACATGTTATACTTGAACCTTAAAGTAATTGACAAAATAATCTGTAAAAATGGACCCATTGTGTGATTGGACGCCATTGGATTATTTTCGTATCGATTCCATTATTCGAACTTCTCAAATACTTAATAAAAGTTGTGGAAAACTGAACATCCGGAATGCAGCTTTTCCTCGCTTTAAAGGCGGTCAAATGCCTTACATCTTTTATTATTTTTAATGCCAGAAACTTGATATTTTGAAAATTTTATATGCGTCTCCATAAACGTCCTAGAAAAAGTTGAGTCGATATAGATATGTACATCAGTCTGTTGACTGTCCAGATGAACATCAAGAACTTGCAAGACGTTTGAATATTTAATCTCTCCTATTCCCTCTTCTAATAACTAGTATTTTATGAATGAGCGAACCTCTTTCTTAGGGTAGTAAAAAACCATAGAAACCTGTTTCTCTTTACTGATTTTTTATTTGATTATATTTTTGTTTGGTCTGTTTGGTTGGAGCTAAATCTCGAAACTGAGTTTTTGTATGAAAAAAATTTGGGTTTTGGTTTTTCACGAAACCCAAATTGGTGAGTGGGAATAACGTGCTGCATGTGTCAGTTGATTTTTATAACAATCAACTTTTCAAACTGTTTGGATAGGCAGGATAGTAGGCTTATGTGTCTATATGACGCTGCCTGTGTTTTAGCCTTTCCGGATTTCTTCCACTGAGTTGGATAGTATCCAAATTTCAAAATCGCGTTAACCAATAATGTGATGTATGGAACAGCTGGGCTGGGAAGCTTCTTGATCATTTTTGGGGAAATTAAATCATGACCTGCAGCCTTCTTGGGATTAAGCTGGGCTTTTATCACTTTATGAATTTCGTTAGTGTGAACTCTGAGGGTTTCAAAGTTGTTCGTAGTCGAAAGAGAGAGGAGAACAAAGGCGCTTGTTGACGGATTTAGCTGAAAAACAGTTCTTAAATGGTTGCAAACTTTTCTGCTTTTTCTATGTCCGTGCGTGAACGCTTGGTCTCTAATGGGTGTAGAGACTATAGCCGATGATTTAATGCCTGCTCGCGCTTTCCATAGGGGAAACTTATAAAATTTAGCTTGAAACAAATTTATCTATGAAAAACACTCAAAGTGCAGATTTCCAAATTATAGAAAATCGTCAAGAATAGTTGACAAGAAATTTCGTTTTTCTTTCTGCAATTTACGTGGATCCTTTAATTCGCCAAAAATATGATTAAAAAAAATTTGATTGCATTAATGCAAACAAGTAAGAAAATACAGTCGGGCGTAACCGACTGTAAGAGGCCCTGTACCAGTTCAGGTCGCCTAACAAACATATTAAATATTTCCCGAGCTTATGACCAAACACATGACCACTTCTCACTGCGCGAATATGAATGAAAAGAAAAGGGGGGTCGTTCAAATTCAATTGCTTATAAAATCGCCATTTATTATCCGATTTTGATGAACTTTTTGGATTTTGGCTTAGAGAGACGTTATCTCTATATTAGTACACTCAATTTTTTTTTGTGCCAAAGAAATTTTCACCCTAAGGTGTGATTTTATGGGGAAGGGGGGGAAGGCGCAAAATTTTAAAATAAACTTGTGAAATTCCGGAGCAATCCTGGTCGAATGCAAAAAACACGAAGTCTCTATCTATTACCGTTTCCGAGATCCTTTCGTTCATACAGACGGACGGACGGACATGGCTATATCGACTCCTCTATCACTCCTGACCATAATGGTGGTAACTTTGGGGGGTCTCCGACCATTATTTCTACCTGTTACATACATTTGCACAAAACCAATAGGCTCTTGTACCTTCGGTACAGGGCCTAAAAATACTAGCCTTCAATAAAGAAATAAGCTCACTCTCTGAAAACGAATTGGTCTTCAGATGGATATAATGGAGTATTGGGAAGACTTAAATATTATTAAGCAAAAAAATTGCATAGCATGGCAGCTATCCAAGCTTTGGTAGGAAGAATATTTTTTGTCCTAAAATTGTTAGGTACTTTCCGGCTATCACAAGAATCAATCTAAAAAAAAGGTTGGTCCCTAAATTAATTAAATATTATTATAAAAATATATTAATTACGTTGATGGAGGGGCAAACACCACTGCGTCAGTTTTTGGATGAGGTATCCTTGTTTTTTTAAGCAAATATTTTGGATCTCAGGTTTGTACGGAGACATGTCTTCATTGATTGGTTCTGTGATTTTTTACGTTATGTCCCTCATTCGGAAATGGGCATTTAATTGCTTCACGCTGAAGTAATATCACATATAGCTTCTTTTACTTAATAAGATTATCTTAAAGTCTTTTTTATTTCAAAATAAATAATTGAATACATTTTTACTGATCAATTGCAACGCTCGCTTAAGTCATGCTTCTTTATCTGCTCTTTAATCTGAACTACAATAAATTGTAATTTCAAATTTTCATTTTCTTCAATCAATCAATTTCGACTTGTAATTGTGGCAGCTTGGATCACAACCATTGGCTGTGATTCGAGGTACAAACAGTCAATCGGGCGACCAAACAAAAATCCTCCAAAGACTTTGAGTGGTCTTTACTTTCCTTTATTTAGTGATAAGCTGTTACTATATTATATTAAGGCAACTGTTTAGTTTTTTGTAGTTGCAATAAATGAATAAATAATTAAATAAATAAAATAAACATTGCAGCTATTAAAGACATTTCAACAAACTTAATATTGAACAAAGTAACTCTTAGCCAGACTTTCGTAGCTTAAATTTCAGTGGAAACGAATTCGTTCGATTTCCTGCGACTGCATAAACTTTTACATAACAAGAAAAGTTTAAATCGTGAAGAAATCGTGGCTCGGATTTCACAAAGTTTGTTTCCAATTTAGAGAGTATTCTGTGTACGAAGGTAGAATCAGAAGTAATCATTTTTTAATCAAGTTTGAAGTGCAACCTATTAGAATTGTAAGTGAACTGTATTATTAGACTCATTGTCAGATCTTTTTTTTACCAAATTACTATGATCGAAGGGTCGATAAATAAGAAGAACATACGTACAGACATGAAATTTGGCACGTTTAATAATCATAACCTATTTGTAGATTTTAGGACCCATCTTTTAAAGTCATCTTCATCGCCATCAAAATCAGCTGCCGTGTTCGAATTGTGCTTATTAAAGCGTGATATTGAGTCATGAAATGAAGCATTTATTTATGAGTTCGGCTAATCCAAAAGATTTATTATTTCTCTTGGAAGCGATTCCATCTTGATCTGTTCCAGTTTCTCATTTAAATACAGACTTGATACCGAATCAGAATACAGACTTGAAAATGTTTTGCGTACTTCTAAAGCATTTTCAACTAGAACTAAGGACCGAGGCCTTAAATCTTTAAAGTTTAAAATTTATTCTTCTTTGCAATGGTTTGTTTTAAAATGTCCTCAATTTTTTCATTATTTTTATTTTTTGCAGAAACTGGAGATGCATTAAAAAGAAAAGGAATGAAAAATCCTTCTCTGAGGTAAGTTTTGAAGATAGGTTTTCTTTTATCCGGGGTGCCGAACTGTAGAGGATGGTGGGTGTTCAGTATTTTCCTCTTTACCAAATTATTTTCTGTGTGTGTAGGTTTGTGTGTTGTTCCCCACTGAATGGAGACATGAAGATCATACAGATAGTAAGAGATCGCACTGTTTCAACTATTGCTTCGCTTCTGTCTTGTTATGGATTCGTGTTTCATTCACGTCATTAAACTATGGTGGGTAGACCCAAAGCTTTAGAACGCAAGCATGTTTATTCTGCTAACCTACAGTCACAACCTAACTTAGAAATTTTTTTTTTGTTTATGAGAATCAAGGCTACACTCGAAGGTCGTTTCGACAACATTGAAGTTATCAACTGTGCACATTGCGGTGTCGTCAAAGTCTTCAAAACATCAATTTTTATATAAAAAATTCCATTCTTGTGACAATACGTGGTACCAATTATACCACAACTAGTATCCATTTGAACACAACTCTGCCAAAAATTAAAATTTATTTTCTGTTAAGGAGCAAATTGGAATTTGGAATTGAAGAGCCTTCTGCCCGTCGGACAGTAAATAAATAAAAGTAAAAAAATTAAATCAAAAACTTTAAATCATGACACTAAAATCTCAATCTTCATTTGCAATTTAAAGCGTATTTTTTGTACGAAGATCCAAGCTGAGTTCCATGCAGCAACCATTTTCTAACTCAATCGTACCTGCATGATCTCGCGCTCGTAAAAGTTTTGGTTCTTATTGCTGAAAAACTCCTCCTAGTAGTTTTTGTTCGGCTTCAAAGAAGCGAATGTCGTATATTACTGGTGAGTACGGTGGTACGATCGGACAACCAATACTTTTTGCTTGGTAGACAAAGAAGTATGTGGCATTGCGTTATCCTGATGAAATACCAGCCTTTTTCGTTTAATCAATTTGCCTGAATTTTTTGATTCAATGGCAGCAGCATCCGATCCGATCAGATCAAAATTTCAGTATAACATTCCTTGTTGCAATCTGTCTTTCAGCGTTGCTGCTGGTGGCTAATTGGACTACCTGCAAAAGTTGTTTTTGCAGATGATCCACATTTCATCACTCGTAACCAAGCGCTTCAAAGAAGATGATTTTTATTATGCTTAAGTAAATAAAATGAGATGACAATTCGTCTGACTAAATTTGTTTTTTTTTTTCATTCCAATTCGTGTTTTACACACCCATCGCATGTTCTGATCATTCTGAGCTTTCAACATTGCATCTTAGAGGTTGAAATCACCTTCAGATTAATGTTACTGCCTCCTCTCCAAGCACAATATAAATTGGATTTACGCTGACTGCCGCCAACGAAACTCCTTTAACATAACATGTTAAAAACTATTCGCTTCCAAGCAAATGCCAATAAATAGCAAAGAGCGATACCTATCGAAAACTAAAAGAACTTTTGCAACAACCCAATAATTTTCAAAACATTATAATGACTTCGCTTTTATCTATTCTTATAAAGTTTCTGATATAGGCTCAAACATCAGACTGGTCAATCATATACAAATCACAAAATATGTAGGAAAAAAATTAGTCCTTTAGACAGGCCACTTATGCGTCATTGGTTTGTCTGACAGTTTTTATACACGGACGACTCCAAAGGATCACTGTTTGATATAGCAGGTGCGTCGCATCATATTGTGTGTGTGTTTGATTTGCTTACAACTTTGATATATAACAGAAAAAGGATTTTTATGCAAATTTAAAACTTTTGTGATTGTAAAAATTGCCTCACTGCAATGAAATACGCAGCGCAGCATGTTTCACAAAACTTTTACAAACAAACAAATTCAATATCCGCAAAAAAAACTTATTTTTCTGTATTTAATTTTATTTTTTTTTTTAAATTTATGCAAATTTCTATTAAAACTTTAAATTTTCGCTCTCTTTCGCTCCAGTTCACTTTAAGTGCGCTGCTCAACTAAAGTCACTTCAAAATAATGTTTTATGTTCCTTCGAATTCCAAACAATGTCAAAATCAGCACAGCGCATAATAAAATGCATTTCTTTTCAACTTAATTCATTCCAATGTTGTCTTCGCTACTTTTGCGTTGTTACAGCTGCTGAAGGACACACGAAAATTACCCTTATTGGGCGTAGCATCATGGAATGCGTCATGTATACCGAGAGACGGACGGACGGACAGACTGACGAGACGAGTATGCGTTTGTCATTTGTTGTCACGAAAATGTATCTACACACAAATAGCATATATAGTTGTATGCTATTATATAGAAAGACATCTTGCATCAACTGTAATGTGTTTCCGAACGCGTGTCTCTATGTGTTTGCATTAGATAACGTCTTGTCTAACAAAGCGTGTTACTATCGCAGTCGCTATTTACACGCCCCACTTTTTATGCAGTCACTGTTCTACCCCCCCGTCCCACTGCATTAGAAAAATGAAAGTGTTACGCTTGCATCGTTTGTCCTCCGCGTCACTTGGTTGTCATCCTGACCGGCTTTAGCTTTAGTTATGAGTAATATGTGTGGAGCATATATGGAGCATAGTTTAAACAGTTAGCTGCCCGCGCCCTTTTTAAAAAGTAAATATTTCACAATCGCATTTTTATGATAATTTAATACGTTTTCAGTCTCAAACTGTGTATGAAAACCTTCTCCATATCCTAACCGGCAAAAACTTCAACGCATTAAATCGTCTACTTGAAGTTCGAGTATATTATTTCCAACAAGTTCACTGGCAATGCAGTTTTTTAGTGCTTTTCACATAAAATAAAGTGCGTTAAAAATTTACAGTACAATTGTATTTTTTATTGATAACTTTGGAAAATATAGCAAGCAGATATTCTGAAAAATTATTAGAAAGGTATTAGAAAGATCATTGAATGTATAAAATTGGATTTTCAGTAGGGTTATAATCTTTTTTTAATTTAAAATTTTACAGATAATTTTTAACATGGTGAAGTTATCGAACGATCAGAGATTATAAAAATTTGAAACCGAAATTCTGAATTGGTGTTCGCTCATTTACAGACATAAGAAACATCCAGTCAGTGGATAGATTCGAGTCAAACTCCGGTTGAAATGGGAATAGCGAAACAATTTTCCTTAGTACCAATTTTTCTTATTAATTTCCTACCTTTTTTTTTTGCACTGCTTGGTCATAAGCTAGGGAAACATTTGTGTTTGTTAGGTGACATGTACTGGTACTGGGACTCTTACAGTCTTTTATGCCCGACTGTAATTTTCTTATTTGTAGTTTTTTTTTTGTTTTGTTGGTACATTTGTTGACATGATCAGAAAACTTTTAAGGAGTTATGAAAATTATTATGGAGAATCGTCGAATCACTATTAGAGAAGTTTCTGAGGTTGTGACATATCGGTTTGCTAATGACATGCAATTTTTGTAGAAGTTTTGGGCATGCAATATGTGGCAACGAAGAGAGACTTTACATAAGCTGTTGAAAATTTTGTTTGTTTGTTTTGTTTAGATGGCCGTCAACCGTCTGCCAGTCATGGCCGCGTCCAGGAAAGCGCGCCAGCCTCCATAATCCTGTGCGCGCTGGCGCCAGTCGTTCTGAATGCCAAGTACGGAGAGATCTCTCCATACCTGGTCATTCCATCGAGTGCCCGGTCGTCCTCTATGTCGGCGTCCACCAATCAAGTTTGGGCCCCCCATGTAAACCATGCACGCTGGAGCTCTTTCGTCCATTCGAATGAGGTGCCCAGCCCAGTGCAGCCGCTGGAATCTTATACGCTGGACTATGTCAACCTCATCGAATAGCTCGTACAGCTCGCGGTTCATACGGGACCTAAACTCGTCGCCGACTCTAATAGGACCAAAGATCCTGCGAAGAATCTTCCTCTCGAAGACTTGAAAATATTATATATAGTATATTGTAATGACGTCCAAGCCAATTATCTCAATGTGGGAGCACCTTATGTGTTAGCAAAAATAACAAATCCATCGAACATTGACGAAATTAACAGGTTTTTATGGGTACTCTCCTTTATTACACTAATCTTAAGACGGAGATATTTAAACTTGATGGTTCTTACAGCATCCAACTTCTCGTTGTTCATATGAACAGCCTGACAGATGGAATTTTGTCTGTCGCCTTGACTTTTTGAAGAATTATCTACCTGTTTCTGTGGGCTAATTTGAACTTTGATGGAGTATTTTATTAGGCTCTGTACAGAAGTTACAAGAGCCTATTGGTTTTGTGCAAATGTATGTATTAGGTAGAAATAATGGTCGGCCCCAAAGTTACCCCCATTATGGTCAGGAGTGATAGAGGAATCGATATTGACATGTCCGTCCGTCTGTATGAACGAAAGGATCTCGGAAACGGTAATAGATAGAGACTTCGTTTACAAGTTTATTTTAAAATTTTACCCCTCCCCCCCTTCACCATAAAATCACCCCCTAGGCAAAAAATTTCTTCGGCACAAAATTTAGTGCACCAATATAGAGATAACGCCTCTCTAAGCCAAAATCCAAAAAGTTCATCAAAATCGGATAATTTCTTTTCAATCATATTCGCGCAGTGAGAAGTGGTCATGTGTTTGGTCATAAGCTCGGGAAACATTCAATGTGTTTGTTAGGCGACCTGAATTGGTACAGGGCCTCTTACAGTCGGTTACGCTCGACTGAAATTTCCTTACTTGTTAGGATTGATTTTTTTCATACAAAACCCAGAATGGTATGACAGATTTGTATGGAGGCCAGCTCGAATAGTTGAGTGATCTCAACAGTAATGGAATAAATATTTTGTAAGGATAAGAATAAAGTAGATCAAATTTGCAAAAAATTACAACATCAATAGAACTCAGAATTAATAGTAGGTTTACATGGTAAGTCTGGAACCCTCTTAGTTAGGATGGTGTGAGCTCGTTCATCTAAATGTCCAAACTTGAGGTCCATTGCTAATGGTCTTCAAGATCTAACTGTTCGTTTGGTTTATACGGACAGCCAAACAAACGTACTGACGAGATGATCAAGAATATATATTCTATGGGGTCTAGCTCACCTACTTCTACATGATACATACATACAATTGCACAATATTAGTGTTTCATGTGGGTAAAGAGTATAATAATTTAAAAGTGAGATATAAAAATGGAACTCACTGTGAGCATACACTATTACCAAATTATTAAAGAATTGATTTTTATATTCTTCACTCAGTGTGCTCTAGTAGTGTATTGTACTCAATGATTGCAAAGCATCGGACGTATCATAAAGAATGTAAATACATACGTGATCAGAGTTACAAGGCGATTATACAGGGTGACAAGAAATAACCCGGACAAATTTTGATGCAATCGATTACAAATGTTTTATGGTGCAGTCCTTACAGAAATGCATTTATCGATAGCTTGTACTTTTCTGAAACAAATATATTTACCATCCAATCGAGAAGATATTCACCATCCAACCGGCGCACAATCACCAAAATGACAGAAGCTGGTCAGCTGAAGCTCAAGGCACCTCTGTAATAATCGAGCGCCGTCAATATGAGCAGTCTGTAATGGTTTGTGGAGGAATATGCGCCACCGGCAAAACACCCCTTGTTTTCATCGAGCAAGGGGTCAAAATCAATCAGGAAGTGTACCGCCGTGACATTTTGGAAACTGTTGTGCTTCCTTGGGCCCAGCAGCACATAGAGCCAAATTGACTCAGGACTGGTGCAAAGCAAATTTTCCGGAGTTTATCACATCCAGTGAATGGCCACCTTACTCGCCAGATCTCAATCCGATGGACTACAGTGTGTGGTCTATTTTGGAGTCCAGGGCATGTGCTAAACGCCACATACGTTTGGAGGCGCTGAAGCAATCATTGCTCCAAGAATGGGATCGATTATCGGAAGAAGACCTGCGGCCCATTGCGCTAAATTTCCAGAAACGTTTAGGGCTCTGCATCGCAGCCCAAGGAAGCCACTTCGAACCCGACTGAATACTATGTTTACATAATAGCTATTTGATAGTTGTGTATCAGCATTTTTTCTCAAATATAGTTCCTTAAAAAGTTATGATCAAAAATGTAAGTCCGGGTTATTTCTTGTCACTAGCCATGTTAATATGTATGTATGGCTGTGTATACATATGCTGGCTCTTTGTCCGCAATATTTGAGAAATTGATTTGAAATTCGGTTTCTGGACTTTTTATAACCAAATCAACATATAAGTTAAAGTGAGCTCTTTGAACTTAAATAACTTTTCTTTGAAATTCTTTTAAATTCTATTGCTGCCAAACAAAGTACAAATGTGTAGAGTGTTTAAGCTTCGGTTCTAACAAAGTAAAAGTTTGCGCTTATATTTATTTTGTTTTACAACTGCACACAAAATTCACTGGAAATGTTTTATTTTTTTACATGTGAACTTCAACAAGAAATTTTCTCACATTTCTCTTGGGCACTTTTGTTTTTTTAAAGTTCTACGCTTTACACAGGTTTAATTGCATGAATAGAAAAATTGCAGCTGCACTTTTTGTACTACTTCATTTGGAATTCATTTTTAGTTTATTCTTTTTTTTTTTCTTGTACTGCTGTAGTGACGCAAGTTCTTCTTGCTTCATGGTAAATGAAACCCACAAATTAATTTCTATTTTTCTATGCGCAATTTTTCCCTATTTTTTTTTAATGGAAAAGTCAGTAGATAAATGTGCAACACTTCTTGTTTTTTTTGTTGTGCAATTCCTGTGGTCATTGATATATTCCTATTTACACTAATTGTATTCTCTGGAAATATATAGCCGTGTAATTGCTTTAGATATTATTCAAAACGTGTTGCACAGCCAAGGGTAATTAAATTTCACAATAATATGCTAAAATCTTTTAACTACTCGAACTTGTTTAGAGAGAGATTTGTTTAAATAAATGTGACTAGTTAAATATTATTGTAGAACGCAGCTAATTGATGAATCACTTTTGTTTTGAGCTGCAGATTTTAAACAATTTTTTGTACTTTAACATGACGCTCTCGAGCGCTTAAGTATCTTTCTATCTTTCGAATATTCGTCTGTATATCTTCTGTATTAGTACGCCCAAGCAATTTTTGCAGTCTATTACGTTTGCAATTTTTAAACATTATAAAATTTTACGAGAGGAGCTATACAGAAAAATTAAATCTTTTTTTAACAATCCTTTTTGTTCGTGGGTGGCTGTTCGCAATAATAGTTATAAAAAATGTGCGCTATAAATAAAACAAAAAAACATTAAAATATATAAAAATAATTCAATGAAGTATTTTAAATGCGCTTCGAACACGCAGTGCTGGAACGAGCAGCTATTCGCTTGCTCGCGAATAATTAGCCATTAATTTTTATATTTTAAGAAGACAACACATACAAATACAAACAAGAATAAATAAGAAGAAATACTGTTGTCGAGTGTGCACGACTTCGAGATAGCCTGTACGCCAGTGACTTCAAATATTTTGTATTTAAAAGTAAATTTCATAATAGTTCAATGGAAAATTAGATACCTGCAAATTTAAGACATGAAATCTTTTTAATCTTTATTTATCTGCGCTATGTATTAACAGTGTTTCAATACAGATTTTGCTTATTTTGCACATATTCTATTTAAAGAGAGGAACTTTTAAATCTTCGTGCTTATTGCTTATTGCACACGAACCATTGGGCCTTTACGATACAGCCAAGAATTTTTAATGTATATCTTTGAAGAATTTCTACGTCTCTCGTAGTTCCCCACAACTGATCGCCATATTTCGAAACTGACTAATATGGTTTTATATATTTGAACTATATGTTCGAGTTCTGTGATTTTTGTTCAAGTAACCAAGTAAAGTTTTTTTGTTTCAACATTTTTGTTTTGCTTTATGTTTTATTTCTAGGTATGTCATCTGTCAATATTTATACCTAAATGTTTTACACAATCGCACTATAGCATCACTGGTGGACAGTCTTCTGATATTTTTGAACAAAGTTGCTAGCTTCTACATGCGATACACTCTAGATTACCTAATACCTTCTCTTTCCTTCTATCTCGTAAAATAGGCTGCAAGCTTTACTAATGGTCATACATAACCTTCCGCCACCTTTGTGTTGAATTTTGGAAAAAGCCATGACTCAAATGCCAGCATACTATTCTCTCAACACCCTCTGAGACAAAACACATTCTCCGATCGATCAGTGACATTCCTACCCTACCCATCATAAAATTTCTCTTAGAACCATACTCGGTACTTACTTACCCCTTCACACTATCCAAAATACTTTATCCCCACTTCACTCCATTCACCTTCTCAGCATTACTTTACCTTCAATCCAAAATTAATACCAATTATAACCAATTTATTAAAAAAAGAAATAGCCTTATCACTATCACCGACTCATTACACTCTCTCTCGCAACACACTCTTTAGACTACCGCCTATCACAATCATCTGCCATCATACAGGATGGTGATAGTGGGAGACTGATATGATACTCAAATGAAATATTTAATTTAAATATTTATTTAAATTTAGTATTAAAAAAAATAAAAGAAATAGAAAATAAAAACCGGACACTGCCAAGTTTAATTTTTTGTGAGATATTGATCCAACAATATTTTGCGCTATATACCGGAAGGGAACTGAAGAGAAACCATCCTGCAGATCAATCTAACATATACTGAAAAATTTGTGTCGTTTGGTGCAGCGGTTCTTGAGACCCCATAAAGTACATACATATATGTATATATACATATTCTGGATCAGCACCCGTTGTCGATATAGACATGTCCGTCTGTTTGACTAGAATATTTGAATACTTGAATACTTGAATTCAATGAATGTGATAATCCCCACTTCATAATATCAGTTTATAACTTACCATGCAAACCTACTCCTCGTTTTGAATTTTTTATGAACAAATGGTAAATTTGCTAGAAATTACAAATTTGGTCTCCTTTACATTGAACCGTAGAATTCTGACCCACCTTTTGTGTTATTGTATTATAATAATTTTGTTGTTGTTGTTAATTCAGTTAGAAACATCGAATTTACTGTGTTTAGCATCAATTCTCATAAAATATTCCATTAAGGTCCAAATCGGACCACTAAAAGAGGTAACCCATTAAAAAAAGTCAAGGCAATATAATATGTCCGTTTGGAGGATTTTCGTTTGGTCGCCCAGTTGACCGACTGTGCCTCAACTCACAGCCATGGAGTGGTCCAAGCAGTCGCCTATACCTCGCCTATAAATACAATTCTGTTAGGGAAGTCCTTTTGCCTTCAAGAAATATAATATTTCTTCACCAATATAGCTAGATGAATTTTCTGAAAAGTTGAATGAAAATATTTTGCAAATGCCTCTACTTTATTTTTAAAAGTCTTTCACCAGATTCCGTTGTAGTGTTTGACTGAAAGACTACGCTAAACGGCTCGATATAAGAGTTTTATTGCTCGCCCCGAACAGTGGTCAGAACGTGCGTGAATATTGGTGACCTTGTATTTTAATATTTTGGTTTTGCTGGCTCAAGGTCCTATCGAAATAAAAATGCAATGTATTTCGACTCTTTTCAAAGATCGTCTTTAGGATTATTTAAATGCGAAAACCGGCGAGTCTGTCTTCTTAGGCGTAGAGTTTGTCACAGAATGAAGGTTAAACATTCTGTGGTTTAAGATTTTTAAGAAACTCAGCTGCTGACACATATCGTAAATCATTTAAAAGCTGCTTCAGACCATTTGTAGCTTTAAAAAATCTCTTCTTCTGTATAAGGCGTCCTTCTGGTACAGGGTCTATAAAACAACTAAGTTATTTCAAGTATATTATTCTCTATGATAGGAGAACACTTCGAAATCTTTTTAATGTTCCACGTTAAAGAAAATAATATTACGTTTTGAAACAAAACTTCATCAATATACTTCAACATATTTGTTGTGTTCAACCAATGACGCGAGTGATAACTTTACTAATGTTCCAGGTCAGCAGATCGACACGTCTTGTTGGTGACGCATATAAATTAATGAACTTCTCCGAATTTTCGCACTTTATGTTACACACATTTTGACAATTCAATATACTCTGCTAATATACAAATAAATATTTGTGCAGGGTATTAAAATAAAGCAAAGACGTCACACAATGTCGCAACAAAATGAACCGCAACAATGCCACTTGTTGGAGCAATGAATAGAATGGTTTGTGAGATACATTCCTACTACTACTTAGTGTCGTCGTTGACGCCGTCGCCGTTGCCGTCATTGTAGACGTCGACGTTGCTTAATTGCAGTAATTTATGTGAAAGTGCATTTACGCGGTGATATTTTCGCTGCGAATGTGTGTGTGAATCACATCCGCCGGATGTAAGGAGTAGCGCTACGGCACAAACGTGCCAAATGGAAGCAGCGGTGCAGCAATTTAGTCGCTAAAGCTGTTTGAAAATTAGCAACAAATGAAAGGAGTAGAAAATTCGTATAACTGCTTATTTTAAAAGTGCCAACTACAGTCACCGAAATAATTATAAGTTCATACATGTTTTTGAACGAGAAAATAATTAATGATTTATTGAGATATTTTTCGCTTTAGTAAATTTGGCTTCGATTTTCAATGCAGAATATAAGAAGAACTGAAGTTCAAAACAGGTATCAAGAATATTGAGTCGGTGAATAAGTGCTGTAAGCAGTTGGTTTAGTAACTTATGTTGCTGATATATGCGTATGTGTGTATAAAGGTGATACCATATGGAAAAAACAATTTATAAAAATTTATATTACTAAAAATGGAAACATTTGTTAATAAAGTTGCATGAGATATTGGAATTGGAACATTTATGTATGATGATGAAGCGCCAGATATTAATCCTTAAATATATGTTGAGCCACCAGTTATAAATGAAGCTAAACACTTCTCGTTGTCGCCACTCATTCTCGATATTACAATTCGCAACTAAAAACACTGAAGTGTATCTGGAGTAAATCTATATAAAAAGAAGGATCGCTAAGCTAACGTCCATCCAACCTTCCAAACCTTCTGCCATCTATCCAACTGTTCTACAGAACTGCTAAGACGTATTGATCAAAGCTATGATTTGATGGCTAGTCTCCAACTGAGTTGCATATCACGCTAATGTTTGAAGGTGAACGTCTTTTTCATACCCAAACCGGGCAATAGTCCTAGCCAAATCATAAACACCTACCAGTCAAACTTCCTGCATTCTGAAAATAATCGTCTTCAACATTAAGCACAACCTTAATATTTCGACCAATTCTTCTATTTGAAGGCGCACTTCATCACTTAGTCAGCAAAATAAACCTTTTTATGGAAATCTCTTTTTGTATGCTTTTCTTGTCATGGGGAATGATTTGGACAACTGCTACTGGTTACAGCTCCATCACCTGATCAATTACCCGAAGAGAACGAGCTAAAATCATCATTGCCTGGTTGAACGCTATATTAAATAAGCGTGACAAAGCATACTCCTTAAGCACCTCCGCGAGTAAACATTCTTTTTAATGGTCTCTTGTTATCAATTGTCTGCTTAGCAAGCTCAGTGAACTAGTCAGTGGATATCCAGATGACTTAGTAATAACTGTTTCAGAAAAAATTGACCGCAACGTCTCTGATGTGATGTACTCAGCGCTTCGAATGTTGACCCAATGGTATACCAATGAAGGCATCGGCATTAATCCTTAAATCGCTGTACTAATACACTTTTTCAAATAATGCAAACAAGACTTAGGTCCAGTTTATATCTAAAATACAATTTTAAACATTCTCCGATGAAGTCAAAGTCAAAATTGTGGCTCAAACTGCTGCAAATTTGTGCAATTAGGCATTGTGCCATGCTACTGACACAATAGAAGTGGTCGTTGTTCTGCCACTCCTGACTAATTTCACACAAACTTCAGCGGCAATTGGTACACTGAGGTTCCAGACAACTCTGTTATCATACTTGACAATCTGGGTCACTCCAAAGTCTTAAAACACATCCAAGAACATAAGAGAATGCATGACCGTGGAAAAGATTCTAAATTCAGCCTCTTAAGCCGCATGGCTGGGCGGACGAAACTTCAGGTATAGGATGTTGATATGACATCTCGGTTGAATTGAGAGTCTTTTTTATACACTTCGACTTTTAACAGATAACGGTTTCATATCTTACAGCATACAGAATCACTTAAAAATTGGCATGAAGATCATACGAACTTGGTGCTCCAAAGTGGGACTAAGACGGCTATTGTAGTTTTTATTATAAAATAGAAATTGAGATCAATTAAATCAATACGGGTGTATGGCACGCTGATAGAAACCAACGTACCACAGAAACGATAAGCGTGGAAGATATTGTGAAGATATGCAATAATGACATACAGAGCCAATTCCTGAGAAAAATAGGGGGTCCAAACATAGTTTAAAGGATGTATTTCACAATAGTCCGAACTGTGGTAACATACAGCAGCGTTGTATATGCAGATAGAACGACACCAACAATAACCAGCAAACCAATGATTTAAACAGACGATGCTTTAGATGACTACAGAAAGCCTGTTTCTACTACTAACGAGCTATTGTAGCTTGCGTTTTCTTGTTTAGCAGGTTTGCACCATACCCAAAATATAATCTCTGAAGAAGAGACATTCATTCAGAATTAGACCCTATTGGTTAGCTGTTGCAACATTGTGCCATTAAGTTGTATTCGAGGTGGGATGCTTCTTCTTAAAGTAAATTACACTTTGCTGTATTTGTCGCAGTTTAACTGATTGTTCGGGCAGCTTGCCCAGTGCTCAAGCGAGTAGATAATTTTGAAGAGCACAAAAAGGAGAAGATAGCAGACCGTTGTGTCATACTCTGTCTGTCATATATCGAAGAATACAGCGTTGCAATAGTGCTTATTGTCAAATGCCCTTGATGTACCATGTCCTGAACGAATTCCTGGTAATCCGGGAATAAGCCTCTGGAAACAATGACGGTAGATAGTCTGGCAAAGATTAGTTCCTCCTAGTTCTTCGAAAGCGATGGAAGATGACTGATCGGCCTATATGACTGGAGTTCACTTTTCGGTCTTCCGGTCTTGTGGGTCATTGCGATTGCCGCAGTTTTTGAAGCTGTAGAAAAATAGAATATTTTTAAGACTATTTTGAATAGTAGTACCAGGAAGGGGAGGTCATTTATGGGCGTTGCATATTTTGTCGTGGCTTGGGTTTTTTTCCAGTTCATTTCCAGAGGATATTTTAAGGATATCTCAGTAGAAGCGAAATTTTTTACTGTTTCAAGAATGTAAGGTCAGATGTTGTGCGAAAACGTCAGCCTGTTTGGAGTCAAAGCGACAACAACCTCTATTGAACGTTTGTTTCTGTCCATATTGTTCCTGTAGAGCTCCTCAAAGTTTAGAAGCAACCCTCAGCCATGTTGTCTTACCCAATGGGTGGTATGTATGTAAATATAACCTCCGTAGTCGTCACTGCCTACTAAAAGAGTTCGTAGATCATTGATCCACATGCTTACGAGGTTTGACACTATCACGACGGAATTTATCTGCTGCTTCGAATACTCTTCTATTAAATAGGTCCGTTAAGCTTGAGTCGTGGCGGAGTAGCTTCACCGTGGAGAGGTATGTCATGGCAGCTGCATCAATTGTGATGGTGACATTTGTGTGATTCTAATCAATATCCATGCGGTGTTCAATATTTAAGTTGCAGTGAGGAATGCCATTATTAACTCCAAAGTCTAAGTAATCTGACTATTTGGTCGCGCGCTATGTATTTCTGGTGGATCTTCAGTTGTCAGAATTCGAGGATAAAATCAGCTAGTTCGTTACATCTTTTACTGCAAATCACAGCCTTTACTTGGCGTTAAAGTTTGAATAGAAAGACCAAGTCGAATGGTAGTCTATTTGAACCTAAGAGGCTCATAAGTTTTAATAATCGCTGTCTCAACTAAGGATGCGGCGTGCTGAAAGTCGAAAGTGCGGTTGGGTTACGTTACAAAGCGTTGAATATTGTTCCTGATAAGTAATGCAGCACCGCATATGATGGGACGATTTGCCGGATATTAGCTATACCCATAAATTTCGGGTGTAACCTTATCAGATAAGTGGGTTTCGTTTACTTTCCTGGTGACACCGTTGACCAAAGTAAAAGAGTAAAGTCCAGGGAGTCATTTGCATTATATGGTTTTTCTAGTGTCTCTCTCTCTCTCTCTCTGGAAGGCCATGAATTCTTTCACCATGACAGAGATGGTAATAATTTTTGCGCTAAAAGGATTGCTTAAAACATTGTCATGTAGATATAATTTGATGTGTTACTTTCTCCGCATAAATCACTGAAGTTAACTTTTGAACTAATAAATAATTCATTAAAAAGTGTACATTTTATAAAAAATGTCCAAAAAAAGGGGTAATAAATAACAAAATAAAAGTGGCAGAAACGGTGATACCGAAATGTGTGTGTGTCATGATTCGAGTATGTCGTTTGCACTTCACACTTAAATTTGGCCAGCAATTCTTGCCTTTGTGTACGCGTGTAATGAAGCGGAAATTTCCATACCGTTGCATATAAACCAGATTTACGTGGTCTACGATAAATATGGCGGCACAATATGCTGTGAGCAAAGTTGGCAGCTCTGCCGTACTCAGTACCAGTCAAAGTAAATATTTCACTGCCAATATTTGTCTGGCAAGGCTGATATTAGTTTTACTTTAGATGTTAAACTAAAAAGCAATAAATTGGAGATTGAAGTTTTCAATTCAGTGCTAATATGTACAAATGGCTATAACCTTTTTTTTTATTTTTTGAGAGAAAGAACTGTTTTGAACATTTAATTCGTATTTCGATACACCATGCAACATTTCCATCAAAATTCTTTTCCGTTTATCGAAATTTTTAGAATGAAATCCAAAAAAAAAAAAACATTAAAAATAAGTAAAAATATAAATGAACTGAAAAATGTTGATCTTCAGTGGTTTCATATCATATTACTTCCTAAACTAAATAATATCTGACAAAATATTGTAGAAAAAATGCCTTTAAAATTAAACAAACAAAAGTTTTCCTCTTTTTTTTTGTCAGTCAGTGGGTCACAAAGTTTTAACGCATAATTATTTTGAAAGACAAAACGCCGCACAAAGTCAGGGCACGTTGTTCGCTCGGCATTTTAATGAATACTTAGTTTTTTATGTAGCACCGTGCCGTGTCCGATTACAACAATTTGCAGTAATTTTTTGGTTATTTTCGAGCATTAATTAATTTTAATGTCAGGCTTGTCTTTTGCATTTTTTGGTGTAAATTGACATACATATGTAAAATAGAAGCGAAAAATGCGCATACGACAGAGAAATAAATAGCAACGCAAGAAGGACTTAGTGAAGTCAAGTGAAGCCATGCCGATGTAAACTGCGTAAATCCCTAAGTGAAAAGGATCTAGCATTGACACATATGGATGCGGTGTGGGCGTATGTGTGCTGCTTGTGAAATATCAACAAATACACCAGCAAACGCATGCAGCATCTACGTTTTTCATTTTGTACGAGAATTGTTTTGAAGGACAACAGCGTCCATGGAACCAATAAAACCGTAGCGTAAAAAATTGTAAGAATGTATGCTGAACCTACGTCGTACGTACAAATATGTATGCTAACAAGATATGTCGCTTGGATATGCGTAAAAACAATGGTGGGTAAATATCAATAGTATCTTTATTGGTATTATAAATATTTGTTTTGTTTTTATTCTGTTTGCTCTTCACCTCGACGTGTTGCGATGCGATGCGATGCGATGATTGTTGAAGCAACAGAGTAAACATGCACAACAACATTGCCTTACAGCACTGCGACAGTACGCTATGCTATGCGCTATCCTTTACGCTACTTTCTGCTGTCCTGTTCTGTCATGTCCAGTGCTGTCAGTGTGTACATTTAAATCTAAAAAATTCGAGTTTTCTTTCGAAAAAAATAAACTCGGAAATTGCATGCAAAGTCACGACTTCTTGTCCTTGACAGCGGACACTTTTTCTATTTTGCTTTGACGAGGTTAACACGGAAAGTCTAAAGAAAGTTGGATTCACAGATTAGATTTATGTATATAACAGAGAAAATAATATTTTCACTAAATCAGCTACTTAAAAGCCATTTATACAAGCTGTACCAACAAGCGTGATGCAGTGTGATAAGCAAGCCTGCATCGTAGTCCTTTGGATTTGTATTTGTATTTATTTAAAGATGGTCATTGCTTATTTGGTGAGTTTTGTGTACCGCTTAATTGTCTCACAAGATAAATATATGCAGCCTCTGATTAGTCACAATGTTTGCAGCGCCTTAATAGGTATGTCGGAGACCCCATAAAGTAAATTTAATTGTGATACAAATCAGCAGGGCTTTCTTTCTGTATATGTGTCTTACTCCCGCAATCTTTAATATGCTATTTTGAAAGTAATTATGTAGAATTTGTTTAGTTGAAATGACCGCCATGTGAAACATAGGAGGTACCGCTCCCATACAAAATCAATTTCAATTGTGCTTTGCTATGCCCAGGTTTGGGTTTCCCTCATATGAAAGGCGAAGCATTTGTAATACTCATTTGATTGTGCCAAATTGTTTAGGCGTGATAACACATATTTTTATAAGCTCATGCATTTACCTCAAACAGTTTTACCTATATGTGACCTGGTCTATAAAAGGCTGCTTAGGTGTCAAAAAAAATGACTTTTGAGCTTGTGAATTCGTGTACAGTTTGTCACCAGAAAGTCAAAATTTGTTGAGAAATTAATCAATACAACATGAAACAGGTCCGTAGCCACTCTTTATTTTACATGATTTCTTTCCTGACTTAACTGAAGCCTCTCCAAAAATCTTATGCTGGAAAGAAAGCATCGCTGATTCCATAAATATATTCTTCATCTCGTCTCTTTCACCCCTGTCTATATGAACCAAAACTAGTTTCTCATGACATGGAGTTCTGTTATGTGCTGAAGCTGAACATAACCTAAAATGACCACGATGTGCCCACTAAAAAGTACCGCTCCCATACAAAACTAATTAAACCAATTAAATAAAAACAAAAAATTTTTTAATAAATAATAATAATTGTTTTGAAATTTGCCTGTATAACATAGCATGCTGTTTTTTAGGCCCTGTACCGAAGGTACAAGAGCCTATTGGTTTTGTGCAAATGTATGTAACAGGTAGAAATAATGGTCGGAGACCCCCAAAGTTACCCCCATTATGGTCAGGAGTGAGAGAGAAGTCGATATAGACATGTCGGTCTGCCGTCCGTCTGTATGAACGAAAGGATCTCGGAAACGGTAATAGATAGAGACTTCGTGATTTTTGCATTCGACTAGGACTTCTTCGGAATTTTACAAGTTTATTTTAAAATTTTTCATACATTAAAAATGTTATATATGGCAGTGAGAAGTGGTCATGTGCTTGGTCATAAGCTCGGGAAACATTTAATGTGTTTGTTACCTGAACTGGTACAGGGCCTCTTACAGTCGGTTACGCCCGACTGAAATTTCATTACTTGTTTTTTTTTGGTCTGTGTTATTGAAGAGTATCCATGCCAGCACCTATGACAGCGACTGTCCACAAAATCTAAATTCACTCGAGGTAGATTGTGGAAAACACCGATTTTTCAATCGAGTAATTTAAGTATTATGTTTTTTTTTATTTTATGATTTTGCACTTGTGTTTGATCAAATTTGTAAAAAAAACTGCTAATTAGAAATAAAAAACAAAATAAATAAAAAAATTGAAACATTTATTAATTAGAGCGCTGCACCACAAGTTATTTTCGAATATCAATCATTCGTGATTTCAGTTTATTTTTCGTATTCGTATTCCCAAAGTTAAAGGAAATAAAAGTACGTTGAATATTAAATTTAACAAAAATAGTGATGCCTAAAATCATTTTCAGTGATATACATACATAGTACATATATATTTCATACATTAAATGTAACTTACTACATCAATTTCCATTTTCTTCCAATTTAAGTATACCAAATATTTCGAATACATTCGATATAACTGACCTGTCAGCAATTACTTTATCAAGTTCTCGCTCACCAAATAACAAAGCATTGCATGTCAATTGATGTGACTTCGATGCAATAATCGGTCCGATAAGCTGTACATCTTCTTGAGTATTCTTTTTTTTTTTGTTTTAATTCTTCGTGCAGGCATACAGTGCTGTATAAGTCAAAATGGTCCTCTGAAGTTTATGACCAATAAAACATGCAAAACATTTTTCGGGTGCAATTCATAATGAATTGATTTTTTCAATTCCTTGTATTATATAAAAAAATTTGGCGGACAACGAATTCCAAATTCCAGAAACATTTTTGAGATAATGTTCTACAATACACGATAGAATATATACTAATATATACATATTTGTATGAAGGAATATCTCGAAAACTATGACAAGGGAACAGCTGCAAATCGAATTACTACCAGTTCGTATGGAGCTATATGGATCGTATTTGTCCGTCTGTTCATCGTTTTGTTTGTCTATCCACAAATGAAGTTTTCATATCTTAAAATCTCCAAGTTTTCGGAGTTTATACGAACTATATATATCAACTATATGAAGTCTATATGGACTCGGCTTTTAATATATTGGGTGTTCATATGCATTAATTCGTGCGGTTTTCATTCATTCATTTGAAAGCTACTGTTATTGCGAGTATTTTTTAGGTATGTAATTTGGTTGAAGCGTAAAGAACCATTTGTTATATTCATTTGAAAATGTCGAACTTTTTGCCAGATAAAGTGTTTTTGTGGCGAGTTCTTCTTCAACGAACTATCCGGACAGCCAAAAAGATTTGAATATGAAGAATTGGGGGCATTGCTCGTTGAAGATGTGTGCCAAACGCAAAAAGAACTTCCAAAAGCTGTACCAGTTGATCAAGCAACCATTTCCAGACGTTTTAAAGCATTGGGATACATGTAAAAGCTTGGAAATCGGGTGCCGTATGAATTGAAACCTAGAGACGCAGAACGCGGATTCTGCAACGCCGAGATGTGAGGCCTGGCCAACCATCAACATCCACGGCAAAGGCGAATATCCATGGCGCCAACATAAACTCTACCGAACACAATTGATTCGTTTATCAGAATATGATCAGAATATGCGACCAGACACGAATCCATAATATTCCATCATGACAACGATCGACCACATGTTGCAAAACCGGTTAAAAACTATTTGGAAAACAGTGGGTGGGAAGTTTTAGCTCTAGCCCAGACATGGCCCCTTCTGACTACTTCTTTTTCAGATCAATGCAAAATGCCCTCATCGGAATTCCCTTCACTTCATAACATGGTATCAAAAATTGACTCAATGCGTTCTTGGCCGACAAGCCGGAGAAGTTCTTTTGGGATGGAATCCGCAAACTGCCAGAAAAACGTCGTAGTTTCCGATGGACAATATTTTGAACGATTTTTTCACAAAATAAAAAAAAAATAGCACGAATTAATGTATACAACCAATACATTTTCTATAGAGTTTGCCTTGCCTTTTTCAATATTACATAAATATTTGGGTGTCACAAAGATTTTTTTTCGATTGGATGGTGCATAATTTGATTATCGCCGAAAAACGAATGAAAGCTGGTGCCAAGAAATGTTGAAGAAATACAGCCACAGTTACTCTAAACACGTTTAGGACATATATATGCATACCAGCTGTACCCGGCCTGCTTTGCTGTGCTCAGTAAAAACTGTACTCAAAACGAATGTTGTATCTAAGAAGGTATATATGTATGTTCCTAATAGACAGCTATTTTATTAACATGTATACTTAATTTCATCGTAGTACCTCAAATGGATACAAATTTATGAAGAATTTTGTATATCACTTTTATAGCGGCCAATTTTATGTCACCTCTTCATATATATCTTTTTTTCTTAGCGCGAATGTTTACAATATGTCTCTGATTTAAGGACATTGCGGTTAATGCTGTACTAAAACGTGCCTAACCTTCAGATTCCAATAGCAGCGAACAACTGAATTCAAGGGGTAGGAATTCGATTCAGCAATGTCTGTCTATCTCCTAACCTATCTGGCTGTATACATTTGAATATGAAAAGGAGGCTCACACTTTCTACTGAATTTTTCTAAATAGGAGCATGGAAATTATTTTGGGAACTGTTTTCAATCCGGATTCCTCTACTAGAAGATAGCATAGTCCATTTCAAAGTTTCTGCATTGGAAAACATTTTATTACAATCAATTTTAATTAGCTTTGGTTGTTTTCTAAATAATTAAAATATATCACACATAAATTAATGGATTGGATGATTGTCGTTAATATGTTCTATAATGCTGCTAGAACCAGTAGCCGTTCCACCATTTTTTATGTAGACTGATTAGCAATATGCCCTTCCTTGCTACCTCAATAAAAAGACACATTCTTTAAGGCAGTTATACCTATTTTAATTAAAATGTTTTGATATTTTAAAAGGCTGATTTGTGAATCAATGTTTTATTCAAACTTTCAAAACTCGCGATACTTGTAAGGTGACTGTCGTACATAAACTTGCTTAAATCTTGACCTTGTTGTGCAAAGTTAAGCACTGTAGTCGAATTAGATTCAATTGGATTGGGCTGAGATTATAAAAGAAAATCAAAAGCAACAGCAGAAATTTTTAATGCCGTCATGTTTTGTTTATTTTTATATATATATGTAATATGTACGACTGTACGAATATATAATATTTTAAATTTAGCGAATTCAATCAGAAGCACTTTATGTGTCCAAGAACTGTTTGTAACAACTTTTCAAAACAAAAACATAAAAGGAAGCAAAATTATGCGACTGTGGCTTAAACAAACTTTGACCCAAGCAATCAAGTTACCAAACCGAGAGAACAAAGGGCCTCAGACAAATAAATTATTGAATAAGTCAAGCTACAAGTGCACGTTTGCACGCACTCGACTCGACACTCACCCCGAACGCACATTAGGTCCTTTGAGCCTTTATTTTCATGCGAGTGTATATATTTGTGTACAAAATGTGTGGTCAGAAATAATACTTGAAGCATAAAATAAATAAATACATTTTCGCCAAAAAAGCCACACACAGTAGGACTGTGCATGAAATTGAAACATCAAAATTTGGTCAGCACGTCTCCATGGATTGTGCGGTGGTGTGCATACGAGCCATTGGTTTGATTGATTTGGTCTATAATGTTGGAGCAGCAGTTCCACAGAAAACATATGTCAAGTATCTAGATACATTTATGCGGTCAAGTGTACATAGTAAGTACATGCATGTATCTATTATATCTTGCTGTGTGTGTGTGTTGGTTTATTGCCTGCTGTGACATGAGCCTATTGAAGTTTGATTTGATTAAGTGCTGACAGGCTTTTGCATGGTATAAGCCTACACTTCGTATAGATACTCACTCATAGTTAAGCTGTTAAAACCATTAAAACCATTAAAAATTAATAGTAATAGTAGCGCTTTAACGCCGTAATTAATTATCACACGCCAGATATGTGTAAGTACTTGTCTATTCATGTGTTTAACTATTTTCACGCGATACATGTTCATGTAATACTTCCAAATAGATGTAGTGTACAAAAATTAAAACAAAACCAAACGTAAATTCATGTTAGATAAAGTTCTCATACAACATTTAATTATTTTCATGTTTACATATTTTCGTGTTTATTTTATTTCCTGTCCCTTACTTAACTTCGTTTATCCAATGATAACACAAGCCATATACTATTGTTACAACATGTACTACACAAGAGGTGTGCTTATTAGGTCAGCGAATAGTCAAAAACCTATTTGAATACCTATTTTTCGGTCAGGTCAACAGAAAGCGTTCTTTGAAACCGTTTCGTCGTAATGACTCCTGTCCAGTTCATTAGGGCGTACTTTATGTTGCTGTAAAAACGCCGCAGCTTGCTGATGAAAAACATTCTCCATTTTAGGAACATTTTTGCCCCGTTCGCATACACAAAGGGCGAGATATGTTGGGGAGGACTTTTATTTGGAGGGCCATGTTTACCTTATTCCACATCAACAGCTTTTTTTTGCTGTTGAGTAGTAAGCCTAGTTAATGTATTGTGTCGTTGAGAGATTTCATGACTCTGTTGATGTGGGTCTTGAAAATAAGTCACTTCTCCCGTTGTAACAACATGTAGGCATTTTTTGTAAACCCACTGTCCTCTAGCGTATAGAGAATTGGAATTTAAGCTTCTGAATTTTATGCCCTTGGTGAAGATGCTGAATCTCCTCAAGCATGCTCCAAACATGATTGCTTACTGCTTAAAATTTCTTCGTTGGAACCGGACCCAAAGGCGAAAAAGCTCGTGTCTTTAAATATCGCAAAATTCACAATGAACCATTTTATACTACAAACTAATCATTAGCGCATAAGAAAGCTCTGCATCCAAAAGATTAAATTGTCCAGGTTTATGACGATGCTCCATTGCTCAAACTCGCGAAGATGTAGTTGGAGTACATTGGTAGCATTGTAGACACACTTGTCCTCTGGTTGTACCGTCAGCATAAATGATTCTGTGGCCATATCAGAAGTCAACAGTGAGAAAAAACTTTGCTGCCAGCACGCTTCCATATGGTACAGTAGCATTGATAGATCTCACTGTTGACTCTGGATCATCCCGAACAACGCGGCGAAGATTCTGTCGGCAATAGACGCTTGAGTTAATACAGGAGGCAATCCTGTACTCTATCAAAGTTGTGCCTTAAATCAAGATAAGCCACCAACCTAATCAACTGTTCCGTCGATCCAGCGGAATACTGAACGAATATCCTACTCCTTAACTTCTTGAACGTAAATAAAGTCGATAACGCCTATAACTAACTAAGGCTGTCGGCTGTTATTTAGACAATGCGTTTTTTGCTCTCTAAACAGTAGTCAAATGTTTGTGGGCGGTCCTCCTGATTCTCAGCGCTGCACGTTCGTTAAAGAATTTAACCTAGCAACTATCAACCGTACTGATTAGAAATGGGAAAGACACATGTACCTCTTCGCCAAAGTTCATAATGAGTATTGTGCTCGCATCTGATATGATATTTTGAAGGTAACGATCAGTGGTTCTGCAGGGATATATTTAATTTGGTATTTTTAAGGCCGGTAACACCACATCAATGAGACAACAGGCCTCAATTCTATGAATTATTTAACAAAATTTGATCTGTACTTGATGTTGCGATGGCGAATAGGCTGCGTAAGTGTTAAAAAACTTGCTTCTGAGTGTGAAAATTAGCCAAGCTCCTAAGATTATCGTTCCGTCATCGTTCGCCACAATTGCCCAATTGGGGCTCTCTTTGCAAAAAGTTATCGTTTCGAATGAGGTCCATTCCCAACTCAACGAATGCGTTAACAAGAAAACGGTTGCTTATGGCACAGTGGTAATCCACACCAATTCATAGAATTTTCTCTGTTGTTTCAGGAAAAAAAAAATTATAAAAATGAACCAAAAACTTTTCCAGTCTTGAAATGGTACTATCCAGTCACGGTGAACATATTTGGATTAAAATTATTTATAAATTCTTCTATTGTGAGGGTCTTGAAACGTAACACAAATTCGGATGGATAGGAATAGAAAAAGTTTTATATACGAATCAAATGGAGCTCCATTTTTCAAGATATTTCAGATTATTTTTGAAGTTTCTTATATTTAGTGTTTATTAGGCCGAATAACGGAACAATGGAAGTAGGAATCATTGAGACGCATATCAATACACATCAAATATATGTACGATTCTAATCTCTGGCGTTCTGTGACGACTGATCAAAATATATAAAGCGTCACAATAAGCAAAATGACACTCTTTTGACTAAAACACCTTCAATCCAACCGATACATAAACAAGAAATATTAAAGTTGTCCCTCTTTTTGATAAAATTAAGAAGATGCATAAATTGGCTTTTGTTAAATTGTTGAACTAAATACTTTTGAGCCCAGAACATAAATCAAAAATATGGGCAACTAAAGTATCTTCTTCACATAAATGGCAAGTAGGCTGGTATCTGTTCAATTCGGATTCGGTTAAATGCCTTATATTGAAAGGATGACCAGACTTCGAACGTCCAAGAACGGAGGCGCAAAACGATGGTTCTTTTCGTTGGAGGCTATGATGAAGATGTGAAGTTTGTAGACTTTATCGATTTTGCCGCAGCATCAACTAATGTCTTAATGCCTAGGGACTAAGAAAAGTGTAGGTTTGTCCTGAGATATAATTAAGGCGTCGAGTATTTGGCAAATTGTTTTGGAAGCCATCCTGATGCTGTATTGTTCTCTTGCTGATCAACACACATAAATGCTGTGATGCGCTCGGGTCTTGTTCCATCGGTTAAGAGCCAATTCCAGTTTCTAATATTAAGCTTGAACAGCTCTTTCGCGAAAAGGATGCCGGTAAAATGCTAAATTTTTTGGCAAGAGATGTACTTTGGATGTAGAGTTTAATTTAAATAAATTATAATAATTTTTGACAGCAAGCTGTTCATCTTAGCTCGAATTGAGTGCTCTGTGAAAATCAGTAGCCAATGAGGAAATATCATTACTCCAAAGAGCATCCGACACGAAATGCTGTAAATACAGCAGGAAGACTTTTTTCTTTGCTGTACTTGGATTTAAATTCCACTTGATACAGATTTAAGAATTTATTTTGGGTAATATACCACATGTGTCTGACTACTATCATTCTATCTGACTATAACATTCTTTACTAAGAATTGAGTACTGAGTATTTACTTTTAATTGACTAAAAACCTTAAACCCTTTTTTTTGTTAAAATTTCCACTAACATATTGTACCACCCTCGCATAACAATGTATTGTATTTGCTTCTGTTGCTGATTGTTAATCGTTCTATCGACAAGTTGTTAAAATGATATCCGTTCAATGTCCGTTCGACGGTTGTTCAATATATGTATACAATTTATTGTGTATCTTGCAGATACATATTTGTATTTAGTAGTTCTGATTATCTGGCTAATGTTTATCGTTTATCTCTCTTGGATGTGTGTTAGTCCATTGAAATAATCTTTGTTGAAACGGAGTTAGCATTATATGAAATACCATTATATAGAATACAGTCTATGGTTTCTTTTTTCCGGATACTAATTTTTTTGTGCTTTGTCACTGTGAAATAGGTTTTCGGTAGGAAAATTGTTTTCAATTTCATTTATTTTGGCAAAACATCTGTTATGGGATTTCTGTTGATGGGCAACAGTTGGTGCTACTAACTAAATTCTTTATACGAAATTAATCGACTTTGATATGTGAAATATATGCAGACACTGCTTTTCAGATACATATAATATAATAGTTCAATTGCTAATCGCTTTCCCCAACCTACCACCCCCCCCCCCCCCCCCCCCAAACAATCGGTTTAAATCGTTGGTTAGTTTTATTTATTTGGTTGTCTGCGTCTGCTATTGACATATTGTCAGTTGCAACACGTTTATTACACGTGCTATGCCTGAGATAAACAATTGAGATACAACTTGATTAGGTGGAAATATAAATATTGATATAGAAACTTTATAGTTTAAGTACCTACACAATGAAGGCAAAGTTTGTTATACAATAAATTCGATGAGAAATGAAATAAAATCATTTAATTAACTGCAACATAATTAGGTACACTGAAGTACAAAATGGTTGAAAAGACAGTAAAGACAATTTGACGCTCATCAACATTCTAAAGTTGAAAAAAAATTATTTATAAATGTCTCCAACTAACAAGGGTAACAGACAGAAGCATGTGTGGTCTACTTTCAATTTGAAAATTTTACTATTGACAGTCATTGACAAAATCCCAATTAATATGCCATATTAGACGTATAATAATGAATGTTTTCTTTAATATAGCACTATGGGTGATCACTGAGGTGGAGGAGAAACTTAAAAAAATGGGTCACGTTTTCTTACAGGCAGAAGTAGTCGAAGCAGACCCCTTAAAATATATTTATGTATTCTTAATCAGAATTAAAAATCGCTGATATGAAATTCTAGAACTTCGAGACTACAAGGTCTGTCGCAAAAGAAACAGGACTTTTTAAATATAACTGTTTCTGGTGGCGCCACCTATTGGTGGGTATATGAAATAAAAAGTTTGATCTCTTGTTGACAGAAGTTATCGATCAAAAAGTGACAGCAGCTTTTGGTCATCGGTCGTAAAATGCATTTTGAACAAAGAGCAAATATTAAATTTTGTTTTAAACTTGGGAAAACGTTCACTGAAACATTTCAAATGATGAAAAAAGTTTATGGTGATCAGTGCCTATCCTGTAGTAATGTGCATGAGTGGTTTAAGCGATTCCAAGAAGGTCGTGAGGACCTCTGTGACGATCAGAAGTCGGGCCGGCCAAAATCAGTGATTACCCAAAACAATATTGAAAAAGTGGGTATTGTACACCGAGAGTTCGTCCCACCTGGCCAAACGATTAATGCTGTGTTTTACCTTGGTGTTATGAAGCGTGTTTTGTCACGCATTCGTCGTGTTCGACCACAATACCGTGAGGCAGGGTCCTGGCGCCTATTGCACGATAATGCGCCGTCTCATCGGTCGACGCTTTTTGACAAAAAACTCCATATTAACCATTAATCACTCACCCTACTCACCTGATCTGGCAACCTGTGATTTTTACCTATTTGGAAAACTTCATTTGCCCATGAAAGGACACTGGTTTCAGGAAATTTCAGCTATCCAAAAGGCGACGACCGATATTCTCAAGAGCATTCCGAAAAATGACCTTAAACACTCATTTGAAATGCTAATTGACCGGGCTAAACGCTTTATCGAAGCACAAGGAAACTACTTTGAATAAAAAAATATAACTTTTGAAAAATATTAATTTTTTGTTGTTTTTTTGAACAGTCCTGTTTCTTTTGCGACAGACCTTGTATAATAGATAAAACCTTCAAATTGGTTATTTTGATTCTTCTATTCATTCTTCAGGTCACGTGTATTTAATGAATATGCTTAAACTACCACCGCTCACTCCCCTTTTCTAACAGGGGGTTGGGCCCTACCATTAAAACTACTCATTTTAAAGTTTTGTATGAACAAATTTTATTTATATTGAAAAATTTTCTATAATTTGCCAAATTTGGTTTACGTTAATCCTTTTTTTTAGGTCCATATCGTTCCACTGAAATCGTTCCCTATAAAAATCTGTTTCACGGTTTTTTGTATGAAAAAAAATTATGTTGTTGTTGTTGTTAATTTAGCTAGAAACACCGCACTTGGTGTCATTCATAATAGAATATTCCATTAAGGTCCAAATTAGATCGCAAAAAAAAGGTGATCAATATAGACATGTCCATCTGTCTGGCTATGAACAGTAAGAACTTAGAGATAGAACCGTAAAATGTGGATATTTATATTCCACTATTTTCTTTTCAGAGAGGTTGTATTTAATGAACGTGCCAACCCCTATTTAAAGTGTAGTTAGTACCCATAAAAAACTGAGTTCTTGGATGAATATTTTTTTTTTTATTTTTTTTGGTTATTTTAGCTACATTTGTCAAATTTAGTGTATCTCTATATTCTTTTAAAAATTTTGAAGAATACTAATCGGACGATAGGATGTAGCAAGTGATGACTGCAAAGTATAGAATTGTAAATCATCGTCAGAAACATAAATCCCGTCGTCCCCATGATTTTGAAAGCTTCACCTTCAACCGAAGATCCATTTGGCAAATGTTGATTCAAGATATTTGGCAAATGCTTCCGAATTAGCCGTATCCCTCCTGCAGCGTTCTTTCTTATTTTTAATTAGCGATAATGAAAAAAAATCTTTTTTTTTTTGGTATGAAAAAGATTTACGGCTCAAATAGGAGGTTGTAGCAACTGCTGTATGAGAGTGCTTTGTCGTGGTGGGGCGTTTGATTTATCTTTGATGGCTGATTGCTCTAATCTCTCCAAAACATCTTGCAAACAAATACTGATGCATAATTTAAAATTGATTTTGATGAGAAATCCGATGGTTTTTAGGTTTATGTGGTTGGTATGTAAGCGGCATTCCTTTCCCGCTAATAATTTTTTGGGTTAATCTTCGGGCCCAGAGGTTAGTTCACATGTGTTATATTTTTTGGGTCGCGCAAAAAAGTTGTACTCTGAACAATTTAACCAAATAGCCCAACGCTTAATCATACATTCTGATTCAGTGACCCGAAAAACTTATAACAAACCTGGTGACGTGATCTCTGGGCCCGAATGTCTCCATACGGAGAAATAGTCATGCAATAGTAACCCTGAGTAGACAATTGTTGTGTCTTTAACGAATATTGAAGCTGTGCAGCAGAGAATTGTAATTATAATAGACTAAAGGCGCCAAAAGGGGACAGGGAACAACCCTGATGCAATTCGCTGCAAGATTGATGACTACAGAATGTGCATGACTTTTATAGAAGGATCGATTATTTGGAATGCTCTGAAAAATTTTAATCAGTTCGGCTGGGATTTGATAGCTTTCTTTGAATTTTGCCGAAAATAAATAAAATACTTATTGAGAAAGCATCCTTTGTACTTGTGGTGTTTTTTTATTGGGCTCACTTTGGATGTTTTCTGAAAATTACAAAAGCGAAGACATTCTGAAAAAATGGCAGCTAAAAACCTTTGGTTTTTTCAGTTCAGATGCTTTCTTACTTTTAAGTCTTCTAATTATTCTTGCGAATGCAATGGAATTGTTGAGGTAGTTATTAGAAGAATCAATAAATCCAGTACTGAGTGCATTAATGCATTTCTGGACGTCTTACTCGGTGGTGATGACTCTTAATCCATTTGAAGTAGAGTGGCTGGATAAAATGTTTGAGCAAGAAACTCGCAATCTTGCTGAGCCTTAGAGTACTGCTCTGACCCAACGGTTAAAGTAAAAATACTTATAAGTTTCTTCTTGATTATTTTGTATGGTTTCTAATATTCTTATTTCTTATATTCGATTTGAGGAGTTTAGGTCTAAAATACACTCTTATCCTACAACAAGATTCTATTGAAATCAGTATTCATGTGGATCATGTGGTTTTTGTGCCTAATGAAAACTATGTACTAGGTAGGTTATTATATTGTCTGGAGATTAACATCAAGATGCCTTGCCAATTTAACCCAGTTTGGGTGTATATGAAATTTTATACTTTGGGAGGTTGTCCATGCAAGACAACTTGAAGTATATAAAAGATAGAACCATCAAGTTTAGAAATTCAGATTCTCCTAATACTTCTTCAGAGCACTTGGGTTCAATGAATATGCTAACCTTTCTTGCTAAGGGTAAGTTGGCAGACAAACTTACTCCATTTATAAAGATTTTTGTATAAAAAAATGGCTAGATTTGTTAGAAATACTAAAATTGGTTAAGGTAGACCAATCTAATCTAGCTAGCTAATCCTTTAAAAAATATTCTATTAAGGTTTAGATCGGACCACTAAAAAGAGTAGCCCCCATACACATTTGACGTAAGAAAGGTTCTGGATTTTTGTAAGAACAAATTTTTGTGGTTGCTGCTAATTCAGTCAAAAAGGGCGGATTTGGTATGTTTTGCGTCAGCATGAATAAAATACGCCTTTATTAGGGTCGAAATCTAAAAAAAGGATTGCACCCCAACAGCAGACAATTCGAGGCTTTACATTTCCGGCTGTCTGCCTATAAACAACAAAAACTTGTTGATTTTAAAAGATGTTGTCTCATGTGTCTCAATATTTAATATCTCCAGTTTCCTTTTCAGGTAAGAATCTTTTAATAAACGTGCTAATCCCTCTCTAAAGGTTAGTTTTTGAAGGAAATTGTAAATATTTATTTTTATTTTAGAAACAATGCGAAATTTGCAGCAACTTTCTTAAATTTTAAATAAATATTCTCCATATACATCTGTTTCTGTATAAGGTAACTCGAAGTGGAGCACATTTCGTATGAAGCGCTATTTCTTGCATTGATTTTCCTCAATTTTCTGAGACAATACTATAAAATAAATCCACCGAGGATATTATTGTAAAAGTGTGACACATTAATCCTACTTCGTATTTGATTCCATTTTATTTTGCTTTTACAATCCAGCCTACAAAACGTTCGTTAGTCACTTCGTATTCTATGAGCTTATGCCGTCCATATACTTAAAAACTTTATCAGATTAAAATTTTCCATATGTTGACTCAGTCAATGAACTAAATATAAGCAGCAGCGCTCGTATGATTACATTTGAATGAACTATAAATAGTTAGATGAATGCAAAATTTGCCCCAATCAAGGCAGACACGTGCAACTAAGCTGATTGAGCAATAAAAGCAGAACTCTTCAACGGGCCTTTTGGAAAAATGTCAAATTTAAATTTAGCAAAAATTCAAAACGCTGCATTTTGTTTGTTTTGTGTATAAGCAAAAATTTGTCATTTCAAGTGCATTAATTTATGACCGCATACTGGGATTATGTACTAAAGTTGACATTGCAGACAGTACATGGGCGGTGTTTGCATGCCGACTCGACTCTTCCAGTGTACGATTGTATATAATTAATGATCTAAGGGCAACAACTGGTCATGTATCATTGTGGGCTGGCTGACAGCACCTTGACAACAGCAACTGTAGGTTGAGTCTTCATTCAAAAGCTTTGTCATTCGATAATTTTCTTTGATTTTTTAATTGACAATTTTAATTAACTTTAAATATTTTAGTGTATTTATTTTTTAATGGTTTTTTTTTTCTTTTTGAAGCGTTTGCAAATGGATTGACACGTGCCGCAAAGTGTACGCATTGGCCTCGAATTTGAACTTTTCCACAGTAAATTTTCCAGCAAAGCGAATTGGTGCATTGAATTTTCGGGCATGCAGTTTTGTATGGCTTATTGTTTGTCTCTATGAAGGTCTGCCGCCAACACGTGCCAGTGTGCCCACATAATGTTGAGTAAATTTATGCAGCCCTTCGAAATTTTACCGCTCACATAAGTTGTAAATAAGTGAGTTATAGAATGTAGAAAGATTGACAGATACTGCGCAGAAAATGAATAAACTTGAGAATATATTTATGTACCTACGTCACAGTGTCACCATAATCTTTTATGCAAATTCCGGAACGTACTCACATCACCAATATACGCACTTTTTTTTTGTATTACCTAAAAAATTAAGCTGAAATAAGCCACAAAAACATTTGCAAACTTTGCTTAGCCCCGATTGGTATTGTCTGATTTGCTTATTTCACACCTTAAATATATCCAATCAAAATAAAATAACATCAAATAGAAATGCATAATTTATTTTATGTTTAGATTTGCTTTGAATATGTCTGCTTGCTTTATATTGCGACAGATTCAAATGATGTACTAAGCCACTTAACTATATTGGATATATACGCAACTATATATTTCATGTTAATCCCAGGCGGCATCGAAGCAAGCATATCAAAGAGGCACACATCCGGAAAGAAAGTAAAAGAAGTGAAATATTAAAGATAAAACCGGCGACAGAAATACAAAGTTATTGGAATATTATTCAAATGAAATGCATTTTTATGAATATATATGCACGATTCTAAGCGCAAGGGAATGTGCGTGCCATTTAATCGGTAACCTTGAACTAACTATAGCAGCTTTGCTTTGGCATATAACTTTTATAAACTCACTCAATAAAACGTGGACTTTCTATCGCTTTTAAGTAAATGAACTAACTTGCTGTCCGAATCGTCTGAATTACGCATTTGTTACAAAATTTTGACACGCGCCGTGTTTGTGCTGCTGCTGCTGGTCCCTTTGTGTAGGTCAACTGGCGCAAAATAGTCAGTTAATCAAGCAGCAATTTAACGAAAGTGATGTCAACTACGTGTGCCAGGCGCCAGGTGTCATGTAGCGAAAGCCCAATAGTAAACCAACCAACTAAACTAACCGACCAGCCAACTAAAATAGTCAGTGAAAAATTGCGCGCTCTGAACTAACAAGCTCTGACAGTAGTGTATACTGTCTATACGTACTCACACATATCCTTTGGGATTCTAGGCACGTCGACATCTTATCCATCATATTCAGCTATGAGTGTTGGTTGTTGCTGTTGTTGTTGTTCGTTTTGTGCTGTTACTGCTGAAAGCGAGCTTAAACACCAAAACGATGTCAAAATATTGACACTGACTATGGATGAGGTGCTGCTAAAAGGTTAACGAGTGCCACAGAAGTTGACTCTTACTTAATGCAGCAAAAGCGTATAATAAAATTATAGAAAAATTTGGATTGTGTCAGAAAGAATATGAGAAAATATTTCATGGTTTGCAGCACTTTGATGCGAAATGCTTGTGGGTTATGTTTATTTTGATTGTGTGCACATTTGATTAAGTTCAAAAAATTCACAAATAGGGGCTTTCCCTTCAAGAAGTTTTTTATATAACCATATGCATGCAATATTTTATTATTTTTGAAGAAAGATACAACAAATTTGGCAAAATAACGAAACTAACCCAAAATAGTTTTTTTTTTAAGTCAGAAAAGAACGGGTTTTTACAGATATTACTCCTTAGAGTGGGTTTAGCCCATTCATTAAACACTATCTACCTAATAAACTAGAGACAACTTGACGGCTCTATCTTTTATAGTATCCACGCTCTTTAAAATTAGTTCATTTAAAAACACAGAAAGGTGCGACCGATTCGTATGGGGCCATTCCCCATTTAATGGTCCGATCGGAACCTTGATAAAATATTTTAAATTTAACATAATGTAGACCAAGTTTGGCACATCTAACAAACTTAATAAAACATCATTAATATTGTTTGTCGTGCAAAAACTTAGAATAGGCAAAAGAAAGGTCCAAGACAAACTTGAAGGCTCTATATCTTATAAACTCCCAGACAGACGGATATGTCTATATCGACTCTAGTTTTGATGATAATCAAGAATTTGTATATACTTTATGGAGTCTTTCTTGCCTCCTTCTACCTGTAACATTAATGTGCACAATTTAAATATACCATTTTTCCCAATGTAAACAGGGTATAAAAATGTGGTACATTTAGGGTACAAAAAAAGTCGAGCACCACGCTTATAGCTATTTTTAGGCCCTGTACCGAATGTACAAGAGCCTATTGGTTTTGTGCAAATGTATGTAACAGGTAGAAATAATGGTCGGACCCCCAAAGTTACCCCCATTATGGTCAGGAGTGAGAGAGAAGTCGATATAGACATGTCCGTCTGTCCGTCTGTATGAACGAAAGTATCTCGGAAACGGTAATAGATAGAGAATTCGGGTTTTTTGCATTCGACTAGGACTGCTCCGGAATTTTACAAGTTTATTTAAATTTGAAGAGTAAGAAAACTCATACAATCTACAAATTGGTTGAAGGATGAGGAATTATATAGATTGTGGGAGAGATTTTTGGTTAATTGGACCTAAGCGAGTTAGTCCACCAGGTGTCACTTTGAACTAACCTTAATTCATTATTTTGAAAAGGTTTAGTTTTAGATTTGCAACCATCGCTTCAATAATTTTTAAAGATTTTGGAAAAAACAAATAGGATGTGCTTAGCTAATCGGTCGCCAGTTACACCAACGTCGTGAAAGATGATTTTATCTGTGGAATGTCCAGAAAATTCGATTCAAGATACGATGCTGTGCTTATTAGTCCGGTATAGCTCCTGGTTGACTATGTAGATGGAAATACAGTGGAGTGACTCCAGCTGCTTGCACCCGTTTTGATTGGCTTAAAGGTAATCTTTGGTAACAACCTCCCCTCATAAGAGGTCATCCACTTTATTCTTCGAAATTATCGAGAAGTCTATATAGGCGTTCTAAATGGCCAAAATAAAGTATTGCAGATGCACCTCTGGAGGCTAATATCGCTTCGACAAGATGGCAATGAACAGCTGATGATAGTAGATATAGAAAATCATAGTGAATTGAATAGGCACTAACTGTTAAGAACGCTTACTACTGAACCAACAGGAGATTTTTTCACAATGAGTGGTGCTTTCATATACCCTATGGAGTCAAGTCGTTGACAAGGCTTCTCAATGAAATGAGAATAGCACCCAATGTGCAGATTGTACAGTCATAATAAAAAGTGGGATACACCAACGTGGTGGCGCACCCGTGTCAAATTGGAGGCATTTATAGATTGAACACCGCTAAAACTAGAGATTGAACTTAAAATTAAGGAGATACTTCTGAGTTTACGCGTAAATGGAAACAAGATTACCTTGCATATTTGTCAGAAATGCATCTCTAGTTGCACGCAGGGTTAGGAACACATAATGTCCATGCCAAGAGCTGAAATGACAATAAAAATATTTGAACGGAACTTCACCAACAAATAGTCCGATAAGACGGGTAGATTACTCCAGGTGGAAATGTGCAAAATACTAATCTATATAGAGGCTATCATCATGAAACATAAGTAATTCGAGAAGACCTCGTTAAAAGCAACAGAGTCCATCTGCTGTGCGTACCAGAAAACAGGCTTATCACAAAAAAGTGGCAATGGCGAAATTTGGAAAGGAATCAAACAGGCAAGGAAACTACAGTTGACAATTAGTGCAGGAGTTAGACAAGCCAAAATACTACAAGGGGCCACAATTTGGAGAGAATAACATTCATGCTTCAACTATGTAGAAACCTTTAAGTCTCATATGCTGCGCGTTAGCAGAGGCAAAACCGAAGCCACTCTCATCTTCTGACACTCGAAATTCCGCCAATGGTTGCTCAGCTGTGGTATGTGATTCCTAATGAATTCTTTCTCTGGAGCGACTATACTATACGCGAACGGAGTAAGAGTGGGGTGACGTACGATTGTGTTGGCAGCACTCTTACTCTTCTTTCATTCTCACCCGAAAGCCCGCGTTTTCATTTCGGTCTGCGCTTTCATTCAGCCGCCTTACCCTACCGGGCTTAAATTAGTTTAATTTCAAAAATAAAGAACGTTGCTGTCTTCGAAATATCCTGGAAACATGAATATTGAATAGGAGACACTAAGTATACAAACTTGAAGACTCTATCTTTAATAGTCTTCAAATTCTTGTTAGGCAGACAGATGGACATGGCTATATCGATTTGACTTTTTAGAGAGGAATGGAATATTTTATTGTGATGGATGAAATAATACCAAATACGGCGTTTTTAGTTAAACTAACAACAAAATTCCTTTCTTATAAAAACCCAGAAAAGTGGAACTGATTTGTATGGATTTTTACCCTTTCAGTGGTAGAATCTGGACCTAAATGGAATATTTCATAAGAATTAACGAAAGTAGTTGGTCTACCTAATAGTATTTCCAGCTAAATAAAATCTTTAAAATTTTGTCATACAAAAAAAAAAATTTGAATGTGGAGTTGGGTTGCATGGTAGCGAGGAATGATTAGCATCTTCATTGAATACAAATGATCTAAAGAAGAAATAGGAGAAAGTAATTAAGCAAACTTGAAGGCTTTCTATGTCTTTTTATCTCCATGCTCGCGATTTTCATAAGGACAGTCACACAGATAGATGGACATTTCTTTATCAATTCAACTTTTGATGCTAATCTTCTTGCTACGTTTATCAAATTGTATTCCCTGAAATCGTTCACAAAATAATTACGTATATCCATTTTATATGGAACTTTCATTTAGCTGCTTCTCTACGACGTTGTATGCACTTCTTTCCACAAATAAAGGAACAATGAGAGGCTTAATATCTAGTTTATCAGTCAGCTTTGCTCTACAACTTTTGTATTTCTCTTATTTTGCAGAATGTATTGCAATAAAAAGTCGTGGAGATATGATGTGATTTTGATCTCTCACTGTTTATCGAATGTCATAGCTCTACATAAAATTATTGCTGAGAATTGACGAATTTGTTTATTAATTTTAATGTTGCTTGTTGAAAAGTCCTATAGATGCCAATAATAGTCCAATCAAATTAGTGTCAGCTGGTTTGAAGAATAAGTGTAAATTTGCCTAGGTCGGTTATATATTTGTTGTGTATAATATTTAAATTAAAAATTATTGATTCTGCTCATATAGAGGTTCTAATTGTGACTCTAAACCAACCAGGTAGCATCCTAAACATACAAAAAATATCGGTTCAGCCGTTTGGAAGATATTCAGTAACATACACACGTTCGAAACAATTATTATATATCGAAATGATTAATGCCAATCTATCTAATTAAGTAGGATGAACGGCTTATTAGTCATCGCTAATAACCATTCAGGAAGTAAAATCGCATAAAGAGTCTGCAAACTAATTAATGCTTTTTAGGAGCTTCCAACTTTTTGTTTACCAACTCAGTTAATACTTATAATCAAATTCGATTAACGCAACAGTTTAGTACGTTAGATAAATTGTTATGAACCGTTTCCACTGCCGACATTTGTCTTCATTTCACAATAAACTGGAAAATCACTTCGCATTTGTACGCTTCAGCAGATCACATCAAATGTAAAATTTTATTTCTATGAAACGAAAAGCAAAGACTGACTACTCCTCGATTACAATTTGTAAATGCAATTAACATGGCGTTTATTTTCTAATTGGATGCTAATTGAAGTTCACTGCGACGCTTTGGCTGGCTACTAACAAAAAAATATGGTTTTAGTTGCTCACTTCAGTCGAAGATTTGTGCTAATGATGCTAATATTTTGCCAGTTGATGTCTGCGGCTTGTTATTATCGGCGAGGAGAAGAAAAATAAGAGAAAAAATAGTTCGTGACTTACTTTTAATAAAAATAATTAAATCGAAAAAAGCGATTTTTGGTTTTGTTTGTTTGGATTTTGGCAACTGGTAAAAAGTAATATGTACTATTAACTAAAAAAAATAAAAGTTGTACCAGGCAGTAACAGATAACACGTAAGAAATGAGCAACGTGCCGCAACTTGCTGCAAAAGCATACAAAGTAGAATTATAGCGTATACGCCGTGTAAAAGCGTTAGCAAACTTTAGATACATATTTACTATTTACTTATACATATATCATTGTGTGTGTGTGTGTGTGTGCTTAGTCCTAGCTGCAACTATACTACACATATACTACTATATATAGTGTCTATATATGTTTATGTATTTGTATTATCGGCACGTTCAACGTTTGGAGGCTTAACCGGAAACTTTTAATTTAATTAATTTATCCACAATGGCACAATCAACGGAGACATCGAACACGGCGTCGTCGTCGTAGTCGTAGTCGACTTTATAGTTGGCTACATTGTCATTGTTACTTCTCTGGCTGCTTAATCTATATACTACTATATCTTGAGCGCCCTGCTTGCCTCCCTATTATTCGCAGTGTCTTTCATACTCGTCGACAATGCACTCAGGGGGGCATTCATTGTAATCGTTTTATCCAAACTGTTGAATTTCATGCATACAACTATAAGCAATAAGATTTGCAATTTCTATCTGATGTTGTTATTGTTGTTGTTGTTTCTCATTGTTGTTGCATTTTACTACATTATTGAATAAATGTACTGTGCAACATGCATGCATGCCTGCCTGCCTGCCTGCCAGTCGTCATGATAATTCAGTTTTACCATATGACTTTGTACATTCACGCTGCTCTTAAAGATAATCACCAACATCATCATAAAATTTATAAATTCAAATTTATTATTAAGTTTATGTCTTTTCATGTGTAAAGAAGCGTAAATATATGTGGTACGAGGGTTGGTCACTAAGTGCTTAAATAAAAACTATAGTTTGGATAAAAAAGTATTCGCTTTACGCGACACATTTCATTCAGCTTGTCTTCAATTTGTGTTCTAAAAATAAGACTTTATTGGGTTCTAATATTAGCTGCTGGCATTGGCTTTTTTACTTGCAAAAATAGCAACAAGATAACACGATTGGTTGGCAACGAGCTTTATCCTTTGATATATATAAATACACTAACCTTCAAATCCGCCATTGCTCGCTTTTAAATGAAGACATTTGTATGACAAAAATATGAAACTAAGAATATATAAAAAAAAATTTGACTCTCAAATTCGTTTCACTTGTTTTCATTACTTGGGGACTATATTTTAAAAATCATGGAAAAATGTTTTAATATAAACTAATTTACAACAATTTTGTGCACGATATCTCAGTATGTCTTGTCCATGTGTTTTGTTTAACGAAAAATGTTTATATAAATGGAAAACTTTTTGAAGTGAAGAGTAAATGAGCTAAATGAAAGCTTGGACCGAGACGAAAACGGGGACAGCTTTGTGTTAGGAAGAATTGAAAAGTTGGCGGACTACCAACACAATTAATTTGCTCGCATCGCACTATCGTACAGTCGCCCCAAAAAAAATAATTCCTTTCCGGAATCAACGGATCGCCATTGCTGCCGAGATCATGTCATGCGCACCAAAGGTAATCTTTCACTGGGGTGGCCATTGATGCTAGCTATAGTCGTCTTTGTCTCAACTGCTTTTGGCGGGCATTCTCGTTCGCGACCAAACACAGAAATTGGAGTAGAAGTATCCTTGTGATAAGGAGAGAGTGGCTTCGGGTTTGCTGCAGTCCTGAGTCATAAGCATGCGCCAGGCGAATCTGACCAAAAGCCAAATACTTCCAAATGCAACTTTCATACAGTCTAGCATGATGGGTGAGGTGGTAAGACTATTTAAAGTTTGTGCAAATGTATGTATAACAAAGAAGGAGGCGAGGAAGACTTCATAAAGTTTAAAAATTTTTATTCGGCAATGAAAACTGAGTCGATATAGACGTAACATGACCGTCTGTGCTTCTGTTAAGCTCTCTGGATGAACATCGAAAACTTGGAAACTATAAGTGATAGGTGCCTCAAATTTAAAAATTTTTGGACATTCTCCTCTTCATAAACAGATAAGTATTTAATGCACACCAGAAACTACATCTAAGAGTTAGGCCCATACAAAGCCCCTCTTTTCTGGTCTTTTGTTTGAAAAATATTTTGTTGTTAATTTAGCTAAAATTGCTTATTTTAATGTATTTTTTTATTGAGGAAGGCGACAATAAAGGTACTTTTTATAATAAAGTTATTGAATAGTTTTTATGCTGAAATATATTTGTAACTAGCTTATCCCACGGCTTCGCCCGCTAATACTATTGCCCATGGTTTCAAACTTGTCTAATGGATCTTTCTTCTTCCGATCCCATTACAATGTATACCAAATTTAATCTTGTACCTCAAATGGATGTAAAGATATGATACTTTTTTTCATCGCTTATAGGGTGGTGAACCATCAGCGATTTAGGCGTAAGATACTAACATCCATACATACATCCATACATTCTCACAAACTTTCAATTGCCGTTCGGAGCATAATATCTAAGGGAGATGATGTCTAAAGTGAAGATATTTTAACCTCCTTGTTGGTATTGCAGTGATTAAGGATCTAAGCCAAATTGAGATTGTTATGTTATGTCAATCAAAACTAGTTAAACGACGTATAACTTTGTTTTGGATCGTTTGCGAAACTTGGATACCGTAATCCATGTTGGTGCAAAAATTTGCTGGTAGATAGTCCTTTTATTACACAACAAAAGTTTAGGTTTTTAAGTTTGTGCGGCAGGCAACCGCAATGATGTGGTCTTTTAGGGCTCTTTCGTGTAGTGAGTCCCAAGAGCTTTGCCTTGTTAGATAGTCGAAGAAGATCGTTTTCTTAGGGTAAATCGTACATTTCTACACTTCTCGTTATTAAGTTTAATATTCCTCCTTTTCGCGCAATCTTCAAAGATATGCAGACATTTTTGAAGACCCCTTTTTCATAAAATGGGCTAACACCGTCGGCAAATTATGCAATACGCGTTTTAAATGACTTTATACTAATGGTCTCTTCTTCTAGGAAAGAAAGGTCCGCTATAAAAATGAAATATTATACAATAAAGGTCCCAAAAGACTTCCCTATTGCTGGTAGCTGACATATATGATCGTACTTTAATCAAAAAGTTAAAGAAGTAGGGAGTCAGCAATCTTCTATGATTTTGGCCAGCAGACCAGTATGTTGCACATGGTTGAAGGCTTACTGCATGTCGATAAAAATCCTATTGCAGGATTCTTTGGCTTCCAAAGCATGTAATTGTGGTTTACTACGTGATAGAGCTGTTCAGCATGAGTTTGAAACTGGTGTTCTGGGTGGTCTGAAAATCCACGAAACTATCAATCCGGGTGAGAAAAGACTTCGAGATACAAGGCAGGAAAATGATCTAATGTATCTTACATCAATACTAAAAAAGTTATTCTTTAAATGGAAGCACAAGAAGTAGCCACCCTATAATCTTTTCTGAACTTTTGTATGAAACATTTTATTTGTTAATGATATTTTACACCAATATGCCAAACTTTGTGTATGAAATCCTAATGAAATATTCCATAAACCAGTCATACTTTTCTTAGCTATTGTAATGAAAAATTTATTACTTTTGATATTCCCAGTAAAGTTCGCCAACAAAAAATTTTTCTTTTCTCATTCTTATTTTGTCAAGTGGCAACACTGTCTATATGGCAAATTGTGAGAGCAGAGAGAGCTAATTGGTCGGTAGCTCTACCTTAGACCCAATATTTTAGAAAACTTAAGAAATTGTGCACTGCTCCTTTTGAAAACTTTTAATTAAAAAAAAGTTAAGCGATTATATCGTGTTTAATGTAACTTCTTAAGGGTGTATTTACCTATTTATATAGTTCTAGCTTTTACCCGCAACTTCGTCCGCGTATCTTACGTTAAAAAGTGATACAACTAATAACTTTTCTTATTTTGCCTCATTTGTGAAACTATACGGGGGTGGTGTATCACCACTCTAATTTTGACCAAACTTAACCCGTTTACTCCTCATGATCCTCTTAACATGTATACCAAATTTCATCTCTGTACCTTAAATGGATGTAAGGATATGACAAACTTTGATTATCGCATATATGGGGAGTGGGGCATTGCCCCCTCCGATTTTGACCAAACCTAACAGGTTTACTTCTCTTGATCCTTTTAACATGTATACCAAATTTCATCACTGTACCTTAAATGAATGCAAAGAGATATCAGAGAGAGGAACATACATCCATACAATCACACATCCATACATACAAACTTTCGCATTTATAATATAAGTAGGATAAAGTTCTTAAAATAGGTCCATACAATCCAGCCACATACATTCTAGATAATATTGATCACAATAGAAAAGTTGTTAGCATCAAAATTCTAAAATATGCCTTTGGTTTGTTTATAGTTCTTAATTCTATTTATTTTACGGGTCTCCCGGAATCAGCGTAGCTATAATGTAATAAATGTAGTTTCATTTATTCTCTTACTTTGCTAATTGAAAAACTTTTCACTACTTGAGTCCCACTGTGCACTTTCTTTTGTTTTTGTCATGAAGAACGTTGCACTGTTATAGTTTTTAGTGAATCTTCCCTAGATTTATGGAATACATTTATGAAAAATTCGTCAAAATATGCTGAAATATTACGATATTTTGTTATAATATATGAGACGTGGTACCGCTCTATAAATCTATTAACTAGATGTGTCCGTTAGGTCGGCCGATCGTGACTATATATACAATATTGAAATACAGTTTTGGTGCTTTTAGTTTCTCCCTTGACCAGTGTTGTAAAACATTTTCAAATAAAGACTATTGAGCACACTCATTGTCTTCTCATTTTTATACCCGGTACTTAGAAGTGCGCTTGAACGAGATGTAAATCTGTCAGAATTACATATGGTTTTAGGAATTCTAGTAAGTAGAAGTATGGTAGTTCCAATACTAAAATACGCACAATATAAACCTGCCGCTAAAATCATCTTAAAATTTTTGGATCTGTTTTGAATATAGTTCTGGAACCACAAAGCCTTTTAAAAAAATATGTGCAAGCAGAAAGGTTTCATATTCTGAAAATAATATGTTAATCTCGATTTAAACATATATTGTTCGAATCATTGGACATAATAAAATTCCATTGAAGTCTAGAGTCCAGCAGATTAAATTTAATATAATTCTATATGCTCCAATGTCTTCTTCAGAGTTTGGTGTGGCTGGCTCGGGCTGCTACAGATTATAGCACGCATACACATTCGATTGTAGCGTGTTTTCTTGTTCAAGTACTCAATGTTGTTGATTTCGAGTGCATTTAAAAATCATGTTCAGTTATTTGCTGACAGAAGTCAAAGTCTTTCAATTTAAAAAGGCGACTCACCTTTGATTATCTATGGTTCTTTTTACTCTAAAATGCAGTGATTTTTCATTATACTTTACATCTCGAAACATAAAATAGACAGAATTAAGTTAAAAAGAATTAATTATGAACTACATGATTTATTCTGTGAAATCCATTTGCATATTAAATAAGTTTTATATCAAAGTCATATAAAATACTTCTGATCTTAATTAAATTGTTTATGCACTTTGATTTGCTCTTTAGTCAAATTCATGAACGCTGAGATTTCTTTAAAAACATTCTAATCTTCCCTCGCTGATAGACTATATATATTTCTCTTCTGCTCAATCTCCCTGATATATTTTTATTGAGTTATTAAATTGTTGTAATGTTCAATTGAAATGCACTGCATTGGTTGATGTTTTTTTTTTTTTCGTTTTTATTTTTCGCCTTTGCAAATGCATCATCACTTAATGATTTTATGAGAAAATTTGATTATGTATTTTTTTTTCTTTTGAGCAGCAATTTAAAAAGTAATTTAATAAAAATTATGTTTAATGTAGCATTTGCAAGTCTAATTATTAAAGCGTTTTGTATTGGCCTCTGTTGGTCAGATTTTAATTTAATTTTTATCAATTTAAAATGGGGAATTATAGGCTGCGACATTTTGCCGAATTTAGGCGAATCTTAAGCCTAGTTAGTTAGTCTATTTATCTACTATTTAAGGAACAACAAATTCTTTAGACCAACGCATTATAAAGTCAAGAACACCCATCTATAGAAACAATATGTCGACCAATGTTTTGCTTGTCGATTTTTATACTGAGTGAAAATATTGATCAACGTATTTATGTTATATTTTGTGTTGCGAACGAAAATTGGTGTGCCTTGAACATTGAAAATGTTGCAAAAGGCTTTTGGTGAATCTGCTCTGTTAAAAAGACGCACTTACGAATGCTACAAGTATAAAGCGTTTAAGGATGGTCGGCAGACCGTCGAAGATCTGCCTCTTTCTGAACGCGGGATCTGAAGGCCATACCGGAAAGTAGCTACAGAAAGTGTTTGATGAGTGGAAGACGCATTAGCATATGCGTGTATTGCTTCAAATGGATGTTATTTATTTTGATGATTAATTAAATGTCGTAAAAAAATTTTAGTACAAATAAAACTATTTTTTTTTTCACTAATAATGATTTATTCAGCCATAAGAGATGATTTAACTGATATTAAGACACTCCCACCAGAATGACTAGGGCGATCTTTTGTAAATGTTACAGAAAAGTTCTTTATTCGAAATAATAAATGATCTCATTGGACCTCATCCTTTATATTCGCTTATTATTTTAAGGAGAGATAGCCAATGAAAATTTTTAAATAAAACAAAAAAGAACAAGTAAGAAAATCACAGTCGGGCGTAACCGACTGTAAGAGGCCCTGTACCAGTGCAGGTCGCCTAACAAACACATTAAATGTTCCCCAAGCTTATGACCAAACACATGACCACTTCTCACTGCACGACTAAGTGCCTTTTAAACCATTTTTTTATGTATGAAACGAAAAAGGGGGTCGCTCAAATTCAATTGCTTATAAAATCGTCATTTATTATCCGATTTTGATGAACTTTTCGGATTTTTGCTAAGAAGGACGATATCTCTATACTGGCATACTTACTTTTTTTTGTGCCGAAGAAATTTTTACCCTTGGGGGTGATTTTATGGGGAAGGGGGGGGGGGAGGGGCAAGTTTTTAAAATAAACTTGTAAAATTCCGGAGCAGTCCTAGTCGAATGCAAAAAACACGAAGTCTCTATCTATTACCGTTTCCGAGATCCTTTCGTTCATACGGACGGCCAGACGGACAGATGGACAGACGGACAGACGGACATGTCTATATCGACTCCTCTATCGCTCCTGACCATAATGGGGGTAACTTTGGGGGGTCTCCGATTATTATTTCTACCTGTTACATACATTTGCACAAAACCAATAGGCTCTTGTACCTTCGGTACAGGGCCTAAAAATATGTTGGTAAAGTCATGTTAAAGCTGAATTTGGATTTCATAATCGATATTACGGGTGAAGAGTTTATTTTTTGAATCATATAGATTTAAAGTTATCTTCTGTGGTGACCTAAGCAAGGTGCGAAATATAAACCGGTTTTCTGCGAGCAACAACAGTAAGACCACTAAGCGTCAGGTCATATAAAGCGGACGAACCACACAGATACGGTTTAACTGGTCGCAACAATAGGATTTATCATGTCTTCAGGGTCTATTGAAGATGAAAATGAGTTCACAACGTCAGCTACTAACTAATCAAGGCACTCTCCAAAATCGGCACAGGTATGGCGAAAACCCACAGGAAGTGGAATTCCCCTAAGCTTTGTCTTAGGAGAAATAAAGTATTCAGAATGTTAATCTGAGTGAAGGATTTTTCTAGCAGCTGGAAATTAACTTAAAATCCCGCTTCAGATTATAAAATCCATGTATACTCTGTTTCATAAACAATAAGATCTCAGTGTCCATCGATCTGCAATCTTTACAGGTCCTGTGAAAACCCTTGCGTATATGTAAAACAAATAAAACTGACTACATTAATTTAAATCTGGACTACAAAACGCTGCTCTTAAATCCGTAAAAAAACTAAGATATTAAAGATTTAATTGATTATTGTTACACTCTAAATTAAAGAAGATCCAATATTAAAAACTAAGCTGCATTGACTTACGAAGCCCCTATTTTCTGTTTACTCAAATAATTATAGCAGTGAACAATACATACAATACTGATTGCGGAAAGATATGATGTAGCACTAAACTATTATGAAAGGGCATTCACGAGCTGTGTAAATATTTTTTAAATTGATTCAAGCTTGAATATACTTTTTGAGAATACCTTATAGATTTCTTATATTAATTTAATATAATTCATTTTTATCCATTATGAATCTATACTAATTATAAATATTGGGGGTCCATTGAGCAGTGACAATAATTGCAGATCATTTGGTATTAAACAGAAAATGAATTAAATAATTAAAACTAAAATTGATTAGAATTAATGACGAATTTTTTTTTTAATCTGCTCGTTTATACACACACCACATACAAACAATTAAAAATATTTACTGTTCAAATGCTGCCATATTTAAATTAAAAAAATTTTATGTGAATTTTTATATGCCTTGCTACGTAATCAATTTAAAAAAAAAAACGTATAAATATTTGTATTAATGCGGCTAAACATTGGACAATTTGTTTATCAAGATGCGCCTTTTTATGAGTTCTTTTTATTTTCTTTGTGCAATGCTTTTGCAATTCGATAAAACGTTTGATTGAGAAATTGAACTTCCAACAAATTGATTGCGAAATTATATTTATTACAAGATATTACTGCTCACCTGATATGTGTGTTTTCAAATCGTATAATTTGCAGATGATACTTCTTTTTTTTTAAATTATTTATTTTCTTTACACAACACTTAATTAATTACACTGGCTGGCGCTACATGTATGTATATATATGCTGTGATTGTTTGCTCTATTTAATTGTTTAAATTTTACAAATTTTTTTTTTTAAAGCACTTCCGTATTTATACGATTTTTTTTTTTGTGGAATTTGTTTTTGCTTTTCCTACACAAAAATAAAAAACAACAATTTACATTTTTCGAGTGTGAAAACAAATACTTGTTGCGCTTCGATTTCAAATTTTGGCGTTTTATTGATGCGATAGACAAAATTTTTTTTTTTTTGTGCGTTTCTAAAATTTTTTATTTTTTTGCTAATCAAATTTTCACTTCATTTCAATTAATTCAATGGAAAAATTTATTTGTATGTGACTTTTTTTATTTATTTATATTTTTTTTTTGCTTGTGTATCTTCACTGAACATAAAATAAATTTGTGTACATTTTGCTTTATTTATTTTTATTATTTTTTTTAATTGACAAAAATTATTAATGATTATTAATATTATTTGGATATTCTTAGACTGCGACAGACACACTGACACAAATTATTTCTTGTAGATACTTTTAGCTGAGAACACCGACCATAACTTGGCGTGTCGCGCCAAATGAATTATTGTGTTTTCGATTTTTAGTTGATAGATCTTTTATTTTTATATTAAATACATAAAGTCGGCGACAATAATTTCGTATCGCATTGTTCACTGGTCAACGGTTGACGGCAAAATGCGCGGCTTGTTTCAAATATGCGAACTGGGATGCGGCGGCGTCAAGCAAACGGATTCGTATTTGAATTTTACGTCATTCTAGCAGCGCTGCGCTGCGCTGCGCCGCTCTGCCTTAGACCAGCTGTTGCGCTGCTGCTGTTAACTCAGCTGTTGCTGTTGCTGTCTCTACTTCCGGCGTTCAACCCCCGTTTTAGTGTAGTGTGAGTGTATACAATATGGTGTATAAACGCGCTTAAGCTGCTTAAAGCGACATCTTGCGGCTAGAATTTTTTAAATAAAGAATTTCATTTTATTGCTCTTCATTTTATTGTCGCGGAAATATAAAAAACATTTCTTTATATCTTTCCAAAGTTTAGTCTTATTTTTAGCCATTTTTAAGCAATAAAATTGGATTTTTCTTACATTTTTCTTGGCAAATTGCGGCATGCTATTTCCTGAATTATTAGCTGAAATTTTTTATTTTTCTAAATGAAAACAAATATTTTGTCACAGTTCTTTGACATCGCAAAGAAATCATTGTTTATAGCTCAGTCGCGACATAGTCATAGAAGATGTGTCTATTACTGCGTTGGTCACAAGCATTTATTAGCATATTTTGATAGATGTTAAGACATTAAGCACATTTTATACCCTACACTTGATGGCTTAGTCTTACTGAACTTTCTACACATATGTAACCAAGTGATGGATCGTGAGCAATATATTTATATGGAAATATTTTATTTTGAAGTTATATCGTTGCACGTCCAATATATATCGTTTGAAAAAGAGCCGAATACGACAATCTGGTTACAAATCTGGAGTAAGATTTTACAAATTAAAAATGGAGGAACACACCCCTGCACTAAGGGTACATGCGAACAGTTTGGCACAGAGCTTAATTTAAAGGGCATGGTTCAGCCTTTAATTTTTGATGCGGGCTTAGCCGCACAATTTTTAAAAAATGACAAAAACGCTATTTTTTGGAAGTTTTAATCCCTGTAATTGAAAAAAATAGATTTTTTGAAGTTTCAACAATCCAAAACTCTTAAAATGTGAATTATTTTGTATGCAGGACACTGTTCTTTGTTTTGTTTTTTTTTTTTTTGAGCTGTACTTATATATTAATAAGTGATGAACCACATAAAAAGTTAAAAATGCGGGATTTTAAAAGAAAAATAATTTGGCGGCCTCAAGCACAATATACATCGTATCGACATTCAGGCGAGAACACGTGAAGAAATGCCATCTCCAGCATAGCAAAAAATTTGTTCGTAACCTCTACCGATAAATGTTCAGTCTGGCATCATCGAGAACACCTGACTAAGACTGCAGAGCGGTTTTGGTCCTACTAAAGGAGTACCAGATAGAAAGAGTATGGGCCAGGTATACATTGTAATAGAAATCTTGGTATTTGGTCCGATGATAACCGCACCTAATTCGGCCAGACAACCATCAGTAAACCATTCAGTAGTACCCGTTTTATTAACTAGTGTGACGATATCCCAGTCCATGCGACTTGGAAGGAGAATTGATAACCATCTACCGAAGCTAAGTTCCATAGTCACACAACCAGATCGCTGTACAAAGTTTGCAGGATATGGGCCACCATACAAAGGAGGCGTTGGTGCCTTAAATTTTAAATGGCAGCGCAAAGTCATAGATGGTGGCGATCCAACGCGATAGTGTTCCCTATAGATTCTCTGAATTATTTATATAGGTCCCAAATCGCATATCTTGGGAAGTAAACTTTCGGGGGAATCTCGGTACAGATTTGGTGATCGATTAGGGAGACCAGAATGAGATAATAAACCTCTTGATTGACAGCTGCGAGGAAAGTAAGTTAGCAGTCTTTATTAATTATTTAAATTTTCGTTTCCAACTCGTTTATTGTTATCCTTGATGCTCCAGTTAGTGTAATGGGTGTTAACATCACACCCAAAAACCAACTTGATTGACAATTAAGCCTCTTTTCCGTGGTGCAGATCTCTAATGGTGGTCATTTGTTTTGCTCGAATTATCTCCGGACAAGCTTGCCCTCGATTTCCTGCAAGATTTACTACAAGACTTACAAGATGGTGCGAGATCGTAAGAAACGCTTGAAGCGGTTAGCAGTACCATTCCTGGTTATACACGACGGTCGTGCAATTCGTCATCCTGAAGGACTCTGCGTTTTGTCCGGCTTTCTCTGGGCCTGGCTGCTGTCCATTCGATCCCGGTAGATCTACCACTGATAAACCAGTTGTGTTAAATCTGAATTGAATATGGCATTTTGTTACTCTTCCAACTACTCTGGAAATTTTTAATGGGGCTAGTTAGTCAACAGAACTGCGTCATTTGACATATAGCTCTCTGGGCATATAACACTGAACTTATTATTTTTTTTTTGCTCCAAAAGATTGTTATAAAAGGTTGCATTTGCCCTTAACTCGTACGGCGAATATTCTCCTCGCAGTCTGGTTTTATCTAGTTCGTCGAATGATGAATGGTTACATATTCGAGTTATAATATGAAATTTATTTTTTTTCTTAATATGTACTTTGCACATTTGGTTCAAATAAAAGTCAGGGTATTTTATTGTCTCACATACTCGCTTGTAGCGTTCTTACTTACGCTTACATATGCATTGGAAATTTTTGGACCAGTTTTATTAATGAATTGCCAGCAACACGTGTCGTTCTTTGAAAGGGCTTGCGTCCTTGGCTGACATTGGCAATGAATACAAATGAATTTAACTGAAAAAAAACGACATCATTTTACATGTTACACGTGCCTATAGACTTTCTTTCTTTTTTAGCATATTTAACAAATATTTTCAGTACTCAAACTTACAACAATTTGTACAAAATAAATTGTTTATATGTAAATATTTTTATGGCATACTTCATGCAATTGGCGCCCCAGCGTTTGTGACCATGATTGCTAATATTTTTTTTTTTACTTTTTCTTGAACCCACAATGCGAGACCACAGAAACATTTTATCTACATATTTATATAAATTTGTTCGCCAATATTGCCAAAATCAATTTATACAACTTGTTGCTGTTGTTGTGGCACTACTCAAACTCGTAGTCTGTCAAAACTGAATGCGGCATATTAATTGGCGCTTAGATCGTCGCACATATGAATATATCGACATATATCGCGATTACTTATATATTTATTGGCATTTGACGCACGTGATGCGAATAAAATGTGCGTCGAAGCAATGCGTCAAATGGTTTTAGAGCTTTGTATATGTATGTGGCTGTGTGTTGTGCAAATTGGTCAGTAGAAAAGCTTTGGTGTTATGCGGCGTATACGTGTTATTTTTTAAAAAAGTTTAAAAGCTTTCTAATTAGAGCTTTTGAGGTTTTTGGCAATGCTAGACTTTTGCCAAATATTCTTCTAATAAAGAAAATGGGGAAAAATATTAACAAGAATTCTTTTGTTATACCCACTTTTAGAATCCAAGATGCTTTCGACAAGGTTCCTATAAAAAAAACTGCGCGAAACAAGGGAGTCACTATATATTTAAAACTGTTGTCAACGTGTGTAAGTAAAGCTATTGTTCCTAGAGAACAAAATATTTACTTTCGTTCCCTAGGAACAACTTTAGCGTTCGACATTTTTGAAGTAGAACTTCTTTACGTAGGTTAAATATGAACGTTTTGTGGTAAAAAAAACGGAGTATCACGCAAGAGGAGTGAAACTACAGAATGGCAGAGAAGAAGAAATCCACGCGTAGCAAGCGGGGAGTGGGAAGAGCGCGTGTGTGTGTACAATACATTTTAAACTTCTATAGTGTGAAAAGTGAAACTGAATTCAAGAAGGGAAAAGCATTGGCTTGTGAGAATGAGTGCTTATGCATGAGTAATAAAGAGAAACAACAGTTTTTGTTGCTGCTGTTTAGTTTTGTGCATGGTGAAATAACAATAGTGGAATAAGCATGGTGAAATAATTACAATCCATGGATATCTTTTCTCTTGTAACCGATAAGAACGTTAGATCTCGAGCGAGGTGAGAGACAAAAATATACAGGAAATTCTGTAACGTTCTTTTGTTGCTTTTGTGCTACTGAAAAATATTCTTTAAGAATTAAAGCCAAATGTAGATATTTGTTAGCTGTAGCTGTTAAACGTGGCGAAGGTTCTACACTCTTTGAAGTAGCTAAAATTCAGGCAAGTGATAATCATGGGCTTTTGGGCGCTCATTGTTGCCGTTTGTGTGTCTTTATATGTTCTCGAACCACAGCTACTTTGTCTAGATGGAATATGGAATTGCGTTCATACCACGGCGCAGAAGTTATTTTATTTGTACATTTATCTTATCTTGTTTATGTTGGAGGGCGTGGTATTGCCTCAAAGTGGGAGTCAGTATGCCCCGGTAGGAGTATCTATTGATCGGTAGACATTCATCTTTTTGCTCCAACTTAGCTTGGTCTCAGTAGTCAGTTAAATATTTCGGAACTTCGCTAAACGTGTGCCGCCAAACCAGTAGTATACCCAGAAAGCGAATATACTTCATATGAGGTATCACCTGATAAACGTGACAGAACCTTCATTAACAGACACATTCCAGCGTTTGGTCCATCTACTGAAGCTATCCAACAACTAAGAAACAGCCGCACAACCTTTGTCAAGCATGAACTTACTTAGGAAAACCGATTTTTAATACCGACAACCATGACAGTCAGCATCTAGAAGCACATCTTTATTTCGGTTCTTCAAGAGAGAGAGAGAGAGAGAGAAAGAGTTCTACTTTCATTGTGCCTATTGCGCCCAAAGTGGCATCGATTAGCAAGCATAATTCTGCTTCTGATCTCCAGGCTGACGTTGTGGTTGCTAGTTACCTCCCTTCCTAGTTGAACGAAGTTCTCTACATCACATAAGTTAAAAATCTCTTTATTGTTACAGAGTATCCAAAACGCGCTGATAACATTCGAGAATATACCTAGTACTACGCCTTGTCCTGTTTCACCATTCTCGGATTCACCTGATTCTCTGCAGAAGCATCATAAGTCGTGACTGTTTTTCTATTACTGAAAACGCCTTTCTAACTCGCCATTCTTTTGTGTCAATGTCATCTATGTATTCGACCAGCAGCACTTTCTTCTTCAAGATTGAGCTAGACATATTCTGTATATTCTTACGTTTTGGCTTAAGATGTACCCCATCAACATATTAAACAAAAATCATTCGATAGCGCGTAACCCTGCCGTAAACTCCTTTTGGTATTAAATGGCTCGGGTAGGCTCTTTCCTACCCTGACAACGCTTTGTGTAGAGAAGACCGTCAAAGACGGTGCCGAGATATCTAGTGCAGGAAGGGCGTCGAAAAACTTCGTTCTTATCCGCAGGTCGAAAGCGAATATATAGTCAGCAAATAGGATCTTTTCTAGAGCTTGGAAAAACATCGATTTTTAGACCGATGCATCGATATTTTTCATATGAAAACATCGCTGCATCGGTCTAAAAATCGATTTTTTCCCAGCTCTAGTCTGTTCCAGAATTTATCGTAATGTGAATATTTGGTCACTGGTCGACCTATCTTCCCAAAAGGCACACTGCTTTTTGCTATTGGTGATTCCGTATATGGCTGCAGCCTATTATACAATACGCGCAACAGAATATTTGCCGCCGGTCTTGTATAACACAGCATGCAGTCCATCAGATCCTGCCGCTTTGTTATTTTTAAGCTTTTTAATAACTGAACTGACCTCGTTATAGTCATCATTAGCTGGTGGTTCCGGTGTCATTTATGTATTGGCGGAATTGTGCGCTTCATCGCCTCCGAATAGGTTAGCATAATGGTTCCTGCGTATCTGTATCCAGATTTCCACTTTGGTCTTTACAGAAAGTTTCTTGGGTATAAAACCCTTTTCTCATCCGAAAACGCGTTTCTTCTATCTCCACTTCTCTCGATATCGTTCTGTAACAGCTCTAGAATTCTTCACAGGCTTTGTATAACTAATGCCCTCCTTGGCAGCCCTATCCATGGACCGGGTGATGTGTTTACATCGCTCTAGACTAGTAATATTTAAAGGCCGGGACTCTAATCAAGCAATGCTTAATAAGAAGGGCGATAACTTTGAACTAAAGGTAACTGAGGCCCAGACGGCAATCTAAGCCCATAAATCACAAACTTTAATATGGAATTTGTATCATTACCAGAAGAAAAGCTACTCAAAGACAATGTTTCCGAACTTACGTACATATCCAGCGAACTTCTTTGAAGCAAAACATCATGCAATCGATTTGGTCGCTAAATCTAGCACCTCAACTCTTTGATTGAACACATTTCTCAAGTAAGTTGGACGGTTGACAACCTTCTTTTTACAACAAATGATATTCAAGGCAACATAAAATCACATAAAATTAAAAATTCCTTGGATATTGATCAAATATTCAACATGTGCCTCAAACATTTGCTTAAAAACGATTTATTTCCTTCAGGTAAGCCTCCGGACTGTCTTGAAAACTATTGCTCAATAAGCGCGTTCTTTGATGATTCTCCAAGATTTTATAGCGGCTGATTAAAACCAGGCTTTACCTCCAACACACAAGTGTTAAATGTGTGAATTGTGTGAGATAAGTTGGTCTCCATTTAGATTAGAAGCTTTTCTATAATTCTCAAATAAATCGCGAGGCAGCATATAAATATCAATAATTTTTACAATGAAATGCTCTTCTCACCTTTTTCCCATTTATTTTGCATTAATGCCAAATTTATCGCCTAGCTTGGCGCGTGCGGCGCACCAAAATATGCAATGAGTATTTTTTGCGTCTGGAATTCGGTGATTGTAAATTTTGGTGCGCCTTTAAATCTGCTGCGGTTGGCAGGCTTATATATTTATTTTTATTTTTTTTGTTTTGCAATAACAAAACTTTACATTAAAAAATTTTCTGTAAGCATTTTCTGTAGAGCATTAAAATGAAAGAAAAAAATCACAACTCATCTGAATTGCAAAAAAAAAAATATTGTAGAAAGAATGAAGCTCTGTGCTTGCTTTAAAGCCGATTCAAGCCTTTATGGTTTATATTGGATATGACTAATGCCCGGAGTGTTTATGCTTGTGTGTGCGCTTTAGACTTAAATTCAAACACACACACACATACAAACAAATATTTAAGTGAGTTTGCCAAAAAAAAAATACAGAAATTCTGGCAACAGTTTATGACACGATTCAGCAAATGGCTTCTGTCTGCCAGTAGAACAAGTTGAATGTATGAAAAGTGGCTGTAAATTCAATCTTCAAAGTCATAGTTCAGTACAGCAATTGAATTTATGTTTTATTTATGTGTGGATATGCACACATCACAAAAAAGAATCTGCAAAGTAAATAAGTTCTGTAATAAAAATCTAACAAAATTCTTAAATTGCTGAATTGTATATCAAATAT